>ONZH01017199.1:0-648129 GCA_900303285.1 Rhinella marina
TTGCGAAAGGCCTCGGTCTCTACCAGCCTATAGGGCAGCATCTCCAGGCTCAGCAATTTGGAGATGTGGACGTTGAGGGCTTGGGCATGTGGGTGGGTGGAACTGTATTTCCTCTTGCGCTCCAGCGTCTGCTGTAAAGACAGCTGAACGCTGCGCTGGGACACATTGGTGGACACTGTGGAGGATCGTGGAGTCGAAGGTGTGGTTTTCCGGCGGGAGGCGCTCGTGCCGGGGTCCTGGGCAGGGGGTTGACTAGCAGAGGCAGCGAGTGACACAGGGGAAGGAGCAGTGGTGTGACCCGCAGGAGGTGGTGAACGGCCTTGGTTCCATTGAGTGGGGTGTTTAGCACTCATATGCCTGCGCATGCTGGTGGTGGTTAGGCTAGTAGTGGTGGCACCCCTGCTGATCCTGGTGTGGCACAGGTTGCACACCACAGTCCGTCGGTCATCCTCACTTTCTTTAAAGAACCTCCAGACTTGCGAACATCTAGGCCTCGCCACGGGAGCTTCACTACGTGAAACAGTTGCTGCTGATGTACCAGCTCTGGCCCTGCTTCTCCCTCTGGCCACACCACTGCCTCTTCCAACCTGTTCTGGTGCAGCACTCAGAAGCACTGTCTTCATTCGGCTTATCAACCCAGCTTGGGTCAGTCACCTCGTCATCCTCCGATTCCTCAGTCTGCTCCCCCCTCGGACTTCCTGCCCTGACAACAACTTCACCACTGTCTGACAACCGTGTCTCCTCATCGTCCGACACCTCTTTACAAACTTCTTCCACTAAGTCAACATTGTCATCATCATCATCATCACCCACAGACTGCGAAAAAACTTGGGCATCGGGAACGAGGTCAGCAGCAACCTGAGAAGTGGTTTGTGACTCTGGGAAGGGTCCAGAAAACAGTTCCTGAGAGTATGCCGGATCGCATTCCAAATTTTCCTGGGAGGGGGCAGACTGGGGGGAAGGAGGTTGAGGTGGAGGAGCCAGAGGAGTGCTCCCTTGGGTAACGTGGGTGGACTGCGTGGAAGACTGACTGGTGGACAAATTACTTGAAGCATTGTCCGCAATCCACGACATCAGCTGTTCGCACTGTTGTGGTTTCAACAGTCCTCTACCACGTGTCCCTGTAAGTTGAGACATGAAGCTAGGGAGTGTAGCTCAGCGGCATTCCCCTGCTCCCTCATCAGCAGGTGCTGTCTCACCCTGCTCAGGACCACGGCCTCTGCCCCCTGCAGTAATTGAATGCCCACGCCCACGCCCTCGTCCTCGACCCTTAGCCCTGGGGTTCAACATTTTCTGCATATAAGTGTATTATATAAAAAAAATAAAATAAATGGGCCTGCTGTACTGAAACCCACAAACTTGTTCAGTCTAGTTTAATTAAGTGATGTACAAAATGTGTCAACTGGACAGAAAATACGGATTGTAGTGAGTGGACAGCTGAACTGTGACACACAGAATGGTTCCACGCAACTGTGTGAAATGGATTCGTATCACTGAGCTAAAACAACAAAAAAACTATTTTTTATATATAATTTTTTTTATATTTTTTTTTAGTTTTGTTTTTTTTGGAACGTGACGTGCAGAAACTATCGTAGACCTAACTCACACCCAGCTGACGGTGGCTATTTTGACTGCGACCCAGACAAATGTCGCACAGAGATTTTTGTGATCAAGCTATATACGTGAGAGCAAAAGACCTTGTTGGATTAAGTGACATACAGAAAGTGTCACCTGGACAGAAAATACCGATTGTAGTGAGTGGACAGCTGAACTGTGACACACAGAATGGTTCCACGCAGCTGTGTGAAATGGATTCGTATCACTGAGCTAAAACAACAAAAAAAACTATTTTTTTTATATATATATTTTTTTATATATTTTTTTTTAGTTTTGTTTTTTTGGAACGTGACGTGCAGAAACTATCGTAGACCTAACTCACACCCTGCTGACGGTGGCTATTTTGACTGCGACCCAGACAAATGTCGCACAGAGATTTTTGTGATCAAGCTATATACGTGAGAGCAAAAGACCTTGTTGGATTAACCCCTTCACCCCCGGAGCTTTTTTCGGTTCTGCATTTTCGTTTTGCGCTCCCTGCCTTCAAACAGCCATAACTCTTTTATTTTTCTGTTCACATAGCTGTATGAGGGCTTGTTTTTTGCGGGACAAGTTGTACTTTCCAACGCCACCATTTAATATTGCATACGGTGTAGTGGGAAGCGGGAAAAAAATTCCAAACCGGGTGAAATTGCAAAGAAAACGCTATTCCGCTACAGTTCTACGGGTTTCTTATTTACAGCGTTCGATGTGCATTAAAACTGATCCGTTACTTTCATTCTACTGGTCAGTACGAATCCGGCAATACCTAATATGTATAGTTTTTCCTGCGTTTTCATAGTGATAAACTAATTAGAAAGTTGCCCTTTTTTTTTTTTTTTTCCTTGTCAAATCTTGACCCCTATAACTTTTTGGTATTTATGTGTACAGAGCTGTATGGGGGCTCATTTTTTGCGGGACGATCTGAAGTTTTTATTGATACCATTCTGGGGTGTGTATGACTTTTTGATCACTTTTTATTTAATTTTTTTTAGAAAAAAAAAGCGACAAAAAACGGCAAATCGCCATTTGGACGCTTTTTTCCGCCACACAATTCGCCGTATTGGAATTTTTTTTTTATATTTTAAAAGTACGGGCGTTTTCGGTCATGGTGATACCCATGATGTCTATATTTATTGTTATTTAGGTATTTATTTTTTACTTATACGGAAAGGGGGGTGATTTGAACTTTTACATCTTTTTTATTTTTTATATATTTTTTAACATTTTTTTTTAATTTTTTTTGTACTATTAGAAAGCTCAAATATGGGCTTATATATTGTGGCTTTTTTTTTTTTTTCTTTATGAGCAATTCTGGGTTTTATAGACTCAGAAAGCCATGAATTGCTCATTTCTTATCCTGGCCTGCCATCTAGTGGCCAGAATAAGAATTGCAGTTTGAAAACTGTAATCCTCACCAGCGAGGATTACAGTTTTCATATGGTGTACAGACACCCCGATTGGCCACACGGGGTGTCTGTACACCACCCGGAAGCGAACGCTTCCGGGTTTAGACGCAACTAGATGCCGTGATCACGTGTGATCACGGCATCTAGTCAACCCGGAAGACGCCGCCGATGGAGTAGGTAGCGGCAAGTCTCTGCTGTTAGAAACAGCAGAGACTTGCCGGCCATGACGCCCGCCGCACGCGCGAGCGGGCGCCATGTGCCCGCATCGCCCCAGCGCCGTACATGTACGGCGCTGGGGGTGAAGGGGTTAAGTGACGTACAGAAGGTGTCACCTGGACAGAAAATACCGATTGTAGTGAGTGGACAGCTGAACTGTGACACACAGAATGGTTCCACGCAGCTGTGTGAAATGGATTCGTATCACTGAGATATAACAATAAAAAAAAAAAGGGTTATATATGGCGATAGCTGCACTACTAGTGCCAGCCAGCCAGCCAAGCCAGGAGACAAAAAAAAAAGTCTTGTAGCCCTTAGAAGGGCTGTTGGGTTCTTGGGAGATCACTCCTGCCTAACAAAGAACTAAATGCAGGCCCTAACACTCTCCCTGAAACGCAGCAGCTTTATCCCTAACGACATCCAGACAGCATCTGAGCCGAGCACCGCGGGCAGTCACTAGTATATTCCAGGGTCACCTGATCCGGCCAGCCAACCCCTGCTATCGACATGTAAGGGCCCCACGTGATGCTTGGTGTACCGCAGAGTCTCCTGGCTTGTGATTGGCTGAGTTTATAGGCGCCAAAAATGCACAATGCGGAAGTTGCCATTTCCTCGAGCATGGCGAGATACTCGTCCGAGCAGCGAGCACTTACGAGTACCGTAATACTCGAACGAGCACCAAGCTCGGACAAGCATGCTTGCTCATCTCTAAAAAGGACTATAAAAGCAGCAAAAGTTCAAAATGAAAGGCTGGTGGCCAGGGATAGCAAAACCAATCCCAAAAATTATTCAAATATATAAATGCAAAAAAACCTAGGTCAGAGCATGTAGGACCCCTGAATAATAGTGATGGGGAATTGATTACTGGGGATCAGGAAAAGGCGGAGCTACTGAATGAGTTCTTTAGTTCTGTATATACACATGAAGAGGTGGGAGCTGCTGTCGGTAGAGTAAGTACTGGTGATACTTCATGTAATATACTCAACTGGTTCAATATAGATATGGTCAAAGCTAAGTTAAACAAAGTAAAGGTAAATAAGGCTCCAGGACCAGATGGGTTACACCCAAGAGTATTTAAGGAACTTAGTTCAGTAATTTCTTTGCCCTTGTATATAATATTCAAAGATTCTCTGGTGACTGGCATAGTGCCGAGGGACTGGCGTAAAGCAAATGTGGTGCCCATCTTCAAGAAGGGCTCTAGGTCATCCCAGGGGAATTACAGACCGGTGAGCTTAACGTCCATTGTGGGTCTAATAAGGGACTATATACAGGAATATGTTTTGGATAATAGTATTATAAGTGATAACCAGCATGGTTTTACTAAGGACAGAAGCTGTCAGACTAACCTGATTGTTTTTTATGAAGAAGTGAGTAAAAGTCTGGATAGAGGGGCGGCTGTGGATATTGTGTATTTGGACTTTGCAAAAGCGTTTGACACGGTCCCTCATAGACGTCTGACCGGTAAATTAAGGTCGGTTGGATTAGAAAATCTACTCTGTAACTGGATTGAGAACTGGCTGAAGGAGCGTACTCAGCGAGTGGTGGTGAATGATTCCTACTCTGAATGGTCCCCAGTTATAAGTGGTGTACCCCAAGGTTCAGTGCTGGGTCCACTTTTATTTAATTATTATTTATTATTTATTAATGATATAGAGGGAGGAATTAACAGCACTGTTTCAATTTTTGCAGATGACACTAAGCTTTGTAGTAGAGTCCAGTCTATGGAAGATGTGCAGAAGTTACAAGCTGACTTGGACACACTGAGTGTTTGGGCATCCTCTTGGCAGATGAGGTTCAATGTGGATAAATGTAAAGTTATGCATCTGGGTACTAACAACTTGCATGCCTCCTATGTCCTAGGGTGAGTAACACTGGGAGAGTCACTTGTAGAGAAGGATCTGGGTGTCCTTGTAGACCATAGACTGCAGAATAGCATGCAATGTCAATTGGCTGCTTCTAAGGCCAGCAGGATATTGTCATGTATTAAAAGAGGCATGGACTCGCGGGACAGGGATGTCATATTACCATTGTATAAAGCATTAGTACGGCCTCATCTGGAATATGCTGTTCAGTTCTGGGCTCCGGTTTATAGGAAGGATGTCCTGGAGCTGGAAAGGGTGCAGAGACGGGCAACTAAACTGATAGTGGTACTGAAAGGGGTATAGAGCATCTTAGCTATGAAGAAATATTGAAGGAATTAAACTTGTTTAGTCTTGAGAAGAGACGTATAAGGGGGGACATGATCAACCTGTATAAGTATGTAAATGGCCCATACAAAAAATATGGTGAAAAACTGTTCCAGGTAAAATCTCCTCAAAAGACAAGGGGGCACTGCCTCCGCCTGGAGAAGCAAAGGTTCAGACTCCAGGGGCGACAAGCCTTCTTTACTATAAGAACTGTGAATCTGTGGAACAGTCTACCGCAGGAGCTGGTCACATCAAAGACAGCTGAGGGCTTCAAAACAGGCTTAGATAAATTCTTAGAGAAAAAGAAGGTCACCACATATTAAGAAATGTAGAGTCATGTCTTAAGGTTACCCGTCCCCCTCCCCTTCATCACTCCTACCCCCTCCCTTGGTTGAACTTGATGGACATGTGTCTTTTTTCAACGGTATTAACTATGTAACTATGTAACTATGTAACTATGTAACTATAAAGGCTTCTATGTGGTGTCAAGGAGGACGAGCATTAGGAATGCTGTGACCCCTGACTCCAAGGCATGGTGTCAGAGGTGACATCCACATCATCCTGCTGTGAGAGAGAGAGAGGACTGGGGAGCTATCAGTACACAATCTCATGCACTTTGTCCTCAATAATAATGTGGACCCTATCGGAAACCAGGGAGGACAATGGCCTACTAATACTGGCTGGGTGTCTGGTGCTGCAACTGCTGCTTGTACCTATATTGTGACCCTCAGATGACGAGGCCTGGGTCTTTCATTTTCAACTCATCTGTTTTCAAGACATTTTATTATAAATGAAAAGTCACAGGTGTCCTGTAAATGAAAAGAGTTTGGTTCACAGATTATTAAACGGTACTAGCAAAATTGCAAGTTTGTTTTTTGTAATTCAAAGACAGAGGTGCAATTAAATGTCCCTCCCCTTCTGCAAACACACTGCAGACTAGGATTGACAATTTACCTTGGTAACAATGCAATTTTTGAGATAAAATGTTTTCAAACTATGCGTTCACTAACACAGGTATAAGAATGCAATTTTTGCCATAAAATGAATGTCTTTGAACTACACAGTCTGATGCACTAATGTGTTTAGTAACATGGGTATAACAATGCAATGTTTGCAGTAAAATGTCTTTGAACTATGCATTCAATAACACGGGTATCTCAATGCAATGCAAACTTGAGAGTATACTTTTTGAAGGGGGGGGATGTAATGTAGAACTAGCTGACAGCAGCAGCTATACTAAACACTCAATTTGGTGACCAGCCCCTCACTCCCTCAAAGCTTTCCCTAAAGCTTTTCTACCCAATGATATCTTCTTAATCTTCCCCTGTACTATGCTTATAATGTCCCTATCACGCTACATTAGTAGCTTGTGTCTGTAATAGCTTTTTTTCAAACACTGTCTTATAACACCCTTCCAAGTCACAAGCTGAAGACCAAATCTTTTTCTATCTCAGCATAAGAAGCTGCCTGCCCACTGACCCCGATTGGCTGATCCAGGCTGGCAGCCTCTGAGCCAATCTTCTTCCTTCTTTGGGTTCTCTCTGCCAATATTCACAGTAAAATGGCTCTGGGCACTGTTTTTATGTGATTCATCCTAAACAAATCACAAAAGATAGTTTTGTGGGAAAAGATACAGTAAAACTTGTAATTTATACATTTTTTAAAACTCTGCTGTTTCTGAACATAAAATGGGTTGCGCAAGAATGGGGCGCGATGGAGACCAATCCTCGTCCGTCATATGACCATTTGCCATGACATAAGGGGAGCTGCCTACTACCAGATTGGCTGCAACCAGATGTTGAGGGAGCCCAGCGGAACATTGCAGACCTGGAGGAGAAGGAGCGGGGCAGCAGAGCTGGGAAGCGGGTAAATAAGCTTTCCTTTACAGGTCTGGCCAAAAAGGGGTTTCCCAAAACCACCCCATTCTTTTAAAACAACTTTAAGGCCATTCGACCAGAAGAGCATTTGTGAAGTCAGATTCTAATCTTGGATGAGAGGGTCTGGCTGTCAGTCTGTGTTCTAGACTATCCCAAAGGTGTTTGATGGGGCTGAGGTCAGGCCTCTGTACGGCCAGTCAAGTTCTTCCACTGGGGTACAGTCATGCTGGAAAAAAAAGGGCCTTCCCCAAACTGTTTCCACAACGTTGGAAGCATAAAATATTCCAAAATGTCTGGAATGTTAAAGCATTAAAAATTCACTTTACTGAAGCAACTCTAAAGTATTATCCCTCCTCATCCAAAATGTACATTTGAAACAAAGCAGTCAGGTAGGTAACATTCTCCTGGCATTCACCAAACCCAGACTTGCCCATCAGACCGCCAGATCGAGAAGCATGATTTGCCTGTACTTGGTGATGTAAGGCTTGCATTCAGTTGATCGGCCATGGAAACTCATGCCTTGAAGCTCGCTGGGTACAGTTTGAGTGCTGATGTTAATACCAGTGGAGGTTTAGAACTCTCCAGTTACTGAATCAGTAAAGCGTTAATGACTTGCAGACACTTGGCGATGCTGCTTTGTAACTTTATGTGGTCTGCCACATCCTGGCTGAGTTGCTGTGGTACATAAACACTTCCACTTTGCATGATACCACTCACAGTTGATCATAGAATATTTAGGAGGGAAGAAATATCACATTGATTTGTTACAACAGTGGCATCCTATTACAGTACCACACTGGATTTTAGTGAATTCTTTAGAATGAAACATTCTTTCATCATTTTTTTTGAGAGCAGACTGTATGGGTAGGTGCTGGAATTTATACACCTGTGGCAATGGGACTGTATTAAACACCTGAATTCAATGATTAAGAAGTGTGCCTCAATACTTTTTGCCATATAGTGTACCTTTTTCCTTAATTTTTATTCTCAATGCCATGTTGAGGTATATGATTACGTTCTTTGATATATAAGCCATAAGGATATATTACTTTGCATTGCCATCCATGACTTCTCTTTTGTCTTCTTATATAGATAATTTGAGGCTATTTTAAAAATGTTCCACCAATCAAGTCAGATTTCTACCTTTCTTTTCAATTATTATATTTGTGTCTGCCTTGCTGCTAACTAGCATAAATAAACACTGGCTTTGGCCTCCCCCTACTGGCCTTAGTTTGTCATTGTTCCTTACGTACTGTATAAGAGCCACAAATGTGTAGCTCCTAATACTATCTCTGAGGACAGACTGGAGTATAGTATACCCTGAAAAGAACTCTATACTGTATTAAGATATACCTAACACTCACTACAGTTGCAAAAAAGATTCTGAGTATGACTTTTTAGGTATTTCTTTTTACAACTTTATTTATTGTTACAGTTGTAAGTAATGCAATATCATTTATATTGGTAAATAAATTATTGCCACTTGATACCACCTAGAATTATTGCTTGGTAACAAAAATAAGCTTACTGCATGGAGCGGATATGGTAAAAGAGCCAAGCATTGAGAGTATATACAGAGGGTAACAGATTAAGGTTTAGTGCCTAGATCCAGTAATAAAAACAAATATAACACAGATATGATGATGGATTCAAGCATAGTACATGTATATATATAGAGAGAGAAAGAGAGAGAGAAAGAATCAAGTTATTAGATATACTGCATACCTCCCAGCTGTCCCGGTATGGGGGAGCTATGTTCCGGTCTCTGGCAACTGTCTCTGCGTCCATAGGACGCAGAGACAGTTGCCTGTTGCAAGAAGAAGCAGACAGCTAGAATCGGCTGCCTGCTTCTTTCAACCTTCTTTCATCCTCCGAGTCCCCCCCTTGCCACATTATCCCCCCCCCAAGCTCTATCCGTACCTTCTGCCTCATGTCTTGGAGGGGGCGGGGCCGGCTGTCAGTCAGCATAGGCCCCACCCCCTCTAGACAAGAGAAGAAGATCTCCTGCTGGTGATTCTGCAGCTAGAAAAAAAGGTAAGTATAAGGTTTTTTTTTTTTTTTTTAACTTTCTGTGATGGGACTGCACTGTGTTTATTATCCCTGTACTGTGACATCACTGTGTTTATTACCCCTGTACTGTGACATCACTGTGTTTAATATCCCTGTACTGTGACATCACTGTGTTTATTATCCGTGTACTGTGATATCACTGTGGTTATTATCCCTGTACTGTGACATCACTGTGGTTATTATCCCTGTATGGTGACATCACTGTGTTTATTATCCCTGTACTGTGACATCACTGTGTTTATTATCCCTGTACTGTGACATCACTGTATTTATTATCCCTGTACTGTGACATCACTGTGTTTAATATCATTGTACTGTGACATCACTGTATTTATTATCCGTGTACTGTGATATCGCTGTGTTTATTATCCCTGTACAGTGACATGACTGTGTTTATTATCTCTGTACTGTGACATCACTGTGCTTATTTTCCCTGTACTGTGACATCACTGTGTTTATTATCCCTGTACAGTGACATCACTGTGTTTATTATCCCTGTACTGTGACATCACTGTGGTTATTATCCCTGTACTGTGACATCACTGTGGTTATTATCCGTGTACTGTGACATCACTGTGGTTATTATCCCTGTACAGTGACATCACTGTGTTTATTATCCCTGTACGGTGACATCGCTGTGTTTATTATCCCTGTATGGTGACATCGCTGTGTTTATTATCCCTGTACGGTGACATCGCTGTATTTATTATCCCTGTACAGTGACATCACTGTGTTTATTATCTCTGTACTGTGACATCACTGTGTTTATTATCCCTGTACGGTGACATCACTGTGTTTATTATCCCCGTATAGTAAGGGGACTGGGTGATTAGCTTATAGTGGGTGGAATTAGGGGCGTGGCCTAGTGCTGAAAAAATTTGCTGCACAATATGTCTCTCTTTGTCTCTTTGCAAAGTTGGGAGGTATGATACTGTAGTAACAGAACATAAGGTATGGATATAGTCCCAGAAACACCACACATAGGGTATAAGTATACTATCAGAATATAAATGCTACCAGAAGTAAGCTCAGTACATATACGTATGAGATAAAAGCACCAAGGTCGCCAGGGGTGGGATTCAAATTTTTAACAACAGGTTCCCTACTCAACGGCGGACATGCAGCATCACAACACATGTTTACATATACATACACCATATATATGCACCACATATACAGTATAGACCAAAAGTTTGGACACACCTTCTCATTCAAAGAGTTTTCTGCATTTTCATGACTATGAAAATTGTAGATTCACACTGAAGGCATCAAAACTATGAATTAACACATGTGGAATTATATACTTAACAAAAAAGTGTGAAACAACTGAAATATGTCTTATATTCTAGGTTCTTCAAAGTAGCCACCTTTTGCTTTGATTACTGCTTTGCACACTCTTGGCATTCTCTTGATGAGCTTCAAGAGCTAGTCACCTGAAATGGTTTTCACTTCACAGGTGTGCCCTGTCAGGTTTAATAAGTGGGATTTCTTGCCTTATAAATGGGGTTGGGACCATGAGTTGTGTTGGGCAGAAGTCAGTTGGATACACAGCTGATAGTCCTACTGAATAGACTGTTAGAATTTGTATTATGGCAAGAAAAAAGCAGCTAAGTAAAGAAAAACATGTGGCCATCATTACTTTAAGAAATGAAGGTCAGTCAGTCCGAAAAATTGGGAAAACTTTGAAAGTGTCCCCAAGTGCAGTCGCAAAAACCATCAAGTGCTACAAAGAAACTGGCTCACATGAGGTCCGCCCCAGGAAAGGAAGACCAAGAGTCACGTCTGCTGCGGAGGATAAGTTCATCCAAGTCACCAGCCTCAGAAATCGCAGGTTAACAGCAGCTCAGATTAGAGACCAGGTCAATGCCACACAGAGTTCTAGCAGCAGACACATCTCTACAATAACTGTTAAGAGGAGACTGTGTGCAGCAGGCCTTCATGGTAAAATAACTGCTAGGAAACCACTGCTAAGGACAGGCAACAAGCAGAAGAGACTTGTTTGGGCTAAAGAACACAAGGAATGGACATTAGACCAGTGGAAATCTGTGCTTTGGTCTGATGAGTCCAAATTTGAGATCTTTGGTTCCAACCACTGTGTCTTTTTGCGACGCAGAAAAGGTGAACGGATGGACTCTACATGCCTGGTTCCCACCATGAAGCATGGAGGAGGAGGTGTGATGGTGCTTTGCTAGTGACACTGTTGGGGATTTATTCAAAATTGAAGGCATACTGAACCAGCATGGCTACCACAGCATCTTGCAGCGGCATGCTATTCCATCCGGTTTGCGTTTAGTTGGACCATCATTTATTTATCAACAGGACAATGACCCCAAACACACCTCCAGGCTGTGTAAGGGCTATTTGACCAAGAAGGAGAGTGATGGGGTGCTACGCCAGATGACCTGGCCTCCACAGTCACCAGACCTGAACCCGATCGAGATGGTTTGTGGTGAGCTGGACCGCAGAGTGAAGACAAAAGGGCCAACAAGTGCTAAGCATCTCTGGGAACTCCTTCAAGACTGTTGGAATATAATTTCAGGTGACTACCTCTTGAAGCTCATCAAGATAATGCCAAGAGTGTGCAAAGCAGTAATCAAAGTAAAAGGTGGCTACTTTGAAGAACCTAGAATATAAGACATATTTTCAGTTGTTTTACACTTTTTTGTTAAATATATAATTCCACATGTGTTAATTCATAGTTTTGATGCCTTCAGTGTGAATCTACAATTTTCTTAGTCATGAAAATACAGAAAACTCTTTGAATGAGAAGGTGTGTCCAAACTTTTGGTCTGTACTGTATATATATATATATACATGGTACACATACATAAATACACCACATATACACTACACACACACACAACCCAACTTTTAAAAAGCCTAAGGAGCTAAACTATGGAAAGGAATCGCTCATCTCCAGCTGCCACTGTAATTTTAACAACTGGATCTGGAGAACCTGAGGAAACTGGCTGAATCCCATGCCTAAAGGTCACTATGTAAATTTAATAAGATAATTAGGTCCAGTGAATAGATGTGGTACCAGTACCAAGCTTGATGCATAGAGAGATATAGTGCCAGAACCAATATCAGCACATACATGTAGTAACCATGCCTATTGCAGACATATAACACAACAAGCGGTAGGCATATATGTGATATTAAAATTAGAAATGAGCAATTTTTTTACATTTGTTTCATTGAAGATTAGAACAAATGGGTAGGTTGATTTGATCTGGGTCTAAATAAATTGAACTGGAATCTAAAGTGCTAAGATTGCCCTGAACAGTTGTGAATGGCACTCTAAGGTCTCCTAGGAATGTATTTAACACCTTTCAAGCTCTTTAGCGCCAAGACAGCATTCGTAATGTCAAAGTGACATTGACATATATGGCTATGGGAAAACACATGGTAGCTGGTTGTAACAAACAGCCTGCTTCAAAACACACCGCACTGTTGGATTTGTTATGCTTTTTACCTCTTTAATGACCAAGCCTGAAATTGCCTTAACCCTTTCAGTACCGAGCCACTTTTCACCTTAAATCCCAGGCCGATTTTTGCAAATCTGACATTTGTCACTTTATGTGGTAATAACTTTAGAACGCTTTTACTTATCTAGGCCATTCTGAGATTGTTTTCTCGTGACACATTGTACTTCATGACAGTCATAAATTTGAGTCAATATATTTCACCCTTATTTAAGGAAAAATCCCAAATTTACTAAATATTTAGAAAAATTAGCAAATTTCCAAATGTCAATTTCTCTACTTTTAAAATACATAGCAATACCTCCAAAATAGTTATTACTTTACATTCCCCATATGTCTACTTTATGTTGGCATCATTTTGTAAATGTCATTTTATTTTTTTAGGACGTCAGAGGGCTTAGAAGTTTAGAAGCAATTTTTCAAATTTTCAACAAAATTTCTCAAACCATATTTTTGAGCACCAATTCAGTTATAAAGTGATTTTGTGAGGCTTACCTAATAGAAACCCCCCATAAATTAACCCATTTTAGAAACTACACCCCTCAAGTTATGAAAAACTGATGTTACAAACTTTATTAACTCTTGAGGTGTTCCACAAGAATTAAAGGAAAATTGAGGTGAAATTTCAAAATTTCACTTTTTTGGTAGATTATTCATGTTAATAATTTTTTTCTTGCAACACAGCAAGGGTTAACAGCAAACTAAAGCTCAATATACATTACTATGATTCTGCAGTTTACAGAAATACCCCATATATGGTGGTAAACGTCTCTATGGGTTTGTGGCAGTGGTCAGAAGGAAAGGAGTGCCATATGGATTTTGGAGGCAGTTATTGCTAGAATAGTTTTTAGGCACCATTTTGTAATTGAGAGACCCTGACGTACCCCTACAGTGGAAACCCTCAAAGAGTGACCCCATTTTGGAAACTACATCCTTCAACGAATATATTAAGGGGGGTACTGGCCACTTTAACCCCCTAAGCGTTTTATGGAATTTGGAAACACTTGGCTGTGAAAATGAAAAGTTTCATTTCTTCCAATAAAATGTTGCTTTAGCCCCAAATTTTTCATTTTCACAAGGGGTAACAGGAGAAAAGCACCCCATAATTTGTTACTCATTTTCTCCTGAATATGGCAACACCCCATATGTGGTGATAAACTGCTGTGGGGGCACATGGCAGAACTCAGAACAGAAGGAGCGCCATATGGATTTTACAACACAGATTTTGATGGATTGGTTTGCGGGAGCCATTGATTTCTATTTTTTTGAGTTATTGTCATTTTGCTCATTTGCTCATTTTTTGCGGGACGAGATGACGGTTTGATTGGTACCATTTTGGGGTACATAAGACTTTTTGATGGCTTGGTATTACAAAAAAATAGCTGTTTTGGCATGGTTTTTAAAAAAAATTTTTTACAACATTCACCTGGGGGGCTAGCTCATGTAATATTTTTATAGAGCAGGTTGTTACGGACGCAACGGTACCCAATATGTCTAACTTTTTTTATTTTTGGAAAGTTTTACACATTAGATTTATTCTTGAACAGAATAAAATCTTTTTTGTGTTGCCATTTTCAGAGAGCCATATTTTTTTCTTTTTTTGGCGATTGTCTCAGGTAGGGTATCATTTTTTCAGGACAAGATGATGGTTTGATTGGTACCATTTTGGGTTAAATACGCCTTTTTGATCGCCTGCTATTACACTTTTTGTGAGGCAAGAAGGAAAAAAATGGTTGCTTTGGCATAGTTTTTTTTTTTTTTGCAGCATTCGTCTGGGGGGCCATATCATGTAATATTGTTATAGAGCAGGTTGTTACGGACACGGCGGTACCCAATATGTGTAACTTTTTTATTTTTGGAAAGTTTTACACATTAGATTTATTTTTCAACAGAATAAAATCTTTTTTTTTGTGTTGCCATTTTCAGAGAGCCATATTTTTTTATTTTTCGGGCGATTTTCTCAGGTAGGGTATCATTTTTGCGGGACAAGATGATGGTTTGATTGGTACCATTTTGGGATAAATACGCCTTTTTAATCACCTGCTATTACACTTTTTGTAAGGGAAGGTGACTAAAAAATGTCTGTTTTGGCACGTTTTTTTTTTTGTTTTTTTTTACTGCGTTCACCTGGCGGAGTGGATGACGTGATATTTTTATTTTTATTTTTTTAGCTTTTTTTGGAAAATGGCGTTTTTTTTTACTTGAAACTTTTTTTATTATTTTTTTAGGAAACTTTTTTTTTAACTTTTTTTTTTTACTTTATTTAACTTTTCGGGGTCTGATCCCCTTTACAATTCAGTACAATACTTTTGTATTGTAATGCATTGGCTGTAAGTGTATTACTGTAGAAGGAAGTGCTGGTATGTATGTGTGTATATGTATATGCATGCATGCCCCCTTAATGAGGCATGCATATAAATTTATATCTATATATGAGCCTTCTATATATGTATCTGTGGGTCTCCAGATATGCCCCAATATGTGGTGCCCTCTGATGCATATGATGCCCCCTATATATATTATATTGTGCCCCCAGTTGCTCCCAATGTATATAGATACATGTATATATGCCCCAGTTTATATGCATTTATCTATATACATATAAACTGACCCTCCACCCTGCATCCCCCTGGAGGCACATACCAACGCACTTGCAGGAGGCAGATGCCGCCCTGATGACAGTCTCAGGCAAATCAAAGGACAGAGGATTCATAAGATCATTTACCCTTTGTCACACACCTCTGGTATCAGCTGTTCGCAGCAAGGGTTGCTATGAACACGGGTGTTGGTCTCCTCCAGGCCAAGGCCTTGCATTGTGAAGGTTTATTACACCTGATTGATATCTAGTGTCCTTTTGTGCAGACCTCAAACAGGTAGTTGGTGATATGCTAAACCTGTTTTTATAGCATGAACTGTCCACACCTTCCCCCCTACCTATGATAGATAAATAGTCCAGCATTTGGGGGACTAGGAGGAGCTTTTCACTACCACAAGCAGGAGGAGCTTTTGACCACCACAAGCAGAGGAGGCTCATCACCACAGAGGAAGGAAGACATACATGGAGCCAAGCAGCCCCTCCAGAAACAGAGATTGGCTAAGTACCCTTGGAACTCCCTGTTACCCCTAATTATCCCCAAACTTCTGCCCCTATAACCCCTGTATTGTAAGTAACCCCTTTTAGGGACAGCTAGTAGTAGGCTTGGGAGGGTACTGCTGTAATTATATGTATTTCTGTGTGAGTGTATGTTTAGTTAGTATTGTGGGTGGAATTACTTGTGGGGAGTGTGCAATGTAGTTAGCTTTTTAATATTGTATTATTGTGCGACTATATACATATATATTTATAAGATGTTTACATAAATATATATGGATATAGTATAAATAAGTAGACTGTAGACCGTGTATTTTGAAATAAATCCTTTTATTATTTAGGGTAACGTTTATAGTGTCTTTGTAGCCGTTGCCATAATACAAGGTAGCGGGACACCGTGCAGGGAACGGAATTCAGTAAAGGAAATAAATAGGCGGAGCTAGCGAAAGCCGGTTATGCCTATTTATGAATATTAATTAATAATATTACACAAAATATCAATAATTAATATTCCCTTTAACATTTGGCAAGCCAGCCCGAACTGGTTATGGACTGTTGTTCTGTGAATACGCGCCGCAATTGTGTTATCACGTCAACTAAGACAGGCGGATAGGGAGCGGACAAATAGCGGAGGGACACAGTGCAGTGTCGTGCTATATTGTGCTCCTCGACCTTGAAGTTGGACGGATAACACCGGTGTGGGTGGCAGTTTGCACAGGAAACGTCCACAAACAGCGAACCTAAGAATCTTTTGATGTGTAATGTTTTTGTGATTCCCTTGCACGGTTAATCGGCGAGCGTCATCTCAAGTTCGGGGGGATCCAAGGAGACGTGAAAAAGGCATTCCAGAGAAGCTTCTTCCAAGCAGCGCAGATTCGAAGGAGTCTGGCTGGTCGGGAAAAAGGCGTTCCAGAGAAGAGGACCTTTTTCCAAGCAGCGCAGACATTCGAAGGAGCCTGGCTGGTCGGGAAAAGGCGTTGGACGCAGGAACAGACGACTCCAAGATGGCCACCGAAAAAGTGAGTATGACCTTTGCAACACTACTACACCTAGCTAAATATAGCACCTTCAATCGCATCCTCCCCACCTCATACACCTCCACAGAAATGTTGTGGTCCGATTTGTTTACACAAGCTTGTAGTTACGACAAGCTTTGTGTTAACAAACGGACGGTATTTAACAAGGCAATAAGATGGCTTCAGATGCTAGCCAAACTTGTACATACATTTGAGGATAGCATTTGGAAGCCAGAGCATGTTGCGCGGGTTTCTCGGTCAACGGAGACATTTCCTACGACCATTCATTGCCAGTGCTGTGCCAGTAATTTGCAGCAGGTTTCGGCATTGAGGGTGTAGCTGGCAGGGAATGTGCAGTCTTCTGCTGACCGAGATACTCAGGTGGCTAAAATAGAGTCACAGTTGGTAGAGTTGCAGAGGCAAAAGGAGGAACCTGAGGCTTAGTTGACTTAGTCTTATGCTGAGATCAACGCCTTCCAGGTGTGGGCTGCCTCTACTGACGTGACTCTAGCCAAACTGAATGATGAGGTTGCTGCTAGGTCTCGTTTGATGACCGGCTTGCAAAAAGTCATCAATAATTTTGCTAAGTTGGTGCCAGCCCTTTCTTTTTCTATAAAGTCAGGGCAAGACTCTCCAAAATACAATGATTTCTTGTAAAAGAAATATTGTGAAAAGTGCATCCCTGAGAATGGAGCAGTTCAGGAGAAGGGAGCACAACTGCAGTGTGGACAGACCTAAGCCATGCAGGGCAGACATCAGGTGTTTTGCATGTGCTGGCTTGGGTCATATAGCAAAACACTGCAGGACAGGTAAGTATAGAACACAAAGGACAGGAGGTCAAATTAGGTGTTAAAGGTGTGGGAACGAAGGACACATTGCAAGGAATTGCCCTTGTGCAAGTAACTGCAATGTGTCCAGTAAGAAAATCCCAGTAGTAAATTGTACAGTGGGGCCTATCCAGATTGGCCATAAAAGAGTCACCACTCAGCAGACGCCTCATCAGATGCTGAGGGGTCAAATTGGCCAATCTAGGCTAGAGAATGTTTGACACCCCTGTGCATTTGTTACCCCGTTGGTCCCCTGTGTATGTCTGTGTCCTGTGTTTGTGTTACCTGTTTGAATGTTTTTATGTTGATGGAGGCAGTTCTTGTTTACGATTGTTGTAGTTTTCATTCCCCGCTGTGAGTCGCGGTTGTCAGGCATGGCTGTTTGTGGTTCATTCTGGTGTCTACTGTGGGTAGAGCAGTACTATACTGTGGACTGAGGAAGGTGTTGGTTTGCGGACAGGTAACATCGGTACATGGCACAGTGTGATGGTTACTCTGGCAGCCAAGGTCTCAAATCGAGACAGGTAGCACTGTTCTGCTCAGGGTTTTCAGTAGGGCTATGTTATACAGTGGACCAGTGCAGAAAGTGGGTTGTGGACAGGCAACATTGAGGTTGTACTGTGCACTCACTTGCTGGTCCAGACAGGTAACATAGCTCTGATTGAGGTTGGACATGGAATGGTTGACAGCAGGATGCGGCCTATGGTTTTTGTATTGTGGAGTCCTGTAGAGCCAAGGCAAGATTTTCGCCATGGTTTCTGCTGACCTCCACAATACAGGTTAACAGGGGGAAGTCAGACTGGAAACACATGAGTAAGACAGGGATGCCGTGCCATCATGGAAAAGATGCTTCGTCCATAGCTCCCCTTGGATATCCTAACCTATTAGGGTGGCCATCCTTATCTGTTGGTTCAGAGGGATGTGCGGCAGAGGATGGGATCCTCTGAAGGTTCGGTGTTCTTACACCAGTGTTAGGATAAAGAGGGGTCCTGTTGGATGAAGGTCAGCCCAATACCTTTCTCCACACTTTGGTCAAGGGTATTGGTGCTGCAAGTGCTGTAACTAAGTGCACCATGAGGGGTGAAATCCCTCAGGAGCGCATGGTGTTTTCTTCTCTTCTAGGAAGAATGCCATAGGAGCTGAAGGAAGAACCTTGACGATGACAGAAGAGGAACCAGATATTTGCCCGGACGCTCTCGTGTGGCTCCAGAGGTTCCCACTCAGTCAGCTCAAGACAAGAAGTGGAGAACCAACCCACGATCTTGCTGGAGCATTACTGGGTCTTGAGGGAAGAGACTGTTAGGCTAAAAGTCTAAAGGTCACATCATTTATTCCAAAATCTTTGTTGATTCACCCGGTGATGGTTCTTCTGGTTCTGGTTCTCAAGAGACTTGTGGACACTCACCCCAGAACCAGATAAAACATCGCGAAGATAACCGGAGAAGATGGCTCAGGACGTAACTCCAGTAAGGTCCTGAAGCCAGGGACTGCATTGGATCCTATGAGGGTTCAAGATGAAGTACCAACGCCATCCTGAAACCCCATAGTAGTGTATATTTGTTGCAGAATATGCATTTGATACATATTGTTGTTTTCTATTGTTGGGTGGGGGTGGGACAGTGTGTATGAGTGAATGGGGACAAGAGTAGGGCACGTTAGGGTCAGGACCACGGAATTTGTCTCTACAAACCTTAGAACGGTGCAGTTTGTAAGGGATGGACTGAGTGATAGTTGGTGCGGTGCTTTTCCAGCAGGTAAAATGTATGTACTCTGACATCACCTCACACTCCAGAAATTCTGACCTGCCTTGTAAAGTCCTATGGATCTGTCCATGGGAGAACTTCCTCGACGACAGAGTCTGCAATCAAGCTGAAAGAAGTGTCGGGAGAAAGTCTGAAAGAAGGCCATTCCACAAGTGACCGCACCCCACAAAGAAGGAGGTGCGACGTGGTTCGACCTAGAAGATCGAGAGTGAAGCCATCGCAGAGTCTAAAGACGACAGTGGGAGCAGCTGGATACTTGAAGACCGACACTACAAAAAGATTGAGAGGGAAGCCATCCCAGAGTCTGACCCATAAAAGACGACAGTGGGAGGAGCTGAATACTTAAAGACCAGACACTAGTGAAGCCATCCCAGAAGTCTGGGATGATGACGGTGGGAGAAGCTGAAGATAATGGCGAGGACGGTTTATCCTGTGGACGGAGATGTTGGGTTACGGTGAAGGGCAGGGAGGTCCAAGCCACGAGGGAAATGTCTAAGTACCTAAGGACGGGATAATTCTTCAGTCCATCCTGAACTGTTATCCGTTATGAGTGGGGTTGAGGAGGCAAATACATCCCAACACTTCCCCCAAAAATTTGTTGTGTTTCCCGACAACAGGGGGATTGGAGAAGGAAGTGCTGGTATGTATGTGTGTATATGTATATGCATGCATGCCCCCTTAATGAGGCATGCATATACATTTATATCTATATATGAGCCTTCTATATATGTATCTGTGGGTCTCCAGATATGCCCCAATATGTGGTGCCCTCTGATGCATATGATGCCCCCTATATATATTATATTGTGCCCCCAGTTGCTCCTAATGTATATAGATACATGTATATATGCCCCAGTTTTATATGCATTTATCTATATACATATAAACTGACCCTCCACCCTGCATCTCCCTGGAGGCGCATACCAGCGCACTTGCAGGAGGCAGATGCCTCCCTGATGACAGTCTCGGGCACATCAAAGGACAGAGGATTCATGAGATCATCTACCCTTTGTCACACACCTCTGGTATCAGCTGTTCACAGCAAGGGTTGCTATGAACACGGGTGTTGGTCTCCTCCAGGCCAAGGCCTTGCATTGTGAAGGTTTATTACACCTGATTGATATCTAGTGTCCTTTTGTGCAGACCCCAAACAGGTAGTTGGTGATATGCTAAACCTGTTTTTATAGCATGAACTGTCCACACCTTCCCCCCTACCTATGATAGATAAATAGTCCAGCATTTGGGGGACTAGGAGGAGCTTTTCACTACCACAAGCAGGAGGAGCTTTTGACCACCACAGGCAGAGGAGGCTCATCACCACAGAGGAAGGAAGACATACATGGAGCCAAGCAGCCCCTCCAGAAACAGAGACTGGCTAAGTACCCCTGGAACTCCCTGTTACCCCTAATTATCCCAAAACTTCTGCCCCTATAACCCCTGTATTGTAAGTAACCCCTTTTAGGGACAGCTAGTAGTAGGCTTGGGAGGGTACTGCTGTAATTATATGTATTTCTGTGTGAGTGTATGTTTAGTTAGTATTGTGGGTGGAATTACTTGTGGGGAGTATGCAGTGTAGTTAGCTTTTTAATATTGTATTATTGTGCGACTATATACATATATATTTATAAGACGTTTACATAAATATATATGGATATAGTATAAATAAGTAGACTGTAGACCGTGTATTTTGAAATAAATCCTTTTATTATTTAGGGTACCATTTACAGTGTCTTTGTAGCCGTCGCCATAATACAAGGTAGCAGGATACCGTGCAGGGAACGGACTTCAGTAAAGGAAATAAATAGGCGGGGCTAGCAAGAGCCGGTTACGCCTATTTATGAATATTAATTAATAATATTCCACAAAATATTACTAATTAATAGCCCCTTTAACAATTACTCAATGTAATACACTTACAGCCTGCTTCCTGTGTGATCCAGGGGGCTGGATCGCACAGGCACGCAGGGATAGCAGCCACGATACCTAAGGAAGGCATCGGGCTGCTATCCGAGCCATCGGGTCCCCGTCACAGCAGCGCAGGGACCCGATGGCCCCCCGCTCGCCATCCTGAATCCCTGAACTCCCGCACACCACATGTGCCATGGTCAGCGCTGACCGCGGCACATGAAGGGTTAATGAGAGCAGGGGTCAGCAGGGGTTCAGCAGCAGGGGTCCGGCACCTGGGCACAGCCGGACCCCCGCCGCTGATCGGCGCCCGCCCGATCAGAGCGCCATAAATGGACGGCGCTGGGACTTGTGTCCCGGCTTTTTGCGCTGGGAGTCTAAGGGTTAAAGGGGTTACAGAACCCTTTGTAACTGATGACTTATCCTCTGAATAGGTCATCAGCATCCGATCTGTGGGGGTCCGATACCCGTCAGCCTTGCCAATCAGCTGTTGAGATGGCCCTGGTGCTCCTGTGAGCACTGTGGCCTTCTAGCTGCCTACCATAGGCCAGTGATGTCACGACAATCTGTCACAGGGCGTTGGCTCAGCTGAGCCCCATTCAAGTTCTTCACAGCAGTGCCTGGGCATTACTGCAGGGAATACAGGGGTGACATGCCTAGGACTAGATACCAATAAAAAAAAAAAAAAAAAACACTGACAGAACTGCAAATTCACTACACTTCCCAAAAAATCTAATAAAATGTGATCACAAAATCATTTATAAAACAGTTATGACCCTTAAAAGCAATTTCAGCAAATTCCATGTTAGAAAATACAGATTCTGCTTGTTCCCTTTTGAATGCTGCAGTGTGCCCAAACAGCAGTTTACGACCACATATGGGGTATTGCTAAATTCAGGAAAAAATGCATAACAAATTGTGTGGTGCATTTTATCATGTTACTCTTTGTGAAAATGAAAAGGCATTATTTTATTGGAAAAAAATGTAATTTTTCATTTTGACAGTCAATTGTTTCTAAATTTTATGAAGCACTTGTTGGCTCAAGGCACTCACTGCACCCCTCAATTAATTTCTTAAGAGGTGTAATTTCCAAAATGGGGTCACATTTTAGGGGTTTCCACTGTAGGGGTACCTCAGAGTCTTTAAATGGCACCTAAAAACTATTCCAGCAAAATCTACCCTTCAAAAACCACATGGTACTCCTTTCCTTCTGAGTCCTGGTGTGTGCCCATACAGCAGTTTACAATAACATATAGGTGGATTCTTTAAACTGCAGAATCCAAGTAACAAATATTGAGGTCTGTTTTGCTGTTAACCCTTGCTGTATTACAGGAAAAAAATAGATTAAAATGGAAAACCTGCACAAAAAATGTTGTTTCACCTCCATTTTGCTTTAATTCCTGTGGAACACCTAAAGGGTTAACAAAGTTTCTAAAATCAGTTTTGAATAATTTGAGGGAGTTTGTTTCTACAACAGAGTCATTGGGTGGTTTCTATTATGTAATCCCCACAAAGTGACTTCATAACTGAATTGATCCTTAAAAAAGTCGGTTTTGAAAATTTTCTTGAACACTTGAAAAATTGCTTCTAAAATTCCAAGTCTTTTAACATCCTAAAAAAATAAAATGACAATCTCAAAATGATGCCAAGATAAAATAGGCATATGGTCAACGATGATTAATAACTATTTTCTGAAATAGTTCAAATTCAAATCTAGAAACGTGATACTTTTTCCAATTGTTTTGTAAATTTTGAATTTTTTTTTATAAATAAAGATATAACATATCGATGAAAATGTACCACTAACGTGAAGTACAATGGGTCACAAGAAAACAATCTCAGAATCGCTTGGATAAGTAAAAGCATTCCAAAGTTATTACCACATAAAGTGACATGTCAGATTTGAAAAATGGAGCTTCTGCAACAAGATACCCCCAGGGCTGTTCGTGTCTCACCTGGATATAGTCAGTCCCCAGGGTAAGGCTCCAAAGCAATAAAGGTGAGAGTAATGATAGTTGTGGAGAAATAGTCGAGTTCAGACTTTTATAAAGTTCAACAGCTTTACTTGAAGAAGTGGTGTTTCTCTTGGTTAAAGCAGGTTTTGTGGTAAACTGGCACTCAAACTTAAATATTCTGCTTTATCTCTTTAGTCTGGTCGCTGGACTTTAGGGCTGTTCTGGTACCTTTGGAGTGGGGCGCCTTTTGCTGTTTTCCCCTCGCAACACTCTGTCTGTTAATCTGTAAGGAGTCAGGGTGATTCTCATCTCCTTCAAACTCTAGCCTAGGCTAAGACTGACTGAAAACTTTCTGCAGCCCCTCCCTTGGTAGGAAACGGGACTGGCCCACTTCTGCCCAAAAGGGGGAGAATGGAATGGTTAGTTCCATTCTATCTAAAGATCTCTCTGCAATATATGCTGCCACCTGCTGGTGAATAAGGCATATAACATGTAATACAACAAATACATTGCACGGTATAAGAGGACCTGGAATAAATACACTGATGACATTATGATTAACACACTAGAGGCAGTAGCAGGGTGTAGGAATGGTAATACCACTCTGGGGTATTACACGTCAGCATTTAGTCCAAACTTGGTAGGGTCTATGGCCAGTCCAGCCCTTCCATTTGTTCTTCATAAAAGCTACTGTAGAAATACCAAACCAGTCACTTCCCTGCTCTGGTGCTTATTATAAAATGATATCTCACCAAGGTTTAACAGCTTGCTTCTTTCTGTACCTGAATGTAATCTTGTTATCTGTTGGAAGGTAGTGAAACTCAAGGGTGTAACTACCATAGCAGCAGACCATGTGACTGCTATGGGGCCCAGGGCAAGAGGGGGCCCAGTCTTAGTTGGGATTATCTTCTCTTCTACTGGAGGTGAAAACCTGGTCAGGACTTTAGGCAGAAATCCTTCTGTTCTGTGTGTGGGCCTGGTTTGATCGTTGCTATGGAGCCCTTACTTCTCTATGTACACCACTGGTGAAACTGTCCCTTTTTTTATTTTGTAAAAGTCCTTTCTAAGATCTCAAGGTTTTATTGCATTGAAGGATAGACAGTCTTCCAGATTTCACAAGACAGGATGGAGATACACTGCACTCCATGACCTGGGGGTATTAAAGTCATTAGTAGATGCAGCACAATGAGCCTCTAACCCTCATTTGCTGCTGTAGGATTGTGGACAGATTAGTAACACAAGGAAACAGAAGTTTGGTGTATACTAAATACTTCTATATGTGCATCCGTAATACAATGATTTACTGTACATAGGACATCTATCACAAGCCTTTAACTCTGCTTCCCATCCCACTAGTATCTTCTGGCTATGGTCCTCATGTGCTTCAGAAGATTAAGACAATGTACTGAGGAATATATAGAACATGCTTCTTGTGAATTAATTTTATCCATATATAGTATATATACACATATTCATGATTTCTTTTGTAAATACATAAAAAAATATTTTTTGTAATACTGCTACCAGTGATATCAGCACTTGATTGTTCTCTTCTTTCTTCCAGTTTGAAGAGGATGAGCTATCTAGGGAATTGATTCATGGTTTAGTCTTAGAGGCCAAACCTATCCATAAATTATAATTTAGTCTGCATGGAAGAGCTTGAAAACATTGATATGTTTAATCTTATAATAAAGATTTTCATAATGTTTTCTACTATGATTTCTAACACATATGTGCTGCTACCAGGATGAGGAACATGGCTGCTGGACCTACAAGGCGAGGAACAACTAGAGGACAGTATGGGTGAAGACCTGGATGAAATATATCCTTTATGGTCACACACACAAAGACACATATGCACTCAATATTTTTTGGACTAGAAGATGGCAGTTCGGCCCGTATAAAGGGGCCTTTACCGTGCATACAATGACTGCTTTAGGGGAGTTCCTGATTAGGGAGTGCTCCTTCTCAGGTGAAGTGCTGCTCAGTTAGGGCTCTTCCTTAGA
Organism: Rhinella marina; assembly: GCA_900303285.1. Lineage (NCBI taxonomy): Eukaryota > Metazoa > Chordata > Amphibia > Anura > Bufonidae > Rhinella > Rhinella marina. The sequence continues at coordinate 25,403 of ONZH01017199.1, forward strand.
ATTGTTTTCAGAGGTGATGACTTTCCATTCACTAGCAATGGAAAGGGGCTAAATGAGTGTAACCTCTATAAAATATGTGAACTAGCTCAGTCACAGATATGAAGAAGAAACTCATGCCTAAGCTTAACAATCTTAAGCATACAGGAACTTGTGTTATGACAGAAAACCATACAGAAGGGGTCAAAATAGTTTTATTTGTTGACTACTTCCTATTCCTATAGATTTCTTTGTGAATTTTACACCCCCCCCCCCCCTTTCTGCCTGCAGTTAGAAATAACCTACAGCCTCTTAGAAGGTCACTGATGACACCCTAATACAAAAGTGCATGCACCTTTAGTCTGGCACGGTGTAGTGTCGATCAACACAAAGGGGTATGGCTACATGGCGACATTTGATAGAATGCATTTCAATAGTGTCACTATGGGACATGGCACATCTTGCGACTGCAATGCAACAGTCGCAGAAAAATCTGACTTCGATGATTTTTATTGACTGTCACAGTCGTAGCATGTCCCATAGCTGCACCATTGAAATTCCTTAAATGAAATGTTGCACGACTTGCGCAACACATGTAGCTGGACTCTACTATCAGACCTAAAAGTAGGACAGCAGAATGGGCAGGTATTGGAGACACTGTACTTATTCTCCTGGTATGTGTTTATTAGGATGTGTGCTTGAAGCTAGTGGATGAAGTTGTGTCTTAGACGCCAACTTTCCCATTAAAATTACCTGTCCGCAGTGCCAGGAAATAATATACAATAACTTGTTGGCTTAAATGGGTTTTCCAGGCTCCTGATTGGTCACTGCTGTTTGATCAGTGAGGGTCTGATTCTCCACTCCTCACCAACCAGCTGTTCTCTGCAGCTTCAGCACTGGAACTAGCTCTTTCAACGGGACAGGAAGTACAGCTCTGTTCAAAATGTAGTAGGCGTGCTAAGTTACTGCAGCTCAACTCCCATTCTCTCATTGAGCTGCAGTAACCCAGCATAACTGCTACACTTTGAACGGAGCTGTGGTTACTACTCCATTCAAGATCTAGCTCCAGTGCCGGGGTTTGCAGAGAACAGCTGGTTGGTGGAGGTGCAGGGTGTCGGACGCTCACCGATTGGATATTATTGACCTATGAGGATAGGTCATCAATATCAATATCAGGAGCCTGAAAAATCCCTTTAATAAAGGCTTCAGAAAAGCACAGCACTTTTAAAGTCAGCTTTTGACACAGCTCAGAGACATAGATGTGGTTATAAATGCAGATGTCATTGCATTGTAGCTTTGCAGAGAATAATGAGACCAGATTGACAGAAGAACAATTCTTTACTAAAGAATTACGTTCCGGCACGTCAGTTACAGTTGTCAGCATGCAATAGACTGGCAAATGTACACAAATAAAAATGCACACTTTCTCTTGTAAAATGCAACCACAGGGCGTACCCCAACGCCAGACTATGCTCTGTACCTTTTTTACAGGTTGCAATGTACTTACAATGTACACTTCCACAATGTCCTCAGTGAGATGTGGAACAGTGGGCATATCTAGATTTCCACCTTTTGTAAACGTGTCCAGGGCTTGAAGCCTTTATACTACTGAGCAATATTTCACCTCTTTCTTCCTTCTGGCCAGTTTCTCCTGTAAAGTTCTTTTTTGGTCTGGCCCTGGCTGACGTCTAATCCAGGGTTGGCTTCCCTGTCAGCTCCTACATTTTTCTTTCTGTTCTCTTCTGTGGCTCAGAGTAGACTACTCTGGCTCTAGATTGTTCATCCTTTCTGTATCAAGAGGGTACAACAGCCCCATCTAATGGTGACTGTGAATACGGCTTATTAACACATTGTGCATATATGTATATATTTATGGTAAATACATTTACCATACAAAAATAAATGTTTAACTCATTTTGCAGTGTACCACTGCTCTGCAGTAGGGAGCTGCACCTTGCTTAATTTCTACTCCCCTTCCAACTGCTGTGTTGATTCTTCCATGGTGAAAATGGGCAAACTGGCTGAAAAATGGGCATCTCACTGCTTATAATGGTCTGTCAACTTAACAAGGTAGCATTGGATCTACTTTTGGATTCATAGAATATTAGCACAGATTCATATCCATATGTACATTAAACCTTTCAAGAAAATGGAATAAGATACAGTATGTACTGTATTCACACAGATTTGCACACAGGCCAATTGGTGTACACATGGCTTTCCTACTACCAAAGTTTTGTCCTATGTACTCTTGGTTGTGAGTAATTTGGATTTACTATGGACCATGGACAGGCTTAGCATTGAGACCTCATTTAGTGATTACTTCAGTTACCAAGTGATTCATAGCTGCAGATTAATCCCCATGAAGAGGATTGATCCTCTGGTGTAAAATATAGCAGGCATGCTTGGTATTGCAGATCAGGCCCCTTCACTTGAATGGGATTGAGCTGCGCCAAGACCATGTGACCGATGAACCTGACATCACTCACCGGCCTGGTGTTCACAAATATCTAATATCTATTTATTGAGCACAAATAGCTAGTTATTGATGATCCTGAGGATTGGCCATTAATATCAAAATCACAGACAACCCCTTTAATATTAAATATGCTATACAGTTTTAACAAATAAAACCACATTGAAGACACCAACAGTAAACATATGAAGCATCAGAACACTTTTAATTGGATGATTGGGGAATTTAAATATTAAAAAAATCATTGAAATCTGGTACTATTCAAAATATAATACAATTCTTCAATGCTGAGTTTTGTGTCTTGTTTTACATGCTGTTCTTAGCTTATTCCATATGCATAAAGTATGCAACAATTGTAAGATGTTCTAGTTCTCCATAGGAGTCTCTATAAATTACCAAGGCAGCAAGTTATTTCTTCACCATATATTTGTCCATTTGATTTGATGGCTTTCATTATCTGTCCAAACACTCATATAGAAAAAACAGATTATTGTATGGTAATGTAAGATCCTGTCAACAGCACGAACTTGTGTGAGAGTCTTTTAATTGAGTTAATTTGATGGAGTCTGTCAGGTGACTTTCTCTGCACTCCTGGTACTGTGAAAATACAAAAATATACATGAAAAAATGAATAAATGAAGTAAAAAATATGTTCTATAATCTCATAATAACAATAGTAGGTATGATTCATACAGTGTATACTTAAATGGCCAATAACACATCGTACAACATTGCACAAAGCAATACTACAGGTGAATATAGGAAACTTTATAATACATTTTATCAGAGAAAAATGTCTATTACTCCTCTTATCAGCTCTTTTCCTGCTCCCACCTTGCATCCTATAGTTGCATTCTTTTTGTGATCTGTCAGTCTTGTGATACCAAGCTCACTGAAGATCACATTACATGCTCCCACAGAAAACTGGCAAAGGCATTGTGAACCTCTGGTCAGTGAATAGCTGACACCAACCAGTTAACTAAACATTTGTGCAGACCAAGTACACCACTTCAGGGCAATGATATTTCCTAATGGCAGTGGCCTCAGAAGGATAGTGTTACACTGTAAAAAAAAATGTTCAAGAATGATTTGACATACGCACATGACAAAAAGTTCAAGGTGTTGACTTGACCTCCAAATTCCTTAGAGTAGGTTCACACAAAGTTGTTTTTGGAGGGGCTTTTGAGCTAGATTTTCCTTGCACATTTTTCAGCTAAATCCAGAAGAGGATCCAGCTATAAATCCTTCCTTTATATTCCTGACTCGTTTTGAATCCACTTCTGGGTTTGGCTGAAAAACCTCCTTCAAAAACTCAGTGTGAACCTACCCTTAGATCTCAATATGATTGAGCATCTGTGGAATGTGCTTGAAAATCAAGTGTAATCGGTGCATGGCTAGCGCAAGCCACAGGGTTTCCACCCAAGGCCCCCGTTCTTGAGGACTTTGATGTACACAATTACAGAAAAAGAATCAAAATCAAAAGTTTTAGTGGGAATAACGGCACCAGTGCTTATATCATGCTGAGAATGGAAAGAGAATTCAGCATACTGTTGCTTCAAATGCTTAAAATTGTCTAAAATGTATTTGCATGCTGTAGCATTAACAGTACCCTTCTTTGGAAATAACAGTGAAAGACAGCCCCATACTGTTTTCCCTGCTACACAGATTTTTTATAGAAGGCGCTATGTAGATGGTCTTCTGTTGGGTATCTACAGTACCTAACCTAGATTCATCCATCAGACTTCCAGATACTGAAATTTGATTAATCACTCCAGAGAACACATTTCCGCTGCTTCATAGTCCAGTGGCAGTGGCTTTACACCCCTCCAAGCAGTGTTTGGCTCTGTTTATGATGATAATAGGCTTGTGGACGGCTGCTTGACCATGAAAACCCATTGCTCCCAAAATACCGTTTTGTGCAGATGTCACTTCCAGAGGTAGTTTGGAACAAGGGGTGGATTGGCAATGTACCCTACTGGGAAACATCCCGGTGGGCTGATTGCCTACAGTATGTTCTGGGCGTCAGGATGATAAAATGACAGCAGGGCCCACCGCGGCCTGGCATCCTCACTACAATACACATTAGAGGCCGCAGTTAGCCCTGCTGCAATCTCATTATCATGCCACTGTCGCGACTGCAATGTATATTGTAATTAGGGCGACGACCGTCTCTGGCCCTGCTGTAATGCCCACCCTGCCTCTGATAATGCACTGCCGCCCCCCTGTTCCTTCCTCCTGCTTTCAGGTCCTTTGACACCAGACGGCAGGACAGAAATCACTACTCTGTCCTCCAGGTGTGACTCTGATTCTGTGTTGTCCTCCATAACCTTCCTGCTCCGGGACAAAGCCCGTAGGCCAGAAAAGGTTGCGTTATGCATGCTTGGAAGAATGTGCGGTGGAGAACAACACTCAGGTGAGTTTTTTTTTACCAGCCACTTGACCATGGTGGGGGGTGTGGGCATTACTGTGGGCACAATAGGGACATCATTGGGGTCAGAGGGGGCATTACTATGGGTACTATAGGGACATTACTGGTGGAAAGGGTGGAGGACATTACTGGGGGCATTGTGGAGCATCATTATGACTGGAGGCTCAATATGGGGGATTATTCTTAAGGGGGGGCACAATACAATAAATAATATTATTAATACTGTGGCATTATTATTACTTGAGGCACCATTATTGAGGGCAATATTATTATTATTGGGGGAATTATAGGGGCATTATTATTACTGAAGTCAAAATACATAATATAATTAATACTGTGGGTCCCATTATAGTCAATGGGTCCGCAAAAAATGCGGATGATATGTGGAATGCATCAATATGTCATCCGTATACCATCCGCAATTGCGGATCCGTTTCAGGAAATAGAAAGAAATACCCTACCAACATATATTCCTCCTTCCTTCTTTTTTGGCAGAAAAACGGAACGGATGCGGATACACAATTGGTAAAAACTGAAGGTTTTTGCGGAAACACGGATCCACAAAAACGGACCGAAAATCTGGGAAAGAAAAATATGGACGTGTGAATGGAGCCTAATCCATATACAAATGAACAGTTCTGTGCAGCGAAGGTGAGGCCACCCATCATGTACATCCTTGCTCCTTATGCTTCCTCTGCAGCATCTCCCTTTCCTTCATGATTGACATGGCCAGATTGTGAATCTATTAAGGAGGAGAGGGATAGGCTGGTAGAGCAAGCAAGTACAGAATGACTTCTGCCCACCAGTGCATTTAACTATGTATTTTCATATGGATTGAAAGTACTTTTTCTCCAGAATGAGAAAAAGTAGCAGCAGATCACTAAGTGAAAGGCATAATTACATTCAGCTGAGCTACAAGGCATTGATTATCATTTAATTTCCTGGTGACAGACTCTCTATAAAGAGTAACCAGGGTCCAGAACTTGAATTATCAAGCATATACATATATGTAGGTCCAGCCTGGGGGGGGGGGCAAACTGGGCAATTGCCCAGGGCCCCAATCCTCTAAGGGGCCCCCTGCTTCAGTCCAGATGGCAGCATCCAGTCAGTGTCAGGGAATTTCCCAGCTTAGAAGTCCCTATATGGAGTTAGTGTTGCCCAGGGCCCCAATCCTCTAAGGGGCCCCCTGCTTCAGTCCAGATGGCAGCATCCAGTCAGTGTCAGGGAATTTCCCAGCTTAGAAGTCCCTATATGGAGTTAGTGTTATCAACATGAAAGGGGTATTCCCAAGCATGGTCATTATGCTTGGGGACCTTTAATTTCTGTTTCTGTGGGGATTTGAACTCACAACCTTCTACATTAAAGGCAAGAACCTTAACCACTGGGCTATAGAGCTCAGTGTTAAGCCAGTGTTGAAAAACCTCATTGAAGTTTCTCTTCTACAATACAATAGAAACGTCTATGAGGTTATTAATACAAGAGAACCCTCTTTGAGGTTTTGTAGCCAAGACTTAACATTGAGCTCTATAGTCCAGTGGTTAAGGTTCTTGCCTTTAATGTAGAAGGTTGGGAATTTGTATCCCCAAAGAAACATTTTAAAAATAGAAGCCAAATAAAACTTAAATACACAGGGTGTCTCCAACAGTGAAATGTTTGATTTTATTGTGAAAAAAAATGGCGCAAAACATAAAATATGATCAAATAACACCCGTATTAACCAACACCAACCTTTTTAACTTGTGTAACCAGTATTTTTTGTTGGGAAAGGTGGCAACCCTAGCAGCACCCCCTTATAAGGACTCACTTCGTAAAAAATTATCGCAATATTCTGACCCTCATAACTTTTTTATAGTTATTTCTACGGAGATGTGGGGGGGCCTCAACTTTTGCAGGGTGATCTGTCATTTTTGACAATACCATTTGGGGTGTGTATGACTTGATCACTTTTTATTCAATTTTCTTGGGAGATAAAGTGATGAAAAAAATGTGAATTTCGCATTTTCGCATGTGGCAATACCCATAATGCTATTTTTATTTGTTATTTTATTTTGGGGAATGGGGTGATTTTAAAAAAAATTTCAAAACTTTTTTAAATTTTTTTTTACTTTTTGTTAAGTCCCCCAAGTAGATCACAACTTACAATCATCAGATGTAAATTGCTCTTAGTCTGTATAGAAATCACTATATCACAGTTCAGTGCTGCCATCTAGTGGCCTGAACTAGGATATACTAACAATGAGCCTGGAAGCCTAGTACAGGCTGCGGCTTATTTATAGAACAGGGTGCTTTCCCCAATCTCTGCTGTGGGAATGCGCGCCTGAAGAGGAATCCCACGCTTCCGGTTTTTAACACTCTCAGATGCCGTGAGTGAGGGGAACTCATTGCTGTGAGGGGAGGGCACATGTGGCGTATTCTGGGGCAATGAGGGTGAAGATCTGTGTGAGGAGCTTTATGGGGTGTAAATCTGTGAGGGAGGGCCAGAATCGACAGAACGTAACTGTGTTGTTAGTACATTATTACAAGATTTGGAGCCCCACTTTTGATTTTGCCCAGGGCCACATTCTGTCTAAAACTGGCAGTGCGTATATATGCATCTCCAGTCAGAAGTGTTTGATGGACCAAGCGCAAAGAAAAGGATTCCCAGCCTCCTGAGAACAGATTTGTCATTTTAGTACAGTAAATGACTATTCCAGGGCCCAGCGCTGGCCTGCGGTATGCTAAATACGAAATCTAAATTTTCAGCAGACCATGTGACTCAGCATTCCATCACTATGTGGCAGTCTTCTTCTTGTAAAGTTATAAGTTGTATAACTGTTTCATGGTTGTCAACACTTTTGGCATGCATGGCACATATACTGTAGAATAATTCTCAGAAAGCAAGAACACATTTAAAATGATATAAAACTAACTTTGGCCTATTGTCTTTAATGCCGTGAAAGGCCACAAAAAGTATTACTTATTTTTTATTGTTTTGATAATTTTCACTGTGTATGCAAGAAGGATAGTATTCCATGTCACATGCAGTGATTCCTCACACAAATGGTGGGATAGTATTTCATGTGTGTCACAATCAGTGATTCTTCACCCAAATAATTATATAATAAACTGCAAAATCTAGATAATTCTGTCCTACACAGCCCAAATATCTGACATTCATTAAATACAGGCCCAAGTAAAAAGCATGCATAGTTCCATATAATAGCATTATATACCGCAGTGCCAGATTATCAGTGTCCACACAATATTGCCATGATTGTCCACAAACCTAAGCTATAATGAATCAGTGATGTCAGAAGTTCAGAATAGATGTCTTTTGCAGTTTCCTTCCTGCTTATCCCGAAGTTTGGGAATATATTAAAGAGGACCTTTCACCACTTCTGACATGCCTGTTTCAATAGCTCCATGCATTCCCCACATATAAACAATTCTGGAACATCTATTCTTATGGCTCTATGTTGTGCCATTCCTTTATTATTTCTACTAGAAGTTATGAATGAATTGCTATTTGCTTCCAGTAAAGGAACAGAGGGGAGGTGACCAGTTGGGGGTGTGTACCTGCACAGACTGACTCTAGCCAATCAGTGCTGCCATGTTCAGACTGTGCAGATACAAACCCCCAACTTGTAACCTCCCCTCTGTTCCCTTACTGCAGACTGCTAGCAATTCTTTCATAACTTCTAGTGCAAATAATAAAGGAATGGCACAACATACAGACATAAGAATAGATGTTCCAGACTTGTTATTACATGGGGAATGCATGAAGCTATTAAAATAGGCGTGTCAGGAGTGGTGAAAGGTCCTCTTTAAATAATCGTCCTGTCCGAAACTGGTCCCGGTCCCTACTAAGGAGCGGGGGTGACAGGACTAACACCCTGACTTATATTGACATGTTATTTGTGCATTGCTTAGAGGCTTTATTAATTTTTCAACAACCTACCAACATTATTTGTATAGAGTATACCGATAGTAGATTTAGTTATGTGTAGACTGTGGCAGCATTATTAACATACAGTCTATGATGACATGGTTTATTCACTTTAAAATCATTGCACTGATTGTGTCTGTTAATTGCATTTCTATTTATTTCTATTTATTTTATCTATTTGACGTATTTGTCATAACCATGCCCATAAAGCTACCCTTTGAAAAATTCATTCACTACAGCGATTAACAAGACAACACAGTAAAAAAAAAGTAATCTTACTGTCATGCATTATACGATCTGTGGTAACAATAAATGCGAAAAGTGTTGACCTTGGTAGAAATTTGCAGTACCTCAGTGCAGTTAGGGGTATCTGCAAATTGCTGGTAATGTACAGTATGTTAAAGAAGAACTCCCACAAAAATTTTATTCTCTGACCTGTTAGAAAGGTGCATGATGTAATCTGTAGTGAATGTAATCTTCTTATCAGAGACTGCATTTCTGAGTTATCCCCTCTCTTCTACTCCCTGACCTCCAACTGACCCAGGACAGGAAGCCGGTTACTTCTCTATTCATTCCTATGAGACTGAAAGTGAGGCTCCTATAGGAATGCATAGAGAAATATACTTCCTGTCCACACATAAGATGCTGTGTCAGTTGGTGAGTCTGATTGCTGGTCACATGACTCAGATGAGAAGCATCAGGGAGATATAACTCACAAATATAGACACTGGTAAGAAAATGACATTCACTACAGATTACATCATGTACATTTCTAGCAGGACATGGAATAAACATTTTTGGGGGAGTTCTTCTTTAGTGTGATGTTTTTCACCATATGTCATATAATTCACTATACACTCTGCTAGGAAGAAAGTAAGTATATGGTGTTTATTTTTTCTACTTTCTGTGAGGGGCACAATGTGGGCATATTACTGAGGGGAACAATGTGGGCATATTACTGGGGGGCACAATGTGGGCATATCACTGGAGGGCACAATGGGGGCATATTACTGGGGGACACAGCTGGGCATGTTACTGGGGGCACAATGTGGGCATATTACTGGGGGGAACAGCTGAGACTATTACTGGGGGACACAGCTGTGCATATTACTGGGGGGGCACAATGTGGGTATATTACTGGGGGGCACAATGTGGGCATATTACTGGGGGGCACAATGTGGGCATATTAATGGGGGGCACAATGTGGCCATATTACTGGGGACACAGCTACAGAGTGAGAGGGAGCAGTGCGATCAGCATCAAGAATTACAGGCTCTGCTGCTGCAACGGGATAGCTATGGGTAAAGGCCCTTTTACACGAGCCGATTATCGTTCAAATAATCGTTAAAACGTTCGAATTTGCACGATTATTGTTGTGTATAAACACGGTTAACGATTTAACAACGAACGAGATTTCTTTCGCTTCTCGTTGATCGCATCTTTGGTCCTGCCAATAAATTAATCGTTAATCGTTCGAAAATCTTCCAGTTTAAACGAAAATCGTTTAGTCGTTGGCAGATGGTAATAGGAGGAGTCAATTGTTTATATACCCCTGTAAGCAATACATCGGGTTAATGTAAAAGCAAGGAACGATCGTAATAACGATTATAAAACGACCGAAAGTACGAAGATTGTGAACGACTTCTCTTTCAATGTAAACGGTATTTACATTGCATCGTTCGATCGTTCATCGTTCGTTAATATACGATCGCTAATACGATTTATCTTTCCGTGTAAAAGGGCCTTAAAGACACCCTGCAGCAAAAGTGAATTGTGGGCTATTGCTTTAACCATCCATTGAGCGCATGCTGGGAAATCTGAGTGTACAACCTACTGCTAAATGTACTCCAATCTACCTTTTGCATAAAGTAAAGGAAAACATTATTTGTTCTACAATCTCTGCCTGGTTTCTTCGCACCACCCTTTTACTGCACCGAACCCCATGAAGCGACAATCTGAAGGAGCACACCAAACCACTACAACATTTCATCAGGGCCACTACCACTCCCTCTGCTGCAGCTCCCACAGGAGCTCACTGCAAATTGAGATAAATGTACAGTAATCCTAAATATTTGCATCCCAAGCATAATGAAGTCCTATTAGTCACATTGGGCCTTCCCTGGGATCCTCAGAATTTCCATAATTGGAACAGGATGCCAGTTGACTTTTCCATAATTTGTAATATCAGACACATTGCTTATATGAGAATCATATGCTAATTGGTGGGAAAATGTTTTCAGTCATTATTGTTATTACTGAGCATCTCTCACACCGGTACCATTATAACATAATTTGCTTTACTTCTAGAACATGATAAAACATGAAGCTAAACCTTTGTACTCACGTGTATTAATGCTTCCTTGGCAAGAGTCTCAAATGCCAGGTCTACATTGATGTTGTCTTTGGCACTGACTTCAAAATAAAGAACTTTTCTTTCTTTACACCAGGAAACTGCTAATTCCCGAGAGACCTATAGCAGGTAAAACATGACAGTTCTTCAGCTTCTAGTATTATATGGGTATATTTGTTGAGGTGATTTTTTTTTAAAGAGCATTTGCCAATAAAATAAAGAGCTGTAATTGTAAATATAGGTTTAGAGCTGTCCTCTGATGTCAAGTCGGTAAAGTTTTGATATTGTGGCCAGTAGAACTCCAACAGGGGTTTTCATCCCTCTTTCCTGGACCACAGAATAGCAGAATTACTAAAAATTGCATTGCTACATTTCCGACTCCTGTATAGCTGAAATGTTAGACACCCTTGCTGTTTTGGGCTCTGAGAAAGACAACCTTTGAAGTGGTATGCTACGGCAGTGGTCCACTGCTTCAGGGATTAATGTTTGTTTTTGTGCTAAGCCTATATGTATGCTCCAAAGTGAGTCCAGGGGCTGTAACAACCGTTGCTAGGTGGCGCTGTGTCACCCTCCCCATAGGAAGTAGTAAGTCAGTGCAGAGTGAAACAGAGAAGTGTAACATAGCAGAGAGCAACCCTGGAAAAGAACCAGCCAGAGAAGAAAAAGGTATAAAGAGAAAGCTTTATAAAACAGCTTAGGTGGAGAAAAAGAAGAAAAGAGACATCATGGAGCATGCCACTGTTGTGAGGAGATGTGATAACAAACGGCTGTGGAGATAACTGGTCTGAGAGGCTTATGGATTCCATAGTTAATTTGTCCAGGAGTTGAAAGGCTTCGGGAGCTGGACATACTTTAGAGGCAGACTGAGGATTTGTTAAGGCCACATTCCACAGACGACATTGTGGACCCATTTGTGAGTAATGTGCAAAGTAATACAAGGTGTAATAGAGTAAAAGCCTCAAATGAAGTGTTGCACCTCTATTTATGGATGCATGTGCTAAAGCTCGAGAGCATAGTGCAGTGTAAAGAAGATTGCTCCAGAGAAGGAAAAGTCGCCTGTTCAGGGGTTATTCTCATTTTAGACAATGGGGGCTTGTCTCTAGGATATGCCCCCATTGTCTTATAGGTGCGGTCCCAGCGGTGGGACCCGCACCTATAAGACAATGGGAGCATATCCAAGCGATATGCCCCCATTGTCTAAGATGAGAATACCCCTTTAACTACTGTGAGAACTGTACGTTCTTGGGGATTTGTAAAGCTGTGTAAGATCTGCCATTCACGCAAAGTCTGAACTGTGACAACTGCTGTAAATACTGTATTGGAACTTTAATTACCAGTAAAAGTACTGTTTTTACTGTTACATCGTCTTATCGATGCCTCACCTAAGGCAATCCTGCCTTGCACTCCGACACTCATCTCCACAAAGGTTACCCCCCCTAACTCCAGACAGGAACCCTAAAGCCAGGAAATGTCAAAACGGGGTGCCCTTTCCATAACTTCACAACCCCAGGGAGTACCAGTGTGAGGACTGATACAGGGAGTAACTTCCACCACCATTATTGCTACCACCACTCCAGTCCTCCACTCCTCTCCCCTCTTCTGAGCTCACCATAATAGCAGTTGCAATCAGTTAAAAAAGAATAGTTGCACTAAGTTTCAGTCTGCAGGCTTCATTTTTCCACTTAGTTTGAATCCCTTGATATGCAGTTTGCAACCTGCTCCTAGTTTCAAACTCTTCATGTGTGGTCATATCACTCCTAGTAACATACCGTATGCTACATGTAAGGTTTGTGTACCCAGGATACTTATATCTTCTCTAGTTCTCATATATCAGCACAGCTTAAATAAAGGAACTGAATTCCAATTTTTCATACTCCTCTACCCTGTGCTGTTGACACAGGTACTGATGCTGTCTTTCTCATGCAGTCTTGGTGCTCTGCTCTCTCTCTTCTCTAACTCAGAGAAAGGGGGGGGGGGGGACAAAGGAAGCAGTTGACATCACCCCTGAGACTACAGCAGCCTGGAGCTCTGTGCTTTCCCATCTATGTCAGAAGAAGCACCACTGTTAACTATGCATTATGATTGCACAGACTCTACAGAATCAAAATGGCATAATATTTTTACATGCATTCAGAAAGCAAATAAACAATAAAAAAAAAAGACTTTAAGGACTGATATTTTAAAAAGAGGTAGATAACATCTTACTGCTCTGGTTTTATGTGATTGTAAAACATACACACCCATATGTATCTATTTGTTCATAATTAATGTCTGTGATGAAAATAAGCATGGCATGCGCAATCCCTATCCAGACATCCTGCATCATAGGACTGGTTTTAACCCCTGGTACATAACCAGTGTTGACCTAATAAGGGTATTCCACGGGATATTCCATAAATGAAAAATACCCCAAAGAGTATGCTTATGATAATAAATTAATATAGTAAAGCAACCTAGACCAACTAGCACAACTTTATATGATAAAATGTACTTCTTTATTGTAATCTTAAATGGAGGTAGACCATGAGATTACTATGGGTCCCAGGAAAAGGCAGATCTGACCTACACTGAATTCCTTATCATGTTGTCAAAGTGAAACTGATGCATTTTCATGTAGCCACCACTAGAAGGAGCTCAGTGCAAAGTGATTATTACAGATCCCATTGCAGTCAATAGTAACTGTTTAAATTCCTATGCACTGAGCTCCCCCTATTGGTGGCTGTAGGCAGCTAGTCTAGTAATATATGATCCAAAGGGAAACAGTGATTTAGGGCTGTAAGGGGAAAAGATTTATCAATGTATTTATGGCAGTTGTCTGGTGTAAATAAATTGAGAAATATGCTCTTCAGACTTTTCCTGACATAAAAGTTGGATAAAATGGGTGAGGCCAAGGAAGGTGTTTTTAACCCCTTCAATCCCCGAGGATTGTTTTTTTTTTTGGGGGGGGGGGTTCAGTTTTTACTCCTGGCCTTCCCGGATCCATGACTTTTTTATTTTTCCGTTCACATACTTGTTTGAGGGCTTGTTTTCTGTTGTACTTTCTAATAGTACCATTCACTTTTGCATACAATGCAGTGGGAAGCTGTAAAAAAGTTCTAAATGGGGTGGAACTGGAAAAAATGCAACTGCACCAGTTTTATTGATTTTGTTTTTATTTGTTTAGTTTTTCTTGTGTTTTAATACCTAAATAAATTTTATTTCCATCGCCATATTCTAACTCCCATAACTTTTTTATTTCTACGTATGTCTATAGAGCTGTATGTGGGATCATCTTTTTCAAGTTATCTGTACTTTTCAAGGATAAAATTTTGGGGTGTGTTTGACTTTTTGACCACTTTTTATTCCTTTTTTTTTGGCCAGTGAAGCAACACCAAAACTGTGAATCAGCAATTTTGAGTGTTTTTCCACTCCACTGTTCACCTATGGGATAAAGTTTTCAGCAGTGATGCCCATAATATTTACTTTTTGTTTATTTGTTTTATTCTAGGGAAAGGGGGGTGGGTTTGAATGTTTACATTTTTTCACTTTTTATATTTTCTTTTTACTTTTTTTTATAACATGCAATCATTAGATTGCCGCTTTTATTCTGTAATGGATATCTATCCATTACGGAATACAGGATTCAGTATATCCCAATGCAGTGCTGCCACCTGGCTGAGATCAAAAAAGTGAGCGCTTCCAGTTTTAATGCTGCTAGATACCGTGGTCACATTTGACCAATGCATCTGAGGACTTAAATGGCTGCAATCAGCATTATCACTGATCGTAGACATTAGCCCCAGGTGTGTCTGCTTGCTTTAAACCCCACACTTGTAGGAAAACAGGCCGAACTGGATGGACAGATGTCTTTTTTCGGCCTTATAAACTATGTTACTATGTTATGTTACTTCAGCCTACATGTATGGTGCTCGGAGCAAAGGGGTTAATTATCATTTTGTTTTTAATTTAAATTTCTTGTACTTTTTAAATTAGTAAAAATTTCTAAAAATTATAAATTTGGAGTGATTGACGAACTGGGAAACTGGATGGGGCAGTGGGGCCCATACTAAGTTTCCTATGGGGACCAATGAGATCTGTGTATGCCCCTGATTGTAAAATAGAATAGGCCAGTGTCTGTAGCTCATATGATGTAGAAGTAGAGCTAAAACTTAGGCTCCTATTCAGAGGATGTAGGAGTTTGGTACAAAGCTCCAGGTAATTGACCACTATATAAGAGGCTATAAAATATAAAATTGTTGCAGTTGGAGAGTACTGCACTATATTATTTTATTGTAAATATACATATGCCACAAGCCCAGGAGCAGTGGTAAGGAGGATGGGAGTGGTAGTGGCTCAGGCTGCGATAATTATTCACAGTGGCAGTCCACACCAATGCTCCCAGGGCAGTGATAGAAGGGTACACCTTTCTTACCTCAGGGCACAGTCTGATTTTGGGTTTGCTGTGGGTGCAAGGCAGGAGATGTAGGTGCAGAGGCCAGTGAATGCTGCTGGAGGATGAATCAGTAACCTGGCCAATTGTAGAAGATAAATGTCTCTCTCTTTACTAAAGTGCAGAATGGGAGTTGTAGTACATCCAACGGTATCAAAACACAATTCCAAACAATTCACAGGACAAATCTTCCAACATGGTGATGTATGGATATAGGCCAGGATAGGGACAGTAATATGCCTTCCCTCTATCTCTCCAATCTCTCTCTCTGTAGAATCTAAGGCTGGAAATAAGATGGTTAACCATAAGATGGTTGTCTCTATATTTCTCTGAGATATTGATTATCTTGGAAGAAGGCCTAGTTCTGTGAGGAGGGAGCGCATCTAGCTCCCTCTTACTTTCTACACTAGCCTAACACACTATTAACTGATCTAGGGGTGGACCTAAAGTCCAACACCTAACTTCCTACAGGGGTAGAGTCAGCAATAATAACCCTGACTGATACATACAGAGATATGCTGGTACATTACAAGGCATAAACATATGAAATAGTGTTAAATAACATTACATAACATGAACAGTTTGCAAGTACCCTATTCTGGGGTAAAGCACTTCATGACTTCATAACTTTTCAGGCTTAAAAAACCTTTGGTGTATATGTAGTGTTTGTGTCTGTATACTGTTTTGTCTCTTACATTTGCTTTTGCCTTGTTAGAGACAACCCATTTCAAAATGTGACTTCTGGATCCTGGCTCCCCAACAAGCAGCTGGCTTCCATTTCCATAGGGAAACCACTGCCAGGCAGGAATGTTTTGGCAGGCAGATATAGTATCATATAATGGCCATGTAAATGAATGACTGTCCATGTAAAAAGCAGCTTGACTTCTCTAGAACAGGTGCCGCTCTTACAAAGTTGCACTCCATTCTATCTCATAGAGATAGGCCCTGACTGAGGGCCACCCTTCCCCTCCTGCCCTAAATACAGTATATATAACCTGGCACAAATGCCACCAATGAGATTCCACCTTGCATTTTTCAGGGAGCCTTTAAAAAATGAATCTGATTGGTTGCTATAGGAAACTAAGCCAGTTTACCTTTATGCGAGTTGATAAATTTCCCCCCACATCTCTCATTGTGTATGCAAAATAGATATTGTAATTTATAGCATATACATACTAAACATAGCTTCAAATCATTTTAGATGGTCTGTACAGAACTAACAAATGATGTGTGCTTTAGGTTTACAGAGCACATTCCAATTTTGATCTACTCTTTATTCTGGAGGTTTTTATTCCTGGGGAAAACATTTTAGACACCAAGGCAACAGGGACCTATGGGCTCCCTGTCTATTATGTTAGCGTTTCCAGATTTTACTGGCGATGTATTGACAAAGTGAAACAGCACAGTGTATAGTTTACTATGATTTTGGGAGAGGCCATGGCAGAAAACGTGACATTGTAAAGAGCGTGAGTCAACTGTGAATCATTCAAGGCAGAGTGACAAAAATGAAGGTGATATTAGAAGACAGATGTGGAGAATATGTCCATGAAACACTGAAAACACACTGGGGGTTTAGGGGGAAGTTGTGGAAGAAATGTACTAAAGGAAATGGAAATGGTTACATAGATTTAGTGGCTGTGTGGTGAAAATAGGAAGAAGAAAAACAAAAAAGTGTGTTAAAGGGATAGTCTGAATTAAATACTTGGGCAGCCACTGTAAATCTGCTAAAATAATCCATGCTCATTCCTTTTTTTCCCCTGCTTCTTCCTGCTCTGTTCCTCCCTGCTACTGTTTGTTTTCTTGGCTGCAGTAGCGATATTCCATGCACAGAGGTCACCAGTGTAGCCAATTACTGTAATATCCAGTGCTATATGGTGACCTATGTGCAGGGAATTTCACTGCTGCAACCAAGAAGATTCAGTGACCGGGGCAGACCGGAGAACAGCGCAAGAAGAAGCAGGGGAGAAAAGGGTTGAGTATTACCGTATTTTTAGATTTATAAAAGGAACTTTTTCTCTCAAAAGTGAAGGAAAATGGCAAGGCATCCTATAAAGTGAATACTAGTATGCAGTAGGCATGGGCGGTGGTCAATGAAGCGCTGCTAGAACTGGCTATACTCACTACTGCCTGGTCCTATCCAGGCCCATACTGCACTGTCCTGACTGTGTACAGCGTCAGGACATAGTGCACGCACTATGACCTGACTGTCTGGGATGTCAGGTCACAGTGCAGCACAGATCTGGAGATGAACAGGGACTGGAGAATGCAGGAGGAGCAGCTGGATGTGCAGAGTGGCAGTTCTGTCCAGAGTGGTAAGCTCATTTTGTTATTTTTGGTCTAATCTGATGTCTGGTATGGGAGTTTGATATTGGGATCTGATCTGAGGTCGAATATGGCATTCTGATCTGAGGTCTGATATAGTGGTCTGATGTGAGGTCTGATATGGGGTTTGATATTGGGGTCTTAAATGAGGTTTGATATTGGGGTTTCATCTGAGGTTTGATATTGAGGTCTAATCTGAGGTCTGATATAAGGATCTGATCTGAGGTCTGATATGAGGTTCTGATCTGAGTTCTGATAGGGGTCTGATATTGGGGTCTCATATGAGGTTTAATATTGTGCTCTGATTTGAGGTCTGATAAGGGGGTCTGATCTGAGGTCTGATGAAAAAAATTTTTTTTTTTTTTTTTTAATTTTCCTCCTCTAAAACCCAGGTAAGTCTTTTAATCTAATGTAAAATGAAAAATATGGTAATTCTTTTGTGATTTTAAACCAATTTCCTCTCCCTTTATCCAATCTTGGAATCAGAGTTGTTTATTAAATCACCATACACTTGTATAAAAATCAGAAGTTTAGGGTGGGAGGGTTGTACAGGGCTTTTTAAAGAGTACCCATCACCTCTCCTGATATGTCAGTTTTTGTAACTACTTGCAATTTCTATGTAATAACAATTCTGGAGATGGCTAGGGAGCAGTGGCGTACATAGAGACGTAAGGGCCCCATAGCAAGGATCAAACCAGACCCCCTACACAGGACTGAAGGGTTTCTGCCTAAACCCCTTTCAATGACCTTTGGGCCAATTTTTCACTGCCTCATTTGCTAAATTTGCTAAAAGTTGTTCCTTTAGAGGGTAGAATCCTGACCAAGTTTTCACCCCCAGTAGAAGAGGAGATAATCCCAACTAAGACAGGGTCCCCTCTTGCCCTGGACCCCAAAGCAGTCGCATGGTCTGCCCCTCTGGTAGTTACGCCCCTGCTAGTGAGACTCATCCCCAACCTCGCCTGCCATTGCCTGTTCCCACGCCCCCCCCCCCCCCCGACACCGGATGTTTTTATCTGTGTACAGGGAGTGTCAGGGCTGGGATACACAGATAAGGGGAAAGTGATCCCTAAGCTTAATCCCAACCCCTTTCCCTGCCTATTGCCTACTCAGGCTAACCCCTGAGTCGACAACCAGATGACTCGAAATACACTACTAAAAGTGCAGGGGAAGGGAAAACAAACAAGACAGACAAACAACCAAATGGGTAGTCAGAAAGCCGCGTCAAAACCAGGAGAGTACGTCAGGAACAAAATCAGCAAGCAAAGAGTAATCAAAAAACACGCCAAGGGTCAAAGAACAACTAGAATCCAAACTGCAAAGCACAAATGACAAACCAGGTAGTAGCAAGGAACTCCAAACACTGGCAGCAAGGTAAACATTTGAGGACCTTAAATACCTAGCAGACCCCACCCAACCAGCTGACTGGGAGGAGAAAGCAAGGAACCAAAACTTAACTCATAAGATACCAAATGAACAGAAAATAACCAGACTATATTGCTCGTGTTTTCCGGCGACCAGAGTCAGAGACAGGACCAGCAGAACGGGTGCAATGACTGCCGGTCCTGACAGGGAGAAGCTGCAGGGGCAGTACGGGGAACAGGAGCGCCGCAGGGAGAGGGGAGTGGGGTAAGTATATTCCCTCTGAGGGGCCCAGCACGTGGGGGGGGGGGCTGTTTATGATATTGGATAACCTTTTTAACTTGAGATCTGGCACCTTGGATTAGGAACCGAAGCCCCAAGAAGAAGAGCATGTATGATCTTTGGGATTATTTGTCAATGATCTTGTTTTTTTCAGATTTGGGTATAGTGATTGATTTTTTTAGAGTTATAAACCCAATATAAGTACTGGTTTAATTGTATTATAGATATATATATATATATATATATATATATATATATATATATATATATATTAAAATTGTATTGAATAAAGATGGATAAAAGAAAAAAGTATTGCAATTTACTTTGTGACATTTGAGAGAGAAAACTGTATAAATTGAAGCAAAAAATGACATTTAATTTAAAATCTAAATCTGCTAAATAAAATCCTCTCAAGCAGAAATAAAGAATAAAATCCAGAATCAGGATAGGAACAAAGTGAAGAAAGGTTAAAAATAGTTTTAATACGATCTTAGCGTTAGGACATGTTATTTTTGGTTTTCCTCAAACATGGATTTTGTGAGCATTGCACTTTTATTTGATATTTAAAACAGTCTATAAATGATGTGAGTGAACATAGGCATCTCACACTAACACTACTAAGCACATAGAAACAATGGCAATACAAGCTATAATGTATACCAGGCAACAGTGCAGAAACATTTGCTTCACAAGAAACTCTGAATGGTTCCCTCATGTTTTTTCTAGGAACGGCCAAAAAGTTTCACAAAGAATACACAGACTGTCAGGTCTATCACAATTTTACTGCTTTCATGCTCAAACAGACCAAATTCAGTATGTAGACAGCAACACACCCTTTTTAATTAGCTTTGATTGCTTTCAGAGTACTTTCCCCTCATTCCACCCAACAATGATTTGGCAGCATATTCAGCATGAATCAGAAAACATCTGGAGGTCATTCCACAACATGAGTTCCCAAGAAAGAGGCTCTACCAGATATAACAGAAAAACATATTTTATAAGAATTCATACTCACAGCTGCTATGGGCCCATTCAGTGTCTATTCATGTGACTGTGGACTTACTACATATGCCATCTCAAGGAGGTATGGTCCCCTAATAGCCTCTAAAATAAAATACAGTACAACACCATATAGAGGCACCATATGGTGGAACAAGGAGTCCCTTCAGGTCTATGTTATTGGTGCATAGTGATTCCAGGTGCTATCATACAGAGTCCATGCACTCATCTATGTCATGTGTATGGTGCCTTTGAGATATCATAGACAATAAGTGAAGTGTCTGCCTTTCATCAGAACCTCTTTACGATCCCAAAGTTATCCTACACTCTATAATTCTAGTCAACAGGAGCAGACTAAATAAGGTCAGTCTCAGCTTTTTGCACTATTGACTGCATCTCTTTGCCCTCACCGGTACCATTTTCTTCTAGCATTGAGGACCTGAGACAGCACAGACGAAGGGTTTCACTCAGTGATAGTGGAACAACAGTGAACCATGTGGTGCAGCACGTGTTGTTTTTAAGTGCTTCAGTTGTGTTTTAACCATGGCAAACTGCTGCGGTTTTATAGTACTGCATGGCACAATACCACCTTGTGTCAAAGCTTAAAAACCTAGCCTTTATGAACATGAGTAATCAACACATTTTGTAACTGTCCTTACCTGTCTATCCTCCAGATCAATCTTGTTTCCTAGAATGATTATAGGGAAATTAGTAATAGGTGACTGTATTTTATCCATAAAGTCTGTCCTCCAAGTCTCAAGGCTTGAAAAAGATTCTTCATCTGTGACATCAAAGACCAGAAAGCAGCCATCAGAGCCCTTATAGAAGGAGGATACCAAAGAGCGGAATCGTTCCTGTCCCCCTGTGTCCCAGATCTATTGAACAAAAACATACCTCTTTGTGATACTTGGTTAAGATGTCAGACATTACCAGACTGAGCTCTTTGCTACAAAATTTACAGAGATAAATTAATTCACTAATATCTTCTCGTAGAGACCTGATTTTACGAAAAGGAGGAAACGTATGTAAGTGAAATATTTGGAAAATGTAGTTTGTTAAAAGGAAATTGAGTCATTTTGGTTCTTAAAAAGTAAAGTTTTTTTTTTTCCATAACTCAATAGTACAGTTGAAACTAAGAAACTGTGTAACAGAAAATGACTCTCTACTTTCTCTGCTTGGCTTCTCCCCCTGCTTGACTGAAAGTTCCCATATAAAATACCCTGCCTGAGGAAATGATTAAAATGAAAAGAAGTAAAGTACTTGTTCCAAATGTGTTCAAAACTGGCATATCACCCTGTATTATCACTATTCAGGCACTAAAGTACTAGAGAGTTGAGAACTTTGATAGTGAAGCAGTGATATCTCCACAAATAATTATTGTTTGCTGTAAGCTGCTGATGTATGGAGCCCCACTCATAGGTATTTGCACCAGATGCTCCACGCAGTGTGTAGACTCAGCAAGCTTTTCCCCGTAAAAAGCAGCAGATCACTTTTTACATAGGACAATCTGCTGCCCAAAAACAATGATTTTGGGTGTCACATCAAGTAGTCTGTCACCCGATGAACAAGCTTTTGCTCATTCATTGGGTGATTGGTGGCACCTTTACATGGGTCAATTATCAGAAATAATGTTGCTAGTATTCACTTTATAAAGGTTTTTTTTTAACAGTTTTATGACTTGTCCTACAATTCTCAAGACACAGACGGTTTTACTGATTTAGTTCTTTCCTGATATTGGCCTTATCATCTAAGGAAGTGAGAGCTGCATTTACATCTTCACTGACGATTTCTACTGCAATTGCTCATCCCCATAGACAATCATTGTTTATGGGTAGCGGATCTTTGTTTTAACAGTGAGGCAGATCTGCTCCACAGGATTGGTGCTAGTCAAATACACAATTACCCGACGAAGGAGCTTTGCTAGTTCATTGGGTGATTGCTGGTACCTTTACAAGGGCCAATTATCTGGAAAAAACTGTTCTAAAAAATCTTATCCCTGATAATTGGTTCAATTATACCGTCTATGTAAAAGGACCTTTAGTGTTTATACAAATAATTGTTCCCAATCAATGGCTCATGTAAAAGAGCCTTTAAATTCCTAAGCTAGGTTATGTGCACAGGGTATTTGCTTCAGTATACAGAGTATATCTCTATAGAGGGAGAGGCATAGGATTGATATAACAGGAGGAGTGAGTTGGTGCTGCGGCGTATAGGTCTTCCTGTAGCTTCAGGTTCAGTTGCTAGCACTGATTGGGCAGTTGCTATGTAATTGCCTTGCATCTGAACCTGGGTTTGATTATCACCTTGCTTTGCCTGGTTGATTAGGGTGGAGTTGCTGATTGTTGGGCCTTTATATATCCAGGCCTCACTTCATTCTGGTTGTTGAGTATAAGTTTTGTTAGGTACAGTCCCTTCCAGATATCTAGTACTTTGTTCTGATTTCTATATTCTGTCTTTCCATGATGGTATCTTGTTCTAGTCTAGTATATTTTCTATGTAGTTCCACTGTCTTTCATATTGTAGTTGGGAATTGTTTGCTGTTCTGTGGTTGTACTGTCCTGGCTGACCTAAATTCAGAGAACGGAGCTTTCTTCTCCCTGCTCCACCATTCAGCCTGCAGACACAGATCGCGCTTCTGGCCCATGTGGGAGGAGCCTGCAGCACTAGAATCTGCCTGTGCTCCTCCCACACAGTGCTGCAGAGCAATCTGTGCCTTCAGGGGAGAGCTGGATGTGAGCATCAGGAATGGGACAAGGTGAGTAGTTACAGTTTTTTCCATTAACACTGAGGGGGCTCAGAGGGCATTATTACTGTGAAGGGGCATAACTGTTATGGGGGCACAGAGAGGACATTAGCAATGTAAGGGGCACAGAGGACATTACTACTGTGAAGGAGGCACAAAGAGGACATTACTACTGTGAGGGGGCACAGAGGGCATTACTACTGTAAGGGTGGCACAGAGTGCATTACTATTGTGAAGGGGGCACAGAGAGTATTACTACTATGAAGGGGCACATAGGGCATTATTCCTGTGAAGGGGGAACAGTGGACATTACTACTGTGAAGGGGGCACAGAGGGCATTACTTCTGTGAAGTGGCATAATTGTTATGGGGGCACAGTGAGAGCATAACTACTGTGAAGCGGGCACAAAGAGGACATTACTACTGTGAAGGGGTCACATATAGGGCATAACTACTATGAAAGGGGCACAGAGAGGGTATAACTACTGTGAGGAGGGAACAATGAGAGCATAACTACTGTGAAGGTTGTACAATGAGAGTATAAATACTGTGAGGGGGCACAATGAGGGCATAACTACTGTGCGGGGGCACAATGTGGATATTATTAGAGGGTACATATCTGGACATAATTACAGGGAAGGTTGTACAATGAGGGCAATACTAATGTGAGGGTGCACATTTTTTTTAAAATATGGGAAGGGTGTGTGTGTTCAAGAGAAAGGATCTTGCCTGGGTGCCAAACACCTTAGGCATACCATTGTAGGTGGTCTTTATTATATCATTGGGTCATGACTGCCTGCACTCTCTATACAATTGTATAGCCAGCGGCCTGTACATTTGGGGCCTTGGACAAAACATCAGGGACTCAAGCCCTGGATGCTTTGACCTAGCAATGCCCTTGTCAAGAGCCACTATTAGGACTTTGAAAAGGCAACTACTAGAGGTGAAGTCCAGTTTTCCAGTCTTGTGCAAAACCTGGATCGTTACATAGACATAGATATACTGTCAGCTTACAGTAGCCTTCACATTGTGTGGAGCACCTGGTACAAATAAGTACAGTACCTATGAGTTGGGCTCTGGCAGGGACGGATTGGCCATAGACCTTACAGGGAAATTTCCTGTTGGGCCGATGCCCAGGGGGCTGTCTGAGCCCTCCTTATGGCCGGCC
This sequence comes from Rhinella marina, assembly GCA_900303285.1. Lineage (NCBI taxonomy): Eukaryota > Metazoa > Chordata > Amphibia > Anura > Bufonidae > Rhinella > Rhinella marina. Next base: position 49,859 of record ONZH01017199.1, read on the forward strand.
AGTGGAAGTTTTTGGGGATGGATTTTGTACTGCTGGCAGTATTTTGTGATGGACTGTGGTATTTTGTTCTGTTGGGGTGGTATAATGTGCCACAAATATGGTATTCCTGGCCCATGCCTTTTATTAATTTGGACTGACTTCAAAACAGGGCCACTTTAAGTTCCCAGTCCGGCCCTGGGCTCTGAAGAACAGCAACACACAGCAAAACCTGTTTAGTCCTTCAGTCTCATAAATGCCTGAACAGTGAAAATACAGGGCCAGTTTTAAATACATTTATAATAAATTCTTCTTTATTTGCATCTTAGTCATTTTCTTGGGCAGTAAGAATGTAAAAATTGAAAAAGTGACCTTTTTATTACCGGAACTTGATGTGCTGGCCATTTGAAGTTATTAGGTGCACTTTTGAGATGAAGAGGGAAGTGCCTTTGAACTGTTGTGATAGTCTAACAAGAAACACTAGCTGGATGAATGTATTGGCGTACTAACATGGCCATAGGGTGTGTACGGCATGTGACTACTTTAGACAGAATAGCATAGCATTCAGAGCAAGCTCTGAGAAACACTACAGAGCAAAGCATGCTGGGTTTATTTAGCAAACCCAGCAAAAGTTGAGAAAAACTGGAAATAAGTTATGTAAACATCCTGCTAGGATATAGTAATGCTGAAAACAAGGGAAGAAAAATGATGACATGAAAAATAGGGATACGGGGCAAAAATTTGATGCATTTGTGGCACTGGGGATGAAAAATATGGGAGTGGCGAACCCCTTTAAGGTACAATAGTTGTGAATAATCTCATTATGAACAGAGCCTACTGACAAGCGATTAACTCCAAAATAAGCTCTGAATGGGGTTCTCTTATGTAGGACCTTATGGCCTATTGCTGTGTGGGAGCCTGTTTCTGACTAAAGGACTATAGCAATTAAAGGGGTATTTCAGATGTGACACGGTATCCCCTGTCCATAGGATAGGGGATAACTATTAGATCAATGAAGGCCCTACTACTGTGACCCCCACCAATCATGAAAATGGAGACCCCATACTCTTTGGGGTCCCTTGAAACAAACACAACGGCAGATCGAGCATGCACACTGCCGCTCCATTCATGTCTACAGTAGTTCCTGGAAATATCCGAGCACTTTACTCGTCTGTCTTGGGAACTCCCATAGAGATGAATGGAGCAGCAGTGCACATGCTCAATCTGCCACTCTGTTCATTTCAAGGGGCCCTGAGGGGTATGCAATCTCCATTCTCATGATAGATAGGGTCCCAGTGGTAGGGTCTCGACCCATCTAATAGTTATCCCCATAGGAATAACTTGTCACAACTGGAATACCTCCTCAAGCATTCATTATCACAGTGTACAGAGAAATTACATTTGATTTTACTTTAAAAAGGTTTTTTTTTAAGAAGTCTGATAAAACTTGGCTACTTGGTATACTTGGTTAACTTACCTGCATTTTTAGGGTCTTATTTTCGAGTTGGATGGTTTTGGTGAGTATGTGTGCTCCCAATGTGTTTCTGTAGTCATTTTGGAACCATTTATGTACGTATTGGTTCAAAAGAGAAGTCTTTCCAGTTCTGCAGAGAGAAGATCAATCACAGTATTTTATACAGTATTTATTTATAAAATTGTTGTATATTGTCCCCAGCATGTTAGCCAATTATTTAGCATTTTTTGGTGTTTTTTTTTTTGCTGGCCCTTTTATTTGGGTTCCTCTTTGTGCAAAACATCTGGTACCCATGTATGATGCTAATATCTATAACTATAGCATTTTGATGGAGAAAATAGCACTGCATGAACATTATTTTTTCCATCAAATATGAAGGATTCTGCAATGGAGGCAGATGGACAGGGGTTCAATGCCAACAAGAAGCTTTAGACCACTCCTGACTTTGCAATGGCACTGATGGCACCCTATGAATTCTTATTCTAGTTATAGCCCTGGTACAAAACATTAAAGTGCGATCATGTAATATGAATGAGCTGGTTACTATGATAGCAGATTATAGCTGCAGGTTACTACAACTTCCCAATTGCAATATTCAAAATTGGTCCATCAAACATTCAGGATGTGACAAGTCAGTGTCCAAAATAGTAATTTTAGAATGCTCCCCGCTCACCCCACATGTCTTAAAGTTTAGCATGACAGTTGATGGATGGACAGTCATTCATTTAATTCTCCCCTGCTGAGCCTTTCCCCACCAACCCCTCATGTTCTTATTGAGGCTACATTCACACACAAAAAAACAGCAAAACGGTCATTAACGGACTTTCTGAGAAATGTCTATTAAAATGTTAATTGATGTGGGCTGTCAGACAAAATAGAACATGTCCTATTTTCTGTCATTATTCACAGGCTGTCAAACAAAAGGCTGTGTGAATAACCCTATATTCTTAAAACTTGTTTAAAAAAATGCATGAACTTTGGATATCTAAATTGTACAGGAAAAGATTTCAAGTTTTCTACATTTTAAGAGTTATCAAAGTCCCCCATGGCAATCACATTGCTTTTGGGATTTTCCAGATGGCCTCTAACCTCCCCTAACAGTATGCACTGTACTCAGAGCAATGAAATGCCTGAGCATAGTAGTATTTTGAAAGAATATACTTTCTTGATCTTACCCCATAGGACCAATAATATTAATTTTCAGATCCACCTTCCGATCAGAATGCATGAAGAGCTGAAAGATGTAAAACAGATGGGTGCATATTGTTAATGTTCTGCTTACATTTTATCTGTGAAATTTGAAAATCATATATGTGAAATTATGCAATTTGAGAATGTTTAAAGGGGTTATCCCATGAAAAGTATTACTATGCAATGAATATGGCATTTCAAATGAAATATTATTGCTATATGCATGCAATACAAATATTGTTAGCTTTTTTATATACTCTCTGGAAGTGCCCCCTGTGGCCGAAATTCCACTTTCTCCTGCATTCAGTGGCGGACCAGACTTGCTCTCTTCTCTGCTCTCTTCATTGCTGATGTAGTGATCTCATAATGACACAGTCCAGACACCTTTCATTCATTCATCCCTACTTCACAATTCATAGAAGTACATAGCTATCCCTCTCTCTACACAATGGAGAAGGAATCAATAAATGACTGCCATGCATTCCTGGGAGATGCAAGTGCTTGATTGTCACATGGTACAGGCTACTGCCCACACACAGAAAGTGAAGACACCAGAGCTGCAGATGGGTGAGTAAAGAAGCTAATGGTGAAAATTATACTGGCGAGCTGCATTGTATTTTCATTGATATAGTTAAAATATTGGTGTGCATAATTTTTTTATTCTTGGGATAACACCTTTAAATAATGTTTTCTTATAAACTCTACACAGAAAAAAGTTGTCACGTTCCCACTGTATCACTTTCCTAAAGAAGTTGTAAACTTTGTTACTAATATAAGGGTTCATTCACACGTCCACACGTGTTTTGCGGTCTGCAAATTGCGGATCCGCAAAACACGGACACCGGCCATGTGCTTTCCGCATTTTGCGGACCGCACATGGCCGGCTCTATAATGGAAATGCCTGTTCAGGTCCATGGCTGCGGACAAGAATAGGACATGTTCTATTTTTTTGCAGGGCCACGGATCGGAAGTGTGCCATCCACATCTTTTGCGGCCCCATTGAAAATGAATGGGTCCGCACCCGTTCCGCAAAATTGCAGAATGGATGCGGACCAATTTCCAGGACATGTGAATGGACCCTAAAGAAATCCAGAAATAAAAGTCTCTTTCTTATGCTGGGTTCACACTTGTTTTATTCAGCTTTGTAAGCCAAAGCCAGGAGTGGATCTGTAGTACCCCAGAAGACTACTGCAAAGGGTTAATTACTGCTAAAAAGGTTAATTTAATGTTGCTAAGTTAAAAGTTGTGATTTATTGTTAAAGCACTTAGTTCTTTGTGTACTGAGTATGCGTAACAGCAATGTATGGGCGATATACACTAGCAGTTTCTGGCTTTCCCCTAGAAAATGAATGGAGTGGCAGGATGCATGCTCAGCCTGCTGTTCCATCAGGACAGGGACATGGGACAGGGTCGGACTGTTGATACAAAGCAGTTCCAACACACACACAGCACACACATGATATTTCTTAAAAATAATGGCATTCTATGCCTGCGGTAGCAAATTTTGCTTTACTTGGATATGTCTCTATAAAAACCATCAATACAAGAAAATAAATAAAAGTGGAAAGCAGAAACGCCTAATCACATGGACATGTGTTATGTTCCCTATAGCACCAGATACCAGGATAAAGCTCAAGTGTATGTTGTATGCTGTTTGAAGAGGCCATAGCTCTCCGGTGAGCACTATAGCCTCATGACATCATACCAAGAACAGCACCATACATTGTTTGGTATTGAAGCCTAGGCCTATTCACTTGAATTAGACTAAACTGGTGTCATTGATGTAGGATGAGGCCAAAGCACTCACCAAGGTGCCATTGCTGCTTCAAACAACTGCTACCAGAGGGTGTCAGGAGTCGGACCCTCGTATCTATCAGATATTGATGACCTATCCTGAGGATACATCATCTACTCCTGGAAAACCTCTTTAATTCACAGCAAATATAACCACAAATATAACGACTGTGTAAATAAAATGAAAAATATTACTATGCAGTTTCCTGACTTTGGATTGGTGACTTAATAACCTAAAGACTGTTGTTGCCTTTCTTCCTATATTCTTAGATTTTTAGAATTCTTAGAAGGAGAAACTCACCTTTTACTCCTTTTCTTTCCTGGAAAACGCATAAGATCTACAGTGACATTCCTTATTTACAATCGAAAGCAAATATACTACTATAGTGCTAAGAAGAGAAAATTGTGTCTTCTTTTTCATTTTGCTACCAATTCCATAAGATATACAATATTATATATACTATATCATAACATTAATCGTGTCTATGCCTTCAAAAAACTAAGCCACATACAGTACTGCTGTGTTTTTCTCTCTTCAGGTGCCTTCAGGTTACCTTCATAAAGCAAGTAAAGACTGATCTAGTTACTGAATTCTTGTACTCACCAAATACTGTTCTCTGTTTTCTTGGGCTCAAGCAGACACTGAGTATGAGAAGATTCTTCAAGTCCGTAGGGTCATCTAAGATCTTGGTTACCAGTGGCCTTCACGTCATTCATTCTCTGCTGTAAACTGACGGGTGAAGCTGTTCTGCATTATATATTATGAGATCAGTTATAGCAGCAGCCTGTCTCCCTTTATGAGCCCCATTTATGCTTCTCCTTCTCCTCTTTTACGGAGTCTGTCACAGCTTTCCACCCTCCCTCCCTACTTATAAAGAGGTTGGCTTCTACTGACAGCAGCACCAGGCGTGGGAGGAGTAGAGTTTCATATGTGATCAGCCCTTGGGCTAAGGGATAGTCCAGCCTGTAATCTTACAGAACTTGTACTTGGACAGAATGAGTTGTTGCAATCCTAACCTCCGGTTAAGCAGGGAGGCCCTTCCATCTATCTACTATATATAGCTTAGGCTTTTACAATAGTATACATACAGTACAATGCAAAGGGTGGAGGACTGAAAGATTTTATTGACATTATATACAGTTACATGGCATAGAGTATATATATATATATATATATATATATATATATATATATATATATATAAATGTAGAAGTTGTTGAGCAGCACTTCTCGCCGTGTGCTATTCCCCTGGGATTCCGGACTTTTGAATCCTCAATAGACAGAAAAAGTAAGAAGAAGGCAGCACTCCGGTCTTCAATGGTGAAAAAAGTGGATCTTTTATTTGCACAAATGCAACGTTTCAACTGCTCCCTGCAGTCTTTGTCAAGCAAAGGATATAGTGCTCACATGTGATATATAAAGGGGTGTCAATCAATAAATTACATAATTACATCATCAAGTGAATCATTATAATAAAATACATTTCATATAAAAAAAATCAATTCATATTCAGTGCGAAAGCAATACCATATTAAACCTTATAATTTCAAAATTAGTGATTTCATAAAAAGAACTATGTTCTAAATGTTCGACCGATTTCATGATATATCCATCTGATTAAATAATAAGTAATCTGTGTATGTGAAAATAAATTGAATACATGATTAAAAAAAAACGCATGGCGCTCACCTCACATGTTCGATCCGATAGCATGTAGATGTCGGCGTACCCTTAATTGCACAGCGCATGCGCCAGTATCGGGTATGAGCGAGAGCGCAGGATGGGAGGCCACTCAGGAAGATGTTGCAGTAGTCCAGGCAGGAGTACTACTACTCATGTTCAGATATTAAGGACACTGGTTCTGTGCACTCCCATGGTCCCACACCAGACAGGCTGCGTTTTCCTAAAGTCTGAAAGCACAGCCAACACTGCTGGATTGCAGGGTGGTCATAACTCCTGGAAGCTAGTAGTGTATAATGTGAAGGTAATGGTAAATGAATCCAGCCAGCAAAGGATGCAATATGGATAATCACAATACATTAGTAAGTGCCTTGTATTAACTTTCTCTACACGATAAGTGCCATTTGCTGAAGTTAGACAATGCCTTTAATTCCAGATATTGAGGACAGTGGTGCTGTGCAATTATTCTATATATAGAATAAGAGCACTATACTGAGAACTACTACTCATCACCTGATACGGAGGACATTGGTGCTGTACGGTTCCTCTATATTCAGAATAAGCAAATGCTGACACATACAGTGTACACATACCTAGCAAAAAGGAGAAAGGAGAAGTGATGTATGTGTGTATGACTAGTAGGGCCTCTATATATATATATATATATATATATATATATATTAGAAGTAGAGATGAGCGAATCGATTCGTTGATTCGTATCAAATCTTGGGATTTTTTAGCTGCGAAGCGAATCCGAATATTAGGTGCTTCGCTTCGGCTTTGTACGCATTCGCTACGTAGTTTGTCCTATCAATTATACGCTATTGCTACGTATAAGTTACTCTATATGCTGTTGCGTACAAATTCAATAGATTTGCGATGCAGACTCTTCCCTGGTAGCCCCGCCCCCTTCTCCAGCTCGCGAGGAAGACGAGGCAACTCAGGAAATTAAGATGGCAACACAGCGAGGTCCTGACTGGGGAGGCATGGTGTGGGGCACCGACCCCTATGAGGAGAAGGAACCGGAGGAGATCTACGTCTCTCAATATGTCCGGCAGCCTAAGAAGTCGGTTGAAGTGCCCACTGAGGTGTTCACTCCGCTGGCTGACACGGGGGAGGCGGCAGGAGTTCCCGCTCCGCCGCGGAAGGACTACTCCCTTCGTCAAAATTCTATGGTCCCCGAGGCTGCTTTAACCAACTTGCGCCTTTTTCCCCCTTTTCAGGTTATTGGGAAGCCCCTTGAAAGATGTTTTTTTAAGGAACCTTTGTTGCTATTTTTTTACCCATTTGGATTACAATTTTACCTATGTGGATTACAAATTGCAACTGAGTTTGGGACTCTGCTCCAGTTCTATGACAAGCGCCAGAAAGAAGAAAAGAGACTTAAACGTGTCCGTGAGCATACTAGGTAGGTGATATTTAAAATGTTTACATTATACCTATAATGTATTTTCACTATATTGGTTGCACTGGATTGTTTGCACTAATGTTTTTACCTTTCAGCAACGTTTTCAAGTATATTGCCCATTGTGTGTATTTCTTTACAGGTACCGCAATGGGTCCTCATATTCACTTTATAGTATTGTGGATGATTGTACTATGTCCATAGCCGGATAGACAGCACCTTACTTGTTCTACCTCAAATATACATACTGCATCTGAGGGCGATTTCAGATCTGACCATTTACACTGTATCTGGCCCGGGGTCCGCAAGATGTCAAAACGATGGCACAAGCCTCGGATCACCTGCTGGATCACCTCCTTTTTATGCTGGTTCGGGTGGCGGTGTGTGCCATCGTAAATGGTAATCCTGGCGGTCCATCAGCCAGACTATGTATTTCAGCTGTGCAGCAGAGCTAAATGATGAGGATCGTCTGGATGCCATTTTCGAATATTCGCTCTGCCTCTGAGGAGTGCACGCCGCGGCCTCTCGTTGTACGTGCCTGCGTATTACGTAATCGCATAGACAATAGTACGCTGAGGATTCGTAAGCTATTTGTACGCTCATGCGTACGTCTTCTAAGAAGTTGCGTACATTTTTTAACTGTACGTTCGTTATTAGTGCGCGAATGTTCGCTAATAGCACATAATAACGTATATTTTGTACGCAAATACAACTAATCTATTCGTCGAATATACGAATCGTAGGAAAACTTTGGCGAATGTTCGGCGAATAATTTTTTGAATGATTCGCTCATCTCTAATTAGAAGTATCTGTATCAGTATCTCAGTATCTGCTCTTATTCTGTATATATGGACACTGCACAGTACCACTTGTCTTATCCTAAATACTGGGTGTAATTCAAATTTTGTATATACTGATACTACACAGTACCACTTCTCTTGTCTTGTGTAGAAAAAGGCTACAGTATACAGAAGATTTATCTTAGCCATTTACACCAGACCTTAGACAATCAAGGGATGAATTACTTTTTGTGGAAAAAAATTGGTTTTGCCCTTTCATTTCAATATTGCCCAATGTCTGAGAATATAAAAAAAGCCATTAGAAAACATTGACATCTTATTGAATCTGAACCAGAGTGCAAACGATTCTCCAATTATTTCATTCAGGTGCTTGAGATCTGGCCAGCTGCATATTTGCGGGGTTGTGGCCAGATATCCCTGGTCCCTATTATAGTTAGACTTCTGGCAATGCCAGAATTCAGAGAGATCTTGCCAGAACAGCTGGCCAGATCTCAAGTGCAGTGGCCAGGTTTGGGATGGCCCCAACATTGCGCTAGGTCCCCTGGACACCATCGAGGTGTCACCATGTGTGCTGCTCTCCGAAAGGGATGGTAAGGCGTGGTGCACCCCAATGGGAAATAAGTCCAGAGAGTCAGGGTCTGCAGTTAACCAGTGTGCTTCTTTACTGGAGGAATTCAGGTGCAGAACAATACAGGCAAGGCATAGGATCGGCTTCTCTAGGGTCCTCCTTGGTAGAAGAAGGGCTACTGTGGATAGGCCTGAGCTAGCTATCCTTCTCTCTTTTAGAAGGCTGGTACCCTGGCCAAAGGCTGGAGGCTCACAGTCTTTAACTCAGTAGTCCAGGTGTATCCTTGGTCACAAGGCTGGTGACCCATGGTCTGTAGCTCAGTGTTCCTTGTCTCAGCGTCTTTTTCTGGTCACTCATGCAGACTGTCATGAGTCTCCCTCTCTAAGCACTGATCCCTAACACTGGGGCTCTGACTGCTCTCCTTAGATAGAGTCTCTAGCTAAACTAGAACCATCTAGTATGAGGGGTGGAGTGGAGAAGCTCAGCACAAACAGATACATTGTTACTCTTTCCGTGTCTCATAGACTTACATTAGTGCTTCAATGATACTCAATGGCAATGACATAGCAGTTTTTCCAGACACAGTTTTCAGACATAACAACCTAGCTAAACCAGACATTCAAAAGTTCAGTTTATCTGGTTTTGGTGGTAAACACCCTCCAAACATGCTCTACTTATAGCCTACGGTAGCTGTGGAAAATTACCAGCTTCTCATTCAAAGTCCCAAAAGTCTATTAGTGTTCATTAACCCTTTCCCCAGTGCCATGCAAATACAGGCCAAAACGGTTCTGTTTAGAGCCAATATATTCTGAATGGGGTATGCTCCGTTCAGGATGCATCAGTATGCATTCAGTAGGATTCCATTTTGTGACCAGACACAAGCTGTGACCGGAAACGTCACCCCCCTGACTTACATTCTTTTTAGTTACAGATACGGTTTGTTCCATTTAGATTTAACACAACCGCATCCTAACCAAATGGGTGCATCCTGATGTGTTAAATCAAACAGAATCGTTTTGGTCTGGTTTTGAGATCTTCTGGCTGATCTCAAAACCCGAAACCAAGGAGCATATATGAAAGTAGCCTTACACTGAATCACTATAGCACGCTGACTTCAGCTAAGACATGTTCAATGTACCATGTTCCCTTTAACCCCTTCCCGCCCAGCGCCGTACATGTACGGTGCAGCGGGACGTGACTTACCGCCCAGCGCCGTACATGTACGGCGTGCTGATCGGGCAGGTGCAGCCAGAATTGGTGAAAACACCGATGCCGGCGCATTAACCCTTCATGTGCCGCGGTCAGTGCTGACCGCGGCACATGAGGTGTGCCGCATGTTCAGGATGACGAGTGGTGGGGCCATCGGGTCCCCGTGCTGCTGTGACGGGGACCCGATGGCTTGGATGGCAGCCCGATGCCTTCCTTAGGCATCGTGGCTGCCATCCCTGCGAGCCTGTGCGATCCAGCCCCCTGGATCGCACAGGAAGCAGGCTGTAAGTGTATTGCTGTGAGTAATACACTTACAGCCAATGCATTACAATACAACAGTATTGTAATCCATTGTGCAGGGGATCAGACCCCCCAAAGTTAAAAAAAAGGTGAAAAAAAGTTGAAAAAAAAGTTAAAAAAAATAAAGTTAAAAAAATAATAATAAAAGTTTCAAGTAAAAAAAAAAGAAAAACGCCATTTTCTCCCCAATAAAGTAAAAAAAATGTTAAAAAAAGAAAAAGTAGGCATATTAGGTATCGCCGCGTCCGTATCGACCAGCTCTATAAAAATATCACATAATCCATCTCGCCAGGTGAGCACAGTAAAAAATAAAAACAGTGCCATTTTTTGGTCACCTTCCCCCACAAAAAGTGTAATACTACGCGATCAAAAAGGCGTATTTACCCCAAAATGGTACTAATAAAATCGTCATCTTGTCCCGCAAAAAATTATAACTGACCTAAGACAATCGCCCAAAAAATAAAAAAAAAATGGCTCTTAGAAAATGGCAACCCAAAAAAGATTTTATTCTGTTCAAAAATAAATATATTGTGTAAAACTTTCTAAAAATAAAAATGTTAGACATATTTGGTATCGCCACGTCCGTAACAACCTGCTCTATAAACATTTTACATGAGATGGCCCCCCAGGTGAATGCTGCAAAAAATAAAAAATAAAAACTATGCCAAAACAACCATTTTTTTCCCTCTTGCCTCACAAAAAGTGTAATAGCAGGCGATCAAAAAGGCGTATTTAACCCAAAATGATACCAATCAAGCGGTCATCTTGTCCTGCAAAAATGATACCCTACCTGAGACAATCGCCCAAAAAATAAAAAAAATATGGCTCTCTGAAAATGGCAACACAAAAAAAAGATTTTATTCTGTTCAAAAAGAAATCTAATGTGTAAAACTTTCCAAAAATAAAAATGTTAGACATATTGGGTATCGCCGCGTCCGTAAAAACCTGCTCTATAAAAATATCTCATGATTTGCCCTCTCTGGTGAATGCTGTAAAAAAAAATTTAAAAAAACCATGCCAAAACAGCAATTTTTTTTCACCTTGACTCACAAAAAGTGTAATACCAAGCGATCAAAAAGTCTTATGCTACCCCTTATGAAAATACAAAAAATTTGGGGCTAAAGCAACATTTTATTGGAAGAAATGAAATTTTTCATTTTCACAGCCAAGTGTTTCCAAATTCCGTAAAACGCTTAGGGGTCAAAGTGGTCAGTACCCCCCTTAATATATTCGTTGAAGGGTGTAGTTTCCAAAATGGGGTCACTTTTTGAGGGTTTCCACTGTAGGGGTACGTCAGGGTCTGTCAATTACAAAATAGTGCCTAAAAAATATTCTAGCAAAATCTGCCTCCAAAATCCAAATGGCGCTCCTTTCCTTCTGACCACTGCCACAAACCCATAGAGACGTTTAATACCACATGTGGGGTATTTCTATAAACTGTAGAATCAGAGCAATGTATATTGAGGTTTAGTTTGCTGTTAACCCTTACTGTGTTGCAAGAAAAAAATTATTAACATGAATAATCTACCAAAAAAGTGAAATTTTGAAATTTCACTTCCATTTTCCTTTAATTCTTGTGGAACACCTCAAGGGTTAACAAAGTTTGTAACAGCAGTTTTTTATAATTTGAGGGGTGTAGTTTCTAAAATGGGGTCATTTATGGGTGGTTTCCATTATGTAAGCCCCTCAAAATCACTTTATATCTGAATTGGTGCTTAAAAAAATGGTTTGGAAATTTTGTTGAAAATTTGAAAAATGGCTTCTAAACTTCTAAGCCTTCTAACGTCCTAAAATAGTAAAATGATATTTATAAAATGATGCCAACATAAAGTAGACATATGGGGAATGTAAAATAATAACTATTTTTGGAGGTATTACTATGTATTTTGAAAGTAGAGAAATTGAAATTTGGAAATTTGCAAATTTTTCCAAATATTTGGTAAATTTGGTATTTTTTTATAAATAAAAATGAAATATTTTGCCAAAAATTTACTACTGTCGTGAAGCACAATATGTGATGAGAAAACAATCTCAGAATGACCTGGATAAGTAAAAGCGTTCCAAAGTTATTACCACATAAAGTGACACATGTGAGATTTGCAAAAATGGCAGAAAGGTGAAAACTCGCCCGGGGTTGAAGGGATTAAGGTTAAAAGCAAAAAAAAATTTTGAAATGAAAGGCCTGTATATAAACATAATTTGGTGAGAGCTAGAGGGCCAAAACAGCTTTGTATAGTTGCATGATACATTTATATTTCAGTGAGTCCCCTAATGGCTGAAAAACTGGAGTCTCCTGTAATGATTGCTAAGTTTCACACTTGTGGCTGCCTCTCTGTCAGACTCTTCCGGAATAGAACAGCCTGCCAGAGTTCCCAGATCTGGCATTACTGGATACTGCCGCCCGCCTGCTGGACCCTATTGACTATAATTAGGTCTGGCAGAGATCCGGCCGCTGCCTGGCAAATATGCTGGAAATCAGCCTGGCAAAAACTGCTGCACACAGCTGATTCCAGGCATTCTCTGCTGGAAATTTCAGACCCATTAAATGTAAATCATTCCCTATGTGCCCTGTTTTCCAACTTTTCTTTGACTTTTTGGAAAGCTTTATTCATTAGTTCTCTTTTTTAACAATGATAAATTATATGGTATTTCCTTGAACAAAAATGTTGACAAGTTGCCAAAAAGGTGTTCCTATTTCTATTATTTGCTGTCCATTTACAGGGGATTTTGAAGCTTAATCTCATACTAATATTAAAAAATATTTTCTGAGCCGGTCTTCTAGTTAGGGACTTTTTTAATCTTAAAAATGTGATGCAAAATGCAGAACACCAGTCAGAACAATTCCTGGAATAATAACAGATACATTTCCTAGTATATTAATACAGTATATTAAAGGTCAGTATACAGTGGTGCTTGAAAGTTTGTGAACCCTTGAAAATGTCCTTTATTTCTGCATATTTGACCTAACATTACATCAGATTTTCACACAAGTCTTAAAACTAAAGATATCCAAAATAAAGCAATGAGCCAAAAATATTAGACTTTTATTTATTGAGGAAAATGATCCAATATCACGTCTGTGAGTATGCAAACCTTTGTAAACCTGGCAATTGTTGATAAGTCCTGCACATCAGAGAAGAGAAATTTTAGCTCAATCCTCCATATAAAACAACTTCAACTCCGTTGGTGGGTTTCCTCCCATGAGCTGCTCACCTCAAATCCTTCCACAACATTTCTATTGGATAAGGGTCAGGACTTTGACTTGGCCATTCCAAAACTTTACCTTTAGTCTTCTTTACCCATTGTTTGGTAGAAAAACTTTTGTACCTTGGGCTGTTGTCTTGCTGCTTGAAATTCAACTCACAGCTTAAGAATTTGTTGGTTAAAATTCAGAATAAATAGTTACATCAATGATGACATGACATAAAAAAACAGGCCCAAACCATCATACTACCACAACCATGTTTCAGTGTTGGAATACAGTGTTTTCATTTCTCCAAACACATAATTTAAACCAAAAAGTTCTATTTTGATCTCCATCCACAAAACACTGGTCTGATAGCTATATGGCTAATCCAAGTGATCTTTAGCAATTTGTTCTTTTTGTAGAGCACCGGCTTTCTCCTTGCATTCTGCCATGAACACCATTGTTGTTCAGGGCCCTCCTGATGTTGGACTCATGAACATTAACATTACCTAAAGTGAGAAAGGCCTTTAGTTGCTTAGTGGTTACTTTGGGTTCCCATATGACCTTGCAGACTATTACACACTTTGCTAGTGGTGTGATCTTTGTTGGTTGACCACTCTCTAGAGGGTGATAATGGTCTAGAATTTCATCCATTTTTACACAGTCTGACTGTGGACTGTGGGGTCCATACTCTGTAGAGATGGTTTTGTAGCCTTTTCCAGCCTGATGAGCATCAACAACTCTTCTTCCGAAGTCCTCAGAAATCTTCTTTTTTCATGCCATGATACACTTCCACTTAGCTGTTACCTGGAAGGTGCTGGAACTACACAGTGCCACAATTGTCAGCTCCATTCACTATATAATGAAAAAGGCTGTGTAGCTCAGTCACCGGAGTTGCTCCAGAGAATAGGCTATATCAATTAGAGATAAGAGAATCATCCAAAATTCGCTTCGCTGAATATTCGTCAAGCTTTTCAAAAGATGCGTACCTCATACGAATCTATTCGGCGAAGCTGCATACAAATCATACATTATTATGTGGTGTTTTGCAAACATTCGCGCACTAATAACGAACGTACAGTTGTTAAAGGTACGCAACTTATGTGAACACGTACGCATGAGCATACAAATTGCGTACGAAAGTGACGGGCTTTGCTGGAGCGGAATGGTGGAGCAGGAAGAAAAGCTCTGAGTCTGACCCCTGGCTACATAATACTGTATCAGCAGATGACAGCAGATCATCCGGCTGTGATTGAGATGAGTGTGCCAGCCACTCCACTACCTCATCCACTTTCTCCTCCACTACAATTTTGCGCCTTGGTGGGTTAGCCTGATGGAACAGTGGCCAACTCTTGCGAATTCTACAAGTAGAAGCTCCGGCTACAGGTCCTTTGGCACTGCTGCCCTGTGCCACCTCCTGTGCCAGGAACCCTTTTGCTTTTCCATGCCAGACATTTTTCACTTGCAGCTGGTCTTTGTCTCTCTCCCTGTCTCTCTCCCTATATCTCTCCCTGTCTGTTTCCCTGCCTGATTAATTACTAGCCCTGCACTGGCCCTGCACTTGCCCTGCAGTATCCCTGATATGTGCAATATGGATTCCCAGAACAATTACACTCCAATTTTAACAAAACTGTTCTCTGTCTCTCAGAACTTCACAGACAGTGCTTCTGCTCATCTCAGCAGTCGCAGCACAACTGATGCGTCACTGGCTTACCGAGCCTGAGCCAATCAGAGAAAGCCCTTCCCACTAGGTCAGGTGACCGCTTTCTTCCCGGGCTTTATGCCGCACGAATAACGAACAGTAAAAGTTCGCTAATTAACTGAATTCGTATGCATCAGTGTATAAAGTAACTTATACGTAATATTAGTGTACAATTTATCGGACAAGTACTTAGCGAATGTGTAGAAAGCTTTAAGAACATTTTCGAATCTAACGAAGCGAATCTCAAAAAATTTGGATTCGCTTCGCAGCGGAAAATTTCCAAGATTCATATTGAATCTACGAAGTGGCGAATAGATTCACTCATCTCTACTATCAATATAAAAATCCTGGACAATCAAGTCCTGTAATTCATGGTTCAGACTTCCTTTGCCAGCATATCCCACAGATTTGTGATCAAATTGAGATCTGGGGAATGTGGAGGCCAGCTCTATATGTTGAACTGTTCATCCTGTTTTTCAAACCATTCCTGGACAATGTTGCAGTGTGGCTAAAACATTTTCCTGTTGAAATAAGTTACTTCCATTAGGGAATACCATTATAAAGAAGGGGTATACTTGGTCTTCAATGGTATTGTCACGGACATTCCTATGACAGATAATAGGAGGTCTGTCAGATTGGCAACACGTGGTGTAATCTGACATGTTTTCCCTTTTTGTTGTTGGTTTTTACCACACCCTTTTCCCTCAGGTGTTCCGGGTGTAGTAATTGTCCCTCCCCTATTTATTGCTTCTTCTCCCACTATTCCTTGCGGTTTATAGCTTCAGTGTTGTGGTGGTGAGCAGCAGTTTGGTTTCAGCTGAGATCCTGGAGCCTCCATTTCTTCATTGAAAGATAAGTTTCTTTTTCCCTCCTGTTGTATTGTTATTAGGCCTTAGGGAGACTCCTGTTCGTCCTTCCTTTTGGAGGAACAGGTAGACTCATTCCTGTCATTAGTTTCCAGGGTCCTATAGGGTCAGTTCAGTGTTTAGGTTCCTGTGTATGAACTTGCCTACCTTTGTGGCCTGTTCATACTGGTAGATAGACAGGATTTGAGCCAGGGTTTACTGTAGGAGTTGTCCATCTTCCTTCCTTAGTTTCTAGGCCTAATCTCCTTTCCCTCCTACGCTTGGTTTGGTTTCCTCCCCCCACACACCTGCTCGTGACAGGTATTTAGGTAGGTGATACATGTGAAAGTAAAATAAAGAAAATACTTAACCACGAGGGGTACTTCCAGTGGTCAATTCACCAGTAATGTCAAAAAACAATAATACAGTGGTTGAAAATGCAACATAACTATTAATAGTTATATCAATAAAGTGCTGCAAACTTGCTGTCTAATGAACATCCATCCCCATGGGCAGTGTGATGTTATTGTGCCGAGTCCAACAAAGCAGTGGAAGGAGAACGTAAAGTGGTGGATGGAAGCCTCCTTGGCAGGGGTGTTGCTAGGCTAAAACATTTGGGGCTTGGGCCCCTGATGTTTCCTTCCAGGCCCCGAATGTCCTGCCTGCCAGCTAGATACAATTGTACTGCCATCCTCAGGACTGCAATACAATTGAATCTAAAGCACTGCAAGAGGTGAAGGACCTGTGGTGATGTAGCTGAGAAGGACCTGCGATGATGTCACTGGTCACATGTCATCATGTGACCAGTGCAGGAGAGGCTCCACAGTGAAGAGAACTCTAGGGGAAGAAGTGAGGGAGTGATGTTATTTACATGGGATTGTATATTGGAGGGGCTGAAGTGAGGGAGTGATGTTATTTACATGGGACTGTATGGTGGAGGAGCTGAAGAATCGTCATTGCTGAGGGCACTAAAGGGAGGAATATAACTACAGGGGGCATTATAACAGTTGGGGGCAGTATAAACTGGGGGAACTTCAGAGTGAGCATTATAACAGGAGGGGGCAACATAAATACTGGGGGCACTGTAGGGGTATTATAAATCCAGGGGACATTAGGCATTCTTAGTACTACTGGGGTCTCTATAGGAGAGACTTATAGATCCTCCTTATTTCTACTAAGAGCACTATGGGGCCTTATTACTACTGAGGGGTCTGTAGATAGCTTTATTACCAATGCAGGAACAATAGGGGACCTTATTTCTTACAGGCGCTCTGTAAGGGCATTATTGGAGGCACTGTTGGGGAGCATTATCACTGTTGGGGCAGTATTACTAATGAGGGCATTCTAGAAGGGAATTAATATTGGTGGGAGTATGAGGAGAACTATTACTATGGGGGGGGCACTGATATTTCTTCAGGATAGTATTTTGGGGTATTGGGGGGCACAGCGAACAGCGGGATAACACTGTGGGGACTCCAGGTTGGGGATGATGATAGAAATGTGAGGAAGCTAAGATGTCTGTGTGTCACACTCTGCAGAGACGAGGTGCCGCTGAGAGAAGATGTCTGAACCGAAATGGAGAAGATGATGACAGAGAAGATCTACATCAGACGAGACGTCACCTGGAGGCCCTGGATGTGAAAGGTAGGTGCTGTTGCGGAAGGGGGGGCGGGCGGTCAACTTAGAGAATTGGGCCATATGCATTGGGGCTTGGGCCCCGGATCTTTTGAGACCCTAGCAACGCCCCTGCTCCTTGGCATGATTAGTAGCAGGTGGAAGTCATTAAAAGTTCGCTTTTATGCATATTCACCCCCTGGTTTACTGTAGATGTAAAAATAACATTCACATGAATGCCAGGACCCAAGGTTTCCCTGCTGAACATTATCACACTGCTTTTGCTGGATTCTGCTCTTCCTATAGCGCATCCAGTAACTATCTCTTCCACAGATAACCACCACACATGTATGCGAATGCCCAAATAGGAAATGTGATTTATCAGACCATCAGATGTTCCATCACTCTATGGTCCAGTTCTAATGCTCACGTGTCCAGTGTATGCGCATTAGGAAGTTGACAGTTAGCAAGGACACACTTGTAGTACCCCAAACCTGGATATATGTATTATATTGTTATGTATTATATGTTATGGCTGTAACTACCAGTAAGGAATGGTTGGCAAAGGTTGGCTAGGAACATGGCTGACCACCCTGTCCCTCCCCTGTTGGTAGAAGTGGGCTGGTCCTGTTTCCTGCCAGGAGGGGGAGTTTTTGTCCAGAGACAGAGGAGAAAAGTAGCACACTACAGGGATCCTGCTTCTAAGAAAAAGGTTCTCCAGAGAGATCAACTATATCAAGTAATCAAGTGAATCCTTGAGAAGACAGACAGCAGAGTGAATGGCTATATGCAGCAACAAAGACACTGCTGTAAGGTGCAGGACTATGGCTAAGACACCCATCACCTGTCACATTCTGTCTGCGGCGTGCTCCTCAGCAGGCAGGGCTGCCTGCATTCAGTTGTCAGGACAAAGAGGCTGAGCTTCCTGCCTCAGGAAGCGCCAGCCTATCAGAGGTGCACTGATGTTAAAAGTCATGTGACGCTAGGTTGCTTGTGATTGGTTTCAACTTTTGGATTGTCACACTAGCGTTTTGCTTCTGTGAAGTTGCTATTGGATTGTACCCTGACTTGTGTTTGACACCTTGAATTTGACATGATCTCTTGGTTTTGAACTCTGGCTATCCCTAGTTTGTGGGTTCTGATTCTGATTTGGTTTGGACTCTTCTGCTACTGTCCATTTTCTGGTTCTGTCTTTGTCTGCTGTACCATTCTGTCACTAGTTATTTTATTGTGCTATGTTCCCCTCCCTGATTCAGGCCCAGTACATAATTAATTGATTGCCATCCAGTTGCGGACCGCTAGTTAGGATGCTTTGTGCAACTAGGTAGGGATAGTGCTGGGCAGGAGTACAGGGCTCACTGTTCCCTACCATGACATCACCCAGACTACTACTAGGTCAATACAATACTCGTGCTAAACTGCAACAAACCAACTGGCCTCCATCATCCTTACTGGTGTCAGAAGATTGTACTTAACGTCTGCTAACATTGCACTTAGTAAAAAAGACTGTTCTACGTTTACTTCTGGTCTTATTCTTCAAAACTACATTTCCACTACACCAATCCCCAGGCAGCAAAGGCCTGAGATCGTACACTGTGACACAACAGTCCATCAGGACAACTCCCATCCAATAAAATGTATCTGTGCAGCAGGGGCGGACTAGCCATAGACCCTACAAGGAAAATTCCTGGTTAGCCAATGCCCATGGGGCCACTTGAGCTCTCCTCAGGCCACCGGATATGTAACAATCTAGCAGGGTACGACAGGTGCCCTCCTGAATTCAACTGTATTACCATTATCAGGATGGTTATAGAGTTGAATACTGTGGTGGGCACTGGAGGTCATGGCTTCCTTCTCTACCATTCACCCCACCGTCAATTTGGATGGGCCACTTTTTGTTTTGTTTTCCAGGGCCACTTTAAAGTTGCCAGTCCACCACTGCTGTACAGCACTACCTGCTGTTTGTTTTTTTTTCTTACTTCTTTGATCTGCTCACTGAGAAGGCCGCACTTGCTCAGCTTCATTCTTCAACTGCCTCCTGAGCTGTGATAGGGAGAGCTGAGACACACCCCCTTAGCTGTAGCAGAAAAGACAATCCCCTTGAGCTGCTAGTTTGATATAAATCTAGCAGAGAAATGAATGGGGAGATCTTTGGATCCATATGAGGTACAGGGCTGGTTCTAGCTTTGTTAGAAAGATATTCCCATGTACTATATGATGTCAGATTTTAATTTTTTATATTAGTCATGAAATAAACCTTTTTTTTTTAACAATTTGTGCTACTGTACAGTAGCTTTTCTGTGGTATCTGACCAGACGGGTTAGCCAATGCTCCCTCCCTGTATCAGTGCACCTTGAGCACCCATGACTCTGTTGCCAGTTCACTGGTTAATAATAATGAGATGGCTGCTGGCCCTGCCCTTTGTCTATACAGCACAAGCTAAACAGTGATCTCTACAAAATAAGATGTGTCAGGCTATAGTGTGGGACCAGTGGACCATGTAAAAACTACAAGATCTCAGGTTGTTGTTTTTTTTAAATCTAGATAGAAAATTAAAAAACAAGCACCATCAAAAGAAATAGATGTTTAAATAAAAACTTGATTTAACCCGTTAATGACCAGCCTGTTTTGAGCCTTACTGACCAAGTGATTTTTATAATTTTTTCATTGGCCCCTTAGAAGAGCTGTAACTTTTTTATTTTTCCATCTATGTAGCCGTATGAGGGCTTGCTATTTGCAGGACACGTTTTAGTTTTTAATGATGTCATATTAGGGTACACATAACCTTCTGATTAACTTTTATTAACTCTTTCTGAGAGGGGGATAGGAAAAAACAGCAATACTGCCACTGAGTTTTTACGTTATACACTTTGCAGTGTTCATTTTTCAGCATAAATAACATGAAACTGACTCTCTGGGTCAGTAGGAATACAGTAATACCAAATACGTATCTTTTTTTACGTTTTACTACTTTTGTGCAATAGAAACCCTTTTTTTTTTTTAAAGAAGAAAATATTTTTACATTGCTACATACCAAGACCCATAACTTTTTACTTTTCTTTCTACGGACGTGGGAGAGCTTGATTTTTGCAGGACACCTTGTAGTTTTCTTTGGTATCATTTTAGGGTACATAACACTTTTTGATTGCTTTTTATTCTGTTTTTTTTGTGGCAAATAAGTAAAAAGCAGTAGTTCTTTATTTTTTTTATAGCATTTACTGTATGGGATATATTACATGATAATTGTGCAGTGCAGGTCGTTATGGACACATCGATGCCAAATATGTGGAGATTTTATTTTTGACATTTTTTTCATTGAGAAGTTTTTTTTTGTTTTTGTTTTTTTTTTACTTTTAACCATTTAATAGTCCCAGAAAGGCACTATAATAGGTGATATTTTGATGGCTTGTAAAATACAATAGACCATTTCTATAGTGCATTTTATTTTAATGTCAGTGCTATACTGACATTAACCAGCAGGCTGTGTCAAATAGGCGCAGCCTGCTAGGTAATGCTGAAGGCAGGCTAGGCCTTCACTAACATTGGTACCCCACGCTCTCTTTAACTGCTTACATGTGGGCACCATTGCCAGCGGCATGTAGGGAGTCAAACAGCCCAGATCGGCACTCCTGCCGATCAGGGATGTTGGAGCAGGAGTGCAGCTGTGCATGTAACAGTGTGACCTTGCTCTTCACTGCAAGAGTCTCAGTAAAAAGGCGACAACCCAGCAGTGCTGGAAATTATAGAATGTACAGAGCAAAAGTAGAAGGCTCTGTGCACTGTGTAGTTTCCATCACTGGTGTACTGCAGCACAGCTCCATACACAGTGCCCTGTAGTTTCCAGCAGGCAACTGCCTGAACCACCGGATCGGTGGGGATGCCAAGTATCAGACCCTTACCGATTAGATATTGATGACCTTTCCTGAGGATAGGTCATAAGTATCTGTAGCCCAGACATCCCCTTTAATTATTGGATATTTAGGTATGTTAATATGTGGTGCTTTCATGGTGGTAGAGTCTCATATTATTATTATTATTTGACTTTTTTCCTGTGTAAACTGTAGGAAATATTTTTCTGTCACTTTTACACAAAAATGTTGGAAAAAAACATGTAATAAATCCTTTCTGTAGGGCTGTAGACACTAAGCATGCCACTTGTCACTAAGCATGCCATTTGTCCCATTCTTCTAGGAGAGAAACTTTCTGCGTATGGCCATACATGGTCTACTAAATGTTGATAAGATTTTTTTCCCCAAATCTCACCTACTTTTCTGCTACTGTAAATGCTGCGGATTTTCTGCATGCAATTCCGCAGTGGAAAATTGAGTGTTTACGCCACCCTAATACAGTAATTGATTTATACATGTACCTCTGTTGCAGATTCATACAGTCGGAAACCTTCTTATGCCTTTGGCAGCACAGAGAGGTACAGTATAGCACCATAGACTACTATGGGAGTCATATTACCTCTACTCTCAGCTTCTACCATACTACTCTCAGCTTCAGCGCTCCCGTAAGAACAAAGAAAAAAAGAGAGAACAACAGAGCTCTCTGTTCTGTGTTGCAATCTGTTTTGCTTTGTTTTAGTGTCTCCCATAGAAATACCAGCTGAGTCACCTCCTAACACAGTCAAACATGTCTACGTAACTAAACGCCCGTCAATGACTGTGTGCTGGGGAGGAATCAGATGTCTAACAATATACTAAGATATCCAAGATAGAGTTAAATTGTCTCAAGACCTTTAATAAAGCTTGACAATGAGTCATATGGAGTGAAAAAATAAGTTGAGTGGCTGCTGCAGTCATGTGCCGTATTCCTCGACTTGACCACTGCAGCCTTCTGCCAAAACACCCTGAGGAGGATCAGGGCTGTGGTGCTGGAAACAGTGGGGTGGAGGTGAGTATAGGCTAATTATCAATCTTATGACATTTAGGCCTCTTTCACATGAGCAATATGGATTGTGTCAGGATCTGTTCAGGAAAAAAACTGATGGTTTTGCATACAAGTTCTTTCAATTTTGTCTGTTTCACGGGCATTAAAATAAAACTGAAGACTTTCAATCTACATCTCCTAGCAACCATCAGTGAAAAACGCATTGCATACGGATGCAATCCATTTTTTCACACAAACCCCATTCACTTCTATGAATTCAGACCTGCGTGAAAAATGGTGAATATAAAGTATCTCACAGAAGTGAGTACACCCCTCACATTTTTGTTAATATTTTATTATATCTTTTCATGGGACAACACTGAAGATATGACACTTAGATACAATGTAAAGTAGTCAGTATACAACTTGTATAACAGTGTAAATTTGGTGTGCCGTCAAAATAACTCAACACAGATATTAATATCTAAACCACTGGCATCAAAAAGAGAGTACACCCCTAATTGAAAATGGCCAAATTGTGCCCAATTAGCCATTTTCCCTCCCTGATGTCATGTGACTTGTTAGTGTTACAAAGTCTGAGGTGTGAATAGGGAGCAGGTGTGTTAAATTTGGTGTTATCACTCTCATACTGGTCTGGAAAATCAACATGGCACCTCGTGGCAAAGAACTTTCTGAGGATCTGAAAAAAAGAATTGTTACTCTACATAAAGATGGCCTAGGCCAATGATGAAGGACCTACAGACTGAGTGTCGAAAATGCAACCCAAAATCCACTTATTTATCGCAAAGTGCCAACAAGGCAATTTATCCTGAATACTACAGTCCAATATAGTATATATTCAATGTACTTTATCATTTAGCTATAATAGCCTGCCTACATTCAATGCTCTGCCTGTGCGCTCTGAGCTGCTGAATGGCAGAGAGGGCTCTGAGTGCCGCCTCTGGCACCCATGCCACAGGTTCACCACCACTGGCCTAGGCTATAAGCATGGTGGCCAAGACCATACAGCAGTTTAAGAAGACATGTTCATGTTTCACTCAAAACAGGCCTTGGTCGACCAAAGATGTTGAGTGCACGTGCTAAGCGTCATATCCAGGTGTTGTCTTTTCAAAATAGACATATGAGTGCTGCCAGCATTGCTGCAGAGGTTAATGGGCTGGAGGGTTCAGCCTCTAAATGCTCAGACCATACGCTGCACACTGCATCAAATTGGTCTGCATAGCTGTCGTCCCAGAAGGAAGCCTCTTCTAAAGATGATGCACAAGAAAGCCAGCAAGCTGTTTGCTGAAGACAAGCAGACTAAGGATACGGATTACAGGAACCATGTCCTGTGGTCTGATGAGACCAAGATAAACTTATTTGGTTCAGATGGTGTCAAGTGTGTGTGGCAGCAACGAGGTGAGGAGTACAAAGACAAGTGTGTCTTGCCTACAGTCAAGCATGGTTGTGGGAGTGTCATGGTTTGGAGCTGCATGAGTGCTACCGGCTGTGGGGAGCTACAGTTCATTAAAGGAATCATGAATGCCAACATCTACTGTGACATAATGAAGCAGATCATGATCCCCTCCCTTCAGAAACTGGGCCGTAAGCAGTATTCAAACATGATAACAACCCCAAACACACCTCCAAGGCGACCACTGCCTTGCTGCCATGTTTCCAGACTTAAACCCTATTGAGCATCTGTGGGGCATCCTCAAATGAATGAAAAGGTCTCTAAGATCCATGTTATGTCGTCATGGAGGAGTGGAAGAGGATTCCAGTGGCAACCTGTGAAGCTCTAGTGAACTCCATGCCCAAGAGAGTTAAGGTAGTGCTGGAAAATAATGGTGGCTGCACAAAATATTGAGCACAACTTGGCCATTTTCACTTTTGTTGCCAGCAACTTACACATTAATGGCTGTGTGTTGAATTATTTTGAGGACACACCAAATTTACACTGTTATACAAACTGTACACTGACTACTTTACGTTGTATCAAAGTGTTATATTTTCAGTGTTGTCTTTTGAAAATGTATGATAAAATATTTTCAAAAGTGTGAGGGGTGTGCTTACTTTTGTGAGATACTGTAGAACATGCAATTTTTCCAGAGGGCAGAAATGATGCGTGAAAAACGTGTACAAAGACCAATTGAAATGAATGGGTTAGGATTCAGTCCAGATGCTATTGGTTTGCTTCACGAATTGCACCCAGACTGAAATCTTGCTTATGTGAAAGAAGCCTGAGGCCTCTTTAACACGAGCGAGTTTTCCGCGCGGGTGCAATGCGTGACGTGAACGCATAGCACCCACACTGAATCCTGATCCATTCATTTCAATGGGTCTGTGCACATCAGTTCTGCGTTGTGTGAAAAACGCAGCAAGTTCTATATTCTGCGTTTTTCACGCAGCCCTGGCTCTATAGATGTGAATGGGGCTTCAGTGAAAAACGCATTTTATCCTGAAGCAAGTCTGGGTGCATTGCGTTTTTTACTGATGGTTGCTAAGAGATGTTGTTTGTAAACCTTCAGTTTTTTATCACGCGTGTGAAAAACGCATCAAAACGCATTGCACCCGCGCAGAAAAAACTGAACAACTGAACGCAATCGCAGACAAAACTGACTGAACTTGCTTGCAAAATGGTGCGAGTTTTCCTGAAAGCAACCTGAACGCATCCGGACCTAATCCATAACGCTCGTGTGAAAGGGGCCTTAGACCCATTTGTGAAGCTTTTAATTAACTCAGACAAACCCCTCTAAGGCCCCTTTCACACGAGCGCGTTTTCCGCGCGAGTGCAATGCG
The DNA here is from genome assembly GCA_900303285.1 of Rhinella marina. Taxonomy (NCBI): domain Eukaryota; kingdom Metazoa; phylum Chordata; class Amphibia; order Anura; family Bufonidae; genus Rhinella; species Rhinella marina. Next base: position 75,276 of record ONZH01017199.1, read on the forward strand.
TGATGTGAATGTATAGCACCCGCACTGAATCCTGACCCATTTTTTTTTTCACGTATCAGTTCTGCGTTGCGTGAAAAACCTAAGGTCTCTTTCACACGAGTGAGTTTTCTGTCCGGGTGCGATGTGTAAAGCAAACACATTGCATCCGGACTAAATGCTGACCCATGCATTTACGGTTTTCATGCATTATTTCTGCGTTCAGGAAAAATCGCGCATGTTCTATATTGTGCATTTTTCACACAGCCCTGGCTACATAGACAGGATCGGGGCTTGCATGAAAAACGGATTGCCTCCAGATGATATACAGCTCAGCTTCTGAAGAACTTCATAATACACACCTCAGCTGCTGCAGAACCGCCTAATACAGAACATTGCAGAAATACTGCAGAACATTGTAATACACACCTCAGCTTCTTCAGAACATAAAACAATATACACCTCAGCTTCTGCAGAACATCATAATACGTATCTCAGCTGATTCATAACACCATAATGCGCACCTTTGCTACCGCAGAACCTCGTAAAGCATACTTTAGATACTGCAAAGAGACGTAAAGAGAACTTCTGCGGCAGCTACTAAAAATGATCAATATTAGAAGTCTTGAAGTTCTGTGGCTTGATTGTATCACTTTTCTTAGCATTAGACACAAATGAGCCTTATTGCCCAGGACTATTTAATCTCTATTCCCAAAATCAGCACATAAATGCTGAACAATGTCCCTTTAGTGGCTTATTAATTCATATTAAAATATAACTTTTAATCTATTATGTTAATAGTACTAACTTAACTTCTAAATCTTGTGTTAAAAACACTAGCAGAGCCACCTAGGCCGGATTTTCTGAGATTCGCTGCCAAAAGTAACTATTTAGTCGTTTTATTATTTTTCCCTTTTGTAAGCAGCTACTACACAGGTGTGAGCAAGTGATATTAAGTTATACTTAAACTGCCGAGAGTAACTGTTTAATCACTTTATTATTCTTTTTCTCTGTAAGCAGCTACTAAATAGGTATATGAAAGCGATACTGAGTTATACTTTTACTGAGCATTCATTTCATACTTCTCATCTCCTTAGGCATGTAAGATCAACCATACACCAGTATACTCCAATAATTAGTACCGTCTTCCTACCTAGACCGGTCAACAGACAGGCAAGGCCTTCCACCAGTCTGTATATATTCTAAGTGCTATAATACCCTGCCTTAACCGGTAAAGAACACCTGTTGCGTCCCATCGGTCATTTAGGTTAGCTCTGCTGCAGTTAAAATCACACAAACATTGACTCCCCCGACATGTTTCGCCACTCACGTGGCTTCGTCAGGGGTAAGTTTGACTCCTTACCCCTGACGAAGCCACGTGAGTGGCGAAACATGTCGGGGGAGTCAATGTTTGTGTGATTTTAACTGCAGCAGAGCTAACCTAAATGACCGATGGGACGCAACAGGTGTTCTTTACCGGTTAAGGCAGGGTATTATAGCACTTAGAATATATACAGACTGGTGGAAGGCCTTGCCTGTCTGTTGACCGGTCTAGGTAGGAAGACGGTACTAATTATTGGAGTATACTGGTGTATGGTTGATCTTACATGCCTAAGGAGATGAGAAGTATGAAATGAATGCTCAGTAAAAGTATAACTCAGTATCGCTTTCATATACCTATTTAGTAGCTGCTTACAGAGAAAAAGAATAATAAAGTGATTAAACAGTTACTCTCGGCAGTTTAAGTATAACTTAATATCACTTGCTCACACCTGTGTAGTAGCTGCTTACAAAAGGGAAAAATAATAAAACGACTAAATAGTTACTTTTGGCAGCGAATCTCAGAAAATCCGGCCTAGGTGGCTCTGCTAGTGTTTTTAACACAAGATTTAGAAGTTAAGTTAGTACTATTAACATAATAGATTAAAAGTTATATTTTAATATGAATTAATAAGCCACTAAAGGGACATTGTTCAGCATTTATGTGCTGATTTTGGGAATAGACTTTTCTTAGCACACACACTGCAGTGAAGGCCTGGCCCTACAGTGCATTTGAAAAGTGTTCAGACCCTTTCACTTTATTCACATTTTGTTATGTTGCAGCCTTGCACTAAGATAATAATAAAAAAAACCTCTTTCATTCTGCACTCAGTACCCCATAATGACAAATTGAAAACAGAATGTTGGAAATCTTTGATAATTTAGTTGAAGCACCTTTTGCAGAGATTACAGCCTCCAGTCTTCTTGGGCATCATGCCATAAGGTATGCGCACCTGGGTTTGGGGATTTTCTGCCATCCTTCTCTGCAGATCCTCTCAAGTTCTGACAGGCTTAGATGGGAACCGTTGGTGAGCAGCCATTTTCAGGTTGGATCGGGTACAAGTCTGGGCTCTGGCTGGGCCCATCAAGTACATTCACAGAGTTGTCCCTAAGCCACTCCTGTGTTGTCTTAGCTGTGTGCTTAGGGTCATTGTCTTTTTGCATGGTAAACCTTCTGCCCAGTCTGAGTTCTAGAGCACTCTGGACCAGGTTTTCATTTTTGGGGTTATCCCATGCGTAATGTAAAGAAAGAAAATCTAACATCATATAGTACATGACAGTCTCTTTCAAACAAAGCTAGAACCAGCCCTGTACCTCATATGGATTGAGATCTCCCCATTCATTGCTCTGATAGATTTCTATCAAGCTGAAAGCTCAAGGGGAGTGTCTTTTCTGCTGCAGCTCAGGGGAGTGTCCATGCTCTCCCTATCACAGTTCAGGAGGCAGTTGAAGGTTGAAACTGAGCATGTGCGGCCATCTCAGTGAGTCAGATAAAGAAATAAGAAAAAAAACAAACAGCAGGTGGTGCTATACAGATACATTTTATTGAATACATTATTGGCTATAAAAAATGTTTCATTACATACGATTACAAAAATATTCAGATCCAGGTGCTGGTTTGAAAACTGTAGAATATTTTCCATAGGACAACCCATTTAAGAATATCTGTTAACTCCATTCAGCTTTTCCTCAACCCTGACCAGTCTCCCTGTCCCAGGGGCTGAAAAACACCCCCACAGCATGATGCTGCCACCACTATGCTTCATTGTGGAGATAGTATTAGGCGGTGTCTGGTGACCTTTAATTATAATGCTGAGAAATTATGCCAAAAAATTCAATCTTGGTTTGATCAGACCAGAGAATCTTGTTTCTCATAGTGTGAGAGTCCTTTACGTGCCTTTTTGCCAACTCGAATTGGGCATTCATGTGTCTTTTTACTGAAGAGAGGATTCTTTCTGGCCACTTTGCCATAAAGCCACTATTGATTGACTGCTGCAGTGATGGTTCACTTTTGAGAAGTTTCTCCAATCTGCACACAGGATCTTTGGAGGTCAGCCAGAATGTCAACTGTGAGACTTTACATAGACAGAGGTGAATCTTTCCAAATCACGTCCAATCTAATTGAATTGATTTTCCTTCCGGTTTTTCGGAGAAAGCAAGAAGTGGATGTAGCAGGAAATACAAGTACAAGTCCTTCCTTATATTTCCTATTCCTTTTGAATCCACTTCTGGCTTTGGCTGAAATATCTGAAAAGAAAACTGCCTTAGGCTACTATCACACTAGTGTTTTTAAATTCCGGTATTGAGTTCCGTCATAGGGGCTCAATACTGGAAAAAAACGCTTCAGTTTTGTCCCCATTCATTGTCAATGGGGACAAAACTGAACTGAAGACAACGGAATGCTCCTGAAAGCATTCCGTTCCGTCTTCAGACCGGAGAACAACCGGTTATGGCTATTTTACTGCTCAAGACGGTAATGAATTCATATAAGGGATGGTGGACATAAGGCTGGGTCATTTCTGCCATTATTTCTGTGGACAATCATCATCCTTACCAGTTTTCAAACTGTACCATTGGACTATGAGTAACAAGCACATAGCAGATACTAATCCACATATTTCTAGTTGTGCATACCAGATATTTTGGATCCAATAGATTATGCACATATAGAGAAGCCTGGTAAATGCTGAATGTAGCAATTTCCTGACTTCTGAGATATATGAAATATGATACTGATGACCTATCCTGAAGATGTCATAAATATCTTTCCCTGGATAACCCCTTTAATCATGTGTCACATCTATGTTCTGTTTTCTGCATAAATAGAGGTAAACTTATTTTCCATGACACCAGGTTGTCCCATGATCAATGAACCATCTAAGAGAATGGCAGGCATGTGAAAATCATTGGGTTTGTGGTAGGATTACACCACAAACATCTGTGTGTGTCAAATGCAACTTGACTTCTCCTTTTTTCAATCTCAGGCTGGCTGATTTTACAAAAGCAACTGTTATAAATGTTAGTGGTTATTAGAATGAGTATTTACATGTAGTAATAGAAGCGTTTCCAAACTGTAGTCTTTTGGATCGTTAAGGAGCAGTTATATGAAGCAAGAGTCATGAAAAAGTATGTAACAGCCACAAACATGTATTTAGAAGGTGGACAACACAGAGGTGGGGAACAATTTGGTTTTGGTTTAAATCTGTTGACAGTTGTCATAACTTGAGATTGTATTAGTCAATAACTATTGAGAGACTGTGTAAGATATATCTCGTTCATACTGAAGAAAGCAATGTATTTAGTATCTCTGACTATCTCATCTGTAATTTTATGTAATAGCTCATGGGGATTTCTTCTTCCTATTTCATCCAGACGATTACTAAATAGAAACCATGTACAAAGTACAAAGAGAATATAGAAATTGTGCATTGTATAAATGATTAAATAAAAAATATAAAGCAGAGTTTATTAGTTACGATCCCTGAAACACTTGGTAAATGGACTAAAAAATGTAAAAAAATCTCTGGAGAAAGGCACACCATTTTTTCACTATATCAATAGGTGCATACACAGATCTAATAGGCCCCACAGCAAAACATAATATGGGCTTGTCTTGCCTTCTTGTGTTTCTAATTATTCACGTTTCAATCACTCTTAGGCAATGATGAATACAAAAAAAATGCAATTGTACGATTTGTACCCACTTTATCAGACTTTTATGTCAGAAAAATTGGAAAAAAAACTTCATAAATATGATGCTCACTTTATACACTATGGGTGGAATTTATCACGCCCTACACTCCAGAATTCTCTCTTCAAAAGTTTGCAAAATAGGACTTTCAACTTTTTGAAATCACAAGCAACATTTTTGCATATTTACACCATTCACTCCAGTACTGAAGAGCAGATGGACATGTGGGTGTGGTTAGCTACTCCAGGTTTATCACTAGGACTTTTTTAAAAAAAGTATGGAAAGCTGGAGTAGCATTTCTACACAAAAGTGTTAGGTTAACCCCTTCACGCCCAGCGCCGTAATAGTACGGCGCTGCGTGAAGGGGCTTGATGCCCGGCGCCGTAGTACTACGGCGCGCTGATCGGGCGGGTGCAGGAGCTGCGCCCGCCGATCAGCTGCAGGGGGCCGGCTGTTCCCAGTAGCTGAACACCTGCTGCGTACGCCCGCATTGGTGAAAACACCGATGCGGGTGTATTAACCCTCGATGTGCCGCGGTCAGCGCTGACTGCGGCATATGCGATGCAGGGGTCCATCGGGTCCCCGCGCTGCTGTGACGGGGACCGGATGGCTTGGATGGCAGCCTTCCTTAGGCATCATGGCTGCCATCCCTGCGAGCCTGTGAGATCCAACCCCCTGGATCTCCCAGAAAGCAGGCTGTAAGTGTATTACATTGAGTAATACACTTACAGCCAATGCATTACAATACAGAAGCAATGCATTGTAAAGGGGATCATACCCCTAAAAGTAAAAAAAAATAGTTTTACAAAAAATAAAAGTTTCAAGTGAAAAAAACGCACACTTTTCCCAAAATAAAGTTAAAAAAAAAATGTAAAAAAAAGTGAAAAAAAAATATATACATATTAGGTATCGCCGCATCCGTATCGACCAGCTCTATAAAAATATCACATCATCCACCCCGTCAGGTGAACGCAGTAAAAAACAAAACAAAAAAACAGTGCCAAAACAGCCATTATTCGGTCACCTTCACTTTCAAAAAGTGTAATAGCAGGTGATCAAAAAGGCGTATTTACCCCGAAATGGTACCAATCAAATCGTCATCTCGTCCCGCAGAAATTTAGACCCTACCTGAGACAATCAACCAAAAAATAAAAAAATATGGCTCTCAGAAAATGGCAACACAAAAAAAAAGATTTTATTCTGTTCAAAAATAAATCTAATGTGTAAATTTTAACAAAAGTAAAAATGATAGACATTTTGGGTATCGCCGCGTCCATAACAACCTGCTCTATAAAAATATCACATGATTTGCCCCCTCAGGTGAATGCTGTAAAAAAAATAAAAAAATACTATGCCAATACCAAGCGATCAAAAAGTCTTATGTACCCCAAAATGATACCAATGAAAACATCACCTCATCCCGCAAAAAATGAGCCCCCACTTAAGACAATAACTCAAAAAAAATAAAAATCAATGGCTCCCGCAAACCAATCCATCAAAATCTGTGCTGCAAAATCCATATGGCGCTCCTTCTGTTCTGAGTCCTGCCATGTGCCCCCACAGCAGTTTACCACCACATATGGGGTGTTGCCGTATTCAGGAGAAAATGGGGAACAAATTATGGGGTGGTTTTCTCCCGTTACCCCTTGTGAAAATGAAAAATTTTGGGCTAAAGCAACATTTTATTGCAAGAAATGAAACTTTTCATTTTCACAGCCAAATATTTCCAAATTCCGTAAAACGCTTAGGGGGTCAAAGTGGTCAGTACCCCCTTTAATATATTCTTTGAAGGGTGTAATTTTCAAAATAGGGTCACTTTTTGAGGGTTTCCACTCTAGGGGTACGTCAGGGTCTCTCAATTACAAAATGGTGCCTAAAAACCATTCTAGCAAAATCTGCCTCCAAAATTTGTATGGCGCTCCTTTCCTTCTGACCACTGCCACAAACCCATAGAGACGTTTACCACCACATATGGGGTATTTCTGTAAACTGCAGAATCAGAGCAATTTATGGGTGGTTTCCATTACGTAAGCCCCTCAAAATCACTTTATATCTGAATTGGTGCTTAAAAAAATGGTTTGGGAAATTTTGTTGAAAATTTGAAAAATGGCTTCTAAACTTCTAAGCCTTCTAACGTCCTAAAAAAGTAAAATGACATTTATAAAATGATGCCAACATAAAGTAGACATATGGGGAATATAAAATAATAACTATTTTTGGAGGTATTACTATGTATTTTGAAAGTAGAGAAATTGAAATTTGGAAATTTTTCCAAATGTTTGGTAAATTTGGAATTTTTCCAAAGTTATTGCCACATAAAGTGACACATGTCAGATTTGCAAAAAATGGCCTGGGCAGGAAGGTGAAAACAGGCCCGGGGTTGAAGGAGTTAAATGATGAGCCACATTTAACAAACAATGTGTGCTGTTTGATACATCTGGTAAAAGTACTCCAACACAGAATCAAGGAAAACAGACTGCAAATATTACTGTCATGATAAATTCCCCCCCTATATTTCTCAATGTATTTACACCAGATGACTGGCATAAATACATTGATAAATCTCTTTCTTCCTTCTTATAAAACTGCCTGCCTACAGCCACCACTAAGGGGAGCTCAGTGCATGGGAATTTATACAATTATGAATTACTTCAATAGACCGTGTAAATTATTGCTTTTCAATTAGCTCCACCTAGTCGTGACTACCAGAACTGAAATAGGAAAAGCAGTTCAGAACCTAACCTTCCCTCCCCCTAGAACCCATACTAGTCGCATGGTTGGCCTCCATAGTAGGTGCAAAGAAAAAACCCATTGCTCTCCAGTGTAAATTTCACCCTTTTTAGCTCGTTTCTCACCTGTGGTCAAAAAGCTCTAGTCTCTTCAGTTTCTGAGGGTGGGCTGTAGCTTGTCACATTAGACAATCAAGTATCTGCACAACTGCTACTAAATAGATGGCGTGCAGTGCAAATGATAAAGCAGCTGCTCACCCAAAGCAACGCGGTCCATTTAAAACGCTGAGGGGTGTAGTTTCAGGGAAGTCGAGAGTCCCTTCATCTGATACAGAAGGCGTATTCTAAGGACTGACCATCAATATCATGAACCTGGAAACCCCTTAAAAGGCTAAGGACTCCTTTCAAACATCCCTGCCTTTCAAAAAAGTTTTTAACATCTCTACCCCTCCAAACCTTCCAGTTGGTCTATGTAGTAGCAAACAAACATTTGCATTTGGAAGCTTGAGAAAATCTTTGAGGAATTCAGCAATATCACTTTTTAGTGCCAATTTCCTGAAAGAAATCTACTTGCTCCATGTTAGTAAACATGGAATAGCAAATTCTAGTCGGAAGCAGGTGCATATACCTCTGGTTGTTGTTTCTATACAGCAAGATGGCAGCCAGTAGAGGTGGACACAGAAGGAATGGTCTTCAGGCTGTAAAGAGCCAATAGGTGTTGTGGTGTTTTAGAATTTTACACAGTTATAGATACAGTGATATACATAGATCCATCTCATTCCTTTTTATTAGATTGATGCAGTTATTAGTCACTTGCTTGTTTCAAATACATTTTTTATTAGTAAATATTAATCTCATGCAAAAAATCATTTCATTATAATGATCTGCTTAAATGTTATACAGATTCTACGTACAAGCCCCTTGGAATTTACCTTCAAGTAAGAATTTTGAACTGTGACCCCAAAAAAGAAGGTTGACTGTATTGCAGAAGTTACATGAAGCAGAAAAATGTCAAACTGACTTTTCTGGAAAGTTCAAAGTATTTAGCAGGAACACCAATGTGGGTGATGGGGTGTGATGAACAGAACAAACAACAGACAATGGGCTGTAAGGTAATGCACATTGTAAATAATTGAGGTTTCTAGACACTAACGACCTATACTCACAAAAGGTCATCAATATAAGATCGGTAGGGGTCACCACCACCGATCAGATGTTTTCAGCAGCTGCCAGTGCTAGAAACAACACAGTAGACAGAGGAGGAAGCAGAAAGCTCCCTTCGTTGTGTAGTGGCTGTGCTGGGGTTCCCATTGAAGGGTCCTGTAGGAAGGATCAATCTTATTAAGCCTAAACTAATTCCTTGTAGGGCTGACCCTGCTGATTAAAATATACCTTTTTGTGCCAGAATCATTGCTGCATTTAGGAGAAATAAATGTTCCTTAATATATGCAAACGAGGGGTTAAGTGAACCGAAGGCATGGTCTTAGCCACTTGCTGCAGCTTAGCACTTCCATTGTGTTTCCCCAGACACTTACCCCTCAGCTTGGACACTTGGCCCTGTCAATGAAAGGAGTGGGATTGTATAGGGAAGCAAAGCAAAGGAACTAGGGTGCTAGTGGAGCCACCAGCCACAGGGAGGTGTGTGAGTTTAGGGAATTTGTCACAGGGAACACAGTGCAGCCGGTGGTTTTATTCACGGTTAGTTGGATCTTTCCTGGGCCAGTGTGCAGTTGTGTGGAGGGTGGACACGACTTCCCTCGGGGCACACTCCATACGCAGGACTCCAGGATGGTCAGTTGAGGTGCCCTTGGTGTTGATTTTGACTGTGTCAGATGGCTGGGGCCTGGTTATTTCGTGACGCCAGGGTCTTTTAAGGTAGACACACCCTTGATGTCAATGATGAGGCAGTTTAGGTTGGAAAAATAAACTTTTACTTTTGCCCTGAGGCAATTCTCCTCATAAGTGCAGTTTACAGTTATTTCAGTTCTGTCAATCACTTCTCCAATATGGTCAATCAATTGCTGGTGTTGTAATAATTCCTTTTAAGTTGGTATTTCAATAAAGTGCTACTTTGCTTTGAATCCTGTTCAAAGCAAAGGATTCCTTCTTAGCATGTCAATCCACTTGCACTAGTTCTAGCTCTGGATGATTATAGTATATCTTTATGATATTTCAAGGCAGCTATCCGCCATGGCAGGAATTAGTATTTCTCATACATTACTCCCACGGATGCTGTTACTTTCTCTATGAATATCCTCACTACCCTGAGGGTCCTCAGTGGGGAAAATACAACTTGTACCTGGTTGTAAAGTCTGCGTCCAGGTGCATTAAGCTTCTCCTGATCACGTCAGTGCTGACAAAGTCCAATAACCATTTGAATGGTGTTCACCTCAGTCAGGCTCGCTTTATCCAGTTAGTTGCTCAGATACTAGTGGCTTAGAAATCGTAAATGCCATCATGCAATCCTGACTTGGCCAGAGCCAGGGAAAATGGCAGCCTCAAGCTGGATGACTGCTCCTACTCTCATCCTGCTCTTAACTTGAGTTACTTCTTCTTTGACTTCTCTCCTCACATCTCTACTCTCTCAACTCTCAACTACTGGTTTTCTGTTACTAGGCCTTATATACAAAGGCATGACAGCACCATCTAGTGGTGGTTAGGATTATTACAACACTCAGCCATAAAGGTTTTTCCTATACATTACAAACATTATTCTAGCAGCATACATAATGATAACATGACATGGGATGACATGGCTATACAAAACAGTTTGGAGTGTCCCTTTCACACGACAGGTGGGACACTGCACTAGGCCTGCCCTCGGTGCACTTAAACCCTATTTTTTTCTAAATGAAGCAGTGGATTGGAGAATGAAAGGTATGGTTTTAATCAGTAAAGCCAGCCCCACCAGACATTATGGTTGGTTTAATAAAGTTGATCCTGCTGACAGATGCTTTTTAAGATATCTTTATCAGTTTTTCTTAAGAGAGCTTGGAATGCTCAGCTTACACATAGAATCAAATTATAAAATGTAGTCACCACTAGGTGAGCTAAGCAGATTTGTGCATACTTTATATACATTGAAGTCAATAATTAATCAGTATACAGTAAGCTCCCTCTGGTTGTTAATTTAATTTAATTTCATATTTGTGCAGTAAATTGGAGCTCTGTATCAAAGAAAAGAACACACTGTTAGAACATGGACATTTATTGTAAATGCCAAATCATACAGAAATGCGCAATTATCAACAATTACCAGTACATTGACCATTGTAGTTTAGTTTTTTATATTGTACAATATATCTCCAGTAAATTGAGACTGTATTATTATAAAAAATATTGATCTGTTAAAATATTTGCATTATGTTTATGTATGTTGTATAAAAGCTGTATGCTTTATGATTATGTATGTTGTTCCCGCACTATAAGACTAAGCGGTAATATGGCTGTGCATCTTATAATGTGAATACTAATAATGGATGCACTCATTAATATAGTAGGACTGGGCAGTGGTGAAAATAGCGGGTGCTGGCTTTATTCACCAATTCCTGGTCTTCTTCTCCATGCAATGGCTCTGTAGCTGTGCCTTGACAGCGTACAGTATTAGGACACTGTGTGTGTAAGTGTGCACTATGACCTAATGCTGTGCAATGTCAGGTGACAGTGGAACACTGCAGGAAGAGAGTGCTGGATCTCCTTGGTAGCGGCGCCATCCGGAGGAGGATAGGTAAGTTTTTGTTTTTTGTTTTTATTTGAAGTCTGATGATAATTGGGGGTCTGATTTGGGGGTCAGATCTGAGGTCAAATGAAAACTGGGGTCTGATCTGAGGTCTGATGAAGATTGGGGGTCTTTCTGAAGTCTGATGAAGAGGATGTATCTGATCTGAGGTCTCCGAAAGAATGGTGGTCTGATCTGAGGTCTGGTAAAGATGGGTGGTGTGATCTGAGGTCTGATAGAGATTGGCGGTCTGATCTGAGGTATGATGAAGATTTGGGGTCTGATCTGAGGTCTGATGAAGATGGGTGGTGTGATCTGAGATCTGATAGAGATTGGGGGTCTGATCTAAGTTATGATGAAGATTGGGCGTCTGATGAAGATTGGGGGTTTGATCTGAGGTCTGATGAAGATTGGGGGTGTGATGAAGTTTGGTGGTCTGATCTGAGGTTTGACGAAGATGGGTTGTGTGATCTGAGATCTGATAGAGATTGAGGGTCTGATCTGAGGTATGATGAAGATTGGGGGTCTGATCTGAGGTCTGATGAAGATTAGGGGCCTGATGAAAAGTGGGGGGTCTGATTTAGGGTCTGATGAACATTGGGCAAAAAATATATTTTTCTTATTTCCCTCCTCTAAAACCCTAGGTCTGTGATGGCTAACCTCCAGCACTCCAGCTGTGATAAAACTACAGTTCCCAAGATGTACACTTGCTTGGTTGTTCTCAGAATTCATGGAGCATGCTGGGAGTCGTAGTTTCACCACAGCTGGAGTGCTGGAGGTTAGCCATCACTGCCTCAGGTGCATCTTATAGTGCAGGAAATATGGTATTTGGTAATAAAATCCACCCTAATGCCTAATGAGCTAAAGGTATTGTAAAAACAACTCCATACAACTTTACACCCCATTTGTAGCAGATGAATATGGAACAACTGGAGCAAGTCCCACCCTGTTGTACCCTCGATCAAACACAGAATAAAACTGGCCAATAAAGACATCTCCCAGAATCCACAGAGGTCCTGCAGGTGGAGGAATATCCTGTCCTTGGAAGCCACTGCTGCAGTAGCCTTCTCCTTCCTAGAGAACAAGGAAACATCATATATCAATTACTGCAGGCAAGTCTCCATTCATGCGCCCTATACATATACATATAAATAAAAACATTAAAAAGCAAGCAGGTACACTGGGAACTTAAAGTGGCCCTGAAAAAAAATAAATAAATAAATTGTCCCCATTTTGTAGACATGCCCAAACTGACAAAGTTGGGCAACAGAAGTAGGGTGGACCAGCACTACCATAGTTCTTACAAAATACTGACCCAGCATAACCACAGTAGTAACACAGTGCAGCACAAAATACTATATTTTTCGGCCCATAAGACGCATTTTTTTACCCCCAAAAGTGGGGGAAAAATGCCCCTGCGTCTTATGGGGTGAATGCTAATGAGCGCTTCCATTAGCACTGGAGGACTAGGAAGCTTCCTGGTCCTCGGCTCCCGGCTGTGCTGTGCTGCGCACAGCGTGAGGGCGCTCTGTGACTTCACACTGTGCGCGCCGGGTCACTGCACAGCCGACAGCAGGAAGAGGATTGCGCTGGAGGAGAAGAGTGGCGGCATCTGGAGCAGGAGAGGTAAGTGGCTTTTTTATTTTATTAAATATGAGGTGCTGGGGGCTGATCTGAGGCAAAGGGGGCTGCTAGGGGCTGACCTGAGGCAAGGGGACTGATCAGAGGCAAAGGGGGCTCCTGGGGGATAATATGAGAGGCAATAGGGGCTACTGGGGGGCTGACCTGAGGCAAAGGGGGCTGACCTGAGGCAAAGAGGGCTGCTGGGGGGCTGATCTGAGGCAAAGGGGGCTGCTGGGGGCTGACCAGAGGCAAGGGGGCTGATCAGAGGCAAAGGGGGCTCCTGGGGAATAATATGAGAGGCAATAGGGGCTACTGGGGGCTGATACGAGGCAATGGGTGCTGCTGGGGGCTAATATGAGGCAATGGGGGCTACTGGGGGCTAATATGAGAGGCAATGGGGACTGCTATTAGGCAATGGGGCTAATATTAGGCAATAGGGACTGATGAGAGGAATATGGGGGTTGATGAAAGGCATATGGGGGCTGATGAGAGGCATATGGGGGCTGATGAGAGGCATGAGGCTCTTATCTGAGGTCTGATTGGGGGTCATTTACTTGGGGGTCTGATCTGAGGTCTTGTTGGGGTCTTATTAACATTGGGAGTCTGACTGGTGATCTGACCTGAGGTCTAATGAAAAATATTTTTTTCTTATTGTTCTCCTCTAAAACCTAGGTGCGTCTTATGGGCCGGTACATCTTATAGGGCGAAAAATATGGTACTACCTACATTAATTAATACTGAGAGCATCAGATCTTTATGTACCTGGCTGGTGGCCAAGAGGAAAGAGGAGGGCTTAGGTGGCCCTCTGGGCATTAGCCTACCGGGAGATTTCCCTGTAGGGACCATGTTCATTCTAAGTTCTGTGACGTGCACGTTTTCAGACTATTATATGACAAATAAGCTTTATATGATTGACATAACAATTTGCATGCAAACAATCATAGCACTTTCATTTATAAGGAGCATAATATGAAAAGGGCTGGCTGCTATGGGCAGTTTTCTTTCAGACAGTTCAGGTCTATATGTCGGTTACATAGGGTGGGAATATTTCCTGACATATACCTTCATCGTATACCTCCAATACTCGTATACCATATAGTGGCATATGTCGGCTGCTGGGCACAATTTAAAAAATGCAGCCAGTGGGTTTTTCTTGCAGTGGCTCAATGTACAAGAAAAGCACCATCTACTGCACTTTCCTATGCAGTACAAGAAAAGATATGTAGACGTGTACAAGCATGTAGGGTGCTCATTGGACACTCTCTGTCCTCTGTCAGTGGGGTTGCCACCTTTCCCAACAAAAAATACAGGCCAAGTTAAGCCACATCCCAAAGGGGGTGTGGTTGTGGAGTGTGGCTTAACACAGGGAGTTATCATACTGTGGCTCCCAATAATATTAATGCCCCATTAATAATGCCCAGAATTAATAATGCTCCTATTAGAGCCCCCCAGAATTAATACTGTCCACATTAGTGCCCCCTGTAATATTAATGCCCCCATCAGTGCACCCCAGAATTATTGCCCCCCTTTAGTGCCCCAGTAAGTGCAACGGGCTCATTAGTGCCCCCCAGTAAAAATAATGCCCCCATTAGTGCCCACCAGAAGAATAATCCCCCCATTTGTGCCCGGGAAGAATAATGCCACTATTTGTGCCCCCCAGGAAGAATAATACCCCCATCAGTGCCCCCCAGGAAGAATAATGCCCCCATTAGTGCCCCCAGTAAGAATAATGACCCCATTAGCGCCTCCCAGGAAGAATAATACCCTTCATTAGTGCCCCCCCCAGAATAATGCCCCCCATTAGTGTCCCTGTTAGAATAATGCCCCCATTAGTGCCCCCCAGTTAGAATAATGCCCCCATTAGTGCCCCCAAAAACAAAAAAAAAACCTCCTCCATTTGCTTTTGCCACTGTGAAAGCTCTCTGCTGACTGGAAGCTCAGGACAGGACCTGCGCTCCAGCATGGCGACTTCTCAGAGGTCCTGTCCTGAGCTTCCAGTCAGCAGCGCCAGCAAATGGAAGAGTTGAGTGTTTTTCGTTTTGTTTTGTTTTATTAACACGGGGGTGGTTAACCTGTACTAATGAGCGCTCCGCAATGGAAACGCTCAAAATACCGGCAATAGAAAACAATTACCGGCACTAGCAGGGGCATTAAAATACAGGCCTTGCCAGTGAGATACTAGCCGGGTGGCAACCCTATCTGTCAGGTAAATGGGGGTTTGTAGGCTGCCTGATCATGGGCTACTGAGAAATGCAAATCTGCAAATCTTCACGGAAAACAGATCGAAGGGACATAAGAACTGGTCAGTTGGTTTTCAACTGCCCAATACTTTTGTTTTCCCAGAGACAAGCCACTGTCAGAGGGTTCTTGCTTCCGTCCAGGCCCTGCAGCGGACGGAGGACAGAGAACCAGAAAACCAGACTGTCCAGCCTAAAACTAGACGTCTGGCCACCCTTGGTAGGATACAAACAACCGCTTGTCCCCATAGAAAATCATTTTTCCAGTGCAGTAGATCGTTGTTTAGGCACCACAATATGTTGCATAGGGATGATGATGTTGAGTGCTGCCCGAACAATACTATCACCCGATCAATGACACCTTTTAAGCCTTTATACAAATACTCTTTAGTGATATTCTGCCAGGTTATTGGTACATGTAAAAGGACCCTAAAAGTCAGAGCTAATAAACATAGTAAATGTTCCCTTATCTGTTATGTTATGAAGTGCAAACAATCCATTTCCTCAAATATCTATACTGGGATTTGTCTCCATCTAGCAGCAGTTTTAGGTAATGCAGTGATAAAAGTAGAAATCACCATCTTTAGTGAAATTCTTGCTGAAGTGAATATTCTAAAATCTACAGTTATCCCCAATTGTAATAGGGTCCTATGAGGACAAAGAGTGCCTGTAAATTCAGATTACAGGCCACAGCAACTCCTTTGTGCCATCATATAGGCTCTGCCATGTCATCATTCTGAAGATAAGTAAAAAAGGAGAAAAAAACTGTGGCTGGCGCTTCCACAGATGATGTCAATTGTGGTGTGTGGGGTAAACTTGTTTATTTGTCAACACGTTTCAAGGGCATAGGTTATATTGTCCTGATGAAGGGGGCGCTATGCCCTTGAAACGTATTGACAAATAAACAAGTTTATCCCACACACCACGTTTGACATTGTCTGTGGCAGCGCCAGCAAAAAGGTTCTTTCTCCTTTTTGACTCATCTTCTCAATCAACTCCAGCACGGATTTCCAGAAGTGGAGGCAGGAACCTAGGCTGCAGCCCAAGAAGCCTGTACGCTCAGGGCCGGCCTTTGGGGTGTGCGACCCGCGCGGTTGCACAGGGTGCTTCACTCCCGGCCAGTTAAGGGGGCGCCCTGCCAGAGCGCCCCCTTAATGGCCCGGCCTGCTCCTGTACAGCGCCTTGTGCCCCCCTCAGACCTTAGATCAGCCCACCCAGCCACTTTAAAAACACATACTTACCTGTCCTGCGCTGGCGCTGCCATCAGGTTCCGCGCTCCACTGTCTTCCCTGCCGGCGCGCACTATGACCTGACGCAGCATCAGGTCATAGTGTGCGCCGGCAGGGAAGACAGTGGAGCGGGGAACCTGATGGCAGCGCAGAACAGGTAAGTATGTTTTTTTAAAGTGGCTCGGTGGGCTGATCTGAGGTTTGAGAGGGGGCACAAGACGCTAGTCTGAGGGGGGCACAAGACCCTGATCTGAGGTCTGAGGGGAGCACAAGACCCTGATCTGAAGGGGGCACAAGACGTTCATCTGAGGACTGATGGGAGCACATTGTGTTGATCTGAGGTTTCATGGGGGCACAAGACGCTGATCTGAGGTCTGATGGGGGCACAAGACGCTGATCTGAGGTCTGATGGGGGCGCAAGACGCTGATCTGAGGTCTGAGGGGGGCACAAGACGCTGGTCTGAGGGGGGCACAAGACCCTGATCTGAGGGTGCACAAGACCCTGATCTGAGGGGGGCACAAGACGTTGATCTGAGGTCTGATGGGGCACAAGACGCTGATCTGAGGTCTGATGGGGGCACAAGACGCTGACCTGAGGTCTGATGGGGGCACAAGACGCTGACCTGAGGTCTGATGGGGGCACAAGACGCTGACCTGAGGTCTGATGGGGGCACAAGACGCTGACCTGAGGTCTGATGGGGGCACATTGTGTTGATCTGAGGTCTGATGGGGGCACAAGACGCTGATCTGAGGTCTGATGGGGGCGCAAGACGCTGATCTGAGGTCTGATGGGGGCGCAAGACGCTGATCTGAGGTCTGATGGGGCACAAGGCTCAGCTATCTCTGGCGCTCTCATAGAAATTAACAGAGAATAGCTTGTTATAACCAAAATACCCCTTTAGGTATCCAGGAGTAGCCAGCCATAAGGGTAAAATTGGCGGGGCCCCTTTAATATTTCCCTACATTGCCTTGTCAAGTGCAATGGAAGTCTGTTTTAGTACAATCTTCTCCAAACTTCTTTAGCTTAGAAACCAGTTAAAGAACCCACTGAGGAAGCCTAACATGGCTTTGATAGTGACAACACTTTACTTTACCACTGAGGCCTCTCACAGCCCATCACGATTATGTGTTGTAGATGTTCAGGAACATTGCTGTGGTGGTCTATCATCAATGTTCCTTGGGCCCAATAGAGGAAATTATTCTTAGGGCCCAAATTCTATATCATCAATAAATAATAGGTTTTTAATCAAATATATAGACCATAATGGCAAGTTATTAGCTCCAAATGGGATTTCTTTTTCTCCTGGAACTTTGAGGCCCATTATGGCTCCATATAATGAGTCTTCTGGAGTATCCTCTGGTACTCTGGTGGGTCAGTCCAACCCTGTCTATCATTTTCCACTGTAGTAAGGAGATGTGATGTCAGTATGGATAACACATCATCACATATCAGAGCTTTCTGTTGTAATGAGCCATGTCCTACGTGCCCATCACAGGTCTCGAATAGATGTTTATCCCCTAAAAGTAGACAATGAAGGTTCCTATTGAAAGACGGCAAGCAGAGATCTCGGAAAACATAAAGTTATATCAAAAGTATATTGGAAAAGATAATATCTCAATCTTATTTTGTCATTGGAAGGTTCTGGACCTCTGCTGTGGTAACACCCTAGGCCCTAGGTTGTTTTACAAAGCCATTTTACAACACTGTAGGAAGAACTCTACTGTTAGTTGTACTTTTATAGCTGGTGGTGGTTACTTCAATAGTGATTATCTGGAGATCTGAGGGTGAAGTAGCAAGGAATGTTTTATATAAAGTAAGAACTAAAAAGATGGTAAATGGGAAGAAGTAAACTAAGTTTGGTCAGGGATATTCCTGCTTATTTCTTTTCTGTTGGACCTAGCCAATCAGTGAGGCAAGGCGTACTGCCGAGGATAAGTGTAGATGCAGTGTACGTGTCATAGCAAAAGATAATGTACTTACCTAACCATTGCCAACCAACAACCAAACCCTTTACTTGTGAAATTTTATCAGCATGTTGATAAAATCCAGAGCTAAGTTTACCTGGCTAGCAGTGAATATTTGTTGTAGTAGTCAAGGATTACAATGCCTCTATAGAGTCATTCTACAGTATATGGACAACTAAGGCTACTTTCACACTGGCGGCAGGCCTGATCCAGCAGGTGAAGGGTGCTGCCGGATCAGGCCTGCCGCAGTGACATGTGTGGAGCCGGAACCGCGCTCCGGCCCCACACATGTCACACAGTACATACATAAACATAAACATACACACACATATAGACAAACAAACACACATACATACTTACATGCTCCCGGCAGGTCTTCGGAGCGTCGGAGGGACAGGACGGCTTGCACAGGTGACGATTCCCCACAGCGCCCTCTGCTGGGCGCCTGGTGGAATCGTCATCTGTGCGCACCGTCCTGTCCCTCCGACGCTCCGAAGACCTGCCGGGAGCATGTAAGTATGTATGTGTGTTTGTATGTCTATATGTGTGTGTATGTTTATGTGTTGTCTGTGTCTGTATGTGTCTATGTGTAGCCGGATCCGTAATGAACTCCATTGAAAGTCAATGGAGGGCGGATCCGGTTACCATTGTGGTCACACCAGACGGATCCGCCCCCATTGACTTGCATTGGGGCTCATTCCGGATCCGTCTTGGTGTGGATGCCTGGACCGGAGAGCAAACCGCATCATGCTGCGGTTTGTTCTCCGGTCTGAAGACGGAACGGAATGCTTTCAGGAGCATTCCGTTGTCTTCAGTTCAGTTTTGTCCCCATTGACAATGAATGGGGACAAAACTGAAGCGTTTTATTCCGATATTGAGCCCCTATGACGGAACTCAATACCGGAATTTTAAAACGCTAGTGTGAAAGTAGCCTTAGGCCTCTTTCACACTAGCGGCAGCACGGATCCGGCACCTAAAGGGTGCCAACAGATCAGTGCTGCCGTTGATACATGTGTAGAGCCGGAGCAGCGCTCCGGCCCCACACATAGTAACATAGTTTATAAGTAGAAGCCAGTTTTCCCCACTTTAGGGAAAAAAATTCCTTCCCGACTCCAATCAGGCAATCAGAATAACTCCCTGGATCAACGACCCCTCTCTAGTAACTATAACCTATAATATTATTACCCTCCAAAAATACATCCAGGCCCCTCTTGAACTCTTTTAGTGAACTTACCATCACCACCTCCTCAGGCAGAGAGTTCCATAGTCTCACTGCTCTTACCGTAAAGAATCCTCTTCTATGTTTATGTACAAACCTTCTTTCCTCCAGACGCAGAGGATGTCCCCTCGTCACGGTCACAGTCCTGGGGATAAATAGATCGTGGGAGAGATCTCTGTACTGACCTCTGATATATTTATACATAGTTATTAGATCTCCCCTCAGTCGTCTTTTTTCTAAAGTGAATAAGCCTAATTTTGATAATCTTTCTGGGTACTGTAGTCCACCCATTCCAGTTATTACTTTAGTTGCCCTCCTCTGAACCCTCTCCAGCTCTGCTATGTCTGCCTTGTTCACAGGAGCCCAGAACTGTACACAGTACTCCATGTGTGGTCTGACTAGTGATTTGTAAAGTGGCAGGACTATGTTCTCATCACGGGCATCTATGCCTCTTTTGATGCAACCCATTATCTTATTGGCCTTGGCAGCAGCTGTCTGACACTGGTTTCTGCAGCTTAGATTTCTGTTCACTAAAATTCCTAGGTCCTTTTCTATGTCAGAGTTACCCAATATTTTACCATTTAGTATGTACTGGTGACTTGCATTATTCCTTCCCATATGCATAACTTTACATTTGTCAGTGTTAAACCTCATCTGCCACTTCTCTGCCCAAGCCTCCAGTCTATCCAGATCCATCTGTAGCAGTGAACTGTCCTCTTCTGTGTTAATTACTTTACACAGTTTAGTGTCATCTGCAAAAATTAGTGTCATCTGCAAAAATTGACACAGACATTGGGACAGAAATACATACAAACATACAGACATACATATACATACACATACATACTCACATACTCCAGCCAGGGACGCCTGCAGCACATCTTCACGCGCCTCCTGCGCGCAGTGATGACGATTCCCCACAGCGCCCTCTGCTGGGCGCAGTGGGGAAACGTCATAGCTGCGCGCAGGAGGCGCGTGAAGACATGCTGCCGGCGTCCCTGCCTGGAGTATGTGAGTATGTATGTATGTATGTCTGTATGTATTTCTCTATTTCTGTGTAACCGGATCCGGAATGACCCCCCATTGCAAGTCAATGGAGGACAGATCCGGATTACTGGTGTGTCACACCAAACGGATCCGTCCCCATTGACTTGCATTGGGGGTCATTCCGGATCCGTCTTGGTGCGGATGCCTGCACCGGAGAGAAAACCGCAGCATGCTGCGGTTTGTTCTCCGGTCTGAAGACGGAACGGAATGCTTTCAGGAGCATTCCGTTGTCTTCAGTTCAGTTTTGTCCCCATTGACAATAAATGGGGACAAAACTGAAGCTTTTTTTCCGGTATTGAGCCCCTATGACGGAACTCAATACCGGAATTTAAAAACGCTAGTGTGAAAGTAGCCTTATCTGCCCTTAAAAGAATGCTAGTCGACCATATCATGTTTATGTCAATCAACCATGCACAGCAAATAAGAGTTTGGTCGTTTTTCAGCTGATCAGTAGACATGTTTACATGGGGCAATGATCAGAAATGATCATATGAAGAACCAGTTGGCCAATCATCAACTGTGAAGCAGGACCTTACAGCTGCACAGCTCTGCAAAAAATTGTGGCAGATGGCCATTGAATACAGTGACAATGTCCATGATACAATACCAATTATTTAACTGCAGCACACAAAGTTCTTTTGGGTCCATATCAAGATCTCTGTTTGTGTTTAGTAAAAACAAATATTCTTTACACCCAATGGCTGAATTTTATCCTGGCTCAATACGTTTTTACATATGCCAGTTTGCTAAAATCCACCCTAGACAGTTCTTTGTGAGTTAGTCTTATTCATACAATGCATTTGGAAAGTGTTCAGACCCTTTCCCTTTTTTCACTTTTTGTTATGTTTTCGTGGTACAACCCCTTTAAAGGGAACCTGTCATCTCAGAAACGCCCCCTGAACTAGAGTCCTCTCCATTTTGTGAGTGAGCACCGGAGTCCTCTCAGTGCATTTTACAGCAGGTTTGTGGGAGCGCAGCGTCGGAGTGGAAGTTAGTATGAAGATAAAAATTACATATTCGGATTCAGCATCACTTACACTATACACCGCTTACTCTAGTTCAGGGGGTGTTTCAGAGATGACAGGTTCCCTTTAACCCCTTCGCGACCAGCGCCGTACATGTACGGCGCTGGGGCGATGCGGGCACATGGCGCCCGCTCGCGGGTGCGGCGGGCGTCATGGCCGGCAAGTCTCTGCTGTTTCTAACAGCAGAGACTTGCCGCTACCTACTACATCGGCGGCGTCTTCCGGGTTGACTAGATGCCGTGATCACACGTGATCACGGCATCTAGTTGCGTCTAAACCCGGAAGCGTTCGCTTCCGGGTGGTGTACAGACACCCCGTGTGACCAATCGGGGTGTCTGTACACCATATGAAAACTGTAATCCTCGCTGGTGAGGATTACAGTTTTCAAACTGCAATTCTTATTCTGGCCACTAGATGGCAGGCCAGGATAAGAAATGAGCAATTGATGGTTTTCTGAGCCTATAAAACCCAGAATTGCTCATAAAGAAAAAAAAAAAAAGCCACAATTTATAAGCCCATATTTGAGCTTTCTAATAGTAAAAAAAAAATTAAAAAAAATGTTAAAAAATATATAAAAAAAAGATGTAAAAGTTCAAATCACCCCCCTTTCCGTATAAGTAAAAAATAAATACCTAAATAACAATAAATATAGACATCATGGGTATCACCGTGACCGAAAACGCCCGTACTTTTAAAATATAAAAAAAAAAATTCCAATACGGCGAATTGTGTGGCGGAAAAAAGCGTCCAAATGGCGATTTGCCGTTTTTTGTCGCTTTTTTTTTCTAAAAAAAATTAAATAAAAAGTGATCAAAAAGTCATACACACCCCAGAATGGTATCAATAAAAACTTCAGATCGTCCCGCAAAAATGAGCCCCCATACAGCTCTGTACACATAAATACTAAAAAGTTATAGGGGTCAAGATTTGACAAGGAAAAAAAAAAAAAAAAAAAGGGCAACTTTCTAATTATTTTATCACTATGAAAACGCAGGAAAAACTATACATATTAGGTATTGCCGGATTCGTACTGACCAGTAGAATGAAAGTAATGGATCAGTTTTAATGCACATCGAACGCTGTAAATAAGAAACCCGTAGAACTGTAGCGGAATAGCGTTTTCTTTGCAATTTCACCCGGTTTGGAATTTTTTTCCCGCTTCCCACTACACCGTATGCAATATTAAATGGTGGCGTTGGAAAGTACAACTTGTCCCGCAAAAAACAAGCCCTCATACAGCTATGTGAACAGAAAAATAAAAGAGTTATGGCTGTTTGAAGGCAGGGAGCGCAAAACGAAAATGCAGAACCGAAAAAAGCTCCGGTTGCGAAGGGGTTAAGCTGGCCATACACATTAGATAAATGTAGGCCAGAACCGCTGATTTCAGCAAGACCTGTTGACCACCTAATTTGCAAGGGGGGTCTCGCAAATCTTCACGGAAAACAGATCGAAGGGAGATAAGAACTGGTCAGTTGGTTTTCAACTGCCCAATACTTTTGTTTTCCCAGAGACAAGCCACTGTCAGAGGGTTCTTGATTTGGCTTTCTCCCCTCACCATGTTCAGAAGGAACTTTCACCAGTTATCTGGTGTGTGTGACTAGCTTTAGACTTGGATTGGGAGGAGTAAATGCCAAATCAACATTGTTTGCTCAGTAGCACAGCTGGTTATATTGTCATAGTATACAGGGACAGATTTAAGTGGAATAATAATAAACTGAAGCGTTTTATTCCGGTATTCAGCCCCTATGACGGAGCTCAATACCGGAATTCCAAAATGCTAGTGTGAAAGTAGCCTAACACATATCACATCCATTTATCTTGTGTTTCAAGACTGCAATTGTATAAACTGAATAGGTAGAACAAGGCCATGTTTATTTTTCATTACAATGGGCAGTAAATCACCCAGCATTGATCCCGTATCCTGTCTATGCATGGTGTGTATATTTACATGCTATATTTGCATTGTAGCTGCTTTAGTTGCTGTAATTACGAACTATGATGGCATTTTTAAAGTGAGAAAAAGTTCCAGTTTACTATTAGTAAAACCTTTTAGATGTATTCCATTAAGCCATAGTGTAAAGTTTCTTTTCTGACCAACATTTTTCCTTTTTTTTATGTTCTAATCCTCTCGAAACTAGGGCTTTCCACCTATCCTTTGAATGTTGGGTTCATCTCTTTCTAGCCCCTTCCAGTTTATTAGGCTCTGTTCACACAGTGTTTGCAGTGTATGTTCCTGATGTACATCAGGACAAATCTCCAAATAAATACAGTATCCTGAACGTATAGAACATATAGAACTCATGTCATATACAGTAGTTGCATCTGCTGCCCATTTACAGCTACTGTTATACTTTTAAAGTGTAACCTAGTAGGCGTTAATAAAAGGTGTACCAGTGCATTTCACCTACATGTCATATCTACCACAAGGCCTATGTTCCAGCTGCTTCATAATAACCAGTATGTATGATGGAAAATGAGCCTGTACGCTTCTTCTTCTGTCATCACATGGTATGTCCATCTGCCCACTTTGTCACACTAAATTTACTGTAAACACCTACGTTTCAGGGCCACTGCTCAGCTGGTGGTATGAATCACACTTAGACTACCTTACACCACTTAGACTACTGTGGAGTAAAACATTTACCCTAGAACATCAAGAAAGTAGGCCACCAAAGTATGTTACATTAACCCCTAGAATTCCTTACAGCACTAGGAAAGATTTATTTAGTGTGAAATATATTTTTTCCTATTTTCTGCTTTATAAACCCTTGTGCGTCCTATAGTCAGATGTGTCTTATAGTCTGAAAAATAAAGTAGGTGTTGGTCAAACTGCCAAACAGCGACAGCCATCCCTTATGGTCAACTAACTAGGTATGGGCCAACAAAAACCTAATTATTTAAAACTTATGCAATGCAACATTTGCTATACAGAAACATAAAAGATCTGGCTCTAGTAGTAACAATTTCATGATTTAGATTCAGAAAGATGAAGCGACAAACTCTAAAGGTCCCTAATACACATTTTACTATTGCCGGCTGAACTTGCCATTTTTGTAGGGCCAACAGTCTAACGTGTATTGGGAGCTCCAGAAGGATTGATTTTGTTACACTGTTAGATAAGCCACCAGCTGAGATGTCTGGCAGCAGCTTTCTTCTCTCTCAAAACTGAAAAGACATATATATTGTACAATAAACTTACCGGAAGTGTATACTGCTCTGGTAATAAGTTGTAATTAACACCATTGATTACAAAAGTCACGTTGGGCATGGAGCCTAGGTTACTGCAACTCACGCCATACTAAAGAAAGAAAGTTCAAGATATAAGTTACTACTTTTCCAAGGTATAAAACTGCTACTTCGTTTTCCCGGAATGGTGCTCTTGACCATGGGACATGCTTGGTATTGCAGCTCAGATGCAGTCCATGGACAAGAAGGATGCTGTTTCTGAAAAAAAAATATTGTCTCTATCTCCTATAGCCCATTCAAATAAGAATGATAAAATATATACAATGATATAGTACAGCAATACTGAAAAGTAATGGCATGGGGATACCTAAAGGGGTTGTCTCACTTCAGCAAATGGCATTTATCATGTAATACCAGGCACTTACTAAAGTATTGTGATTGTCCATATTGCTTCCTTTGCTGGCTGGACTTGTTTTTTTCATCATATTATACACTTCTCGTTTCCATGGTTACAACCACCTTGCAATCCAGCATCAGTGGCTGTGCTTGAACACCATAGGAAAAAGTGCAGGCCTACGTACCCTCCTATGATCCCAGCCACCAGTGAGGCCAGCGCTTTTTTCTATAATGTGCAAGCACGACCACCACTGCTGGACTGTAGAGTGGCTGTAACCATGGATACAAGCAGTGCATAACATGATGAAAAAATGAATCCAGCCAGCAAAGAAAGCAACAATACATTAGCAAGTGCCTTGTATTAACTTCCTCTATATGATAAATGCCATTT
Source organism: Rhinella marina (assembly GCA_900303285.1). Classification (NCBI taxonomy): domain Eukaryota; kingdom Metazoa; phylum Chordata; class Amphibia; order Anura; family Bufonidae; genus Rhinella; species Rhinella marina. The sequence continues at coordinate 101,028 of ONZH01017199.1, forward strand.
TCTGAAGTGAAATAACCCCTTTAAATTCAGTTAGAAAAGAGCTCGATAGAAATAGATGAAACAATATTTCTATAAAATGTAGAAAAGTGGTAGGTGCTATATGAACATAAGTATAGAGTAACTAAGGAATAAACTATTGTTTTTGCTTTTTCTTAAACAAAATATGGTATAAATCATATTACGAATTCCATCATCACATATTAAAACCCCTCTCACTTTTCCTTACAGTTTTCATTCCTCGCACCTCTGAAGTATTTTTTTTATTTTCAAATTTCATTTTTTTATTTTTGTCTCTTACCTCTCCATCTGTTTCAGTAACTCCAATGTACCCTTGTAGCAGCTGAATATCAGATGACGGTCCTGCAATCAAAGAAGTTCCAGTGTCTACGATAGCCTGACATCCTTGGCTACAAAATGCCTGTTCTCCTCCTACCAGGATGCTGGACAAAATATGGAATCATTATTTTCTTACAGTAGTACATTTATTGGCATGATAACATGTACTGAATTTAATATTGAAACTAAATTACCACTAAATAACTTAATATATCCCTTTACATTCCTTATGCCTTAGTCCAGTGATGCTCAACCTGCGGGCCTCCAGCTGTTGTAAAACTACAACTCCCACCATGCCCTGCTGTAGGGTGATAGCTGTAGGCTGTCCAGGAATGCTGGGAGTTGTTTAGTTTTGCAACTGGAGGGTCGCAAGTTGAGCATGCCTGCCTTAGGCCTTTCAATGGGAAGAGCCAGACTTTCAAGGGCTTACCTATCAACTTGGATCTGCCAGTATCCATGTACAGTAACTGGCACCCAGTTCAGCTGACCTGAGAAACGTGATGTGTCATAGCCACCAAACAACAGCTCTCCACCGTCTGAGGAGTTTGGATCCCTATGAAATTAGATTTGTAGGCATTAGTAACAATAAAGATTACCACCTTATACATTTTATATTCATAGGTTCTATTATAATATATAATGTGTCTTCACAGTGACACCTTTGCAGTTTAGACCCCATTCACACGCCGGGCGGCCCCATTCAAAATGCCTATACTTGTCCGTGCGTGCGGGCAAGTATAGGACATGCTTCATCGGCTCCCTGCTCCATAGAGGTGAATGGGGCCGCAGCTATTGCGCAATATTGTGGAATAGATACGGCCCCATTCACACGGTTGCGTGAATGGGGCCTTATTCTGTATATTATATGTACATAGGGGGTCATTTATCAAACTGGCGTAAAGTAGAACTGGCTTAGTTGCCCATAGCAACCAATCAGATTCCACCTTTCATTTTGGACAGCTCCTTTAAAAAATGAAACAAGGAATCTGATTGGTTGCTATGGGCAACTATGCCAGTTCCACTTTACACCAGTTTGATAAGTGACTCCCATAGTCTTCAACTGTACTGAATTTTCCCCAAAGTGAGCTTTAGGCTACTTTCACACTTGCGTTTTTGCCTGATCCGGCAGGGATCAGCAAAAACGCTTCCGTTTCTGATAATACAACCGTCCGTATCCGTTATGGACGGATCCAGTTCTAATAGCAATGACAGATCCGGCATGAACATCATTGAAATTCAATAGGTGCCGGATCCATTTTCTATTGTGTCTGAGAAAACAGATCTGGCACCATTGACTTGCATTGTGTGTCATCATTGTGTGCCAGATCTGTTTTGCTCCGCATCCTATGCCGGCCATTTTTTCAAATGGCAGGGAGCATATCAGGTTAATTGAAAAAATGTTATATCTACCACCCAGATCCCTCTCTGCTCCCATCTCACCACTCCGTCCTACCCACTGGCCATTGTTAACCTACTGGCAGTGATTATATGGCCTTATACCGCACATGACCACTGCAACCAATTACTGGCCTCAGCACCTTTATACCACTGAACCAAGTGATTGGTATACAGAATGCCATTGCTGCCGCCACAACATTACATCATGGCCGCAGTGAGATCTCTATGCCAGGCGTGCTGACTAATGAGCCACTGGGAGATGCAGGAGAGCTAGTAGTGATCTCTTGAATCTCCCAGCGGCTAGATAGCGAGTGTGCTGGGCATCACTCACAGCTGACAGTGTACCGATGTCAGACAGGGAGTATATATATATAAAGTGTTTAAAGTATTTATGGCCTGCTTTAGCGAATATATGAGGGAGGAAGTGAGAACAGGGCAGCGCAATGAGGAAGGAACATCTTCACTATTCAGTACTGCGCTAGGCAGCTCACTGTCAAACATCAAATACTGGGTCAAATTTTACATTAAATATTGCAAAATCAATAAAGTATATTGAAAAAAATGTTTATTATCAATTTCCCTACACATGTAACAAGTAAAAAAGCAGTTACACTTTAATGATCGTTTGATCCTACAGACAGGGCACAGAAGGGAGGCTCCTGCTCCAGTCAGTTTTCTTACAGCCAGATACAGAACATTGAGAAGTAGGAGGGGGGCATGGCTGAGTTGCTGGGATACAAAGAGAAGGTTTCTTTATATATCTCTCAGTTTTAAAGGGAACCAGATTTGCCATATGCAACTAATGATATGGTGCTATAGATCAAACCACTGAAATATCATTGCTGTGTCTGTTAAAACTGTCAGTTTAGACATTTTGAGGTAAATCTAGTTTAAAGATGTACCTTTTCATATGAAAATTTGGGTTATGGAATCATCAAGGCATCTTGTTGTGCCCGCTGCCTAAACTAATAGTTTTAACAGACACTGCAATGATTTTGCTGTGGTGTTACCTACAGCACCGTATCATTAGTTGCATGTGGCAAACGTGCTGAAATGTTTCCTTTAAGTGTAATATGAGCTAAAATGGGATCAAAGGAAGAGAGGAGATGAAGAGAGCAAGATCTGGAACATTTATAATTCTTGTTGTCCATTTTCTCTGAATATTGTTCCTTTAAAGGGGTTGGCTCATCTCACAGTACATTGGCTGGCTGGTTCGGCTAGTTCGGCTTGCACAGGGCACTTCCCATTCATTTCTATGGGACTTCCGAAAATAGCCGCTTGGCTATTTTTGGCACTCCCATAGCAATGAATGGATGGTGGCTGCACATGCATAGTCCCCTCTCCTTCACTTTGCGGCCACTGTTCTAGAGGTAGAACCTGCACTTATCAGACACTGGGGGCATATCCTAGGGATATAGCCCCACTTTATGAAATGGGCCAACCCTTTTAAGCCTTAGCACCATATAGAGTTTCTCTTTTAGGTTGCCTTCACACTCTGCAGATTTTGTTGCAGAAATTTCCACAACTGAAAATCAGTTCCATTCATTTGAATGGGGTGGCAAGCATATGAATTTCTGCAAGTCCCATTCAGATGAATGGAAGTGATTTTCAGTTGCGGAAATTTCTGCAACAAAATCTACATCATGTGAAGTCACCTATACTGCTGATCTTACCTGGTCATGTAGACACCAAATACTGGTTCCTCCACTAAATTCTGATTAATCATATTGTCAAAGACTGGGGTGCAATCATCCACAGCAAGAGAAGGGTATGCAAGACCCAAAATTCCATCAAAATTTGCATCTTGGAAGGTGCTTCCAGGCTCAGACACACTTTCTGCAAAAACCTGATTCTGTACAGTTATACCTTGAACCTTAAAGATACAGAACATATAGATTAGGAATGAATGCATCAAATAGATAATGCATAAAAACTATGCATAGACAAAACATCCAAATCATATAGATGCATTATAAAGGTAGAAATTAGTCTGCTAGATTTGGACCTTTAAATTTAAAAATATATAGATATGTCAAAAAAAGCAAAAAAAAGTGCATGGAAATATGTATAAAACTTGGAACATTAAAACAAGCCTTTTCATTCATATATAGGGACACACTTATTACGACCCATAGTTGGCGGTGGATCCGCCGAACTTATGAAGAGGTGCAGGCCTCTCCATAACTCCAGCACCAGTTCTTAATGTAAGACAGCTTCCTTGCTGTCTTACATTTAGACCATTTTCTACTCCTAAAACAGGCGTAGAAGTGATGAATGAGACGGGCCTACCGGCCTGTCTCATTCCCCACCCACACCACGCCCACAATTTTAGACCTGGTTAGCGGGGAGAAGTTGCAGACTTTATGGGAGATTTATCAAGACTGGCACTTTCTGCACCAGTTTTGATATCCTCTGGGCTGTTGGATGATGCGCCTAATATATGACGAGGCATGCGCCTCATCATATATTAGCCACATCCTCTTGCAGTCCTTGCGCTTTGACAGAAATCTTCAACAGCTCGGAGCTGGCGTAAATGAAGATAAATTTGTTGCAGCTCACCACGCCACTGTTGCCACATCCCCTTTTGGAAAAGTAGTGAGGGGGTCTTTTTTCAAAAGTTGCAAGTTCTCAAGACTCCAGGTAAAACAGAATTTTCAGTTTTTGAGTGTCTCATTTTATTACCATTAACCATTTAGTTATTTGATACCCAATGTCTTCGCTATAAGTTATTGTCACTTACAGTAACTTGATCGATTCCTAATATCCCTGTTAAGTTGCCAGTTCCATATTGGATAAAGAAAGGTTGACCATCTGTCTTATAGGTGGACGACTGACTTGGCCGGAACCTGGAGTGTTGAACTGTGAAGAAGTCACAATTTGTTATTACTTGTTTTTCCATAAAAAACATATACCGTTCATTAACGCTATCAATAGATGAACAACTTATGTTTCATCAACTTTTTATCTGATATCATTTCCACACACAATGACATTTAAACAGGGACTGAAAGAAAGTTGCCCCAGAATTACAAGCTTTGCCATGTGCACATATAACTGGAAAAGGCACCAATGCATTTGGACACCTCCATACACTGTAAACATACCCCACAACTTTTGAAAATCACAAATACGGACAATAGCAGTGGTCGCTGAAGCCATACCTCTAACTCCACACAATATATATCTATACACACCAATCCTGCGCAGTCCTCTTAGTGCCCCCACACAGAAGTTATTTATACATTGTTCCCCCTTCAGTGTAGTTATGCCCACATTGTGCCCCTTCACACTCGTAATACCCACATTGTACCCCCTCACAGTAGTTATGCCCATATTGTGCACCCTCAGAGTAGTTGTAAACATGTTGTACCTCCTTACAGTAGTTATGCCCACACTGTGCCCCCACACAGTTATGCACACATTATACCGCTTCATTGGGCTGGTCAGACACACACCACACTTGCTGGGCTATGATTCCCGGGCCTGCTCTTCCTACGCTGCTCAGTGAATGATGGAGTAGGGAGTGGACAGCTTTTTAGATACACATGTAGCCATTTAAAAAGGTTAGGCACAGGAGTGGAGTGGCCATAAACTCTACAGGTAAATTTCCGTGAGTGGGCCAATGCCCATGGGCCACCGAAGCTTTCCTCATGTCTGCTGGCCAGGTACATAAAGGTCTGACGCTTTCAGCATAAATTGATGCTATGAGCATCAGGTACTTATACATCTGGCCAGCAGCCGCAGATGCCTTCTTGAATTCAACTTTATCACTGTGCTCAGCATGGTGATAGGACTGTATTTTGTGCTGCACTGTGGTATTTGGTTCTCATGGGGTGGTATTTGGGGCGGTAACTTACATTGTCCCAGCCTACTTGTACCTTGTGTTGGCCATGCATACTTGTGTTGCCCCCGCCTTCTGTCACTTTGGCCTTGCCTACAACTGGGGCCACTTTTAGGTTATTTTCCAGGCCCACTTTAAGTTTCCAGTCTGTCCCTGGTTAAGTTCATATACAGTAATTATCATAGGTTAAGATGCATCCTTACGACAGGCTTGGCCCGTGCAGTATATAGATGGAACCCACAAGTTAGAAGAGCCAGTATCGAAGATCACAGTAAACACTTGAGGAGGTGATCCAATGGAAATCTGTCCGAAATACTCCACCTGAGAAGTAAAGAAATCTGTGTTGCTATTTAGCTACAGAGTTGGAAATATTCATAACACGTACTGTATTTTATAGAAATGCCTCTTATTAATATAGTTCAGTAAGATCCACCCAGGTTATAGCATATATTGCGCCATCTATATATAAAGTATAGTATTTAACCAGTAATATTGGAGGTATAAATAGCTAGAGTCAGATGTGGAGACTTCTATAAGTGCCATATTGCAGCCGCGTATACAAAGTATATATGCATGAACCGTAATGTGAAGAATACTTGGCATGTAGCTAATGCTGACTATAAAGTCATCTCCTCCTACTTGCCAATAGTTTGCCTTTCCCATAGAGTAACTGTTCACTATACAATTATGTGACGCCTTCAGTTCTGCATGTCATTGTGTGCTTGAGGTGAGTCATTATTCCACTTGTGATAGAACTGATTGCACAGTAGGACTGTCTTAAGACTAGACTTAGACTGCTCTTGGAAGAATACTTTACCTTTTCCTGCCCCATTACCCCTTAGGGTACGGCCACACAGTCAGGTTTCTGCATGTAGTTTTGGAAGCAAAAACCAGAAGTGAATTCAAAAAAGAGAAGAAGTTGTATCTGTTCTTTATACTTTCTCTAGTTTTATGATCCATTCCTAACTTGGCTTCCAGAACTGCATGCAGAAACCTGACTGTGTGGGTGTATCCTAACTGTTAACATTTTATGTCTCTACATTAGAAACATTGAATGAACACACAGAATGCTGTAAAAGCACATACTACAATACACAACATACTATAAGGAAAGCTCTAGAATACATACATCAAGATAATTAACAAGGGGTTCACTCGCTGTCTCTGGGTTATTGCAGGATTGCATTAATTCAAGTCCCTTCCTTGTCCATAGATCAGAGAGACGTCCTTTTTCCTTGAGGGTTTTCCTCCATGATTTCTGTCTCTTCAGAGGTATTCTATAATAGGCGACAAAATCTGCATTAAAACACTGTCATTATATAAACATTTCTAGTATACAGCGGGGATGGCAGCAGGATAACACTAACATAACACAGATACATAAAAGTGTATAATCTGGTCATTAGTGTGCAACCAAAACAAACCAGACCTGATCAGCCTTTACACCCCAAATGTAGCAACCTAATGATGGACCATTCCTGCTTAAATGTACAGGCAAAGCAGAGCAAAGGGAACTCTATAGTCAACTCTAAACCTAGGGAACTGGGCCCGCCAGCTGCTTGACACTTCCAAGTTTGACATTTGGTATGTTTATCTATCTATCTATCTATCTATCTATCTATCTATCTATCTATCTATCTATCTCTCTGTCTATCTACCCTTTTCGGATCTTTCAGTATTTTTTTCCACAGTAAATCTAAAAGAGCAAACAGACACTCACCGTATCACCGCATGGACAATAGCCACACACAGCAGAATTACAAGTAGTCGCTTCATGTTCTGTGCATGCCACAGCTCTGTCAGACCCACTGCACAAACCTAGCATAGATCCCAATTTATATCTTTCTTTAGAACCAAGCCCATATACTGCAGATAGTCTTGTTTGCTGTGTAAAGTCAACAAGTGACTGATATCTGCAGTATTCACAGAGTTAACAAGGTTAAAAGCTTGTACGAGAATCAACCATGTCATTCTTTTCTGAAATAGTCACCCGGACATGGTGAGTAGAGAAAGTTAGGTTACAAATGTGCACCCCCAGAGGGGGAAGCAGGTTAGCATAAAAGTAGTTATTATGGGGGTCATTTATTAAGAACAGCGTTTTAGACGCTGGTCTTAATAACCCCTATATCTGGAGGTGGATCCGCCGAAGTTCTGAAGAAGCGCAGGCCTCTCCATAACTTCGGCACATCCAGCGTCAGTCTAAATGTAAGACAGCTTTCGAGTTGTCTTACATTTGGACCATTTTCTATGCCTAAAACAGGCATAGAAAATAATGAATGAGACGGGCCTGCCGACCCATCCCCTTCCCTGCCCACACCATGCCACACCCAGTTTTTTAGACCTGGCATGAGCAGGGAAAAGGCACAGATTGCAGCGCATCTAACCATTATGGCGAAATCAGCGCCAGAAATACGCTCAATATAGGAGTATTTCTGAATAATAAATGACCCCCATGGTTTGTACTGTTGTTTAACCCCTTCCCACCCAGCGGCGTACTAGTACGGCGCTGGACGGGTCTTTAAAGATGGTGCCCGCTCCTGAGCAGAGTGGGCGCCATAGCTGCGGGTGAAATGCTGATTCATACAGCAGACACCCGCGGCTGATGTTCGCAACCAGCAGTAATGCCGATCACGGACATTTAACCCCTTGGATACTGTGTCCTGACCACGGCATCCAAACGCTTAAAACACCGGAAGTGCGCGCTTCCGGTGTTGCTCCAGCTCGCCTGTGTGGCGATCGGAGGAGCCAGAGTGTGTATGCAGCAGTCTCTGCCTTTGTGAATGACAGGAGGCTGCTGCATAGTATTTCCTATGGAGCCCTTGCCTGTAATAGGGCTCCATAGGAAAGTACTAAAATCATCATAGACTCCAATGCAAGTGCATTGAAGTCTATGAAATCAGCAATCAGATGATTGCTTGTTATAGTTCCCTATGGGAACTATGAAAAGTATAAAATAATTAAATAAAGTTTAAAAAAATAAATATTCAAATCACCCCCTTTCCCCAAAATAAAAATAAAAGTACTAAAAACTAAAAAAATACACATCATGGGTATCGCCATGTGCGAAAACGCCCATACTATAGAAATGTAAAAAAAAAATTCCCATACGGAAAACAGCGAAACGGAAGAAAGCATCAAAATGGCCGATTCGCCGTTTTTGGTCGCTTTATTTTCTAAAAAAAATTGAATAAAAAGACATCAAAAAGTCATACACACCCCAGAATGGTATCAATGAAAAGTTCAGATCGCCCCGCAAAAAATGAGCCCCAATACAGCTCCGTACACATAAATACCACATATACACATGTACCTGCGGTACCTTCACCTGCCGGATCCGGGCTGTCGCTAGTGTGAAAGTAGCCATACCCAGTGGAACATTTTATGGCTTGGCATCTTGATACACCAGGAGAGCCACAGCTTGCACAAGTGAGCTGAAGCTAAGAACGGAAGGGGATTCATAGTTAAAGGGGATCTTGATATCTGCTAGAAGAAGCCTCCCAGAATGCTGAAAGAAAGTAAAGAGTCATGTAGGAGAAACTCAGCAAATCCTGTATTTTTACTTTAAAGCGGCTCTGTCACCAGGATCAACCCTATTAAACCAGACATACTGGCTGGTAGAGCTCATCATGCTGATTAAAACTGTACCTTTCTTTTGTCTGTGTGATAAATAGCTGCAGAGATATCAGCGTTTTTATTCATATGCAAATGAGCAATCGGAGCACTGAGAGGCGGGGCTGAATATTCTGAGCACTGCTCTGTAACACCCCCTGTGCTCTGCACATGCTCCCTCCCACTGACAGACAGGGCTAGACAGCAGGCTTAGGGCAGAGCTGTGAGCTGGCATGTAAATATCACATACACTATAGCTGCACCACACTGAGATCTGCTCAGAAAGCTAATACACATATCACTGCTGTATTCACAGTCAGAATATATGATTATACAGACACCAATAATTTGTGTTCCTTATAAGCATAAAAACAACCTGAACCATTATGAGTTGATGCTATAGCTTGGTGGGTAAGTTGTTTGCTTTGTATGTAGATATCCCAGGTTTGAATCTTAACCCTTTCGCGCCCGGAGCTTTTTTCGGTTATGCATTTTCGTTTTGCGCTCCCTGCCTTCAAACAGCCATAACTCTTTTATTTTTCTGTTCACATAGCTGTATGAGGGCTTGTTTTTTGCGGGACAAGTTGGACTTTCCAACGCCACCATTTAATATTGCATACGGTGTAGTGGGAAGCGGGAAAAAAAATTCCAAACCGGGTGAAATTGCAAAGAAAACGCTATTCCGCTACAGTTCTACGGGTTTCTTATTTACAGCGTTCGATGTGCATTAAAACTGATCCGTTACTTTCATTCTACAAGTCAGTACGAATCCGGCAATACCTAATATGTATAGTTTTTCCTGCGTTTTCATAGTGATAAAATAATTAGAAAGTTGCCCTTTTTTTTTTTTTTTTTTTCCTTGTCAAATCTTGACCCCTATAACTTTTTGGTATTTATGTGTACAGAGCTGTATGGGGGCTCATTTTTTGCGGGACGATCTGAAGTTTTTATTGATACAATTCTGGGGTGTGTATGACTTTTTGATCACTTTTTATTTAATTTTTTTTAGAAAAAAAAAAGCGACAAAAAACGGCAAATCGCCATTTGGACGCTTTTTTCCGCCACACAATTCGCCGTATTGGAATTTTTTTTTTATATTTTAAAAGTATGGGCGTTTTCAGTCACGGTGATACCCATGATGTCTATATTTATTGTTATTTAGGTATTTATTTTTTACTTATACGGAAAGGGGGGTGATTTGAACTTTTACATCTTTTTTTATTTTTTATATATTTTTTAACATTTTAAAAAAAATTTTTTTTTACTATTGGAAAGTTCAAATATGGGCTTATATATTGTAGCTTTTTTTTTTTTCTTTATGAGCAATTATGGAGTTTATAGAATCAGAAATCCATGAATTGCTCATTTCTTATCCTGGCCTGCCATCTAGTGGCCAGAATAAGAATTGCACTTTGAAAACTGTAATCCTCACCAGCGAGGATTACAGTTTTCATATGGTGTACAGACACCCCGATTGGCCACCAGCGAATGCTTCCGGGTTGAGACGCAACTAGATGCCGTGATCACGTGTGATCACGGCATCTAATCTCCGAGGAAGACGCCGCCGATGGCGGTAAGTAGCGGCAAGTCTCTGCTTTTAGAAACAGCAGAGACTTGCCGGCCATGACGCCCGTCGCACCCGCGTGCAGGCGCCATGTGCCCGCATCGCCCCAGCGCCGTACATGTACGGCGCTGGGCGCGAAGGGGTTAAGTAAAGCATTGCTTTTGTTTCTTCCACATGTATCCCATAAGAAAAGTCTATGTCTTTACTATATTTAGAAAGCTAATAAATATTACTGGTTTCTTTATAATCATATATTGTATCTGTGAATAAACCGGTAATAAGTTTTAGCAAAAAAAACAAAAAACAGTTGGTAAGGCCATACATTATTGATTATATAAATAATATGGTTTTGAATAAAAAACAGAAACAAAACACATGTCTCTGCTGGGATTTGAACCTGCAATCTCTAGATATAGGGCAGACCATTATACCACTAAGCTATAACAGCTCTTCATAATGGTTCATAGTGTTTTTATACTTATAAGGCAACACACATTACTGGTCAGGGGCGGACATACCGCGGTGCAGCCGGTTCGGCTGCACCGGGGCCCGGGACCGGAGGGGGGCCCTTTCTTCCCGGCGGCAGGTAGAGATGAGCGCTTCCATTTTGGAAGCGCTCATCTCTATATTCATCTGTATCGCCGTCCTTAGGACGGCGATACATATGGATAATGCGGGGCAAGGGAGGGAGAGGCGTGTCCCTTCCCCGTTCCTCTGATAGGCTGCAGGCACTAGGCCTGTAGCCTATCAGAGGCTGGCACAGGCGGCGCGATGACGTCATCGCGCCGCCTGAGCCGTACAGTGCGGGACACAGGCCGGAAGAGGCCTGCATCGCGTCGCTGACAGAGGCAAGGAGGTATAAGAAGTATAACTGTTAATTTTTTTTTATTTAAGTTGGCACTCAGTGGGGGCACTATGGGGGAGGAGCACTATGGAGGAGAGGCACTATGGGGGCCACTTTGGAGGGGGAGCACAATGGAGAAGGAACACTATGGGGGCCACTATGGAGGAGGAGCACTATGGGGGGCCACTATGGAGGAGGAGCACTATGGGGGGCCACTATGGAGAAGGAAAACTATGGGGGCTACTATGGAGGAGGAGCACTATGGGGGGCCACTATGGAGGAGGAGCACTATGGGGGGCCACTATGGAGAAGGAACACTATGGGGGCTACTATGGAGGAGGAGCACTATGGGGGGCCACTATGGAGGGGGAGCACTAGGGGGGGCCACTATGGAGGGGGAGCACTATGGAGGGGGAGCACTATGGGGGCCACTATGGAGGAGGAGCACTATGGGGGGCCACTATGGAGGAGGAGCATTATGGGGGGCTACTATGGAGGAGGAGCACTATGGGGGGCCACTATGGAGGAGGAGCACTATGGGGGGCCACTATGGAGGAGGAGCACTATGGGGGGCCACTATGGAGGAGGAGCACTATGGGGAGCCACTATGGAGGGAGAGCATTATGGGGGGCACTCTGGAGGAGGAGGACGACTATGGGGGGCCCTATATATATACTGGCACTATGGAGGGCGAGGATCACTATGGGGGCCCTATCTTATATTCTGGCAGACATGGGGGCACTATGGAGAAGGGGGGGAGAGGAGCACTATTGGGGTCATTGTATAGGGGCACTAAGAGGGTTTTTTGGGTACAGAGTAGGGGGCATTGGCACATTATGAGGGCACTATGGGGACATTGGCTGGCCGGGGGCACTAATTATTTCTATTGTTGGGACTATTACTATCAGCTTAGCACAGTTATTTTTGGGGAACATTTTGGTTATAATTTAGTGTCAGGGACACTTTCCTGGGTGCAGTTATTTTAATTACTGAAGGCGGTAGTATTTGAGGGGGACTGTTTCTGCAGTATAGTTTTGGGGAGCACAGCGGGCACAGTATTGGGGAGTGGCAGGATGAGGAGTTCAAGAAGGTGGAAGAATGATAGAAAAGTAGGAATCTAAGATGTCTATTTGTCAAACTCCACAGAGAGAAGAGATGGCTGGAAGAAATCATCATGGCAGTCTGGTCTGAAAGGAAAAGATGAGGAAAGAGAACATCTACATCTAAGAAGACGTCACTGGATGTAGGAGGTATGTGGACCTGTATTAGGCTACTTTCACATCTGAGTTGGTGATTCTGGCAGGCTGGTCCAGCAGAGAACAGCCTTCTGGAATTCACCGGCTCTGGCACTGCTGGATGCAGACAGAATGCCCGCCAGCCCCATTAACTATAATGGGGTCAGGCAGAGATCCGGCCACAATCTGGCAAAAATGCAGAGAATCAGCAGGACACAAACCTCTGCATGACTGAGTCTGTGTCCGGCCAATTTCTTGCATTCTCTGCCAAATCAGGTGGCCGGAGCGTAGTGCTGCAGGTGTGAAAGTAGCCTTACCCTGTATGTTTTGTATTGCTGTATGTAATGTTAGGACACCATAGGTTAGGTTGAGAATTTGGTTTGGGAACGGCGGGGGGGGGGGCCCAAACACATTCCTTGCACAAGGGCCCTCTGCTGTCTGTGTCCGCCCCTGTTACTGGTGTCTATATAATCATATATTGTGCCTGTGAATACAGCAGTAACATGTGTATTAGCTTTCGCAGATATCTCTGCAGCTATTTATCATACAGACAAAAGAAAGGTACAGTTTTAGTCAGCATGATTGAACTCAATTTACTAGGGTTGATCCTGGTGACAGAACCGCTTTAACTGTGGCCCTAGTGTCCCCTTTATTTACAGCATGTTATTTAAATTACTATACAACGGGTGACCCATCTTAAATTGATTACGGTTTATAAAGACCCTTGCTTCATCAATGGTGATAAACAAGGGTTAAGTGGGTGCATTATACCAAGCAACTCAAACAAAATACCAAACACCCTTATTTTGCAAATGTCAAGTATTGTTTCCAACAGTATTCTGAAAACAAAATATATGATAATATACAGCACAAAATAAAAGTTATATATGATCTCCGCTCAAAATATAACCAAATATCTGCCCAAACAAGGTGCAGCTACCAAAAGCACAACACAAGTGTAACCTCAAGAATCCTTGTAAGGTACTTGAAAATTCCTCACTTGTTAAGACACTTTAGAATGATAAATCCCTAATCCTCCACCGTTCTGCCTGGTTAGTTTGTGTTGACACATTGTGATTTTGCCATTTTTGCTTCTGGTTTTTTTTCAATTGGGAAGGAGTTAAGTTGGATGAGTGACACCTTGGATTGTCTTTATCTGATTTTTTATCTGCTGTAAAAGTATGGCTTAGTTTAGTATTCATAACGTAGTTTTGGCCAATATTGAGCAAATAGACCACATGTAGTAGTGAAAGGCTGCACGATTTTGCAGTTAAATTGGGTGGCATAGGCACTGCATGTGGCCTGGAATTGGATGTGTGCGTTCAGCTTCACCGGGTGGCCTCACTCTAAGGGCATATTTACATAAGTCAGTCATAATCCAAGTGGAAAAACTACATACTTTTGTAATCAAATTGCAAGGTTTTTTTTTTGTTTGTTTGTTGTTGTTTTTTATAGGTAAACTATGTAAAATGTGGAAAAATGGAATATGGGTTTATTTGATATTAGTATTTTAGCACTAAATAGGCTGAGTACATAAAGTAATTTGGCTGAACTACCACCGTACTTGGAGCAAGTGTCCAGCACAACTAACCTGCTGACAGTGGAGTTTTAATAATCACTTTGTATTTTCTCTATTTAAAACCTTTCAGTGCCCACCTCAGACTTTTTGGCAGTACCAGCTAAATGAAAAGTGTCTTCAGGGATGACTATGGCACTGTGGCCGATTGGCTCTATAGTACAGTAAGAATGTGATGGTTAGCAAAATGGCTGGCTGGATGTAGTGTATGGACACAGGTTACAATGTTGCCCAGGATATACTACATTGAATGACTGTATTAAGGAGGTACTGTGGCCATCTGGTACTGTAACTTACTAGTTTATAGATCAGGGGTCAGCAACTTTCGGCACTCCAGCTGACGTGAAACTACAACTCCCAGCATGGACACTTACTCAACTGTTTTTGTAACTCCCATAGAAGTGAAAGGAGGATTCTGAGAGCTGTAGTTTCAGAACACCTGGAGTGCCGGAGGTTGCTGATCCTTGTTATAGGTAATTCTATAAGGACTCCCAGGCATTTGACACAATTGATTTGGCATGTCCCTGGTTGTGATAAACTCATTTTACTTCTAATGTTTGTCTATGAGGTTTACATGGCTGTATGATGGACTTTATGTACCTTTTAGCAAAGGGTGGGGCTGAAATGGCCAAACCCAATGATTAAAAGAATTGTCAACATACATTCGGCCATTTGGTATTTGTGTGGTAAAACTCTTGTAAATATTGTTCAGGGGTTGATTTTTTTTAAAAAGAAACCCTTAAATAAAGTCATTAAGGGAAATTCATCATGAGGGGAATTTCTTAAATCAGACATAAACTTACCTTTTCAAAGGTGCAAGAATAACATAAAATCAAAGGCTCACATTTTTGCCTTGTAAAATGGAGAGTAACAAAATGTAAAACTTTTTATGAGAGTTTCGTACAGGACTTCATAAATTCCCTCCTGAGTGCCTTAGTAAATTACAGACAGAAATAATTAAAAAAATGAGTATTTATGAAACATCTGAAATCATAACCCAAGGGATTTCATGCCAACTAGTATAAACTGCCACTCATAATGGTCGAAAAGAAGGCTGAGAATGAAAGTGTTACATTTGCATATATCATGGAGCATGTTTACATACTTATTTCAATCAAGAGGAGGAAGATTTTATCATTTATGCATAATGTCTAGTGATTTACCAACATACCTCTAAAATATGTAACTGGCTGAGTTCATTATACAAATGATCTCGATTTTTCCAATTGAGTCTTTATTGTATTTCATATGAGAGAATCATAGTTAGAACCCTAACATCAATGCCTCCACATGAGCTGCACTGACATGTAGCAATAAACTGGGCATGTATGGAGGATGAATGATTGCTGTTGCTCATCACCATACATACATTGTTTGTCAGCAGCACATCCCTCTTTACACAGGGTGATGTGCTGCCCACAAACAATGATTTTAGGTGCTGCATAAAAGATGTGATCATCCAACTAACAAGCATTTACTCTTTCATTAGGTGGCTGGAAGCATGTCTACTTGGGAAACATAATTGTCCTGATATAAAATTGCCCTCAGCTTTCATTTCCTCAAAGGTTTAGTCAAAGGTTTTTGTACAGGGATTGATTAGTACAAGCACATTATTCACACTATTACTGTAACGCACTGAAACAATTTTGTTTATGTATGCACTAAGTGATGTCATTATGGGGGAGGGGTTGACCCCCATAGGGCAGCCTCCCCTAATTGCTGGTTCTGCTATTTATATGTTATGCACTTCTGGTATACTCTTGCTTGATAAAGGCTCTATGTAGCCGAAACGTCGCTTTGTTGGTGAATAAATTCTCACATTATTGAAGACAAAGACTGCTGCGGTCATCTTTCATCTCGTGCATTGCTGGGGCCCGACTGGCTGGGGCCAACACCGCTGGCACCGCCACCGCTGGTATTTGATACAACTAGTGAGTAGTGCTGTCTTTCCGTTTTGATCATTTATCGTACAGCCTGCAGACGGGCACACTCACCCAGTCAAAAGACTTTTTTCCTATAAAGGACTCGTGTGGCATGTCACAAAATGGATTCACACAACAGCCTTATCTATACCAGTGAACAGATTTTGCATATTCTATGAGGAACCGAGGAGGAGGGAGCCTTCTTAAATAAACCCACCATAGACCAGATTAGAAAAAGATGGGTGAACGAACGCAAACAACAGATAAATACGTAATTACACCTTTCAACACTAAGAGAATACTATAAAGTCCAGAGGATCCCAAGAGGCTTCAGAACACACCTACTCCCGATTTTATTTCCAAACAACCAGGATTTCTGTAACAAGTTTGAATTCATTGCTAATCGCTTCTCCATGGATATGATGCTATTAAACATGGAATACCTTCAAAAGGACCTGTTGGAATATGGCAAAAGAACTGTGGACTTTGAGACTCAACTCAGGGAAATGATGAGCCCACAAGAGTACTATACCATGTGTGAACAAATAAAAACTGAATTGGATAAACACCGAAAAAATATTGAAACCACCAAAAGACAAAAATGGTACAGGGATGAGAAGGACTACCATAAGGGAGACATTTATAAAAGGACACCATCTGTTGGATCTGGGAGGAATAGACCCCAAAGATGACAGAGGACTTTAAAACAGAGAGGAAGATGTACGATCTTCACAGACACGGAATCATCAGGCGACAACAGCGAGGACCAGACTTTTTTAGGCCAAAGAGACGCCCCAGGAGGGGCGGACGCAAACACCGGCGATTCAACAAAGGACAGTGTGAGAATTACCAGGTCCAAGAAACCTCCAGTGGGCAACAGAACACCACTGCCACAGGCACAGACAAAGTCAACGAAACAACAATGATGGACACGAATCTTGTGGTAAATATTTCTTCCATTGAACTTTCACAAGAGGAGATACAACTCCTGGGGAAAGGTTTATCGTTTTGCCCGTCTACCAATATTGACTGTTTTACAAATGAGATTGACTTACACAATTTCTTTAGACGTATTAAGTTGAAAGTTTTTTTCAATGAGACTGGTGATACTAATAAGGCTTCTGATATGGCACCTCCCCTACCATGCAATACATTTAGGCTGGGGGATGTGGGCCTCCGTGATAAAAGTGATTTTCAGCCACCCCTTAATAATAAAGCAATAGAGACCTTTATGTCTCTTGTCAGGTCTGAAATAATGAGAATTAGACAGTCTACCCCACATCAATTCCGTAATACCAATCTGAACAGAGAAGAAAATAAGGCCCTTTCCTCCCTTATTGCAAAAGGGAAATAACAATAAAAGCAGCAGACAAAGGGGGTGCCATATTTGTTATGGATACCTCCAAGTACATTTTAGAAATCAAAAGACAGGGGACACAGAAGTATATCAGAAATTAGATGGTGACCCTAAATTCTCCATCATGCGACAGATCAAATTACTTGTGGATAACGCCTTTGCAAATGACATAATTGACAAAAAATTACACAAATTCCTGATCATTGAACACCCGATCACACCTCTCTTGTATACACTGCCCAAGATCCATAAGGGTCTGCTGAATCCACCGGGACGTCCCATAGTGTCAGGAATAGATTCCTTATTTTCACACGCAGCCATTTACTTAGACAAACTCCTGAGACCTTATGCCACAGGAGCCAGATCTTATGTGAAGGATACGGCACACTTCCTATTGAAACTACAAGAACTCAATTACACTATGGGGGATACACTAGCATCCTTCAATGTTACGAGTCTATATACCAGCATCGTTCATGAGAAGGGACTAGATGCCATCAGTTGGGCCCTAGAAAAATCCACGCTCCCACCAGAAAATACCTCTTTTGTACTCTCTTTATTAGAGATTATATTGACCAAAAATTACTTTTTGTTCAAGGACATGTTTTATATGCAGCATCGGGGCACAGTGATGGGGTCAAATGTGGCCCCGACATACGCAAACATTTACATGTCCTACATCGAGGAGTGTCACATATACCCATCCGCCCTTTTTCATTACGCAGAAGGGTTGCTGAGGTATATTGATGACATTTTCTTGATTTGGAAGGGCTCTCTGGTACAACTCCACGAGTTCTATGCCTACATTAACAACATCCACACTGAATTGAAATTCACCCTGGTACATTCAAGGGACTCCCTACAATTCCTTGATACATTAGTCTATGTACAGGAGGACATCTTAAAAACAGACCTATATACAAAACCGACCGACAGAAATAACATGCTACGCTTCGACAGTGTATATCCTAAAAACATGCTGGAGTCTCTCCCTTACAGCCAACTACTGCGGGTGAGGTGGATAGTATCTGATGAGAATTTAGTTGATAACCGACTAGATGCAATGAGTAGAGATGAGCGAGTAGTGTTCGATCGAGCCGGTATTCGATCGAATACTACGCTATTCGGCATACTCGATTTCGATCGAGTATAACGGCGATGGCGCACTTAGAATTCGTTTCCCCTCCCACCTTCCCTGGAGCTCTTTTTCCACCAATCACCATGCAGGGGGGGTATGACAGGCCCGCGGAGCACGCTGGCAGCGCGAAAACGGCATTTACATGGATTGGCTGGAAAAACCACGTGACCTCGAATATTAATAACTCAGGTCTTCCTGCTCGTTCGCATATGCTGCGTGAACTTAGTCAGGGACAGAGGCTGGAGAAGGGAGAGATAGGTTTTAGCTGTTGGACAGGCAGGAGCGTGATTAAAAGCCCTTATCAGGGCTACTATAGTGCAGTACAGTGATAGCTTTACTACTATATACACTCTGCAGAGAACGGCTGCTGTATTCAGGGATAGCTGCTGGAGTAGGGACAGAGAGAGGCATTAGTGGTGTATTAGGTGCTCTGCTACATACCAAACTATATTTGGCACTACTGTTCTGCGTTCTTTTTGGCTGCAAAACCCTGTTATATACCTAGTGTGTATATGCACCATCTGATCTTCTGGCAGTATACGGCTGTGTACATTTTTTTTTTTTAAATACAGTTTCTTTGGCTCTAGTGTTCTGGGTTCTGTGTGCCTGCAATACCCTTTTTGTATACCAGGTGTAAATACCCACCGTCTGACCTGTTAGTACACGGCTGAGTACTCAGACATATTTAAAAAAAAGTCCTGTTATTTGGCACCTGTATTGTGCGTTCTGCGTGCCTGCAAAACTCTTTTATATAGGTGCTGTTAATACCCACCGTCTGACCTGTTAGTACACGGCTGTGTAATCAGACATATTTTAAAAAAAAAGGCCTTTTATTTGGCACCTGTACTGTGCGTTCTGCGTGCCTGCAAAACTCTTTTATATACGTGCTGTTAATACCCACCGTCTGACCTGTTAGTACACGGCTGTGTAATCAGACATATTTAAAAAAAAGGCTTTTTATTTGGCACCTGTACTGTGCGTTCTGCGTGCCAGCAAAACTCTTTTATATACGTGTTGTTAATACCCACCGTCTGACCTGTTAGTACACGGCTGTGTAATCAGACATATTTAAAAAAAAAGGCCTTTTATTTGGCACCTGTACTGTGCGTTCTGCGTGCCTGCAAAACTCTTTTATATACGTGCTGTTAATACCCACCGTCTGACCTGTTAGTACACGGCTGTGTAATCAGACATATTTTTAAAAAAAGGCCTTTTATTTGGCACCTGTACTGTGCGTTCTGCGTGCCTGCAAAACTCTTTTATATACGTGCTGTTAATACCCACCATCTGACCTGTTAGTACACGGCTGTGTAATCAGACATATTTAAAAAAAAGGCCTTTTATTTGGCACCTGTACTGTGCGTTCTGCGTGCCTGCAAAACTCTTTTATATACGTGCTGTTAATACCCACAGTCTGACCTGTTAGTACACGGCTGTGTAATCAGACATATTTAAAAAAAAGGCCTTTTATTTGGCACCTGTATTGTGCGTTCTGCGTGCCTGCAAAACTCTTTTATATACGTGCTGTTAATATCCACCATCTGACCTTGTAGTACACGGCTGTGTACCTAGAAATATTTTTTTTAAAAAGTCCTTTTATTTGGCACCTGTACTGTGCATTCTGCGTGCCTGCAAAACTCTTTTATATACGTGCTGTTAATATCCACCGTCTGACCTTGTAGTACACGGCTGTGTACCTAGAAATATTTAAAAAAAAAGTCCTTTTATTTGGCACCTGTATTGTGCGTTCTGCGTGCCTGCAAAACTCTTTTATATACGTGGTGTTAATACACACCGTCTGACCTGGTAGTACACGGCTGTGTACCTAGAATTATTTTTTTTTAAAAGTCCTTTTATTTGGCACCTGTACTGTGCGTTCTGCGTGCCTGCAAAACTCTTTTATATACGTGCTGTTAATATCCACCGTCTGACCTTGTAGTACACGGCTGTGTACCTAGAAGTATTTTTAAAAAAGTCCTTTTATTTGGCTCCTGTATTGTGCGTTCTGCGTGCCTGCAAAACTCTTTTATATACGTGGTGTTAATACACACCGTCTGACCTTGTAGTACACGGCTGTGTACCTAGAAATATTTTAAAAAAGGGCTTTTATTTGGCACCTGTATTGTGCGTTCTGCGTGCCTGCAAAACTCTTTTATATACGTGGTGTTAATACACACCGTCTGACCTTGTAGTACACGGCTGTGTACCTAGAAATATTAAAAAAAAGGCCTTTTATTTGGCACCTGTATTGTGCGTTCTGCGTGCCTACAAAACTCTTTTATATACGTGGTGTTAATACACACCGTCTGACCTGGTAGTACACGGCTGTGTACCTAGAAATATTTAAAAAAAAAAAGTCCTTTTATTTGGCACCTGTATTGTGCGTTCTGCGTGCCTGCAAAACTCTTTTATATACGTGGTGTTAATACACACCGTCTGACCTTGTAGTACACGGCTGTGTACCTAGAAATAATAAAAAAAAGGCCGTTTATTTGGCTCCTGTATTGTGCGTTCTGCGTGCCTGCAAAACTCTTTTATATACGTATATACGTAATGTAAGTGGAGCACTCTCTATTTGGTATTAAGGAGAATAATACAATAGATGGCTGTGTAATAAATTATGAACACTATTTATTCGTTTATAGTAGCATTGGTTAAAAGCAAGTAAATAATAAGTAGAAATAAATAGAGGAAAAAATTAGAGGAAAAAATTAGAAAAGGTGAAATTTAAAATGAAAAATAAGTGAAAAAATATAAAAAATAAAAAATATTAAAAAATATTAAAAAAATGGTACCAAATAGTATAATCCTTTTTCAGATTTATAATCTTTTTTCAGTTGTTGTTATACAAGTGTAGTCCAGGTAGAGTTTCCACTTGTTGGATTTGTTACATTATATGGTGCTGTGCAGATAAAGCATGTATCAATAGGCAGTCTAAGGTTACTGCTATTTGCTAGATGTCCGCTATTTAATTGGGATATATTGTATCCACTGGTAATTGAGGTTAAAGAGATGACAGTCTCAATGAGAAAGTATAGTGCCTGGAGGTGGCTTGGTCAATCGATATGCTGCCAACTTCGGGTATATATATGGTTACAGATTAATCACTTTAGACAGATATATGTCTACAAGTGTGTACATTACCCATCCACGAAGCGGAGTAGTGGTAGCCGTTCCTCCCGTAATGCACGTGTGTCCCGACTCTGCCTGATGCGTTGTACAGCGCGCGTCTGTTCTTAGTTGTAGTGTTTAGCGCGCGTCTGTATTTGGCCTGTCGGCGTTGTACGTGGCGTCCCACGTGCTCAAAATGAGCGCCAAAATTCAAGTTTCAAATGGAGTTGCCGAAGCTCTTCTAGCTCTTTGAATATCTCTTATGTGGCGCAGAGGATCTCCTCCTGATAATGGCAGTCGGGTTCACTCGATGACTTGTAGGAGAAAAAAGGAATAAAGTCAATCTGTTATTCTTTCTTTAGATCGCTGTTGTCTCCAGTGGTCTTTTTTACAATCGGGTTCATTCAGCAGATTTTAAACCAGACGCGTTTCGGGGATCTCTGGCTGTCCCCTTTTTCAATGGTGAAGAAATCTGCTGAAGTGTTCTGCTATTTAAAGGAAAAAGGTTGCATCATATGGGAGGGGTTTATTATTTCCATCCCGGTTCCTATGTAAATCTGGTGTGGATGAAATTACCTAAACTGGATGGTGGATTGTTTTTCAAATTTGTTGTAACACATCTAGAGTCAATGAAGTATTGTAACAAGGTATCTTATAGATAGTATCTAATAAATATATGTAAAAATTATATCCAGCATACCGTGAATTAAAGGTATTCATTTATTTACTTCATTGTGTTGTATAAATGTGTTTGTACTGGATTATGTCATTGATTGTTTATCTGTGTTTTTATTTATTTTTTCTAGATATGATGTTTACATAAATGAATAATGTCCTTTTAGGTAAGTATACATGTATTTTTTATTTATTTTTTATTTTTTTTATTTTTTATTATTTTTTATATTATTTTTATTTTATGTGTTTATATTGTCTATTGTGTTATTTCTTGTATTTCTTGTTTTCAGGTGGGTTGATGTGTCGGGGCAGGGGCCTCTCAGGGAGGGAATCATAGTGCTGGTAATTACACAGCCGGACTATGATAACCGTCCCCAAAGGGCACCCGTCCCATGAATCGTCTAGTGTCTTACAGAAAACCGAATACTTCCATTTCTGCGTTCAAGCCTTTGGGTATGATTGTGTCAAATTCAAAGATTCTGCGAGCTTCTAATCTAGACATACTTTTAATATAGTCGCCCCCTCTCCAGTGTCTGGTGACCTTATCAAGTGCTGTGAAAATAAGTGTTGTGGGGTCCTGGTTATGTGCCTCTTTATAGTGTTTAGATAAGGAGTGTAGTACATAGCCCTTCTTAATGTTGTTAATATGCTCCGATATACGTTTTTTTAGGGTCCTTTTTGTCCTGCCAATGTATTGTTTCCCGCAGGGGCATTGTAGGAGATAGATTACACCTACGGAGTCACATGTCATACATTCTTCGATGGTGTGTATGTGATGATTAGTGGTTGATGTTACCTCAGTGGTCTTTTTAGTAAATCTAGTAGTTAGGCAATTTGCGCATCTCCCGCATCGAAAGAATCCTTTGGTCTGCAACCAATTGTGTGTTTTCATTTTATCGTTTCTTTTTATTGTGGGTGCAATTTTCAGACCTAGATTCGGTGCTTTGGTGAATGTGATGGGTGGATTGTCTGGTAGAATGGGACCTATAATTTTATCATTTTTCAGTATATGCCAATGATTTCTGATGATGTGTTCGATTTTTCTAAATTGGGCACTAAAAGGGAGGATTATTCTCATTTGATCTCCCTTATCTTCTTTCAAGATTTTTTGTTCAAAGAATTTTTTTCTGTCCATTTCCCTAACTTTCTCTAATGAACTTATGAGTAGGTGTTCCGGATATTTTTTCTCAATGAATTGTTCTGTTAAAACTCTTGCTTCTTCTTCAAATGTATTGGGATTGGAACAGTTTCTTTTCAATCGTCTGTATTGGTTTACTGGTATGTTAAGTAACCATCTGGGTAGATGGCAGCTGGAAAATAAAATAAAACTATTTCTAGAGGTTGGTTTATGAAATGTGTTGCATATAATTTTGTTTTCTTGTATTGTTATATTTAAATCTAGAAACTCTGTTTGGCTATTGCTAATTTTGGAAGTAAATGTTAAGTTGTAATCATTAGTGTTTAATTCTTGTAAAAATTGCTCCAACTTTTCTTTTGAATTTTGCCATATGAAAATGACATCATCAATATATCTACGCCAGAGGACCAGATCCGTCCCCAGCTTTGGCGCAATGGTGTCGGCTTCCCACTGCGCCATAAAGATGTTGGCGTAGCTGGGGGCAAATCTGGTCCCCATGGCGGTCCCCTGTTGTTGAATGTAATAATTGGAATTATGCCAAAAATAGTTATGAGTCAGTATGAACAATATTCCTTCCATGATGAATACTTTCTGCTTATCGGGAAATGTGCTATGTAATTCTAAATGTTGTTCTATTGCTTTAATGCCTTTATGGTGTTCGATGGTGGTGTACAATGAATTAACGTCAATTGTTCCAATGAACCAGTGTGGTTGATAATCTATTGTTTCTAATGTTTGGATGATGTCTGTAGTGTCTTTGATATATGATGGTATATTTTTTACCAATGGCTGTAATTGCCGATCTATATATTGGGATAGGTTTGAAGTTATTGATCCAATTCCAGAAATTATAGGGCGGCCAGGTGGTTTTTCTAATGATTTATGAATTTTTGGTAAATAGTAAAAAACTGGGCATCTATCTGGGGTGGATGTGATGAATTTAAATTCCTTATCGAGTAGGATTTCCTCTTTCAGTCCTTTTTTACAATAATCTGTGAGTTGTTTTTTAAATTGGATTGTGGGATCGAATGTCATTAGTTTGTATGTTGAGATATCTGTTAGTTGTCTGGTACACTCGGCATTATAGTCTTGTGTATTTATTATAACTATACCTCCTCCCTTGTCAGCTGGTCTAATGGTAATATTTTTATTGTTTTGAAGTTCCCTAATTGCTGCTGTTTCCTTTCTATTTAGGTTGTATTTTGGTTTACTTAGTTTCATTCTTCTAATGTTAGTTTCAATATTCTTTTTGAAAGTTGCCATTTCTATACTTGTCTCTTCTCTAGGGTACTTTTTTGATGTTTCTTTAAGATTTGTATGTATATATGGGGAGTCATCCGTTATTTCTCTTGTTATTGGATTTTTCATGTAATATTTCTTCAAACAAAGTTTTCTCATAAATTTCTCAATCCCAATAAACGTATTAAATTTATCCATCTTATTCGTTGGGGCAAATTTTAATCCTTTTTGTAAAAGACTATTTTGTGCTGTTGTTAGTTCACTGTCACTTAGATTAATAATGGTTGCATTATCTAATGTGTCTAGTGGTTTTTTATTCTGTCGTGTCTTTCTCTGTCCCCTTCTTGTCTTTTTTGAGACTGATAGGTTTTTGTTTGTGATCTGGTGTTGTAGTGATTGTGCATTAATCTTTGTTCTGATGGTTGGGGGAGTAGTGGTCTGTATGAGTTCCTGTGTGTTAGTGATGCTTGAGGTGATGGTGATCTGTGGTAGTTCCTGTGTGTTGGTGCTGTTTGTTTTCTGTATTGATAAGGTGTTTCTCCGTGTTGGTTCTGATATCTGGTGTCTTGGTGATCTTGTTGATGTCTTGAACTGTAGTTGTGGACTGGTGTTTTTTGCTTTCTCTGTCTGTATTCTGATTGTGGTGGGGGTTTGTATTGTTGTCTGATGCGATGGTGGGGGGGTGTTTGGTCTAAAAAATGTGGCTGTGTCAAGGGTTCATATCTATTAGATGTCTGTACTCCATATATAGTATTATTAGTATCTTGGTTTGTAAATTCTTGAGGTGATTGTGTTATCGTGGGTTGTTTAGAAGTAATTATGTTGTTTTGCTTTCTCCAATTAAACTTTTTTATTTTTTTATTAATTATTTCTTTCTCAACAGTGTCTAAACTTTTGCAGATACGGTCTTGCCATTTTTTAGTATTGTCGTCTATGGGATATTTTTCAAGTAATGTCTTCAAATGATCTATCTGGAAGATTAATTCCTGTACTATTTGAGTCCTTCTTTTTATAATCAGTGTGATTAAGGCTTTTGATTGGTCTTTAAGGAGGCTGTCCCATTCTAGTTGGAATTCACTATTCACCAAGTCTTGAGCTGGGTCTTTGGTTAGTAGTAAGCCCCTTGGTATTTGATCTTTTTCTAAAAGTAAATTAAGGGATTTGATTTCCCATTTATTTTTTAGTTTTTTGTGAAGTAATTTCTCTAGTTGTTTGTACGTATCATCAACTGTTCTGGATGATAGTGTTAAATCTTCGTTATTACTGGCAGAGTCAAATGTAAATTGTTCTATGTTTTTGCATTTATTTTCCATAAATTCCCAAATATTCATATTTGGCTGTATGGGAGCTCTACTGTTGGGTTACAAAAAATATTAATGTATATAAATATAGTGGCTCACCAATACAGACTAATAGAATACGAGGTGCTTCTCACTTGCGATTTAACCCTAAAATCGTGAGTTCAATATTGTATATACGTAATGTAAGTGGAGCACTCTCTATTTGGTATTAAGGAGAATAATACAATAGATGGCTGTGTAATAAATTATGAACACTATTTATTCGTTTATAGTAGCATTGGTTAAAAGCAAGTAAATAATAAGTAGAAATAAATAGAGGAAAAAATTAGAGGAAAAAATTAGAAAAGGTGAAATTTAAAATGAAAAATAAGTGAAAAAATATAAAAAATAAAAAATATTAAAAAATATTAAAAAAATGGTACCAAATAGTATAATCCTTTTTCAGATTTATAATCTTTTTTCAGTTGTTGTTATACAAGTGTAGTCCAGGTAGAGTTTCTATATCTTTTATATACGTGGTGTTAATACACACCGTCTGACCTTGTAGTACACGGCTGTGTACCTAGAAATATTTAAAAAAAAGGCCTTTTATTTGGCACCTGTATTGTGCGTTCTGCGTGCCTGCAAAACTCTTTTATATACGTGGTGTTAATACACACCGTCTGACCTTGTAGTACACGGCTGTGTACCTAGAAATATAGAAATATTTAAAAAAAAGTCCTTTTATTTGGCACCTATATTGTGCGTTCTGCGTGCCTGCAAAACTCTTTTATATACGTGGTGTTAATACACACCGTCTGACCTGGTAGTACACGGCTGTGTACCTAGAATTATTTTTTTTAAAAAGTCCTTTTATTTGGCACCTGTACTGTGCGTTCTGCGTGCCTGCAAAACTCTTTTATATACGTGCTGTTAATATCCACCGTCTGACCTTGTAGTACACGGCTGTGTACCTAGAAATATTTTTTAAAAAGTCCTTTTATTTGGCTCCTGTATTGTGCGTTCTGCGTGCCTGCAAAACTCTTTTATATACGTGGTGTTAATACACACCGTCTGACCTTGTAGTACACGGCTGTGTACCTAGAAATATTTTAAAAAAAGGGCTTTTATTTGGCACCTGTATTGTGCGTTCTGCGTGCCTGCAAAACTCTTTTATATACGTGGTGTTAATACACACCGTCTGACCTGGTAGTACACGGCTGTGTACCTAGAATTATTTTTTGAAAAAAAGTCCTTTTATTTGGCACCTGTACTGTGCGTTCTGCGTGCCTGCAAAACTCTTTTATATACGTGCTGTTAATATCCACCGTCTGACCTTGTAGTACACGGCTGTGTACCTAGAAATATTTTAAAAAAAGTCCTTTTATTTGGCTCCTGTATTGTGCGTTCTGCGTGCCTGCAAAACTCTTTTATATACGTGGTGTTAATACACACCGTCTGACCTTGTAGTACACGGCTGTGTACCTAGAAATATTTTAAAAAAAGGGCTTTTATTTGGCACCTGTATTGTGCGTTCTGCGTGCCTGCAAAACTCTTTTATATACGTGGTGTTAATACACACCGTCTGACCTTGTAGTACACGGCTGTGTACCTAGAAATATTAAAAAAAGGCCTTTTATTTGGCACCTGTACTGTGCGTTCTGCGTGCCAGCAAAACTCTTTTATATACGTGCTGTTAATACCCACCATCTGACCTGTTAGTACACGGCTGTGTAATCAGACATATTTTAAAAAAGTCCTTTTATTTGGCACCTGTACTGTGCGTTCTGCGTGCCTGCAAAACTCTTTTATATACGTGCTGTTAATACCCACCGTCTGACCTGTTAGTACACGGCTGTGTAATCAGACATATTTAAAAAAAAGGCCTTTTATTTGGCACCTGTATTGTGCGTTCTGCGTGCCTGCAAAACTCTTTTATATACGTGGTGTTAATACACACCGTCTGACCTGGTAGTACACGGCTGTGTACCTAGAATTATTTTTTTTAAAAAGTCCTTTTATTTGGCACCTGTACTGTGCGTTCTGCGTGCCTGCAAAACTCTTTTATATACGTGCTGTTAATATCCACCGTCTGACCTTGTAGTACACGGCTGTGTACCTAGAAATATTTTTAAAAAAGTCCTTTTATTTGGCTCCTGTATTGTGCGTTCTGCGTGCCTACAAAACTCTTTTATATACGTGGTGTTAATACACACCGTCTGACCTTGTAGTACACGGCTGTGTACCTAGAAATATTTAAAAAAAAAGGCCTTTTATTTGGCACCTGTATTGTGCGTTCTGCGTGCCTGCAAAACTCTTTTATATACGTGGTGTTAATACACACCGTCTGACCTTGTAGTACACGGCTATGTACCTAGAAATATTTTAAAAAAAAGGCCTTTTATTTGGCACCTATATTGTGCGTTCTGCGTGCCTGCAAAACTGTTTTATATACGTGGTGTTAATACACACCGTCTGACCTGATAGTACACGGCTGTGTACCTAGAATTATTTTTTTTAAAAAGTCCTTTTATTTGGCACCTGTACTGTGCGTTCTGTGTGCCTGCAAAACTCTTTTATATACGTGCTGTTAATATCCACCGTCTGACCTTGTAGTACACGGCTGTGTACCTAGAAATATTAAAAAAAAGGCCTTTTATTTGGCTCCTGTATTGTGCGTTCTGCATGCCTGCAAAACTCTTTTATATACATGGTGTTAATACACACCGTCTGACCTTGTAGTACACGGCTGTGTACCTAGAAATATTAAAAAAAGGCCTTTTATTTGGCTCCTGTATTGTGCGTTCTGCGTGCCTGCAAAACTCTTTTATATACGTGGTGTTAATACACACCGTCTGACCTTGTAGTACACGGCTGTGTACCTAGAAATATTTAAAAAAAGCCTTTTATTTGGCTCCTGTATTGTGCGTTCTGCGTGCCTGCAAAACTCTTTTATATACGTGGTGTTAATACACACCGTCTGACCTTGTAGTACACGGCTGTGTACCTAGAAATATAAAAAAAGGCCTTTTATTTGGCTCCTGTATTGTGCGTTCTGCGTGCCTGCAAAACTCTTTTATATATGTGGTGTTAATACACACCGTCTGACCTTGTAGTACACGGCTGTGTACCTAGAAATATTAAAAAAAAGGCCTTTTATTTGGCTCCTGTATTGTGCGTTCTGCGTGCCTGCAAAACTCTTTTATATACGTGGTGTTAATACACACCGTCTGACCTTGTAGTACACGGCTGTGTACCTAGAAATATTTAAAAAAAAGGCCTTTTATTTGGCACCTGTATTGTGCGTTCTGCGTGCCTGCAAAACTCTTTTATATACGTGGTGTTAATACACACCGTCTGACCTGGTAGTACACGGCTGTGTACCTAGAAATATTTTTTTTAAAAAGTCCTTTTATTTGGCACCTGTACTGTGCGTTCTGCGTGCCAGCAAAACTCTTTTATATACGTGGTGTTAATACCCACCGTCTGACCTGTTAGTACACGGCTGTGTAATCAGACATATTTAAAAAAAAGTCCTTTTATTTGGCACCTGTACTGTGCGTTCTGCGTGCCTGCAAAACTCTTTTATATACGTGGTGTTAATACACACCGTCTGACCTGGTAGTATACGGCTGTGTACGCCAAATATTGTAACCAAAAAAAAAAATGCGGAGGGCTAGCGGAATCGGACGTGGACACGGAAATGCTGTTGGGGGCCTTGTTGAAGCCAGTGGGGATACAATGCGTGCTGGTGAGGGGCAGCCAGGATTCCGCTCATCCAGAATCCCTGCCTTTATGGGACAGTTAAGCAGGGGGCGGGTTACACCGCTGTTGAGGCCTGAGCAGTGTGAACAGGTGGTGCAATGGATAGCCAATAACGCTTCCACACAGTTGTCCACCAGCCAGTCATCCACACAGTCTCACTCTGACCCTCCTTCCTCCACACCTGGCCAACAGAGTCATCCCACCCTTGACCCCTCCCAGGAGCTCTTTTCGGGTCCTTTTTCAGATGTGCCGGAAGAATCCCTGGAGCTACCAGAGGAATTTGTTTGTAGTGATGCCCAACCACTTGAGTATTCGCCATCTCCTGCTGATGTGGACCCTGAACCAGCATCTGTTATCATGAGCGATGATGATGATGAGACGCAGTTGCCATCAAGGGAGGCTGTTGGAATGTCCAGTGGGCAGGAGGAGGAGCAGAGTGAGGAAGTGGAAGAGGAGGTGGTGGATGACGAAATGACCGACCCCACTTGGCCAGGGGTGATGTCCAGCGGGGAAAGCAGTGGAGAGGTGGTGGTCTGCGCAGCACCGAAAAAGGCAGCAAGAGGCAGAGGGATGTCCAGAGGCAGAGGGATGTCCAGAGGCAGAGGGATGTCCACAGGCAGAGGGATGTCCAGAGGCAGAGGGATGTCCAGAGGCAGAGGACAGTCCAGACAGAGAAGTGAGGCCACAGCCAGCAGGGCCGAAGCTGTTCCCGGCAGCAGGCAGTCGCGCGAAGCTCCCCCATCGAGGCCTCGTACTTCTGTGGTGTGGAGATTTTTTAATGTTTGTGCGGATGACAAACTGAGCGCGGTTTGCACACTCTGCCACTCAAAACTGAGTAGGGGCTCTGAGAAGAGCAATATGACCACCTCAGGCATGCGGCGTCACTTGGAAGTCAAGCACTGGGCTGAGTGGGAGAGAGCAAACGCAATACAACCTGCGCCAGGTCTTCCTGCCACTGCCTCTTCCCCTTTGTTGTGTGCTGCCACTGCGGTCCAGACCTCCAGCCAGGACACCTCCACATCTGCCTCTGCCTCGACTACTTTGGGGCCTTCTCCTGCTGCCTCCCCTTTCCCTGCATCTTCGCCTGCACCTTCACACTCCTCGTCCCATCAACTGTCCATCTCGCAGGCGTTCGACCGCAGGCGGAAGTACGCCTCGAGTCACCCCCAAGCCCAAGCCTTAAACTGCCACATCTCCAAACTGCTGGCCCTGGAGATGTTGCCGTTTAGGCTTGTGGAGACGCAGGCCTTCCGCGACCTGATGGCGGCTGCCGCACCTCGCTATTCCATCCCCAGCCGCCACTACTTTTCCCGGAGTGCTGTCCCCGCCCTGAACCAGCACGTGTCGCGTAACATCAGGCGGGCCCTGAGGTACGCAGTCAGCGCAAAGGTCCACTTGACCACCGACTCGTGGACAAGCGCTTGCGGCCAGGGACGATACATCTCTTTGACGGCACACTGGGTGAATGTTGTGGAAGCGGGGACGGGATTGCAAAGAGAAACGGCCTACCTACCACCCCCGCCCAAGATTGCCAGCAGGGGTTCTGATAAATCCCCCTCCTCTTCCTCCTCCTCCTCCTCCTCTGCCTTAACATCGCCCTCAGCCGCTAGCTGGAAGCGTTGCAGCACTGGCGCGGGGAGACGTCAGCAGGCGGTGCTTAATCTCATCAGCTTGGGCGACAGGAAGCACAGCGCCCCAGAGGTGAGGGACGCCATATTGCAGCAGACGGAGATGTGGCTGTCGCCGCTGCAGCTAGGACCAGGCATGGTCGTGTGCGATAACGGCCGTAACCTGGTGGCGGCTCTGGAGCTTGCCGAACTCAATCACGTACCATGCCTGGCCCACGTTTTTAATCTGGTAGTCCAAAAATTTCTAAAGACTTACCCCAACCTGGCAGAGCTACTGGTGAAAGTGCGGCGCTTGTGCACTCACTTTCGGAAGTCAACTGTAGCTGCTGCTAGCTTAAAAAAACTCCAGCAACGCCTCCATTTGCCTGAACATCGGCTGTTGTGCGACCTGCCGACTCGCTGGAATTCCACCTATTCCGTGTTGGCCAGGGTGTGTGAGCAGCAGAGAGCATTGATGGAGTACCAGATTATGAATCCACGCGTGCCTCCAACTCAGCTCCCTCAGTTTGCCAACCACGAGTGGCCATGGATGGCAGACATATGCGATGTACTGCGTATCTTTGAGGAGTCCACCAAGAAGGTCAGCAGCGAGGACGCTATAGTGAGCGTAACCATCCCGCTCCTATGCGTCCTTAAAGAATCGCTCATCGCAATAAGGGAGAACGCATTGCACGCAGAGGAGACGGGGGTAGGAGGAGACGCAACGGAGCTACACAGTCAGACCACACTTTTGTCTGCTTCTCGGTGGCAGTTGCAGGAGGAGGAGGAGGATGAGGAGGAGGAGGACGACGTGGAGGTGGCTGTGGAAGAGGAGGAGGATGCTGGCGGCGAGGGTAGCAGTCAGGCTGTGTGCGTCCCATTGGTTCAGCGCGGATGGGGCGGAGAGGAGGCGGAAGAGGAGGAAATGGCAAGTGATCCTTCTGGTGGGGGCAGTGACGTCATGCCTATTCAGAGTCTGCTTTTCCCGGGACACACGTGTTGTCCGGATAGTGGAGAACAAACTGTACTGGGTCTTCGCACTCCTGGACCCCCGGTATAAAGATAACGTCTCCTCTTTTATTCCGGTAGAGGAGAGGACGAATCGATTGCTGGAATACCAGAGGGAACTCGTGCAGAACATGATGGAGATTTTCCCACCCACCATCGCTGGCGGCAGAGAGGAGAGGGTCTCCCAGAGTCCCACAACATCGATCAGGCCCACAGCCACCAGGGGAACACTCTCCAAGGTGTGGGACACGTTCATGGCACCCCCTCGTGCAACTTCCATCACTGCGGGGCCCGCTATCAGCAGGAGGGACAAGTATCGGCGGATGTTGCGGGAGTACCTGGCAGACCGTACCCCTGTCCTCCCCGATCCCTCGGCGTCCTACACTTACTGGGTCTCCAAGTTGGACACGTGGCTGGAACTGTCCCTGTACGCCTTGGAGGTGCTTGCCTGCCCTGCCGCCAGCGTGCTATTAGAAAGGGTGTTCAGCGCAGCCGGGGGCATTATAACCGATAAGCGCAGCCGCCTGTCAACCGACAGTGCCGACAGGCTGACGCTAATCAAAATGAACAGCAAGTGGATTGACCCGGACTTTGCTTCTCCAACAGTGGAAAGCAGCCAAAAGTGAAGTGCCATCTGTATGAAGTGCCATTTCCTCCTCCACCTCCTCCTCCTTAACTGCCGTAGAATTGCTCCGTAAAAAAAAAAAAATAAAAAATATTTATGGCTCACCTACAAGCAATTTTTATCATGGCTCACCTCTTGGGCCTACAAGCAATTTTTATCATGGCTCACCTCTTGGGCCTACAAGCAATTTTTATCATGGCTCACCTCTTGGGCCTACAAGCAATTTTTATCATGGCTCACCTCTTGGGCCTACAAGCAATTTTTATCATGGCTCACCTCTTGGGCCTACAAGCAATTTTTATCATGGCTCACCTCTTGGGCCTACAAACAATTTTTAAGAGGTCTCACCTCTTGGGCCTACAAACAATTTTTATTATGGCTCACCTCTTGGGCCTTAATACAATTTTTAAGAGGTCTCACCTCTTTGGCCTCCACTTAATTTTTTCGAGGGCTCACCTCTTGGGCCTCCATATAATTTTTTCGAGGGCTCACCTCAAGCTAACTTTGCGCACTCATTAAAATATTTTCACAACAAGGACCTAAGAGCCCTCGATGGGAGAGCTTTGTGTGGGGGCCTGTTATAGGGAAGAGATGCGGCCCTGCGGGCTCTAGCCTGCCTTCTCCATGAGCCTCTGGCCAGCCCACGGCCTCTTCCTGCCTTTTGCGGTCCTACACATCCCCACTGCTTTACCTGCTAGACATGACACTGGGCCAGGTCGGGTCACTGACTTCGTCATACTCAACCACCTCTTACACTGCCTCACTTTGCTCCAACAGCCTCCCTTGCTGGCAACTGTGTCTCATCATCGTCCCTAATCATTTTACACTTTAGTGCCCGTTCCACACCACCATCAGCTAGAGATGGAGCTTGCTCCAGTGTTTGGGCATCAGAACAAACAAAATCCTCAGATAGCTCCTGCGATTCTTGCATGGGTGGGAACACTGGGTTGATAACATTGGGCAGGGTGGGAGGAAGGAGGGTCAGAGTGAGGTCCCTGCAGTTTCTGCAGGCTATCGACAAGACTGGACTTTGTGGACTTGACTGGGTGGTGGACAGATTTAACAAATCTAGAAGGAGAAGGAGGGGTTTGCCGAGCTGTCTGTAAGGGTTGCGGAAATCCAGACAGAACCAAGGCCCAAAACTTGGGTGGGGGTAGCAGGTTTGCCCGTCCCCGCCTCCACAACATTCACCCAGTGTGCTGTCAGGGAGATGTAGCATCCCCAGCCTCAAACCAAAGTGTTGGTGGTCAAATGGCCTTTTGCAGTAACCGTGTTACTTGGGCGTGGATGATGTTTTGGGACATGTGCCTGGGCAAGGCAGGGATGGCACAGAGGGAAAAATAGTGATGGCTTGATTGCTTTCCCCCTTGCCTATGCCATCTGTGGTTGTCATAGGCAACGTGATTTTAAGGGGTGCAGAATTTTATCTTCTTTTTTGTCTAGTTTGGCTTGGGGTCCATGGCAATGTAGAGGAAAGAAGGTTTCCTTGTATGGTCTCACTTTACAGAGAGGTTATATTGTCTTTGGAGTGTATTGTTGAGAGGCTGTGATAGTGGCGTAATAGTGCGACTTGGGCCCGTTATATGCACCCAGACATGCTTCCCCTGCTGTCCCAGTTGCATTCCAGCAGTGTTGGCATCCTTTTCTGAGGTTTCAGGGTGGACTTGGTGACCTCCAAGTGGTCGAATTGAGATTTCCAAGTGGCAAGCATTTTTTTCCCATAGACTTTAATGGGATTCGATATTCGGTCGAATAGTCGAATATCGCGGTCTATTCGAATTGAATTTCGAACTTTCGAATATTTCACTACTCGCTCATCTCTAGCAATGAGTAAGAAATTTCTGGAACGCAGGTATCCCAAAAACCTGGTCAATAGGCATTGCACACGGGCTAAGACACAAGACAGAGCACAACTATTGTCCACAATACAAAGGCAGACTAAGACTAAACGTATACCCTTTGTTTAGACCTATACCCCACTCAGCGGTCGGATTGGACAGGTCCTGAGATGCAATTGGCATATTCTTTCTAAGTCCTTCCCAGGCGTAGAAGAGTTCCAAAATCCACCCCTCTTATCCTACAGAAGAACTAGAAACCTAGGGGACAAATTGATAAGCACAGATGTGATGAACGATACAATACAGATTACCTCCAGAACAGGTTGCTACCCCTGCCTGAACTGCTGCAACTGCAACAGTTTGATAAAAGGGAAGACATTCCCCCATCCAAGATCAGGGAAATGTTATAATATTAAGAATTTTTACACATGTTCATCTGAATTTGTCATCTATACGTTACAAGGCCTGTGTGGGTTATTGTACGTAGGAGAGACCACACAACCATGTAAACTAAGGATCAACCATCATAGGTACACGATCAGGAAACTCCTATCAGGGAAACAGGCCCTAAAGATGTAAACCAGGTTGCACTACCAGTGCCAGAGCATTTTGCGAAGATGCAACATAATGTGACTCAACTGAGATTCAGAATTATTGATGGCATACCGCCCTCACGTAGGGGAGGGGATCGAGAACGTTTCCTAAAAAAACTTGAGCTAAGATGGATTTTTGAACTGGACACTCTAGAACCCAAGGGTCTAAACCGTGAATTTAAGGTGGGGTCTCTCTTCTGAGATCCCTGTGTATTTTATGCGATCTGATTACTGTATGATGTGTAACTAAGTTATACCCAGCATTAGCTGTGCTTTTTAATTGTCACCTCTTGCACTAAATGGCTTTACTCTTTTTTCTTTTTAGGACCACCACACTCACACTTTGGGCCTAACACTAGACTACCATTGGACTTTTTTGTGACCCTGCGGGTGATGTAAGGTAGATTCAAAACAACGAGACTGAATGATACGGGTGGCATAGCCTTCCATGTGAGCTAATTGTTTTATGGCAGTCAAACTGGACTTGCTCCTATTATCTTTGAGATTTGTTCCTCCTGGCAACCTAGCTAGGCGTCTGCACATTTGTCTTTCTAATTCTAGGGTACCGTACACGAGGTGGGGTTGGGAAGTGGTTGGGACATGCTCTATGGACCATCTGGATCTTCCCCCCTTGAACCTTTGGTCCATAAGGTCATCATGCGGGGTAATGACCCGCTGATTGTGTAGGAGAGCATGGTGTGAGTCGAGCCCCTCTCTGACCGATACCCCCACCTAGAAATGGGGTGAGGCACCAGACATGAATTGTATAGGCCGACCTAGTGTGCTTTAAAGGGCATTGGTCCCACCT
Source organism: Rhinella marina (assembly GCA_900303285.1). Lineage (NCBI taxonomy): Eukaryota > Metazoa > Chordata > Amphibia > Anura > Bufonidae > Rhinella > Rhinella marina. Next base: position 137,535 of record ONZH01017199.1, read on the forward strand.
CCATGACTCTACTGGGCTTCTACTGGGCTACTGGAGACATCCAGACCACTGCCCACCTCTATTACACAGCCCCTTGTGACCTATATTATTCTTTCTATATTAATATGCAGCCGCTCAGCAGAGTGTCGCCTCAGTTGTTATATTTTAACAGAGATTGGGTCCCTTGGACAACCACAATACCTATTAACCTCCTTTCATGGTGTTTTCTTAGGGATATTATTTGTCACTTGTTATTATTTATGCCTCAGTACCCTGCTGGGCACTTCAGCTACCATATATTCCCCGCAGTCTAACCGCTATGCCTATAACTACATTCCGCCAATATACTTTAATAATAGGGCGGCTGTTGGCATCTCGGGCGCTTAGTTAGGGCTTACACATGCGCAAATCACTTTACCTCCGTTCCGACGGTACATTCTAACCGCGGAACGGAAAAGCAGCGCAACGAGAGCTTTTCTCTTTAGCCACCGCACAAGTGCTCCTAACTATATTAGGAGGACTTCATGCTTTCTCTAAAAAAGCGTTTTGGAGATAAGAAGGAATTGTGCATTTGACATAGTTTGCCCCGCCCTGAGCCAACCATTACGGCACATGCGCGGTCGACACACAGAAACGCCATGGAACTGCACGTGTCCAGTCCACCACATGTACCAGGTTTATTTGCTAAAAAAACGTGAGTGTGGTTTTGTATTCCTTTATTTCACCCTATGAGCATTTTTTGTACAGGGATTGATTAGTACAAGCACATTATTCACACTATTACTGTAATGCAGTAAAACAATTTATGCAAAAAAGTTTATGCATGCACTAAGTGATGTCATTATGGGGGAGGGGTTGACCCCCACAGGGCAGCCTCCCCTAATTGCTGGTTCTGCTATTTATATGTTATGTACTTCTGGTATACTCTTGCTTGATAAAGGCTCTATGTAGCTGAAACGTCGCTTTGTTGGTGAATAAATTCTTACATTATTGAAGACAAAGACTGCTGCGGTCATCTTTCATCTCGTGCATTGCTGGGGCCCGACTGGCTGGGGCCTAACACCGCTGGCACCGCCACCGCTGGTATTTGATACAACTAGTGAGTAGTGCTGTCTTTCGGTTTTGATCACTTCTCTATGGATCAAAATCTAAAGTAGTCAATTCACAGGTTTTCCCATCATCCACTTTTTTAAGTCCATTTTTTTCAGTCACACAGATCTTTAAAGTCAGAAGAGTGATTGGATCCTCCTGGCCACTTATCCTCTGGTTAGGTTATCAGTATGTGATTGGTGGGGGTCTGACACCCGGGACCTTTGCTTATCAGCTGTTTGAGAAGGCACCAGCGCTCTTGGCATCGTGCTCCCTCCCCCCCATTCACTTCTATGGGGCTGATCTGCGCCTAGGCCATGTGACAGATGAACATGTTGTCACTGGCCTAGGCTGAAGAAGGCTGTGGAGCTACTGTGAGTGCCACTTCCTTATCAAACAGCTGATTGGATACTGATGGCCTATCCAGAGGATTAAAATCTCAGAAAACCCCGCTATATTACATTAATGCAACTCTATTTTGTAATTAATGTAATTCAGTTTTGCTGTGTGTTTCCCTTTTGCTGGAAGAATACACACCATAAATGCAGGTATATTGTTGAAAAAAGGCATGCATTTTTTTGGTGTGTTTTTTTTTCCCATCAAAAATGCAGCATTGCCGCAATGTGTGCCACCACGTAAAAATCGTCGTTAATAATCCCTAACGGCTTTGTGCATAAGTCCGTGTTAAAGTGCATGACCTTTCCAACTTTCAACATTAATGAAGGAATGAGAACAGTTTGTAGGTTTATTTAGCTATTTTTCTCACCCTGATTCTATAGTTTTCTTATCAAAAACAAATAATATAAAGACAAAAACAATAGAATAACTCGGGAAGTGTAAACACACCGAACACACAGTGACACAAGGCTTTGTCAGTGCAGGAAAACATATATATCTCAGTGCATAAGTAAACACATCCATGTTCAGTAGTTAAAGGGATATTTTCAGGTGAGACATCTATGGTATATCCCATAAATGTTTCCTATATGTGTGACACACCTCTGGGAACTGCACCTAGAATGATGGTCCCCAGATCCGTCCCACTGACTGCCCCATTTAGGCTGCAAGAGGTGATTAGATTCATAGAATCAGTCAAACTCACTTTGCTACATTGTTTCCGGAACTCCCTTAGAAATTAATGGACATTATGGAAACAGCTACTCTGTTTCTGTAAATTTTGCAGTTCAGAAGCAGAGTAGCTAGCTGTGCCACGCTAGTTCCATCGCTTCCATTCACTTCTGTGGGATTTATTTAAAGGGGTTGTCCAGGTTTAGAGCTGAACCCAGACATATCCCCATCTTCCCCCTCTCAGCCCCTCTGACATGAGCATCAGAGCATTTTATGTTCCGATCCGCTCCCTTTCCCTGCATGGAATTGTGCAGGGCAAGGGCTTTTTCTGGAGATCCGTGATGTACCGGGCTCTCCGTAAGTAAGCAAGGCGGAGGCTTCTGCCTAGCAGTGAGCCCAGTGACATCAACGGCACTAATGGGCAGGCTTTAGTGCTGCCCTAGCCAGTAAAACGTCAGTGCCGATAACGTCACCAGGAACACTGCTAGGTGGAAGCCTCTGCCCAGCAGTGTAAAAATATAAACAAAAAAACCCTTGCCCTGTGTGATTCAGCGCACGGCAAAATAGAGCACCGGAGCATGAAACTCTCTGACGCTCATATCAGAGGGGCTATCTGGGTAAAAAACAAAAGTTTATAACTAAATGTACAACTTGGGGGGGGGGTCCTTGCACAGTCAATGGCAGCAATGATTAGACAGTGTCAAACTGTGCAGGCCCCCACTAGTAACATCCAGTTAGAGGAATGGCACAACATAGAGACATAATTCTGAGTCTGAGCTTCAAGTTACAAGCAAGGTTTTGTGAGTGCTGCAAGGATGTATATGAGTACAGTAACATGCAAGATACAGATAAGTGTGTAGGTTAACACTAGGCCATAGTTCAACACAAAGACATAGATTTTCCCAAGTTCCCCAATTAAAGAGGTAAAGAGTTTAAATTTAAATTCATATTTATTCTGTGTTTTTTTCATCCCCATTTAAACATGTGCTCCATGGACAATGCTACTAAGTGTGCGCCCTGTGCAATGTATGCATGCCTTGAACAGCATGTGCTGCGGGCTGCCCCCTCCCCTCCCAGGGCCGATCGAGTCCCATTGTTTAGGAAAGCCAAGTGGTATGTTGTGGCCCTAACAGTTTGTATCACGGTGTTCCTACCTGGATACTGTCGCTCCCCAAGGTTAGGCTTCACAACAACAAAGGAGTTGGAGTTGGTGGAGTAAGTAGAGTCCAGACTTGGTGAAGTTTAGTAGTTTTTACTTGAATTTGGTTAATCCAAATAATACTTGATCTTTATCTTGGCTCCAGCAGGCTAAGGGTATACTGGTGGATACTTTGCTTTATCTCTCTGCTGCTGTGCTAATCTCTGGCTTCAGTCTGGTTCCTCTCTGTTTCAGTTACTGTTTCTTATGAGATTGAGGTATCCTGTGATCCGTTTTGCTGAGTAGGGGTCTTTGGCTCCGTTTTGCCTCTGAGAAGCACTGAGACATTTTATATATCATCAGGAGTGGGCTGCTCTCTGAGCTCATTTTCCAAAGCTCCTGTAGCAGTGGGGGGAAATGCTCCCTCACCACACTTCTTCACTCTCTAGCTCTGACTCTCAACTCCACTTCTCAACATCTCCACTCTCGACTCAAATACCTTTTCCTCCAACTCTTCCCTTGGTAGGAAGCAGGACTAGCCCACTTCTTCCCAAAAGGAGGGAGAATAGAATGGGAAGTTCCATTCTATCCAAATGAAATCTCTGCCAGATACACCTGCTGGACAACCTGGCACATTATATGTCATAACAGTTGCATAGCAATATCGTTAAGGCACAGTATCAGAGGGCCTGGAATTAAATACACAGAAAACATTCTTTGCTAGTCATCAGAGACAGTAGCTAGGTGCAAGAATGGTGGTGCCTCTAAGGGGTACTACACATGTTGCATATTTAGAAGCCCAGATTTTGGATCTAAATGCACAGATTGCAACACGCAGAACCATTGCAAACCTGGAGAGAGGTTTGGACCTCACTTTGCAGACATTGGCTGGAGCACGATCAGGACTCCGGGATCACTAGCTGGGTAACAGTAGGAAAAAGGGGTAGGGTAAAAATTGCCAGGGAGGCTAGGTCTGAGCTGGCACACCCTAGAAAATATGCCTGTTTGGCTGATATTAGGGATGCAAACCCAGGGCCAGCATCACAGCTAAAGAGTATTGCTCCTAGAAACCAGGAGGATGACTGCTGTAGGAAGGATGTACAGAGGAATGCAGCAAAGGTCAGGCAGATGCTGGTGGTAGGGGACACTATTATTAGGAGGACATACACGGCAGAACTCTGTGTTGTCTTCCGGGTGCTCTGGTTTGGCACAGATAGACAGATTGCTGGGTGGGGCTGAGGAAGACCTGGTGATCATGATACACACTGGTACAAGTAACAAAGTCAAACAGAGATGGAATGTGAACAAGGCTCTAGGTCCAAATGAATTACCCAAGAGTTCTTCAAAGATCTCAGGTCAGTTATTGCTGTGCCTCCCTTCATAAGGGGAGTAACACTGGTACAAGAAATACAAAAATAATGCCTTTTATTGCATTGTATTGTATGTATTATAAGGTATTTTTTCTGTGAGGGAATATGTTTGAATGAAATGCAGTTCATTAGTATGCATCATGCTCCTTTGTCTTATTCTAATTTTCACAGATACAGGTCTTCTACCCAGTATCTCTTATTGGGAACGACCGTTCCTGCCCATCTGAACGTGCCGCCAATCACCCAATGAATGAGCGAAACACTCATGCAGGCACCACCGATCACAGTTTCAGCTGCTCAGAAGCCACGATTCAGTAGGAAGACAAGGGATGGCAGTAGCGATCCCCGGTCCTCATACAATGAAGGAGATTGCTGCATGTAAATGCGCAGTCTCCTTCACTGAACGAGCAGTTGACTGTTGTGAAGGAATGCTTACTTCCAGACAATCGTCCTCTGCATCGCCCCCTGTAAATCTAGCTGGGGTAGACTCCAGAGATCTCCAGAGAGAGCTTTTCTCAGATGGGAAGGAATTTCTCAGCACTATAGTAAAGTGGCAGGAAGCTTTAAAAGTCGCAAATTATTGCATACATGTGGTGTGCGTCGTAATTTGCGACTTTTTTACACCACTACATTAGTAAATGCCCTTCAATGTGTGAAAAACATGCAACAAAAGCCTCACAGCAAAAAATGAAGGTGCCAAAAAAAATCTTTTGTGCTTATTCTGGCTTTTTACTTACAGGTAAAAAAAAACACCAGAGCCTTGCATGGCATGTGTCTAAAGACCTTTAGGGTAACTGCACACAATGCAGATTTCGTGCTGTTATTTTGCATCAGTAAAATACTGTACCAGAAAAGTGAATGAGATTTGTCAAATCTTAAAGGGAACCTGTCAGCTCTGAAACACCCTCTAAACTAGAGTAAGCAGTGTAGAGTGTAAGTGACATCGAGTCCAGTAATGTAATTTTTATCTTCATACTCGCTTGCATTCTGACTCTGTGCTCTGACAAACCAGCAGTAAAATGCACTCAGTGGACTCCAGTGCTCACTCACATAATGGAGAGGACTCAAATAAGAGTCCTCTCAATGCCTTTTACAGCCGGTTTGTGGGAACACAGTGTCTGAATGGAAGTTAGTATGAAGATAAAACTTACATATTCGGATTCAGCATCATTTACACTATACACCGCTTACTCTAGTTCAGGGGGTGTTTCAGAGCTGACAGGTTCCCTTTAAGTACATGGCGTGTATCTTGTACGCCCAGAAATTGACCCGCAGCTTTTAAAATCCACAGCATGTCTATTTTTATAGTGTATTTTTTTTCCTGATGTGTAGGCTACCTAAAAAATCCCATAGAGGTGGTTGTTAAAATGTAAACGTTTTGCATTCTAAAAGGTGAACACTAGGTGGCAGCATAAAACACAATTTCACAAATTGTTTTGGTTAATACAGTATGTACATAAATAAGCTTAGTATGTACATTAATGAGAAAATATTAATTCATTAAGAGTTACACCCACATTAACATGAGACATGGTTTATCTATAATTTCCTCCTCAGAAAAAAATAGCTATTTCATGGTGTAACTTACGGCTGTAATTGACCACAAAGATTTAGAGATAGGGAAAAGTGCGCTTCAAGCACAAACATAGGAAACAAGGGGCCTAACTTGTTTCCAGCATGCTACCAATGTACGTTTATAATTCTTTTACTAATTTAACAAAAATATTTACTCAAATCTTCATCATACAAAAGCTAAACAGCATCAAAGATAAATAAAAAAAAAACTTGGAAATGTGATTCCTGAGCAGCTATGTTTATGTATGAAGCCTTTTTTTGGGTTATCTTCACATCTTTTATAAATGACAGAGGGTGCTGCCATAAATAATCATAGGGCTCCACAGGGACAAAACTCAGATTTAAACAACAAATGGATAAACCGATAGACAGAATGTTCTATAATAGTGTCACTTTATGTGGTAATAAGCAATTCTGAGATTTTTTTTAAACACAGCGTACTTCATGTTAATGGTAAGTTTGGGTCGATATGTTTTGCCAAAATTTATAGAAATATTGGCAAAATTGTCAAATTTCTAAATTTAAATACAGATAGTGATACCTCACAAAATAGTCATTAACATTTATCATATGTTAGAAGGCTTAGAATTTAAGAAGCAATTTTTCACCATAAAAATGCAATGTAATGTACAGTACAGGCAACATGTCACAGAGCAGGAGGAGCCGAACTGATTGATATAAATCCTGCAATAAATATGTATTTTTTATATAACATAAACTAAGCTTTGGATATTTGTAATTCTGCACTCCTACAATAGAAAACATATTATATATTACATATATATATATCCCCTTTTAAACTTATATATTTGGATACAGACATATTTATTGGGAATATAACGAATACTTTATACAAACCAAATGTAAAATGAGTGCTCATCACTAATTTATTTATTCCATTCACTGATATATATGTTTGTGGGAAAAGATCCAGTATATATTGTAATTCATACATTTAAATTACTGCTCATTCTGGGCTTTGAAGTCAAGGAGACGGTCCTATCAGTCATTGACAGCTATCTGTTTATGCAAAAGGCATATATGGAAGGCTAAAACTCAGTGATGGCACCGCCTCCTTGACTTCAAAGCCCAAAATGAGCAGGAAGTTAAATACATAAAATGCAGGTTATACTGATTTTTTTTTCCCCACAAAACGATCTGCTCAGCCCCTCCTGCTCTATGACATGTTGCATGCAGCTTGCATTGCATTTTCATGGTGAAAGGTTCCCTTTAACACTTTCTGAACATCCACCATACATGTAAGGCGGACGTCTGGTCTTTAAACGCGGTACTCAGTCATGGACGCAGAGGGCGCCATAACCACCCGGTTTCTGCTCTTTTACACACTAATTCCAATCGTGGACGTTTAAACCCTAAGATTCCATGGTCACTAAAAAGCTAAAACCAGGAGCACACACTTTCTGGCCTGGGCTGCCTTCCCCTGGTTGAGATCGGGGAACTAGGCCTGTACTAGTAATAGGCCCTAAGCGTATATTAGGCTTACAGGCCAATTATTGGTATATTCCAGTTCAAGCCTGTAGGTGGCAGCACTGCATTGGAATATACTGAATTCAGTATTCTGTATTGCATCTATATACATTATAGATATATTAGTTTTGCCATACCTCCCAACTTTTAAAAATTGCAAAGAGGGACAATGTACGGCAGTTTTTTTTCATACTAGGCCACATCTCTAAGTCGACCCAAAGCATAAGTACTGGAGCCCCTGCTGCAATTTTTTTCTTGTGTTTCAATGTCTATATAAATATTAACACATAAATCATCAGATTATAGATATTTTAAGGTACAAATTGCACCAAATAATGAATTTCTGGTCTAATATACAGATAGAAACCACACAAACACTTAAGTAAGGAGCAATTTAGTAAATTTATTAATGCACATTTATGCAATAATTCCTCAGGTCAAAAAGAGGGACATTTAAGGATCAAAGAGGGACACAGGGACTTGGGTGAAAAAGAGGGACTGTCCCTCCAAAAGAGGGACACTTGGGAGGTATGGTTTTGCCACGTTTACACAATAAAAGCATTTTTTTAAAAAAACTGCAAAAAAAAAAGAGCCATATTTTTATTGTTCTGGTGATGGTCTTGTGTGTGGGGGGTTTGGGGGGCTTGTTTCTGCGGGATGAGTTGATGTTTTCAATTTTTATTTTACTCTTTTTGCCTCACCATAAGGTCATACAAGACATTTGGGGGAAATTTAATAAAATGCAATTTGTCATCATACTATCTCACCAAATCTCGAGTAGGTGCATATCTCCTTTCTGTGTGAGCCCACGCCATCTGTTACTGTATCTTCTGCTGCAAGTGGGCCATGGCTCCCCATCCAGTCCGTTCATTCTACTAGGCCTCAGCCTGCTAGGCCTGAAGCCTATGAGGTAGTATAATGGTGCAGGTGGTTCAGATGAAATCTTTGTGACCTCCTGTGCTCTGTCTAAGGGTGCATAATGATGTTGTCACGTCCTCATGTTTTCCTACACAATCTCATTATACTGCCTGCGCCAGCACACAGGCAAATCAGGCCTGCAGGATAGGCAGCATGGAGTGCGAGTGAAGTGAGTACTTTGTTTTATTTTTTCCCCACTACTACTGGGGGCATTATAAATACAAAGGGAACTCAGGGGAAACATAATAATCCTCTTTATTGCATCATATTAAAAACAACCAAGGCATACAGTAAGTACATTAACACCTATGCAATTTAATCACATCTGTGATCTTAGTCTTGCCATGAGTAAGATCACAGATGCGACTTAAACACATACAGTAGGAGTTAATGTACTTACTTATGCCGTGATTGTTTTTAATCATACAATAAGGATGAAGTTTTCATTCCTCTGGAGCAGGATGAATATTTTGCAAGGCTTTGCCTACCCTACTAGAAGGGCTTCTGTGCTCCAGGGTAACCCCCTTTACTGGACCAGCTGGTAATATATATTTGCTTTCAAAAACATTATGATAATACAGGGAGCACTACTGGAGAACATTATTATATAATAATACAATGGGCACTATTGGGAGTAGTATAAAGGGGGGAATTATAAATATAGGGGTCACTGCTGGAGAACATCATAATAATATGAGGGCACTACAGAGTGAGAGCATTATAAATACAAGGGCACTTCTGGGGACCTATATAATAATACAGGGGGCACTACTAGGGGTACTACAGAGAGTTGCATTATAAATACAGGTGGCACGGCTTGGGGACATTATAATAAAGGGGGCACTTTTTGGGCTAGTACAGAGCAGAAAAGTATAAATACAGGGGGTACTTCTGGGAGACATTATGATAATAAATGGGGCACTACGGGGGGGTAATACAGAAGGGGGCATTATAAATATAGGGGGCAATTCTATACACTGGCACACTACAGAAAGGCAATTATAAACTATACTGGTGGTATTAAATACTGGTGGCACTACTGGGGGCATTAAACATACTAGGGGCTTTACTGGAGCGTAATAAATACTGGTGGCACTACATGGGGGCACTGCAGAGGCCATTATAAATTCTGAGGGCACTACAAGGGGGGCATTAAAAATGCTGGGGCACTACAAGGAGGCATCATAACTGCATTATTACTATTGGGGTACTGTGAGGGCATTTTATTGGGCACAATATGGAGGGCATTACTACTAATGCACTTTTTGGGCAGCATTATGACTACTAACGAGGGCACTCTGGGAGAGAATTATTACTATTAGAGGAATTTTTGGGAGCACTTTGGGGAGCTAAGTGTACGGCACTGTTATTTCATAAGTATAGTATTTGGAGGTACTGGGGAGAACAGTGGACATGGTATTGTAGGTGGCAGCAGGATAACTCTGTTGGGGCACCAGGAGAGTAAGAATGATAGAAAAGTGGGGTCTCTACAGAGACGAGACATAGCTGAAACAATTCGTCATGACAGTCAAGTCTGAATGGGGACTATGAGAAAAGAGAAAATCGACATCAGAGAAGACTTCACTGGATGTAAGAGGTATGTGGTGCTCTATGTAATGTCCAATTCAAGTATGTCTTTAGCAGTATGGCTGACTGGGAGGGGTTGGATTGAGATTTTGGCAGGAGGGGTGTGGGTGCCATTTAAATTTCCACCTCAGGCAACAGAAAAGCTATACTTGGCCACTTGGCCAAAATATTCTACAGTTTTAAACCAGCACCTGGATCTGAATACTTTTGTAATGTAAATAAAAATTTAGCATAGCCAGCGAGTTATTCAATAAAATGTATCTGCATGGCGCCACCTGCTCTTAGTTTTTTTTCTTATTTCTTTGACTTGCTGACTGAGAAGGCCGCACATGCTCAGTTTCATCTTCAACCGCCTCCTGAGCTTTGATAGGGAGAGCTGAGACACGCCGCCTTAGCTGCAGCAGAAGAGACACTCCCCTGAGCTATCAGCTTGATATAAATCTAGAAGAGCAATGAATGGGGAGATCTGTGGATCCATGTGAGGTACAGGGCTGGTTCTAGCTTTGTTAGAGGTTGGCATTTACTAGATGATGTCTGATTTTCATTTTTTACATTAGTCATGGGATAACCCCTTTAAGATGTATATGGTTCTTGGTTGTGCTATAAGTGGCCTGTGAAATGGTATGATCCATGTAAGTTCAGACAGGATCTCGATGAATGCTGAAAATTTTTATGTATACAACTGCACTGCACACCTAAACAGGTGGAGGATGGTAATACCACCCAGAGGATTATTGGGACCTATGATAAAGCTCACAGACAGATACGTGATATCCTTGAGGCACACTGGCCGATTCTCCTATCTGACCCTGACATAGCCAGCCAACTACCGCCACATCCGTTGATCACCTATTGCAGGAGTTCTAACTGCGTGACCACCTACTCCACAGTCTGTATCAGCAACCACGTGATGCGACATGGCTTAAAAGCAACCTTACAGGAATTTTTCCTGTGGTTCGTGCATCATGTGTAGATATGTACGTAAACAGTCATTCTTTACTAGAACTGTGACGAAAGAGAGACATACCATCAAATCGTTTATTAACTGTTTGACGACAGGGGTGGTCTACTTATTGACATGCCAATGCAGGGCCCAATATGTGGGAAAAACGAAACGAGAATTTAGAAGGCGCATTGGGGAACACCTGCTTGACATAAAAAATAAACGTGATACCTCAGTGGCACGGCATGTGTGCGATATACATGGGGGCAATACAGCTGTCCTCACAGTACAAGGGATCGAACATGTTAACAGGTACGTGCGGGGAGGTGATATTGATATCCCCCTGCTTCGTAAAGAAGCACAATGGATTTTCAAACTACAGACTCAATGAAGCATATCATTTGCCTGCTTCATTTGATGTCCTTGAGTCCCCCTGTTTCAGTTTATGTAGGGAGCTGTATTAACCGAGTGACATCCACTAACTATTGCTGTTGTTATGTGTCAGTGTTCTATCCTATATTTGGCTTGTTGATTTCCACAAGTAGACCTTATCTGTTCTGTCTTGTGATGAACAGTAATCCATTCTGATGTTTTTGTTATTATTTTTATTATTATTATTATTGTTGCCCCTCTTTGTATCACTTGCATAGGACCTTTGAATCGAATGTCTACACCCCAGTTCAGTGATTGGGTGCGAGTATCAGCGCCCCCTCCTAGTGGGTGGAATATCCTCCATGATTGGATGTTAGTACCAGCACTAACAGTAGGGTAGGGTAGGGTATGTTCTAGGTCCTTTGTTCTAGATAGGTCTACCATTGTTCATATCCTCTTCTGTGTCAGACATTCCTATGTGTTCCTCAATACTTATCCTGTCTCATAGAATCGCTTGTAATATAAGCCTGAATCCTGATTCCCCACTGATCTCATTTGTTTCCCCCTGGGCTGTATTGCTAAGTGTATTACTTGTATAGAACCTGTGAACAGATTATCTACACTCCAGGTCCCTGATTGGCTGCAAGTATCAGCGCCCCCTCCCAGTGGGCGGGGCATCCTCCTTATCAGCTCGGCGTCCATTTAGCTCTCTGCAGCCATCACAGTGCCGATTAGGGCATGTTACAATGCTGGTTTGTTATTTTGATGAAGTTGTCACATGAGTTATTTGCTCCTGATGAAGCGCAGGCAATAGTCCTGGCGCAGAAACACGTTGAGTGACTTCAGTAGTTAGATCTATGTGATCTTAGTGACACTACCTCTTAGAGGGTAGGTTTGTTATCTATGCTCCACAATATTGTTGATGGAGCCATTGTGACAAATTTAACAGCACTCTAACCGCATTTACTATAGCCTCTTTCATCCGGTGTGCATGGTGTATAAGCATTGTGACCCTCTAGTACGCCTGTTCTAGTTATAAAGGGTTTACCCCAGATTTTTTAACGAATATTACCAATTAAACACATATCGACTTTATTTTAAACGTTCTCTCAGGCTGAGATAATTATACAACTGCACTGCAATTGATTTGTCAGTTGCACTTTATGTATTAAGAACCTGAACTGTATATTGTTGGCATGTGCCTGCAAGTAAGGGGTTAATTCCCATGCTGGACAAGATAAGTAAACCTGTCTAGGATATTAAAGTAATAAGAAAACTATACTGTACGTAAATGATCAAGCAAATGATTTGTCTGTAATATCATGTTAAATGTGTTTTACTTATTAGATCACACTGATTCTACTCTTGGCATTTTCGACCTTTGCTTTGCCTAATCTTGAAGCAATCCTCTTTTTGTGGTATTTCAGTAGCAATGTAATTTCCTTTACTTCTGATAACATCTTATAGCTCTCCTTCCATCTGAAATCATCTCTTATAGAAGCAGAGATAAATGAAAGGAAACCAGATGGATTCAAATATTACAGTGATCTGAAGTGTCAGGGGAAGAGAGGAGGCCATCAGTGGAACAAGTGAAACGTCTGGGTGAGTTGTAGGCTTATCATTGGCGAACCATGCGGAGTTTAGATGCATTCACTGAATATTTCTATTATTATTTTTATTTTTATTAAAAAGACAGTTAATTGATATAACAGTTATTTTTGTTCTGTCTACAAGTGGCTTATAAATATATCTGAATATATATAAATACAAATGCATATTTTCTTAAAATTTAGTATAAAAAACACAGCTTATCAAAAGATGTTACTGATGAGCATCCATGAGAGACTATATATATATATATATATATATATATATATATATATATATATATATAGTTATTTTAGATATATATTCTGCGTGTATACTGTATTCTCCTTTTCTTTCTCTCTCCTAAAAATTCGAAAAATTCACTAAAGATACATGGCACTTTATTCACCAATACATGTGCATTATAGATATTGTAACAGATTGATAGCTAAATCTATACAGAATTTATCCTACAAATACTGCCAGCTTAGTCAAAATAAAAAACAGTCTAAAAAACTGACGAAAACAGATCTAGACGTCTCACTTCACTCAAATTCTGGAAAATTAAATATATATGCCAGGTACACTGACTTAAAACCCTAGTACTCTGGGGCAATTAATCATTGAATTACAATATAAGGTCTGCTCTGTAGGTGCATATATCAAGGATTATCAGTATGTCATGATAATCACACATATATAAAACATAATAAAAAGTAATGTTTTAAAACAGTGTCAGTAGATGATATATATACCAAACAAAAAGCTAATAACTGCTGGGCCCCTGCATATTATTTAAATAAAGGTTTCTCGGATGTAGTAACTACTGATGATCTACAATATTGTTGTATATTATAAGAAATATTAAGGAGCCGCATGAATAGTATACTGAACAAAGTTACAGCAGTTACATTTTTGTTAAAAAGTTTACAAGATATCTGCTGAATTTATATTTATTATATTAGTAATCATTTCATTTCATATTGACTTAAAGAGAAACTAAACCTTATTTGCAATGTTTAATATGTTGTCCCTAATGCCCTAATAAAACTATTTATAATATACTTTATTATATACTTTTATTTCCCTAAAGAGCACCATGTCCTGGTGCGCTTAAAACTCAGTTCTCCATAAACCGATTATTGTCGGTGTACACCGCTGCATGTCGGCTCTTAGCTTAGCGGAGCAAGCAGGAGCCCGCTCCACTCAGCTAATCCTGGCATAGTACATGGGTACAGGGTACCCATGTGCTGTGCTAGGAGTTAGTAATTATCCAGGGAGCAAAGGCAGGAGCAGCAATATGCACTCCTGCCCGTACTCACAGCGCCCATTGATAATATGTGTACTCCGTACTCCATACACCACTGAGCTGTCAGCGGTGTACAAAGAACTGCGTTTTAAGCACAGAGGGAATGGTGCACTAGAAAATCAATTAATAAAGTATATTAGAAATAGTTTTATTAGGGCATTAGGGACATCATATTAAAAATTGTAACAAAGGTTTAGTTACTCTTTACAGCATACTTTCCTTTGGATCTCAATTTCTCCTATTATTGCAGAATGTTTAAATAAGTAGTTATGAGCCTTTTATTTGTTACACAGTTTTGTCTGTAGAAAAAAGAAGTTTCTCCAGCACTTCTTAAAAAATGCAATCCGTTATTGTAAATGCAAGGATTAAAAAAAAAACTGCAGGTTTTGGACATAGTAAGACTTGTCTTTACTTATGGCATAATGGTTTCCTCTTAGCCAGTTCTCTTATAACACATTAAAAATTTCACAGGTGAGAATCGCGTTTCATTAACTCTATGCTGACCTACTCACATTATCCATGAGCACTTACTTCAGAGCTGCCCTAGTATTCATAGGCACCTATTTACATTATACAGTGCCTTGCGAAAGTATTCGGCCCCCTGGAACTTTTCAACCTTTTGCCACATTTCAGGCTTCAAACAAAAAGATATAACAACAAGTGGGTCACAATTGTGAAGTGGAACGAAATTTATTGGATCATTTAAACTTTTTTTGTAATAATAAAACTGAAAAGTTGGGCGTGCAAAATTATTTGGCCCATTTACTTTCAGTTCAGAAAACTCACTCCAGAAGTTCATTGAGGATCTCTGAATGATCCAATGTTGTCCTAAATGACTGATGAAGATAAATAGAATCCACCTTTGTGTAATCAAGTCTCCATATAAATGCACCTGCTCTGTGATAGTCTCAGGGTTCTGCATCATGAAGACCAAGGAACACACCAGGCAGGTCCGTGATACTGTTGTGGAGAAGTTTAAAGCTGGATTTGGATACCAAAAGATTTCCCAAGCTTTAAACATCCCAAGGAGCACTGTGCAAGCGATCATATTGAAATGGAAGGAGTATCAGACCACTGCAAATCTACCAAGACCCGGCCGTCCCTCTAAACTTTCATCTCAAACAAGGAGAAGACTAATCAGAGATGCAGCCAAGAGGCCCATGATCACTCTGGATGAACTGCAGAGATCTACAGCTGAGGTGGGAGAGTCTGTCCTTAGGACAACAATCAGTCGAACACTTTACAAATCTGGCCTTTATAGAAGAGTGGCAAGAAGAAAGCCAATTCTCAAAGATATCCATAAAAAGTCTCGTTTACAGTTTGCCACAAGCCACCTGGGAGACACACCAAACATGTGGAAGAAGGTGCTCTGGTCAGATGAAACCAAAATCCAACTTTTTGGAAACAATGCAAAATGATATGTTTGGCGTAAAAGCAACACAGCTCATCACCCTGAACACACCATCCCCACTGTCAAACATGGTGGTGGCAGCATCATGGTTTGGGCCTGCTTTTCATCAGAAGGGACAGGGAAGATGGATAAAATTGATGGGAAGATGGATGGAGCCAAATACAGGACCATTCTGGATGTAAATCTGTTGGAGTCTGCAAAAGACCTGAGACTAGGACGGAGATTTATCTTCCAACAAGACAATGATCCCAAACATAAAGCAAAATCTACAGTGGAATGGCTTAAAAATAAAGGTATCCAGGTCTTAGAATGGCCAAGTCAAAGTCCAGACCTGAATCCAATTGAGAATATGTGGAAAGAGCTGAAAACTGCTGTTCACAAACGCTCTCCATCCAACCTCAAAGAGCTCGAGGTGGTGCAACAAAGTATTAATGCAAGGGGACCAAATAATTTTGCACGCCCCACTTTTCAGTTTTATTATTACAAAAAAAGTTTAAATGATCCAATAAATTTCGTTCCACTTCACAATTGTGACCCACAAAAATTTTAAATGTTATATCTTTTTGTTTGAAGCCTGAAATGTGGCAAAAGGTTGAAAAGTTCCAGGGGGCCGAATACTTTCGCAAGGCACTGTATATGACCAACATATCTAAGGTATCTCCAATAACAAATCTTCAGATCAATGTGGACATGACAAGTGTTTTATTGAGGGAATACCCACATTGATCTGCCTATGAATACCAAGGCAGCTCTTAAGTAAGTAAATTAGATTTCAAGTTCTGTTAACCCACAGAAACATTATTATGTTATGTTCTAAATAATGAATTACTTCATACTTCATATGTTACATGTAGATATGTCAGGGTTTGTTACATAGTTACATATAACTTGTACCCCATTAAAGTGTAACTGCCATTTTTTTGTTTAATGTGCAGGGCAATTGATAATAAACATTTTTTCAATATTAATTTATTGATTTTGCATTTTTTTATGTAAAATCTGACCCTGACCCTGACCCTGTATTTGACTTTTGACAGTGAGCTGCCCATCTTCACTGTTCAGTGCAGTACTCAATAGTGAAGATGTTTATCACTCACTGCCTCTCTGATACATTCGCTAAAGCTGGCCATAAATATAAAAAAAATAAAATAATAATATCATATGGTCTTGTAAGTGCAGGACAATAGTCCCGCCGGTGGCCTGACGTGCACAGCATCATTGTAATATATGATGCTGTGCGCTCCCGTGCGCACGATCAATGCCGCTCCGTGACATGTGGCCCACTCACGGACTGTATGTCTCAGAGGGCATACGGTCGTGTGCAAGAGCCCTAAGAGTAAATGCACATGTTCAGG
This sequence comes from Rhinella marina, assembly GCA_900303285.1. Lineage (NCBI taxonomy): Eukaryota > Metazoa > Chordata > Amphibia > Anura > Bufonidae > Rhinella > Rhinella marina. The sequence goes on from ONZH01017199.1 coordinate 154,724, forward strand.
ATTTATCTGCAGACAGGATTTGTGTGCGGATTTGCATGTGGATTCGGTGCGGATTTTTCCCCAAATTGACATGCTGCGGATTTTAAAATCTGCACCGTAGGTCAAAATCCATGAGGAAAAAATCCGCATTGTGTGCATGATGATTTCAAATTCTCATAGAATATAATGTACATGACCTACGGTGTGGATTTTCCACATGTAAATCCGCACACAATCCTGATCGTGTGCATTTACCCTAACTCTCTGGGAGGGAGATGGGAAAAACAGCAATACTGACACTGAGTTTTTACGTTCTAAATTTTACAATGTTCATTTTTCAGTATAAATAACATATCTTTATTCTGTGGGTCAGTACGATTACAGCAATACCAAATACATTTTACTACTTTTGTGCAATAAAACTTATTTAAAAGGAAAAAAATCTTTTTGCATTGCCGCTTCCCAAGACATTCCCAATAACTTTTTTATTTTTCTTTCTATGGAGTTGTGTGAGGGCTTGATTTTTGCGGGATGACAAGTTTTAATGGGTATCATTTTGGAGTAAATAATGCTTTTTGATCAGTTGTCAATTGTCAGTTTTTTGATCAGTTATTTCCATCAGTTATTGTGAGCCAAAACCAGGTGAAAAACAGTGTGTAGCTTCCACTCCTGGTTTTGGCTCACAAAAACTGATGGAAATAACTGATCAAATAACTGATGTGTGAACAAGGCCTAATTAAGTTTTTTCAGTGGCAACTAAGAATAAATTAGCAATTCTGTAATTTCTTTTTCATTTTTTTATGGCGTTTAACACAGGGGATAACTTACATGATATTTATGTAGTCAGGGACATTACGGACACGGCAATGCCAAACATATGGGGGAGATTTTTTTTTTCTCATGTAAGAGCCGCGTCCCTGCTCCCCGCTGCACTATGGAATCAACTACTAACCATCTAGTCATTGATCTAATCATGGACATGAATGTGTGAATGAGGCCTTAGAGTGGACTTGATATATTTCTTAAAAATATATGCATCCTTCTGGACTGTTGCAACATTCAGGGGCGGATTGGCCATAGACCTTACAGGGAAATTTCCCAGTGGGCCGATGCCCAGGGGGCCACCTGGGTCCTCCTAAGAACCAACCAGTGGAAGTTTTTGGGGATGTATTTTGTGCTGCTGGCAGTATTTTGTGATGTCATTTGGTATTTGGCTCTGTTGTGGTGGTTCCACAATATGGTATTCCTGGCCCTGCCTTCCATAAATTTGGACCTGACTTCAAAATGGGGTCACTTTTAGTATTTTTTCCCAGTCCGCCCCTGGCAACATTGATTCAATTGTCGCTAGTTTTCCCTGAGGAGTATTAGACCTTTTACATACTTTGATATTTTTGATGGTTGTTCACAATTCTTTTTAAGAAAATTTGGATGCCTTGTTCTTGCCCATGCTGCCAGCTTATCTAGGTCTTTCTGTAGTATTTTATAATCAAGCTGATTTTTAAGTATCCTACGTAGTTTTGTGTTACCGGCAAAAACTGTCACTTCATTTTCAATCCTGCCCACAAGATCTTTAATAGGTTCACACTACCATCACAGTCAGCCAAGACGGTTGTGATAGATCTGTATTAAAACAGATTTAAGGACTGCAGGGTCAATGAGGGGTTTCGGTATTTTGATGTCACTACTGCTGCAGTAATGTGAGGAGAGCCTTACTGATTCATATTTTGTTTGTGTTAAAAGAGTTGTCCAAGTTATTTTTTTGTCCTTTGTATATTTCTAACTAGGCAAATGTAATGTTTTTTCAATGCACTTACGTTAACTTCAGAGGCCCCTTTCTCAGATTTCACTGAGGGTCACATGACCTGTGATGTCAGCTTCTCTCCCTGCTTTGCTGATGTTTCGTGCACAAGCAGATAAGAGTCTGTACACAAGACGTCACAGGAAGTGAAGAGACAGTGAAAAGACACATGCAGTGAAGAGACACATGATCTCACCTGCTCATCCTGCAGACACAGAGCTGACACTGGAGGAAGCGTTCTGCAGGGCATTGCACAAGAAAGGTAGGGAGAAGTTCCTGTGTGCATCAGGGGCAGAGATTGTTGTTATTGCATGTAAACAAAGGGCAAGAAGAGAACCAGGGAAATGAGGAAGTATATTTTTTTGCCTAAAACTTGCTTAACTTAGTTATATATTGCTGCTGATCAGATTTACAGTGCTATATTTTTTTTCATAACTTGGATAACCTCTTTAAATATATATAGTTAGTATGTGCAAGAAATGCTGCTTTCAATATGATCTTTTAAGCAATGGAGTTAAAGGGAGTTGTCTGAGTTATAAAAGAAAATGGCAGGGACACTGTTAAAACAATAAAATGAAATATAATCACTATTCCAAACCATTCCAGCACAACTCTACCGCTGCAGCCATGACGTAATGTTTTTGCTGCAGGTATGATGTACCCACATACTATGCGCCAGTGATTGGCTGCAGTGTCCACTTGCGGTATAAGGTCACAACACAGCGGCAGAGGAGAGGATGGAATGTCAGCACTGGCATGGAAGGGGTTCAGAAGGGTGAATATAAGTTACTTTTAATAATCCTAACAGTGTCTCCGACTTTTATGACATCCTGGCAACCTTTTAAGCTTTTAATACGATTAAAAAGGGAATATTAATTAATTTAAAAAAATTGAGTTCATATTTGTATATCTGTGATTTTCATGGTGGAAACTGAAGTAAATGGCTGCAGTTGCAATTACCTTAGCTAGACATGTGAAGGGCCATTTCCTGGCCTAGGTTTTAAATTTGCTCTGTACAATTACACTGCTATAAGTTGAAATCAAGCACGTTGGACACGTTGAAAAAGACAGAAGCCGTTTATTACAGCTTCCCTATTTCACCATATATAAAGTACAGTTAAAGAGGACCTTTCACCTCTCCTGACATTCCTGTTTTAATAGCGTCATGCATTCCCCATGTAATAACAATTCTGGAGCATCTATTCTTATGTCTCTATGTTGTGCCATTCCTGTATTATTTCTACTAGAAGTTATGTATGAATTGCTAGCAGTCTGCAGTAAGGGTACAGAGGGGAGGTAACCAGTTGGGGGTGTGTACCTGCACAGTTTGACAATTGCAGCACTGATTGGTTAGAGTGAGTCTGTGCAGGTACACACCCCAACTGGTCACCTCCCCTCTGTACCCTTACTGCAGACTGCTAGTAATTCATTCATAACTTCTAGTAGAAATAATAAAAGAATGGCACAACATAGGGGCATAAGAATAGATGTTCCAGAATAGTTATTACATGGGGAATGCATGAAGCTATTAAAACAGGAATGTCAGGAGAGGTGACAGGTCCTCTTTAACACTGTGCAGTGAATAGAGATGAGAGAGTTTTCCAGGAAATCACAGTGCACACATAAGGTAGAACAAATCATTCCTCCCATATTCAGTTTTCATCGGCCTATGTAATCAGCCCTGTACAAATCAGTGCTAATGGATGTGTTCTCATCCATCTGCACTCGCTCTGCCTGTACATCAGGCTTTACACAGTGGCTGCCAGCTCAGATAAGTCTCTCCTTGGCTCCTTCCAACCAGCAGTATTTTCCTTCTGAGTACTTTACTTCACTTGTCTGTGTCTTCTTTAAATAACAATACCTGCCTTTTTCTTTTTAAACAGTATCAGCTAAAAGTTACTTTTAATTGACACTTTAAACATTCACTCACTACTTATATTAGTAGATGAATAGATTAGATTTAGTAGATAGATTAAAATAAATATAGCTCATAATAGGCTGACATAATCACTTTTCAGAATCATTGCATCATCACATGCAAGATTAGAATGAAAGATGACACTTATGTATAGATAACACAGGATATGTCATTCACAATAGTTGATGATCTCAGCTCCCTTTCCCACCTCTCTAGGAAAAAAAAGGATAAAAAATGCACCATCAAAAAATAAAAACAAGTTAGAAATAAAGAATGTGTATCAGTATGAAGTTTTAATTTGTAAAAAAGAAAAAAAAATGGTACATTCCCTTTAAGGCTAGAGTTACACTGCCATTTTGGCCACAACACCCATCATGCAATGGAAGATTGCATCCCTAAGTGTGGCTGGTCAGCTACTTCAGTACACAAATACAGCCTCTATACACTGATAGCGCCAGACCGGAAAATACTGAATGCAGTGTTTTTTTCTATGAAGCTACTTGACATCCTAAGTGATGCACCGGATGAATATGAATGATCGCAGAGAAAACTATGAGATCAATTCTAGCTTCAGTTCCTCTCTTGCGTTTTTTGCATCTCACCGTAGGGGAGCTGAGCCAGACTATTAGATAGATATGAAACTAATAAAAGGAGTATTTGTCACATATATAAACATTTACTTAAAAGTATTGCTACACGAAAAAATATTCTACAGTTTTCAAACCAGCATCTGGATCTGAACACTTTTGTAATTGCATGTAATTAAACATGAGATATTCAATAAAATCTATCTTTCCTGATCGTCCTCAGGCATCACAGAGCAGGATATTCTATCCTCTAGTCTCCAATCTAAAGACAGCTGAACGAGAATACTAAATTAAGATTTAGTATGATTAATTGCTGGTGCTATATGAACCCTCTCTCACAGCTCACTCATATGTCTACTGCACAAGCACACCTTTTCTCTTTTGTTTTTCCTTATCTGGTAGATTTTATTTGGATAGAATCTAAATTCTTGGGAGGTCAAGTAACCAATCAAATTATATCATATGGTAGAAGGGGGTCCTTTTCTTTTCCATGTAGGGCCTGACCTTCACATTCAGCTTCCATCCCTGGGGCTAGTTTCTCTTAATTGTCATTCTGTCCTTTACCCTCATTTTCCTTTATGCTATTCACATCATGCTGTGTGCTGCCTGAGGAGGATGCGTAAAGAGAAAATGTGTCTTACCTGTAATTTTGCTTTCCTCAAGTCCAAAGGCAGCACATACATACCCTCCCAATAATTTTGCAGCTATTAGTCTTTTTTTTTTTTACACGAGTGAGCTGTGCTAATTCATAATTTTGTATTCTAGGTCAGCTGGTCTTAGGGTGGAGACTAGGGGACAGAATATCCCGCTCTGTGCTGCCTTCGGACTGGAGGATAGCAAAATTACAGGTAAGCCAAATTTTCTCTGTATAGTGCCACCTACTGTTTGCTCTTTTTCTAATATCTCTGTCCTGAGACAGAAGCACATGCTTGGTTCCATCCTTCAACTGCTACCAACTGCAGCAGAAAGGACACAACCCCTAGAAATGACACAACCCTTAAGCTGCCAGCCTCAAATAAATCTACAACAATTGGAGCAATGAATGGGAAAATCTGTGGATCCATGTGAGGTACAGGACTGGTTCGAGCTTTGTTAGAAAAAGGTTGTCACATTCTAGATTATGTGTGATTTTAATTTTTTACATTATTCATGGAATAACCCCTTTGATAAGAAGCTAGACAAAACTCCACTATTGGCCTACAGAATTTAGAAATGTATGTAGATTTATCTATGAAGAATCTTTGAGATCCGATCTTTCAGAATGTACAATCTGTATAGTTAAACTCTACACTGAGGGTATCACAATCATTTATTGTATATCCCTTATAAGAAGAATAAGCCTAACAGGAAGCTTAATAAATTCTACCCCAGCAGAGATTTGTGTTACCCAAGATGCGGGGCTGAGCAGGCTGAAGATATTCATTTGTTATAGTCTTGTCCTTTCATACGAAGGTTCTGGGTATTGGTGGTGGATCATATATCTAAGATTTGGTATTAAGTTAGATATTAATTTGAAAATCTGTATTGTGGGGTTTGTAAGTGCAGAAATGAAAAAATATAAGACTCCTTTGGTGATTTGAAAACTTTTGTTTTATGCTAGATTATGTTAAAGTGGTTGTCCGAGTTATGAAAAAAAATGTAGCGCTGTAAATCTGATGGGCACCAATATATAACTAAGTTAAACAAGTTTTCGTCAAAAAAATAGTAACATAGTAACATAGTTTACAAGGCCGAAAAAAGACATCTGTCCATCCAGTTCGGCCTGTTTTCCTATAAGTTGATCCAGAGGAAGGCAAAAAAACCCTGTGAGGTAGAAGCCAGTTTTCCCCACTTTAGGGAAAAAAATTCCTTCCCGACTCCAATCAGGCAATCAGAATTACTCCCTGGATCAACGACCCCTCTCTAGTAACTATAACCTGTAATATTATTACCCTCCAAAAATACATCCAGGCCTCTCTTGAACTCTTTTAGTGAACTTACCATCACCACCTCCTCAGGCAGAGAGTTCCATAGTCTCACTGCTCTTACCGTAAAGAATCCTATTCTATGTTTGTGTATAAACCTTCTTTCCTCCAGACGCAGAGGATGGCCCCTCGTCACAGTCACAGTCCTGGGGATAAATAGATCGTGGGAGAGATCTCTGTACTGACCTCTGATATATTTATACATAGTTATTAGATCTCCCCTCAGTCGTCTTTTTTCTAAAGTGAATAAGCCTAATTTTGATAATCTTTCTGGGTACTGTAGTCCACCCATTCCAGTTATTACTTTAGTTGCCCTCCTCTGAACCCTCTCCAGCTCTGCTATGTCTGCCTTGTTCACAGGAGCCCAGAACTGTACACAGTACTCCATGTGTGGTCTGACTAGTGATTTGTAAAGTGGCAGGACTATGTTCTCATCACGGGCATCTATGCCTCTTTTGATGCAACCCATTATCTTATTGGCCTTGGCAGCAGCTTTCTGACACTGGTTTCTGCAGCTTAGATTTCTGTTCACTAAAATTCCTAGGTCCTTTTCTATGTCAGAGTTACCCAATATTTTACCATTCAGTATGTACTGGTGACTTGCATTATTCCTTCCCATATGCATAACTTTACATTTGTCAGTGTTAAACCTCATCTGCCACTTCTCTGCCCAAGCCTCCAGTCTATCCAGATCCATCTGTAGCAGTGTACTGTCCTCTTCTGTGTTAATTACTTTACACAGTTTAGTGTCATCTGCAAAAATGTATATTTTACTGTGCAAGCCTTCTACAAGATCATTAATAAATATATTGAAGAGAATAGGGCCCAATACTGACCCCTGTGGTACCCCACTAGTTACAGTGACCCAATCTGAGTATGTACCATTAATAACCACCCTCTGTTTTCTATCACTGAGCCAGTTACTTACCCACATACAGACATTTTCTCCCAGGCCAAGCATTCTCATCTTATATACTAACCTTTTATGTGGTACAGTGTCAAATGCTTTGGAGAAGTCCAGATATACGACATCCATTGATTCGCTGCGGTCCAGTCTAGAACTTACCTCCTCATAGAAACTGATTAAATTGGTTTGACATGACCGATCCCTCATGAAGCCATGCTGACCATGCTGAATGTATATATTTCCTAATTTCCCTGGCTCTCTTCTGGCCTTTGTTTACCTGCAATAACAACTTTCACTGCCCCTTCCCCTGCTCTGCAAAGGGAGTGAATACAAGTGCAGCCCTGAGTCACATGTCTGCCTGCTGGGATACTCAGCAGCATGTTGTATGTGTAGGACTACAAGTGCCAGCTGTACAATGCAGGGAGAGAAGCTGACATCACAGATCATGTGACCCTCAGTGAAATCTGAGAAAGGGGCCTCTGAAGTTAAAGTAAGTGAATTGAAAAAACATTACATTTGCCTAGTTAGAAACATACAAAGGACAAAAAAAATTTGGACAATCCCTTTAAAGAGTGGATTAATAAACAGGCCCCTTCGGTTCAGATGTGGATCGGATATTCTAACCATACCATCCACTTTGAAAGATATGCCAAAAAGTAAGAAATTGTATAAATTTATGCCAATGTGGGAGGTAGAAGGTTGAGAAACCTATGTTACTCAAGGAATGTATTGAGTGGGATAAATCTATGAAGTAGGAGGAGAGATTCCCATTTTTTATTTAAATTTTTTTTTTGGGGGGGAGGGGGATTGTGTAATGGAGGGTATTTTGAAAGTTTCTTATATGCATTTTGTAACTGATCGTGATAATTTTGAATTGCTAATAAAGAGTTGTATAATAAAAAAGAAGACAGCATTTTTACTACATTCAGCTTCAGCTTTCTTTTGACTGTACAACACGACTTAAAGGGGTTATCCAACCCCTATAATGACCCCCCCCAATGCCCGGGCACCTCATATAGGTTATACTTACCCTGCCCCCCAGCACCCGCATCACTCCTGATCTCCGCACCGCCACTGCTGCATATCCCAGTTGAGCGGATCGAAACATCCGGTAAGAAGGGGAGCAACCAATAGAAGGACGCAACGGGGATGAGCGTTCCTAGCATCCAGGTGACGCTAGGGAGGATGGTCCCCGATGCAGCATTTGATTGGCTGTCCCCCTCCCCCGTTGCCGGAGATGCACTGGCAGCCGTGCGGGGATCGGGAGCGAGGTAAGTATAACATATATGAGGTGCACGGGCATTGGAGGGTCATTATAAGGATTGGATAACCCATTTAATGTAGCATAATGAAGGTGTGATCTTCGGTCATGCGACAGGACCATGATCGCCATGTAGCCCCAGCGCAATGGACACTAAAGAGAGTCACTCACTGTCTTCCTGTACCAGATATAGAACAGTGCATACATTTTTTCCCAGATAGACAAATAATAAAAAAGACAGACTAAAATAGTTGGTTATGTTTTTCCACCAATACAGCAATATTTTTAGAGTTATGATTTCCTGTTTTGTGCCCTCTGTTCACATTTTCTGATTCAAATCTTTGCTTATCATGTGTTAAACCTTCTTCCTAATCTTTGCTTTATATATGTGCATCTGTATATGAACATTCATATGGCAGCTTTAAATATGCACCAGGTATAACTACTAAGGTAACATGTACAGTAGCTTCTAGGGGATCTAGGAGATGAGGGCCATGTTCCCCCATTTAAAAGTAATCTGCTGCCACCTCTCAGGGAGAGCAGTATAAGGTAGCGACAGGAATGCTGTCCATAAATTTGTTTTCAAGAAGTGTACCTTTTAACAGCTGGAATTTCACTAGAAGGACGCATTAATCATATCCATAAGCTATTGGGATAGGTGCGCCCAACCCTGCCTCCTGCTGATGATTGACAAACTGCTGTTACTGGGCATAGGGAGTGTCAATCATTCTCATTATGGGATTCCAACTCTGCAGTTCTTAAATGGTACATTACTTAAAACTTTATGTGCACACATAAGAGAAGCAGTGCTGGAATCAGCGTGCCTGTCAAAACCTTATGGTGCCCTCATGGTTCCCTCTAAAGAACATAAACAGTTTGTGTGAGAGGAGATAAAAGGATGGACAGAAATTAAATGTTGATGTCAGAAAGATGAAACAAATGGGAAAGTTGTTCGTATAATAAGGGGTGTGAAAGAACTTAATATAAATTAATCCACACAAAACATCTATAGCCTTTTTATTTCCTACACTTACTTGCTGCTGGTCATGGCCACAACAGGCCCTTTTGCAAATATTGCAATGGAGTCTAATTAGGTAATATGTTGCATAACAAATAGTATTAGGAAGTTAAAAGGGTTTTCCTCAGGATAGGTCATCAGTATCTGATGGGTATCTGATACCCTGGACCCCCGCCGATTAGCTGTTTGAGAAGGCACCGGCTCTCCTGTGAGCTCACCAAGCACAAGGCTATACATTATATAGCGGCTGTGCTTGGTATCACGCTCAGCAACATTCACTTCTATGGGGTTGAGCTGCGTCTAGGCCATATGACAGATAAAACATTTCATCGCTAGACCTAGGAAAAGTTATAGGAAGGCTGCAGCAATGGCAGCTACCTTCTCGAACCGTTGATTGGCGGGGCTCCCGGGTGTCGGACGACCCACTGATCAGATACTGATGACCTATGCTCTGGATAGTTCATCAGTATTTAAATCTTGTAAAACCCAGGTAATAATCACTATTCCTGCTCCATGGTAATTACCAAGCATGTATCCTTGAAATCAAAAGGATAAATGTATAGCATCAGTAATGTGTTTGTATATAGATATTTTTTCTTTTAACTTTTGTATTATTATTCATTAAAAATAGGTATCGGAAATTAAAATGGAGATCTGAAATGCTGTTATCAGTCCTCGACTATTATCATAGTTATTATTTTTGATTATTATTATTTTATTAACAGCGTCTGCTGACAAGTCAACGGGGATGTCTTCAGACACATGGTAGGAGTTATTTTGTTTCCTCCTTACAATACTGAAGAAAGCAAACATTTATTTATTCTGTTCATATCAACTAGAGATGAGTGAATCTTCAAAAATTCGCTTCCGTGAAAAATTGACGAATTTATGACAAAATTAGTTCTCAATACGAATTTATTCGATCGAAGTTGCGTTAAAAAATTATTGTTGTTTTGCGAACATTCCTGGACAAATTACAAACATACAGTCTAAGCGTTGTTAAAAGTACGCTACTGAATTGAATGCGTAAGCATTAGCGTACAACTGAATGCGTAAGCATTAGCGTACGAATCATTAGCGTACTTTTGATTCGTGATTGCGTCATATGCATGCATGCACAAGGCTAGGCCGCAGCGTACAGTCCTCAGAGGCAGACCATATGAGCTAGAAAAATAAGGTGCTAGCTATCCGGCTAAGTGCATAATTTACCAAAGAGTGTTACACCATACAATAAGTGCATAATAGGACACATTGCAGTACCTTAAAAAGAATACACACAATGGGCTAACGTGCTTGAACGTTGCTGAAGCTGTAAAAAAATGATTGCTAAAATACTGCAAAGACATAATTATGCAAACATTTTAGTGCAATCAATTTCACAGCATAATAGGCTCAGATATACATTTGAGTCTCTCCTCATCGCTCTTGGCATTAAACACTGTAACACATAGTCCAAAATTAATTTGTAATCCACGTGAGGTAATTTTGTAATCCAAACAGTTAACATGTAATCCACATGGATAATATAAAATAGCAGCAAATAGAGAAGGGGGCTCCCAAATAACCTGAGAAGGGGGGAAAAAGAAAAATAGGCGCGCTTAGGCGCAACTGGGAATTTTCTGCAGAAAATGGGTGAGAGTCAAACAGGGGGCAATAAAAACTAGATAAATTAATAACAAGTGCCAACTAGCTCTGACCCATCAGGTGCGGTCCATGTTGTGGCTCCCATAGATCCAGACCATAACTCCATGAGGTGTCCTTTAAATCAACCAGACAGTGACAGCCAGTTGTAGAAGGGTTCCTCAGATGAGGGACCTGAAGTCCTCCTCGCTGCTACTGCTGCTACTAAAGGACATAAGAGGATGCTCCTGCCTCCTGTAGGCCAAGCTGGCTGCCGTGGTTGAGCTCCACTGCACTCTGCTGCCAGAATTTGGACTTGACCAGGTGGTGGTCACACTGGTGAGCGCTGCTGCCACTTGATGCTTCACTTTTCTGGATACTCCTGCTGGGACAGCAGGGGTAAGGGCTACTGGCTGCAGCGGTTCAGGCAAGGCTGCACCCAAGGAAAAACCACCAGCTCCCCTGGCTGCTGCTGACTTCATTTTCCATGGTAGCTGGTATTGGATCACCATGGGCTGGAATTTGAAAGATGATGTAGTCAGCTGACCCAGGTGAAAGGACTGTGGTGGTGGTGGTGGCAATCCAGGAATCAGAGGCTCCGGCTGTGGCTTCTCCCTGAAAAGGAGGGTGCCATCTGGTGAGTCTTGTAGGCAGTGCACGCGTCATGCGGCTGCTGGTTCCTCCAGCCAAACTTCTGATGGTGATGCAGGTACCAGTGGCTTAGATAATAAGGTAACCCCGGAAGCAAAGGGGCCTTTCAGGGATGCCATGGGGGTATATTCCACCTGATTTTCCACGTATAGGCTATGACGGGCTTGGGGCAGGTAAGACCGTTTCACAGACCTGTGGCCCACAAAGTACTCCTCCCCATCCTCGTTGTCCGCAAGGAAGCCACTGCGTCGCTCGACTGAAAACCATAGGACGGTTCCTTTATGCTGTTCCAGCGTAGGGTCTCCCGGCCTTGGATGGTCAAGCACTTGGATGACCCAGTCCTCCACCACATTCTTATAGACCCATAGGGTCTGGGCGTGGGCCATCACTGATGCAGGCACAATGGGATTCTGCCACATGAAAGGTGTTGTTGTTCTTCTCCTGGGAGGCGGAGTGGACACTCCAGCCGCCTCTGCCGCACCAGCCGGCACAGTGGACACCTCCGGGGCCCGTGCGATTCTCGGGGTCACTTGTGCCACTCTGATCTCCTCTGGACTGGCCGGTGGTTCGGGATCGCTACCAAACACCATCTCTCCCCACTTTGGTCGTACTTGTTTCGCCATGCTGTGGTGTCTTGTTCACCGCTGGCTTGAACTGCAGAGGAGGGTAGAGTAATGAGGGAGGAGTTTTCACTCCCTATACTTGCAAATAGATAGTTCCCGGTGGGCCGGGCTGGTTTTTCCCACTCCTAAGGAGAGCATATCTTCACTTTCCCGCTTCTGGGGGCTGGGGGGCAAGAAGAATGCGTACGTAGCATACATAGCGTCAGCGTCAAAATTTTAAGAACATTTACGAATCGTACGAAGCGAATCTGAATAAATCCGGATTCGCTTCGGAGTAGGAAATAAGGAGGATTCGTAACGAATATAAAAAGCAGCGAATTGATTCGCTCATCTCTAATATCAACACAGTCACAGTGTACAAATAACCATGCCATATGATGTCCAGAATATAAGCCATATACTGTACTGTGAAGTTCTACATAGTTGTAAATACCACCACACATATAATTCCAACATACTATACAGAGACCATATATCCATACATCAGTCCCATATAAATGTCTAAATAAATGTTTTTTGGGGACTTTATAGGAATATTTCCTAAGTACCATAAGCTGTCACATTTGACACCTACAATACAGATAAGCGAATTTCTTGTAATTTTTGTTTATGTCCGATTTGTCAAATCTTTCTAAAAATTCAATTAGGTTCTGAATCGATTTAAAAAAAAAATCACAGAAAACAGATAATAATGCACTAACACAACAGATGCAAGCATTATATATGGACTAAGCCATCACTCTGATATGATAAAATCCGAGACTCTAAGCCAATATATTTTGATCAACACTTTTCCCCGCCTATCCCATAGACGACCTTAATTAGGTGGTACATATAGCTGTGCATGCTCCTCCTCTCATTGGTTGCTGGATGCACATAGAGGTGACTAGGAGCAGCACACCATATTTGCAGTGGCTGGTCTTTTGAATGTAGATGCCTATATGGCATAGGTAGGTTTAGCATAGGACCTTCCTGACTGCGACCAACTTGGCGCCAGTAGGCGGGCACAGATGTGGATTAGTTGCCCATTTCAACCAATCAGACTCCATCTTTCATTTTTCAGAGCTCGTTTGGAAAATGAAAAGTGAAAGCTCGGCAACTAAGCAGGTTTTCCTTTACACCAGTTTGATAAATCTCCCTCAGTGTTTTTCAAAGCACACTGCGCCATCGCAAACTACAACAACGTTCCAAAAATTGTCCATTATTGGGGGCAGAAAATGTTTTAATACACACAGTGTTTTCAGAAACAAACAGTAGCTTGTTGGGAACAAAAATTAACAGGGGAAGATGCCTGCTCATATTTATACGCACAAGGTTTAATTGTCAGAGGAAGCAGTGGCTTGCTTTTAACAAGGCTTGAAAAATTATCCCTTATTTTTGGGAGCAGAAGCAGTACAGTGTGAATATGGAAAGCATAAGATAAGGTCTAAAGTGTGTAGGAGTAATAGTGGCATGTGGCAGCAATAGTAGCGGCAGCAGTAGCAGCACAGCATGGGACAATAGATGTGTGTGCAGCTGTGTAGGGGTAATAATAGTAGTAGTAGTGGCAGCTGGGTAAGGCTAATGGTAGTGACAGTAGGGGGAGGAGCTACTGCAGCAGTGGGGGGCAGCAGCAGCCATACAGTATGGAATATGATGGTAGTTAGATATAGTACCCCGGAGGCTAGCAAAGAATGTCTTCTGTGTACTTAATTCCAGGTCCTCTGATACTGTGCCTTAATAATACTGTTATACAACTGTTATTACATATAATGTGCCTGGTTGTCCATCAGGTGGCAGTGTATCGGGCAGAGAGTACCTTTAGATAGAATGGAACTTACCATTCCATTCTCCGCCTTTGGTCAGAAGTGGGCTAGTCCTGCTTCCAACCAAGGGAAGAGTTGCAGGAAGCTGTAGGGAGTTGAGTTTAGAGTCCAAAGGGACCAGACATAGTGCAGTCAGGGGAGCATTCCCCCCTCCTGCTGCAGGAGTTTTCCAGGGGGAGCAGCTTGGAAAGCATACGGCTCCTTTCCATTTAATAGACTGAGTATTACAAGAGGGGTCAACAGCCAAAGGCACCCCTCTAAACAGTACAAGAACATCTAGAAAGTCCAGTAACCAGACAGAAGCCAGAGATTAGCACAGCAGACAGAGATAAAGCAAAGTATTCAAGTTTACCTGCCAGTTTACCTTTAGCCTGCTGGAGCCAAGAGAAAGCTCAAATATCATTTGGATGACACAAATTCAAGTAAAAACTGTTGAACGTTACTAAATCTGGACTCTACTTATTCCACCAAGTACAACTCCTTTGTTGCTGTGGAGCCTAACATCGTGGAGAGACAGTATCTAGATAGGAGCACCGTGACACAAACTATTAGGGCCACGACATACCGCTCGGCATTACTAAACACTGGGACCCCGATCGGCCCCGGCGGCGGCATGCTACACAGGCAGACAGCAGCTGTAGCATGATGGGTTAGCAATAAATAGCCACCATCAGCAAAGGCAGATCTATTCATAGGCCTCAGCAGGAAGTATTTTTTGACAAAAAATAGACAGCAGGCCAGGCACGTTTTACGGACACCTGGAGTAAAGTACGGCTGATGACATAGAGAAGAATTAAATTTTGGTGAAGGTGCAGAACTGTTCCACATTTCCATAATGGTGAGACAAGTTTTACTGACAGCTTGACAGAGTTAGCAATACCTGCTGATTTTAATTTTGGGCACGATGCGGAACTGTGCCAAAATTATTACAAATAAGTAGTAGAGCAACAACTGCACCACCAGCAACTCAGCCAGGTGGATGTTCAACTTGCACACAAGCTAATTGCAGGTCACAAATAGTTTTCTCATAGCCATACATTCCGTTTTGGATGTCTCATGATGGAGGGAAGAATAAGGAGCAGAAGGATTCTGAGCAGGAGAAGAAGCATCTGATAATGATGACAAAATTACTATACTACTTGGGAATGCGGCCTGGTTTCCACAAAGAAGATTGAGAGAAGGAAGAAAGACTTGTTCTCAGTACTATTTTCCTACAGGATTAGGTGATGCCGTCTCATGTGCTGCACTAGAGCCCTGGTACCTATGTTTGTGTATAAATGCCCACAGCTTATTTTCATCCTGCAGATCTTGCACATGTAAGCCGTGTACCGGGGTGGGCTCCCCAGGATACAGCGAAGTCACGAACGAGGAAAGTAACTCCAATACCAGTTTTACTAAAACCGTATTTTACTTAAACGTGGTAATGAACGTGACCACAGATGCTGGTTACACGCAAATAAATTTCCATACACCCAGCCAGGAGACTGAGACTCTTGTGCTGCGCAGCGCCCTCCGATGGATGCTGAAGGTATAAGATGTAAATGTACCTACTGTCGGGCTCAAATAGACCAGCCACGCTTTACTTGTTGTTCCCCTAGAATAAGGAACAATTATTTTGGTTTGTGATGCCGGCTAGCCTGTGGTACAGCACAACAGCATACACTGAGACATTTATTAAACAAACAGCTGTAGAAAGCATAGGTGGCATGATGGAACTCAATGTGGCTTGCACAGATTAGTCTGTAATTGAAGAAGTTACTTAAAGGGCTTTTGCTACCATTACATTATTTTAATATACTGTAACTCAGCATGAAAAACTAGTTACTTTGGCAATTTACTTTCTGTTACGCAAATGCTTCAATTGCGTGATATTCTCTAGACTTCATTATAATGGCACCCATTCATGTTTAATATGTATATTAATGTGCACGTCCACCTACTGAAGTGGTTGCACATGCTCAGTTCTGTCCTTCAACTGTTACCAGACATATCTACAGTTAGAAGCTGTGATAGTTATAGGGAGAGAGCTGCAGCAGAAAAAAATGCTCTCTGAGAAAAGATACACCCTCTGAGTTGTGATTGGAAGATGCCGCAAAAAGGACACTTCCCTGAGCTGCAAGGTTGAAAATAATCTAGCAAAGCGACTGGAGCAATTAATAGGGAGATCTCTGGATCCATGTGAGGTACAGGGCTGGTCCTAGCTCTGTACATGTACTCTAAAATGTCTCATTTTAATTTCTTACATCACTATATGATGTCTGATTTTCATTTTTATATCAATCATGGCATAACCCATTTAAACAGCATCAACATATTCCAATTCACATTACTCCCAACCCACAAGCTATATTCCTTATCTTATTTATGTACGCTATAAGAAAACATAAATAAAGTAAGCTAAAATACTATAGTAATATTAGCGAACAGTTCCTTACACGTTCCTTGTTTCTGTTTACAGGAAGAAATGGAATGAAATCGATACCTTCCTCTTCCTCATTGGCATCATCCTCTTTATTTTGAATGTAATCTGTCTCATCATCATATATGTAAAATTAACCAGAAAAATAGGTAAAACAACAGAACATTTATGGATTTTAGATCAACAGTTAATAAACAAATATATCTGATTCTATAAAATTAGAACGATCATTTGACACCTTTAAAAAAAGTGTCACTTCTTGTCTCAAAACTGATATGAGTCTATGTGTGTTGCATTCACCACCTGCTCTAGTTATCTCCAAGAGTGAGAATATAACATCTACTGATCTATTCCAGACTGGAGTACAGTCAGGGGAAGACTGGCCATAGACCCTACAGGGAAATTTCCCGGTGGGCCAATGCCCAGGGCACTACCCAAGCCCTGCTCACTGCCACTGGCCGGGTACATCAGGGGCGGACTGGGAACTTAAAGTGGCCCTGGAAAAAATACTAAAAGTGGCCCTGTTTTGGAGTTGGGTCCAAATTGATGGAAGACAGGGCCAGCAATACTATATTGTGGTACATTATACCACCCCAACAGAGCCAAATAGCACAGTCCATCACACTATATTGCCAGCAGCACAAAATATATCCCCAAAAAATGTCACTGGCCGGCTGTGAGGAGGGCTCAGGTGGCCCTCTGAGCATCGGCCCACCGGGAAATTTCCCTGTAAGGTCTATGGCCAATCCGCCCCTGGGGTACATAATGATGTAATGCGGTCAGTGGTAAGTAGCACTCTGAGCATCAAGTACTTATATACCTGGACAGCATCCACAGATACCCTCCTGAATACAATTGTATTGCCATCCTCATGACAGGGATACAGTTGAACACTGAGGCAAAGGCATGTGAGCCCATGGCTCCCTGCCCTGCTACTCTCCCTCATAGGTCACTATATGAGGCAGCACTAGAGCACTTTGTTCCTGCATACAAAACTAAATATTAAAGGAGTTGTTTGAGACAGGGGTGCACACAGAAATCATGGGGCCCAGTGGAAAAATTTAGCATGCCCACCCCCCATCAATCTCCGACAGATTTACTTATAAATTGTTTCCCTTTACACTGCAGATAATAAAACGGTCTGTCTGCAGTCATCACTAGGGGAAGCTCAGTATATAGAGATGTATGCAGTTACTATTGAACTCAATGGAAGTTGTAAAATCCTGTTGCACTGAACTCCGTCTAGTGGCAACTGTAGGAACATGCTCTAGCTCTACTTTGGCAAGCAAGAGGAAGAGTTATCCTAACTAGATGGTGCAAGATGTTGGTCCCCCACCAATCGAATTTTGATGATTCTTAGGATAGGTCATCAATATTAGGAGTCCTCTAGCGATAATATAAATGGATGTTGTTATTCTGTTGAATGAGCTTTCAATTATGGATTAACTAAGCTTCTCCTTCATCATATGTGAAGATGCTCATGTTTGTCAGAAGTGTACCAAAGAACCCGAACCAAACCAGCTGATATGTAACCCCATCAGAGAATCATCTTTAGGCATAACCCGAACAATTCAGGCAGAGGGTAAGCACTGATCATTTTTGTCAGCAGATTATTGTTTTATTTTACAACTGTCTGATAGAGTATATTGTAAAGTTGTTTTTTTTTGCTGTTATATTGCCTACAATATATGGCTATTAAAATCTATGCAAAACTCACTTCTCCACATATAGAGAAATTATTAAACATTTTATTGGTGTCTCTGTGAAGTTATATTAAAAAGTTGCTTTTTTAGTATTCATTGCCCTAAGAGTGGATTTTTGCCTTTTGCTATCTTAAAGGGGCATACCATTTGTGTAAAGTTATCCCCTATCCACAGGAAAGCTATAACTGAGTATTGCTAAGGAGAGTCTGTCTTCAATGATCTAGGGATTCTGAACATTTCTGTAATATATGTTAGGAAAAGGTGCTTCTTTGTACTAGAAAACAGGGTGTAAAGAGTCTTCTTAGGCTACTTTCACACTGGCGGCAGGCCTGATCCGGCAGGTGAAGGGTGCTGCCGGATCAGGCCTGCCGCAGTGACATGTGTGGAGCCGGAACCGCGCTCCGGCCCCACACATGTCACACAGTACATACATACACATAAACATAAACATACACACACATATAGACAAACAAACACACATACATACTTACATGCTCCCCGGCAGGTCTTCGGAGCGTCAGAGGACAGGACGGCTCACACAGGTCACGATTCCCCACAGCGCCCTCTGCTGGGCGCCTGGTGGAATCATGACGATTCCACCAGGCGCCCAGCAGAGGGCGCTGTGGGGAATCGTGACCTGTGTGAGCCGTCCTGTCCCTCTGACGCTCCGAAGACCTGCCGGGAGCATGTAAGTATGTATGTGTGTTTGTATGTCTATATGTCTGTGTATGTTTATGTGTATGTCTGTGTCTGTATGTGTCTATGTGTAGCCGGATCCGTAATGGACTCCATTGAAAGTCAATGGAGGGCGGATCCGGTTACCATTATGGTCACACCAGACGGATCCACCCCCATTGACTTGCATTGGGGGTCATTCCGGATCCGTCTTGGTGCGGATGCCTGGACCGGAGAGCAAACCGCAGCATGCTGCGGTTTGTTCTCCGGTCTGAAGACGGAACGGAATGCTTTCAGGAGCATTCCGTTGTCTTCAGTTCAGTTTTGTCCCCATTGACAATGAATGGGGACAAAACTGAAGCGTTTTATTCCGGTATTGAGCCCCTATGACGGAACTCAATACCGGAATTTTAAAACGCTAGTGTGAAAGTAGCCTTAGTAAAGCTCTAACAGCAGTCTTCAGTCTTCTGTTCTGCTAAGCACTGAAGATGCCTGTGTGTACCAAGTCAGACAGGCAGGGTGATGGGCAGTGATAGGGTACGTGTCCACAGTTAGAGACGGGGGTAGTAACAAGGGGCAAGCAAGAAGTCTCTGTATGTTACACAAAGGCATCTTCAGCGCTTAGCAGAACAGAAGACTGAAGACAGACTCTCCTTAGCAATGTTGTTCAAGCTTAACTAAGAAGACTCTTTACTCCCTGGTTTCTAAAACAAAGAAGCATCTTTCCCTAATAAAGTATACTACATAAATGTTTAACATTCCTGTCCCTACACTATAAATATATAATAATAATAACTGAAATTACAATAATAATTTTACCTCAGTGGTCACGTGTTGTCCATGCACACGTTACTGTTGAAGCCACTGATTGACGGGGACTGGAAGTACAGAGCCACAGTGATGAGGGAAAAGTTAAAGGGTTTCTGTCATCAGAATTTAGCCTACAAAACCGAGTGTCATTTTTAAATCGCAAATGACACCTGATGACAGAAAGCCTTCTTTTATAGAAAACTATATGGTAGTTTTTGTTAAAATAGCGTTTTTATAATATGCTAATTAGGCCCCCTAGGTGCAGTAGGCGTGAACCCTGCACCTAGGAGCGGCCGTAATAACGCCCCTTACCCCTCCTCCCTTGCGTTGATTGACAGGGCCGGGCAGCCATCTCTTTCGTCTCCCGGCCCTGTACGATCGCGAACTCCCGCGCCTGCGCATTGCGATAAGCAATCCGCGCATGCGCATTGATGAAGCCGGGACCCGGGCGGCCGCCGGCTCTCAACGCGCGTGCGCAGATTGCTTATCGCAATGCGCAGGCGCGGGAGTTCGCGATCGTACAGGGCCGGGAGACGAAAGAGATGGCTGCCCGGCCCTGTCAATCAACGCAAGGGAGGAGGGGTAAGGGGCATTATTACGGCCGCTCCTAGGTGCAGGGTTCACGCCTACTGCACCTAGGGGGCCTAATTAGCATATTATAAAAACGCTATTTTAACAAAAACTACCGTACAGTTTTCTATAAAAGAAGGCTTTCTGTCATCAGGTGTCATTTGCAAATGACACTCGGTTTTGTAGGCTAAATTCTGATGACAGCAACCCTTTAAGTGTGTCGTTTTCAGGGGTGATCTAGCCTTTCTGCTGCCTGAGGTGAAACACCCCCCCCCCCAATAAGCCAATTTCTTAACCTAACCCCTTTGCCACAATGGAAGGGTTCATTCCCAATGGCCCTTCCACTGCCCCCCTCTTGCCCCTACCTGGTGCTGCCTGAGGCTGCTAAACCGAATTTCCTCACTTGGCCTCATTGCAACTTGGTTGTTTTTAGGTATCAGACCCTCCCCAGCTGCCTAGCAGAAGTTTTTGGTTTCAGAGAATAACTATAATTATAATATAATTATTCTTATTATTAGCCTTCTTCTCTTGGTAAAATTGGATATTTGCAATACTCTTCCTTAGTTTTGAGGTAGAAGGACGTGAAACTGTTTTTCTTATTTCTAATCTTGAATAAATGTTTCTATGTTTTTTTTTTCAGGTGACAGTGAGACGGAAAGTTCTGGAAGTTCAGACTATTCTGATACTGAAGAAAAACAAGACCCTTTGAAGGCACAGGTAATGTACACTATATGGTAATGGTAATAAGAGCTCATCAACGCTATTAGTGGCAAATCACAAGGATACAATAACTGTGACGTCAGCCAATCGCTAAACTGAAGTGCCGGCATTGCTAGGAGATTACAGCTTTTCTAGGCAGCCACATGGACAGCCATTATAATCAAACTGACCTTGTTTCTGACTGGAAAAGGTTGATGAAAGTGATAGGAGACAAAGTAGCATGGTGCTTTCCTTCCTTCCAGTCGAAAGGTATGGCAAGTCAGTCAGACATTGGTGGCATATTCCAGAAATGTGTTGTCAATGTCTCTCCTGAGGCAACCTTTCTTAATCATAAATCAGGCAGTTATCGGGAATATATCAACATTCTTACATTCATTATTAGCAAGATAAAGAATAACAAGCAAAAAGTCACTTGTGCATGGAAAGAGTCCTGCTAACAAATAAGTTCATTCTGATAATAATTCATATTCATATGTAAACTCACTGGACCTAGAGGCACAGGAACAGACTACCAGAATTACCGTATTCAGCATAGCCATCATCAAATCCCCATTGACTATAATTGACTATATTTCTGGTATATACGCCAGAAACCCGCTGGATACCATTATAGTCAATGGGGATCCAGCAGTGTGCTGCCCTGTCCGTGCAGAATTCACACAGTTTGAGTCAGGTCAGGAAACATTAAAAAAACGTTCACCATTGCCAGAGACAATGAAAAAAAATGACAGAAACAAAATATTATGGCCATATTTAAGAGGGGTTATCCTGCTGACAAAAAATATTGTTTAGTAAAAAAACTGAACCTAGGCTATGTCCACATGACATTTATGACATCTGTCTATTCTGTATACCATGATGTATACTCCATTATAAATTAATGTATACATTTAATATATATTTCTTTTTACTGGATACAGTTGTATAAAATAGCAGAGTCTAAAATATTGTTTTATTTTTTTGTTTGGAGTATACTGGCCAGATGGAGGCCAAAAGGACATTATTTTGGCCTCCATCTGGCTAATATAACCCTATGGGTATATTTGGCATTTATTGTGAGAGCTTTCCCGGTGTACAAACATCATCTGAACATACAGTGGCCTTCCTAATGTACCTCATTTATTAAATGTGCTTAGAGTCCCTCTCCAGGAGCTTGACAGATATATTTCCGTTTTTAATCTGACACAGGTGATATGATGGAAGGGCTCAGTTCAATAGCTAAGCAGCCTTCTTCTCCACCATGGCTGATGAAGTGATAAAGGGGGTGGCTTAGCTGTAAGACCGAGCCAGCCCTCTTCCTGAACATTGAAAACACAGCCTGAATAGGTAATGAATTTGGAAATGGAGCTGATGATGAAACCAGGAAAGGGACTTTAAAATATCATAATCCAAGCGCATTAGTAAAGTACATTAGTAAGTTAAAAGTTTTTACTATTCATAAAAATAAACAGTATTTTTGCCACTGGACAACCTCTTAAATTTCTTATTATTAATTATTAGTATAATAATTAGTATGAGTAGCAGTATTATTGAGTTGGTCACTTTCTGGTTACTGTTGACCAATGTGTTTGTAAGATGATTATACGACATTCACTAATATAGTCTTTTTTTATATTCTGTGCCATTTTCTATATTTCCATATTTCACATGCACACAGAGGTCCTGTCTAGAAATGAGCAAATCAAATCCAACGAAGTGGAATTCAATTAGAATTTCTGGATGAATTTGCTTAGCTGCTAAACCGAATTTCCTTGTGGTAGCAAATCAATTTAACTTGAAATAGTGTAAAAAGCAAAAAAAATCATAATACCTCCTCCATTTGCTTGTAACGGGCTGGCCGCCACCATCTTGATTGAAGATCTCGGCCAAAATCCCATGCGTGACGACATCATCTTGGGCCACGCAAGATATTTGTGCACAATGGCGATGGCCGGCCCGTCCCAAGCGAATGGAGGCGGTAAGTATGATTTAAGGTTTTTTTTCTGTTAATTTGAAACTGTATTATTACTCTCAGATGGCATGATCATATATGAATGTGGCATCTGATGGGTACAATGATGGGGTTCCTTGTCATTGCACCCGCTACTTACAAAAAAAAAAGTGCTTTGTGACAAAGTAATTAGTCACAAAGCGAATTATATTTGTAAAATTCAGCGAAGCTGCCGAATCAAATTTTCCAAAAGTTCGCTCATCTTTAGTTCTGTCCCTAGAATGGCTGCTGATGGAGTGTCATGTGACCAGGTAAATCACCTCCATGTGATGTCTCCTCCATTCAAATACACTGCACCTGCCATCTGTACTTTACTGTTGGGAGTTCAGTGCAAGCGCAAAGAGTTTGAATATAGACATCACATGATCGTGACTTGCCTGGTCACATGACCGTCCATCAGCAGCCATTCCATGCGCAGGACCTAAGATTTGCATAAGATTTGCCTAACAAGGGGGCATACCTTATGAAATATAGTAAACTGCACAGAATATCAACAAAGACTATATTAGTAATGCCATACAGTAATCTTACATACACTTTGGTTACTAGTCACCAGAAAGTGGCCAACTCCCTTAAATACCATAGGCAACCTTATGAATAATGATGTCCACTGTCTTCTATATTCTCTCTTCTGAAGAAATATCTAGACAGCTAAATGTAAAAGAATAATTTGGTTTGTAAAGTATTAAATAGTTAAGAGAGTGTACAATTAATACCCATTCATATCTGACAGTACCTTATTGGAGTGTAGTATTTTTTTTCAAATCAAATCATTTTTTATTGATTTTCTTGGCATACAAAAAGAAAAATAACACAGATTCACGTGCAAAGGTACAGAATAACCCAAATAGGGTACAACCATATTCATAGACAAAATATACCCAAAATCCCTAAACCAACCCCCTCACCCTTCCTAGAACTGCACCATAATGCACTTAAACCAGTCCTCTCTCCCGTCCTAACCACCAATAATACATTCCTAGCACAGTTAACTCCTTAAGGCCTTTCAGAGCCGTTCCCTCCCTACTTCTTCTTATCGAGTAGTACCTCTCCCCAGTTGAAAAGATAATAAGCGCCAGGAAGGCAGTCCTGGTGTTGTTATCCACGGACCCCATATAGAGTCAAACTTTTTGATAGTGCTTCTTTTATAATGCACTCCCCTCTCTGATCCAATTATCACATTCATACAGGCAATGAACTCCTCTTTAAATGGAACAGTGGTGCTAATCCAGTATTTGGCTTGATATAGTAGTCTGCTTATGCCAATGATGGGTCCCTCTGTAGGATCATCCTGTAGTAAACCCAGTATACACGTTGTTGGTTCACCAGTGAGTCTGATTTTATAGACTTAAAAAATAACATCTAAGACATCTGAAGTATGTGTGCATCAGGAATATAGCATTTATGGCAATTAGATGTGTCACGTATACCCAATCTATGAAGAAACATGGGCGTCCTATAATAACTAATAATGGAAAATGTTCCTGATAAAATGAAAGCAATAATTTATATAAAAAAAAAAAACAGAAATCACCCCCTTGGTCCCTCCCCCACTTCTAATCTGTTCTGCCACCATAGATGCAAGTATGGTAAGATTACTTGACTTGCCGTGCACTGCTAAGGTGTGCCGAAGCTGTAGATACTGGCAAAAGAGAGAGTTTGACAGGCCAAACTCTGCCTTCAGTTGTTCAAAGCTTTTAAGTGTACCTTTATTGTACAGCTGTGACACCCAATATACTCCCCTCCTCTCCCATGAACCAAAACCAGCCAATCCCTTTAGTTCTGGCAAGTTAGGATTGTTCCATAGCGGAGTGAGGGCATTGCAACCCAAAAGTTTAGTTATATCTTTCAGCTTCTGCCATACTTTACAAAATAAATTCACACTCGGAATGTTGTCTGGCAGGCGTATAACTGAGCTAAGCTCCAGTATGTATCCTGGTGGCTTCCCTCCCATTAGGTATGAGACCAGTACCCACACAGGACCTATGCTACCTATTGAGCCCCATATTTACATTGTTGGGCCTGTGCCACCAAAAAATATAGCCATGGTTTGAGGATTGCTAACCCCCCATTGACCTTATCTCTTTGTAAGGTTTCTAAGCAGATACTTGGAGACTGCTTATTCCATATTAGGGATCTAAACAAACCTTGGATTTTATAAAAGTGGCACATTAGTATCTATATAGGACTATTGTGTAGTGTATGCAGAAATTGTGTCATCAACACAATCTTGCCTAAATTTGCTCTTCCAATAATTGAGAGTGGTAACTTGCACCAACTAGACACCTTCTTAATGCTCCTTTCATTGGAGTGCAGTATAGTGAGGAGCAAGTGACCTCTAGAAGACTCTAAGTCAGGGATGCCCAACCTCCAGCTGTTGTAAAACTACAACTCCCACCATGCCCTGCTGTAGGCTGATAGCTATAGGCTGTTCAGGCATGCTAGGAGTTGTAGTTTTGCAACAGCTGGAGGGCCGTAGGTTGGGCATCCCTGCTCTGAGTGCTGTGTATCATGCTTTTCACGTGTTCATTTAAAAATCAATTGGCTGTAACTCTTTCAGACTATCACCTATACAACAGTCCATTTTGACAACAAAAAACAACTTCCAGATTATGAGAACATTGTTGAAACACCGGACTACGTAAATGTTGACCCGAAAAGCATTAATGAAAAGAACAAGAAGTTAAAGAAGAAAGTTATGTCAGTAGATTACACGACTGTGGTCCCTATGCCAGTTCCCTTTAAAAGACCATCTCATCCATCAATATACGCAACGGATTCCTCCTCATCATGAAGAGCTGTTTTATAAAAATTTACCACTGTGCCCACCTCTACCATGAGAAGCCATTTCTCATGTGAATGCCAACAAAGCAGCTATTTTCCATTTTTTAATGCATAACCATCAGCTTCAGATGCATAATATCCCACATCTGTTCATGTTACTATCTCATTTCTTCATTTACTGTCAGTTATTGCTTTTATACCCAGAGAGGCATTTATCTGGTACCTCAAAAAAGGGAGTGTCTGAGGTCACAGAGCCAAAGATGACTCAACGCATATATCTCATCATATCCCAAAAATAAATACAGAGAGGACAAGAGTCTTTAAGCTTGAAACCAGAGTGTTCATGTTTCTTTCCAACCTACTGATCTGATCTGATTTGAAATGTATGCTAACCCATGGATCATCCTTAAAATTTGCTATTGCTTTTTTTAATGTAACGTTGCATTGCAGAATGCTAATATTGTACCTCATTATCGCATATGTTATTACCTACAATGTTGTGCTTGAATAAACTGAATAGCACATTAGTGACCCCCTGGTTCTCAATAAAAAGAAAATTCACTTAAAAGGGTTATCCCATGACTAATGGAAAAAATGAAAATCAGACATCATATAGTACATGACAATCTCTTTCTAACAAAGCTAGAACCAGCCCTGTACCTCACATGGGACCAGAGATCTCCCCATTAATTGCTCTACTAGATTTATATCAAGCTGACAACTCAGGGGAAGTGTCTTTTCTGCTGCAGCTAAGGGGGCGTGTCTCAGCTCTCCCTGTCTCAGCTCAGGAGGCAGTTGGAGGATAAAACTGAGCATGTGCGACCTTCTCAGTGAGAAATAAGAAAAAGAAAACAGCAGGTGGTGCTATACAAATACATTTTATTGAATAACTCAGTAGCTATGCAAAATTTTTAATTATGTGAAATTACAAAAGTATTCAGATCCAGGTGCTGGTTTGAAAACTAAAGAATATTTTTCATGGGACAACCCCTTTAACAGGGCGAATGTATACTGTAAAGGGTGTTCCAGCTAAATGAAAATAGCTGCAGCGGGTTCAGAGGGGATGAAAGACATAAAAAAGGAGATACTCATCTCCACTAATCCCCCAATGCTGCCTTTTGTCACTACCTAGGTCCTCGCTGATCTCTACCTCTGCTTCCTGTCTCAAAAGGTATGCATCAAAAGGCTCTTGTATTGGTGCTGTCATAGAAGCATTTCTCAGAGTCCAGAGAGAGGCAACACGTTTCGAGGGCGGATTACGATCTTCTTCAGAAACAATGTTACAAATGTCTCAATATGCCGAAAATAGCTCAAAATGCCATGGCAACCAATCACTGATTTGTCACTGCTTGGCTAAGATAGCATTTTGAGGCATTTCCAAAGACCTACTGAAGGGATTCAAGATTTATGAGCTCCACTGGAGACAGAGAATGATGAGTTTGTAATGTGGTATGTCAGTGCTATATAAGTGAGTAAAATAAAATTCCTGCATGTTATGATGAGAGCCAGATCTAGAGGGCAGTGGGAACCCAGGCAGTGCTGGAATGGCAGTGGCAGAAGGTATTGCCTCTTTTATGTTTTTTAAGCCTCTGTGACCTCGCTGCTGCCAACTACTTTTGATTAGTTGAAACTCCCCTTCCTAATGTGCGGTGAACTTCTTTTGTAAGCCTCTGCCATGGACCCACTCAATCCTGGTCCCATCTGCATGCGCCTAAATTGGCCACCAATTTCTCAGACAACTCCATGTACATTGTTCTTCAGTAGTCTGAGACATTCCCCCTGCCCTTGGACTTGCCAGTGCTGCTAACATGAGCTAAAAACACAAAAACTGCATCAAAACTGCACTGTGTAAACCTAGCATAGTTGCCTGGGGAAGAGAGAATGACACCAATATCAGCAGAAGAGATAATAACTGAGATGTAGTGAAAGTGGCAAATAAGAATATAAAGAAACTAGCAATACAATGAGTAGTATTTAAAAAAAACTTTACAGGCTGCACACAAATATTTTTATTTCATCAATTTTTGTCTTTGAATATTCACAATATTTTACAATAATGAATATATAGTGCATAGTTTGGAAAAAAGCAGTAGAGTGTAGGAAAAAAATGGGTTCTACGGTGCTGTCAAAAAGCAATGAATCATGTCAAAGAGGAGCAGCACCACACAGGGGGATTCTGAGAGAAATCACCAGTGTTGCCAGCCGTCCAGAAATTTCTGGACAGTCCGTAAAAATAGACAACTTTTTTTCCTGCGTCCGTGAAAAAAAATAGATTACATTATTTTGATAGTAATTGGCATCATTCTACAGCTCACAGTAAATGCCGGTAATGAGGTCTCATCAGTATATTGAGTTATAGACATGTATTACTTATCTTTATCATTCATTGTGGTTTTCCAATTTGTCTGTAAAAAATGTTGGCTGTCTGTGATTTTGGGATAAGTTGTCCAGAAAAAAGAAAAATTCTGGTTGGCAACCCTGGAAATTACTTATCCCCATCTTTGTGGTTATAACAACAGGGATGTCCTATGAAGTGCTTTGCCTTTCCTTCTTTTTCAGACAAATTATGAAATCATAGTTTGAAAAAAGTCACAGATCCATCAAGTTCAACGATTCTCAAATTAAACAACATTAATAAAGTAATTATAACCCTCAGTGCCATTTGTCATTAGATAAACAGCATCTAGCCCATTTTACTATCATTAATACCTCTTGGGCAGGGTGTAGCTATAGTGGAAGCAGGAGAAGCAGTTGCTACGGGGCCCGAACTCAGAAGGAAGACTAAAAGATTTTATTGTCAGGACCTCCTCGACAGTATTATACAATGACCTTATATATAGTCACATGACATACAGCATATACATGTAGGAAACGGATGGAGTGGCTGCCGAGCCTGGTCTGAGAAAGCAATCTTGACTAGCAACAGCAGTGGGGGTTGCGAAGAAGGTACTGGGGGAGGGTGGGGGTCATTCAAAAATTCACTGTGGGGACCTGTCATTTCTAGTTACGCCACGCTTTTAGGGTTGGGTTTTCCATAGTTTGACCTCTCTAACTGTAACTAATACTTTCCTGTACAATGAATGTCTTCTGGTCCTGTTTTAAAGTCATTGGGACAAATAAATATGTGCCAGTTCTTTGTGTTGGCCCCACATATATTTGTATATGTAAATAAGATCACCTCTATTCAAGCCCGGTTTTTCAAAGCTCTTATTATAACAGAGACCTTCCTTCTAGAGATGAATGAATCTATTCAAAATGAATCAAATTCATTTTGAATTTCACACAGGTTTGGCTTCTAGGGAATCCAAAACTTCTGTGATTCAATTCAGGCCAAAAACTGAAAATGATGTCATCCATTTTACAGATCAAAAGGCAGCACAACAGGATAGAGAAGATCACAAAGGAGGATCATATGCCTTGCAGTCAGCCTGAGCCTATCAGGAAGGATGAAATTGACATTTGTCATATGTACTATAGAAGATCCCAACCTGGAAAGCCATGTTTATTCTGAGCTTACACATTAATATGACAGTATGTCTCATGTCCTACCTTCAGACACACAATACAACTAGTTTAGGTTCAAACAGGGACAGCGTTAGTGAAGATAATAGTAATATTAACTGACAGATTGGATGGTTGTAGCTAGGGACAGGACAGGGTCGGTTTAGTGTAGTGTTTTAGAGTGTTTGTCACTGAACTACAGTCATTCCCATCCACTGAGGTTCTGCTTGCACTACACATCAATATTTAAAGCTACAGTATTCATTTCTTTTTAAAAAGGACCTGTCACCACGAAATCCAATGCATTCTTCGGGCAGCATGTTATAGAGCAGGACAAGCTGTGTATATTGATTTATATTTTTGTGAGAAAATATTCACTAAAAACATGTAATTTATAATATTGAAATATCATAATATTTCATTGTTCACCAGGGAGAACTGACAGCTATCTATGTATACACACTTACATAGAGAATGATATCAATCACTGATAACACTTCCCACATGAAAAAAAAGTATATATATATATATATATATATATATATATATATATATTATATATAAAGCTGAGTGTGTGTGTGTGTGCGTGTGTCAGCTAAAGGAATCCGCACCGCTGCAGCTACAATCACAAAATTTGGCACACATGTACATCAGGTGTCCGGGAAGGTTTTAGAACAGTTTTCAACTCTCCAGGACGTACCGTTCCTGAGATATTCCCAAAAAATGCATTAGCCAATAGTAGCCTGGTCACATGACCCTTATCAGCCAATAGAAGCTCACAGGCACACATCAGGTTTCTATGACAACCTAGCCAGTTCACTGCTTTAGGTCTGCATTAAAGAGGCAGAGCACTGTGGATGACAATGGTAAATGGGTATTCCCGGTTACCATAACTATAACTTATGTTTTAGACTAACTCATCATCAATCATTACCCCATATAATGTAAATTATACATATTTACTGTTCAGTAGTAATAAAAGATGTTTTCTTCCACTGCTACCCACCTTCCTCCTAAATCAGGCATCGACCTGTAATTCCGGCCACCGTCAAAAGAAGGACTTAAAAGCACCACCCCCAGATCCCACTAAGTCACGCCCCTGACTCAGTCAGGCCATGCCCCTTCCATGCTGCATTTGACCTGGATTAAAAATATTGGTAAAAATCACCTTCTGTCAGCTGCAGGGGTGGGGGGAGGGTGACTTTCTCCCTGCAGCTCATTTCTCAGACTGCACAGTGCTGCTGCTGAGAGTGCTGCTGCTGTGTCCATCCAGGCCCTGCGCATGACAGAGGACAGGGAGTCTGAAAGCCAGACCGTCCAGGCTAAAACAAGACCTCTGGCCACCCTAGGGGCAGGCTGATGTTAGGGTGGCCAGATGTCCGGCTTTAGGCTGGACAGTCCAGTTTTCTGGCTACCTGTCCTCCGTCCGACGCAGTGCCTGGACAGACACAGGGATGTCCACCCTTTCAGTAGCTCACACTCAGACAGCTTCTCCTCCATGTCTTCACGGAGCCGGGGGGGGCGTGGCCTCGTGTTTAGTGATGTGTCTTCATGGGAACTGGGGGCGCTGTTTCACGTTTGGGGGAATGGCCGGTGAGGTCTGGCTTTCTGGGGTGAAGACAGTGGCCACTCTAGCTGCTGTGGAGGTCACAGTTAAAGGGGCGGGCTTCTGTAGAGGTCACTGTTAAAGGGGTGGGCAGCTGTAGAGGTCACTGTTAAAGGGGCAGGCTGCTGTAGAGGTCACTGTTGAAGGGGCAGGCTGCTGTAGAGATCACTGTTAAAGGGGCGGGCTGCTGTAGAGGTCACTGTTAAAGGGGCGGGCTGCTGTAGAGGTCACTGTTTAAGGGGCGGGCTGCTGTAGAGGTCACTGTTAAAGGGGCGTTCTGCTGTAGAGGTCACTGTTAAAGGGGCGGGCCGCTGTAGAGGTCACTGTTAAAGGGGCGGGCCGCTGTAGAGGTCTCTGTTAAAGGGGGCGGGTCGCTGTAGAGGTCACTGTTAAAGGGGCTGGCCGCTGTAGAGGTCACTGTTAAAGGGGAGTGCCGGTGTAGAGGTCACTGTTAAATGGGCAGGCACTGTAGAGGGCACTCTCGATATCTTTTAACGACACACACACACAAACAGTAAAAGAAATAAATTAAATATACCCGGGGCGAGTATATATATATATATATATATATATATATATATATATATACCAATCTGCTCAGCTTCTCATGCTCTATAACATGCTGTCTGCAGATTGCATTGAATTTTGCTGTGATACATCCCCTTTACAGTATAGGAGCCAGCTAGCAGCCAAATTAACAGCTTGACATTTTTATACATCATACAGCTGGACTCCAGTTGCCGATTTTTTTCTTAAAAACTGTTGCTAAGTCTCTTAAATTAATTGGTGTACCAATCCTGACCATACTATGCTGCTGACGTGTTTACTGCTGCCTTCATTACTACCCCATACACAGCTGCACATCTCCTACTTCGTCCATCGGGTTCCGTACTGTGCTGCTGCTATCCCTACACACTGCCTTGTCTGTCAGGTTGTATAATGTACTGCTGCTACAGAGGGAGAATTTTTTTCATGGCTTTGCCGTTGTGAAGAAGCCGTTGCTTCTTCACTTTCCTGCAACTCGGGCACACTGTCACATGTTGAATTTATTTGTACGTGAATTGAATATGCTGATTCGTTGGAATTAGACCAGAAATTAATTTCAAGAATTTTGCTCATCTCTACTCCCTTCCTATTTGCCTGCCTTTGAAACCTTTTCAGCTTTCCTGTATCTTAGTTCGATATCCAATATCCTAAAACTGAATATAATATTCAAAACGTGGCCTTAGCAGAGATTTATAGAAGTAATATTACTTTGGGATCTTGGATTTTTAATCTTTATTTTTATACACCCTAAAATCCTTTTTGCTTTTGTAGCTGCTGCTTGATATTGATTACTGCTGCTTAGCTTACTTGAGAATACCCAACTTTTTCTTGTTCTGTTGCCCCGACTTCTATTCCATTTAATGTAGATGTGGTAATACAATTACCGAGACCTGGGTGTATTTTTTTATATTTATTAACATTAAAATTAATCTGCCATCTTCTTGCCCATGCTGCCAGCTTATCTAGGTCTTTCTGTAATATTTACAGCCCAGCTGACTTTATCATACAGCATGTCAGTGTAAAATACTAGAGCACAGTAGTATAAGAAATAAACTAGCCACACTGGATATCTAAGTTAAGAACTTCTTGTAGCTGCTAGATACAGATATCAACCACATGCACTATTCTGAAACATATGACAAAAGCAAAATGACAACTATTAGAGTTTGAGTCTAAAAGGAGTTAAAACTTATAAGGCCTTGTTCACACATCAGTTTTTTGATCAGTTATTTCCATCAGTTATTGTGAGCCAAAACCAGGTGCAGGTCAAAAACACAGAACAGTTGCAGATCTTTTCATTATACCTGATCTCTGTTTAGTGTCCACTCCAGGTTTTGGCTCACATTAACTGATGGAAATAACTGATCAAATAACTGACGTGTGAACAAGGCCTAAGGGGTTGTTCACATATCAGTTATTTGATCAGTTATTTCCATCAGTTATTGTCAGCCAAAACCAGGAGTGGAGGCTACACAGAGATAAGGTATAATGAAAAGATCTACACCTGTTTGCTGTTTTTGACCCGCACCTGGTTTTGGCTGACAATAACTGATGGAAATAACTGATCAAATAAGTGATATGTGAACAACCCCTAATTTGTCAAAATGTAAATTGTTCAAAGTAGTGCTGATTCCACCACTGTGTCTTCACATGCGGGGTACAGATCTCTAAGGCTGTGACATGTGCCCTGCATCTGCAACGAATGTGTCCGGATCTGAGTCAGGAGGGTGTCCCGGCGACTGGAGGCACTTCCTGTGCTGCTCTGCCTACGGGCATGAAGAAAAGGGATTCTTGGAAATAGCTGGGGACTGCTGTAGAACATGTAGATCCATGGATTACTACAGCTGCTCAAGCAGGGCAACAACATTGTAATGGTGAATGCCAAATCTGAGGAGTCTAAAGGGGAAAATTGAAAAGAAAGAAACAAATGTAAAAATACAAATGTAAAAATACAATAAAACCAACTTTAGCTTGTATACTGATATCACAGGCTCAGACTGGATTTATCAATGCTAGCATGCCAGTTTTCTGAAGCAATTACATTGAAAAATTGTGTTCAGGATGAATGTCACATGTGGTATTCCTTACTATATACAATGCAGAATGCATGCTACACTTAAACTCCCCATGAATACTCCTGTACTAGTGATTATGTATATTGTGTATTTTGCTTAAATTTTATAATATTCAGCTGTGGCAATAAAAAAATCACAATCTAAGGTAAAAGCGATATTTTACATATAAATATAATCACCTAAAAATATACAAATATTTCCTAAAATTGTGATTGGTTAGAAAAAAAGAACTAAAACAAATACAATATGCTACATACATGTCATTCACTTTTGTTCCAGTTTTTTGTTTTGCATAAGGCAGTCAACATTCAAATGGATTCAACTATCTGTGTTATCTGTGTCAGCAGCTGAAAATTTGCATTAAAGGGAACCTGTCAGCTCCGAAACACCCCCTGAACTAGAGTAAGTGTTGTATAGTGTAAGTGATGCTGAATCCGAATATGTAATTTTTATCTTCATACTCACTTCCATTCTGACGCTGTGCTCCCACAAACCTGCAGTAAAATGCACTCACTGGACTCTTCTTTGAGTCCTCTCCATTATGTAAGTGAGCACTGGAGTCCACTGAGTGCATTTTACTGCTGGTTTGTGGGAATGGAAGTGAGTATGAAGATAAAATTTACATCACCGGACTCGACATCACTTACACTATAGACCGCTTACTCTAGTTTGGAGGGTGTTTCAGAGCTGACAGGTTCCCTTTAAGCATAGACAATTATGAACGCTACATAAATATATCCAGTTGTAGGACTGCAGTACTGTTTCCTTCAATGATTTTCTCTGCGCAGTGAGGCCATGTCACAGCTCCCTAGAGAGCACAGTTGAGGTGCTAACATTTAGTATATAACACAGCTTACAAATAATTTATTGCTTTTTTGCTTTTGTCTTTCTAATGTTAGAGTAGACTTTCTTTGTATAACCAGCCACAAACTCTAGAAGGTGAATTAAATGGACACACCATTATGTGTAGTGATCTATTATGGCTCCACTAAATGTTCTTTCCTCTGTTGGTATACCTTTCTCCATTGCTGCTTGGTGTAAATTGATATTTTCAAATATTCAAAACTTTAGGACTTTTATGTGAGACAAAGTAAACTGTAGGGCATGCTCAGGGTAGCCCTTTAGAATAGAGCCTCCCTGCAACATTCCACCATACAAACTCAACATGGTGATTTACTACAGTTGCTGAAAAGTAAGCTAGGTTAGGTTCTCCAAGAAGAGGAACTGACCTAGAGCTTCACTACCTGGACTCTCAACCAGACTGCCTGCCAGAGTGATTGAACTACTTTACGAGGGACAACTTTGTACAGTAATCATGAGTATAATCAGTATTAGCCTAATTGTTTCCTTAACAACATACATGAAGTCAAATGTCATGTACTAGGTTGGTTAGAATATATTATTCCTCCTAGCAAACCTCAAACATCATATAATGAATATAACACATATGTAATCTTACCAACATCTGGTGCATTTTCATCCCAGACTGACCACATTTGAACACCGAAAAATGGTGTCCAGCATATAATGTATGAAAGGACAATAACAAAAGTCATTTTGACTGTTCTGATTTTGGCTCTTGAGATTGTCCGAATGCTGCTGACTCTAGATGGCATCACTTGTCCATTGCTCTCCCTTTGTCTTGCTCCATAGGTCTGCATTTTTCCTTTGAGGTTCTTGCATATTTCACAACAGATCAAGCTGTAGCAGACTACCAGGATACCTACGGGCACAACAAATATGGATATAGTGTTCCAAGTGATATAAGCTTTAGCACCCCATGGGTATCGAAAATCAGCCCAGCAGTCTATAACTCCAGAATCTGGTTGAATTTCCTTAAGAGAGAAGATAAAGATTTGAGGGAGGCTGAGGAGACAACTGATAATCCACGTGATCCCTATCATGATATAAGCATGTCTAGTAGGTTGTTGTAAAGTTTTAAGTGGATGGCACACTGCTATATATCGATCTATGGTCATCATCATGAGCATGTAAGTAGACACAAACATACTCATCACTTGGGTATACTTTACCACCCTACAAAGGAAATCAGATCCTATAAACCTGAAGGTAATGTCCCAAATCATTTGGGGAAGGATCTGAAAAAAGGCGACTGCAAGGTCAGTATATGCAAGATGCACAATAAAGAGATGCATTCGGGTCATTTTCTTCCCTCTTCTGTAGATTGCAAGCAGCAAACCTACATTTCCCAATGTTGTAATAGTTAAGACAGTACCTAAAACAGCTACTTCAGCCTTAGCTAGATCTTCATCTCTAGAGTCTGAAGAGTTGGAAAAAATTGTTGATTTTACGGTTGTATCTACAGGGTATTGGCTTGTATCCATCAGCAAGTATTCCACAATTGCTTTTTAAAATAAGAACATTAACTAGCGTCTTATATGAATATTTTACACATATTCTCCTACAAAGCACTAAAAACTAAGCATCTGCAGACATCTAGGAAAATTCTGAATTTCCTAAGAATTATTCTTGTTACAGTACAGGTGATAAAAAATTATTTTAAAAAAACTTGATAGCTTGTTTAGTCCAGAGTTCAAATCCAAAAGATTTCTTTTTGCCCTTTCCAAATCCAACCTCCATAAGACATACTTCTTCAGTAACCATGTATCTCCTCATACGCCATTGTGGATTTCAGACGTCCAAACATCATGATGTTGGCCAGAGCTTATTACTGCACAAGTAAGAGTCTAACTCCCAGTCTATATACACATCGCCTGCCTTCTTTCTGACATCAGTTTAGTCAGGTTCTATGGAAAC
Source organism: Rhinella marina (assembly GCA_900303285.1). Classification (NCBI taxonomy): domain Eukaryota; kingdom Metazoa; phylum Chordata; class Amphibia; order Anura; family Bufonidae; genus Rhinella; species Rhinella marina. The sequence continues at coordinate 191,032 of ONZH01017199.1, forward strand.
ACCAATGAGAAAGCCCTGCGAGTTAACTGAAGGAAATCCTAGCTGACTTCATCAATGGCCCTTATGATTGCTTCCCTAGATTAAATTATCATATCATTATAATCGAATATGGATAATTAATACTTAGATAAGTTAAATACACAAAATACACTTGCATAGAATGGATATAAATTATCACTCATACATAGTTACTGCATTGTTAAGACATATGCCTATGTCATATAAAAATTATTCAATTACTTGAAGTCCAGTACGTCTAAGAAATTATTTTATTGTAAACAGTTTCTTTATATACACGGATAGCCTGTGATTTAAAAAAAAATTGCATGTTAACAGTTAATGTTTCTTATATATACATAGTTTGAGCGGTGAGGTACTGTTTTGCACAAGAATACAGCCTGCATTGAGATTCTTGAATTGGGCACAAGATCCTTTGAATAGACCCCTGTGAATTGGGTCAGTGTTCTGTCTGTTTTAAAAATGAATAGCAAACTGAAGAGAAGAATGGTCGTGTGCATGACCACTTATATGAGTGTATCAGTTCCCTTTTGTGTTTTAACCCTTCATTCTGCATTGATATAGTTTTTCAATTTTGTTTTGGAGAGAACTGAAGTTATTTTGTTTTTCAAGCAAACAGGAGTGATATTCCCTTATGTATCCTTTGCCTGTGGACCCTGTAGCAGCTGCCTTACCTGGTATGGTTCTAGTTAGGGATGATTCACGTTTGCATTTAATTGATCTGGCAGAGGAACATCCTGATGGACTTCACTGCATCTGGCGTAGCCACACATGGCAGTGCACCGCCAGACCCCAATGACTGCGATGGGATCCGGGTGTTTGCAGGCAGAAGCTGGCAATTATGCCAGTAACCGGTTGGATCCCATTATAGTCAAAGGGGTCCAGCTGTGCACTGACGTGTCCGGTGATCTCCAGCAGGCTGTTCCTCTGCTGGAACAGCCTGCTGGATCAAATAATCGCAGATGTGAATCAGCCCTTACACGTGTATTAAAGGGACACTTCCAGCAGAAAGGGCTATTATTTTAAAGTCATTATTCATAGAAAACTGCATCGATTAGTGTCATGCTCTAATTGAGTCACTACAGAGGAGAGTCTCTCTGGTCAGTGATGGTCTGATTGAGTTAAGCAAGACTTTGTTGTACTAGTCCAAATGATGGAAGAGAAAGTTAAGAGCCAGGGCAAGAGGAATACATGGAGTGGCTTCAAAAACTTACCGTATATCTAGAAAACCATCCACCTGATTTGTGCAAAATAAATTAGAATGCTCACATAATTTATTTCATCACATATCTGCCTTTAGGGTAGTGTCGCTTTAATTGACTATATGGGTTCTTTGTCTTAGAACTGAGCTGTTGTGAAGATGATATAGGGATGCCTCCATGTCATTGGATATAGAAACCCTAGTCTGCATTAATGGTACACTGTGCACCAAACTTTCTGCGCTTGTCTGGATGATGTGCAGTTAATCCCTGCTCCCTTTGTCCTTTCTAAACCTCAATTAGTCACTTGTGCATCATGTTTTCTGTATGGCTGAATCCCTAAGTGTTTTATTTCATCCGAGAGCTTACGGCAGACTTTTTACCTGTGACCAGAGGGAGAGGAGCTTAGGATGTTTATTGATAGGGATTTGGAATAGAGTGTTAGTGAAATTAGGGTTGGCTTGCTAACAATGAAGTCAGATCACATATTAGCCTTTACTTCTATTTAATTAGTTTTAGACTTTAAATTACTTTTTTTGAATGCTTAGTAGGTAACGAAATATCACCTCCTCCCTTAAACAGAGAAAGTCTGCAATATAATAAAGTAGGTTCTATTCTGGTACCTTTGATGATGGCCCTGTGTGGTTTGACTGACAACTCTTCTGTTTCAATAAAGTGATGACACTTGCACTCCAAGTATGGTCGGTGGTGCCAGCGGAAGGCTGTTGCCCATAAAACATAAGGTATCACCACGGGCACTTGTACAACTGCCGTGGTGATATCTTAACTATACTGTTTCATACTGTGGGTCTGCGCTTCTTTAGATTATCTTAACATGCCTGCACTTCATTATGGTCAATTTCAGGTTTCAGAAGATTCTAGTGAAGATCATTCATCAATTTAGATGTGTGTGACGTCATCAATGGCAAACAATAGTCTTTAGTGATGAAAACAGGTTCTATCAGAGTTTGCAGGAGGGCTGGAGAGCAACTACTGCCATCATGAATAGTGTGGAGACACACGGTATCAACACCAAGGGTCATGGTGTGAGCAGCCATTAGCTACCATGGCTATTCCCATCTGGTATTCATGGAGGGAACATTGACTGGCCTTACTATGTCCAGGACATTGTGAAATCAGTCCTACTTCCTTTTTTGACTAAATTAGGAATGTGGCCTGCCTTCACACTGCCCCGCTACAAAAAGTGCTCTTCAGGGTATGCAGCAGCTCCCCTGGCAAACTCAATTGTCAGATCTCCCTTCTATTGAGAATATCTGGGACTGAATGGGACAAGAGATCTTCCATGCAGAGCTGCAAGCAATCACCTTGGCTGAATCTATATGACCATTACCATGCCAGAGTGGCAGCCTGTATTTCAGCAAGGGAAAATACCACTCAGTATTAATGTGACCCTGCCTCAACATATACCCTAATTCAGATCCCAAAATAAAGGGTGCACCACCTTGGTTGTGTGATCATTGACCAAGCACCACTTGCAGTTTATACTTGGTTGATCTCAGCTCAAATGCATTAAAGAGGACCTTTCACCACTCCTGACATGCCTATTTTAATAGCTCCATGCATTCCCTACGTACTAACAATTCTGGAACATCTATTATTATGGCTCTATGTTGTGCCATTCCTTTATTATTTGCACTAGAGGTTATGAATGAATTGCTATTTGCCTTCAGTAAGGGAACAGAGGGGAGGTAACCAGTTGGGGGGGTGTACCTGCACAGACTGACTCTATCCAATCAGTGCTGCCATGTTCAGACTGTGCAGGGACACACCCCCAATTTGTTACCTCCCCTCTGTTCCCTTACTGAAGGCAAATAGCAATTCATTCATAACTTCTAGTGCAAATAATAAAGGAATGGCACAACATAGAGCCATAAGAATAGATGTTCCAGAATTGCCATTACATGGGGAATGCATGAATCTATTAAAACAGGCATGTCGGGAGGGGTGAAAGGTCCTCTTTAAGTTTTCAGGTTCTTTTTTCATTTTCGAGTACCAAAAACTCATTTTAAAGAACTATCCTTCTGAGATAGTTTACTACTATATTGCCCTCATTTGGACTTTAGATTCAGCTTTTCTCTTGTCCTGTGGAACGGGATTCAGCTTTTGTCTTTCTCCTTTGTTTCCTGGTACTTGTAGTCCAACCTTCTGGTTTTGATCCCTGGTCTGTTTTCTGATTCTAACTTAAAGGGAGTCTGTCACCACGATTTTGACTATTAAGTTATTTATAGCACTGGATTCAGCTGACTATAAGCATCTCCAAAACGTTATTGTTATAGGGCATAAATGAAGATCTGATGTTAAAAATACCTTTTTTATCAACTGTCAATCTCTTTCTTAAGGAGCCCAAGGGGATGTGCCAGCGATGTTGGAGCCCGGCCACGGCGATTCAGTTGGAGCCCAGGACCGCCCACCTCATTAATATTCACTTCACTGCTTGAAGCAGTGAAGCTCCGGCACGGCTGTAATCCCGCGCAGGCGCAGTACATTAAGTGGTCTGCGCCGTGCGGTCTGCCGGCTACAGCTTCACAGGATGTACTGCGCCTGCGCGGGATTACAGCCGTGCCGGAGCTTCACTGCTTCAAGCAGTGAAGTGAATATTAATGAGGTGGGCGGTCCTGGGCTCCAACTGAATCGCCGTGGCCGGGCTCCAACATCGCTGGCACATCCCCTTGGGCTCCTTAAGAAAGAGATTGACAGTTGATAAAAAAGGTATTTTTAACATCAGATCTTCATTTATGCCCTATAACAATAACGTTTTGGAGATGCTTATAGTTAGCTGAATCCAGTGCTATAAATAACTTAATAGTCAAAATCGTGGTGACAGAATCCCTTTAACCTTGTCCCCTTGTTAGATCCTTACCATTCTTTCAGCGATGACCTGAATTTGTTCCTGACTTCTGTTAGGCTACTTTCACACTGGCGGCAGGCCTGATCCGGCAGCACCCTTCACCTGCCGGATCAGGCCTGCCGCAGTGACATGTGTGGAGCCGGAACCGCGCTCCGGCCCCACACATGTCACACAGTACATACATACACATAAACATACACACACATATAGACAAACAAACACACATACATACTTACATGCTCCCGGCAGGTCTTCGGAGCGTCGGAGGAACAGGACGGCTCGCACAGGTGACGATTCCCCACAGCGCCCTCTGCTGGGCGCCTGGTGGAATCGTCATCTGTGCGCGCCGTCCTGTCCCTCCGACGCTCCGAAGACCTGCCGGGAGCATGTAAGTATGTATGTGTATTTGTATGTCTATATGTCTGTGTATGTTTATGTGTGTGTATGTTTATGTCTGTATGTGTCTATGTGTAGCCGGATCCGTAATGAACTCCATTGAAAGTCAATGGAGGGCGGATCCGGTTACCATTATGGTCACACCAGACGGATCCACCCCCATTGACTTGCATTGGGGGTCATTCCGGATATGTCTTGGTGCGGATGCCTGGACCGGAGAGCAAACCGCAGCATGCTGCGGTTTGTTCTCCGGTCTGAAGACGGAACAGAATGCTTTCAGGAGCATTCCGTTGTCTTCAGTTCAGTTTTGTCCCCATTGACAATGAATGGGGACAAAACTGAAGCGTTTTATTCCGGTATTGAGCCCCTATGACGGAACTCAATACCGGAATTTTAAAACGCTAGTGTGAAAGTAGCCTAAAAGACATTTTTAGTAGCATACCCAGTGGCAATTGTTGGCCACTCTGCTGACTACGACCTCGGAATCTGACTGATCAAGTTCACACCTTGAGGAGGTTAGGTGTGAAGAATTGGGAGATTCCTTTGACTTTGCACTTCAGTTTAGTCGGCACTAAACCAAAGCTAGTTCAAGGATTCACATCCCCCATGAGAATCATAACAGCAACTGTCTGAAAAGCTACATATCTTATAGCTAAGCAGCTGAGGAAGACCCTGTCTACTACTATGTAAGATAACCAGATATACCGTGTTTCCCCGAAAATAAGACAGTGTCTTATTTCTTTTTTTTCTCCGGAAAAAGGGTTAGGGCTTATTATTGGGGTAGGTCTTATTTTTGCCCCCACTGAATATATATGTCATTTTTGGCCCCTCTGAATATATACTGGTATGTCATTTTTTTGCCCCTGTGCACACACAGACAAAAAAATAGGCTTACCTACACTCCGCTCCGGACTTCTTCTTCTCTCCCAATCCTGTCATCCGGTGTGTGCTGTGTCATCCCGTCAACCACAGTGATCCCGCAAGACCCGGTGCTGAGGTCACGTCTCGCGGGATCATCACAGGGGAGATGTCTTGCAGCGCCGGATAGGGTATGGGTATAGGTGTGTATATAGGTAACTAACTGCGCAGCGCTGCGTAGGTAGTGTCACCAGCAGAGAGGCCCTGACTGGCCATTAAAATCAACCTGCCGGGACCATAACCCTATTATCAGTGTATCCTCAATGTATCTAGGGCTTATTTTTGGAGTAGGGCTTATATGTTAAGCCTACTCCAAAAACAGGGCAAAATAGCACTAGGGCTTATTATCGGAATAGGTCTTATTTTTGGGGAAACAGGGTAGTTTCTGTTTGTTTACAACCACTCTAAGGTTCTGCTCTTATGGACCACCATTTACCAGCCCTATCTGCTCTGAGTTTATACTTGCCATTCCTAACATCTTTTATACCATTATACTAACTAGGACCTTCAAACAATATGATATGAATGCACAGGTGCACAGTACTATGGCTGACATGCAAAGGCAACAAGCACTATATGTAGCAGCACAATGTTTTATGCGCAAAGACACAAACTATACTTAAAGGGTTTGTCCCATCATAGACAATGGGGTCATATAGCTAGTATATGCCCCCATTGTCTATCATGGGAAAACCCCTTTAAGCCTAATTCACATGTCAGTGTGTTGGTCAGTGATATCCATTAACAACTGTGAGACAAAATAATGATCTGCCAGCTGTCAAGAACAAGGCCTCAAAAATGCTTAAGCTTGTACATGTCAGTCAGTAGCTTTGACTCAACCAGACACCTAATAAAATAATTTGCTCACGCTAGTTTGTAAAGCTTTACTTTTTAGGCGGGGAATTTCCAGTAGTGTGTTGACAGGTTATGTATATTAACCTTTCTCAACTGGGGTGTAACTGTTAATGACTAAATTATCACTTTTCGCATGTTGTGAAATACCTATTACAGTATCACTTGAAACACAGTATAAAGTAAGGATCAATTATCACTTCTGGAAGAATAAATCTACACAGACTGGGTAAAGTTCTGAAAAGCTGAATAGGAGCAACAAAATGATCTTACTGTGTATGTCATGTAGGCAAATGTGCAAATCAGTTTGGTGAAATCTTTGAGTTCAGATTACCACGGATTTCCAGAATGAAAGGGCTCTATAGTGCACAAACCTCTTTGACACACCTCAGAGAATTGCCCTTTGCTTAAAGAGGACCTTTCACCGCTCCTGACGTGCCTGTTTTAATAGTTTCATGCATCCCCCATGTAATAACAATTCTAGAATATCTATTCTTATGGCTCTATGTTATTCCTTTATTATTCCTGCTAGAAGTTATGAATGAATTGCTATTAGCCTTCTGTAAGGGTACAGAGGGGGTGGTAAGAAGTTGGGGGTGTGTACCTGCACAGTCTCACTTTATCCAATCAGTGCTGCCATGTTCCGACTGTGCAGGTACACCCCCCAACTTGTTACCTCCCCTCTGTACCCTTACCGTAGACTGCTAGCAATTCATTCATAACTTCTAGTAGAAATAATAAAGGAATGGCACAACATACAGACATAACAATATATGCTCCAGAATATTTATTACATGGGGAATGCATTAAGTTAATAAAACAGGCATGTCAGGAGCGGTGAAAGGTCCTCTTTAAATAAGGGTTTCATAACCACTGGAAAATTTCTGTAAAAAAATTCTTATCTTGGAAACCATACCAATGATTTTTTTGAAAGAAAGACTAGAAACAGTACAAAAGTACTTAAAAGCACTGCACCAGAATTTTTTAAAATTAGTAATTCAGGCCCCAAACTGCAAAAATAATTCAAAATTTAGATTCAACCCCTAGATGTCTGGTCCCATAATTAATCTTAATAAGATGAGAAGCCTAAATCAGATCCCAGACAAAACCCCCAGATCAGTCCCCCCCCCCCCAAAAAAAAAGGCTTCCTTCTCCTCATGCCATCAGTCAGCTTTAGGACTTTGGATGTAAGGCAGAAGATATCATCCTGATTCATGGCATATTTGCTTGTCTGGAACCACTGAATGCTGTGTGCAACCCTACTGCAGGCCCATGGAACCTGAATCCCAGTTGGGAAACCCTAAATTAGATTCATGTTTCAGTAATGTGTTTAAGCCCAAAACACCATTATAAGACACGTGATAGATCCGGCAGAGTGGTGTGCTAAAGGTTTGGTACTTAGTCAGTAGGATAATTGATGTATATCACACTTGTATGAGCATGAAAGAATATGAAAAATATTTAAATAAAAACTTTACAAAGAGGAATATACAGTATATTTATAAATTATGTTAAATAACACATAATATTCTGTTATCAATCTGACATCAGCATTAATGATCTTCATTAGCAACAGCAAAATAGTACAAGTTTAGTATTGATAACGAAATGCTTTAAAATGTATTAAGCTGCTTTCACACTCGTGTATTTCCATCAATTCCAGGGGTGGATCCAAAACACAGAAATGCAAATGTTTTAAATTATACTTTTTCTCTATGTGGGTCCAAATCTTAGTTTAGGAAAAATACTGTGAAGGTGGCCTAATAGAGGTTAAAAGGCGTGAACCGGTTTTAGCCATAGATGTGACTGTGACCAATTGTGTCCATACCTGAGTATGTCGACAGGACTTTGTTTTCCGTCCAGCATAACGGCAACCAGACGGATCCGTTATGCAGAGCCATAGGCTTCTATTATGACGGATCAAAACGGAATGCCTCTTATAGGTGTCCGTTTTGATGTCCGTCCTAGGGATTCCGTTTCTTTCCGTTATAACGATGTTATAACGGAAAGACTGAACGGAAGCCCTAACGGTGATGTGAACGAGCCCTTAGACCTACAGGTACAATGATTACTAGGTCCTTAGTAGGCATGTACTGCAGCACCACACGTACAAATGACATTCTTTTTAAAGGAGTTGTCTGACTTAATAATTTCAACCAAGCCAGAAACTGTCATAAATAAAAGAATGTACGCTCACTCATTTCATCCCCTGCCACTACCAGTAATGCTGCTCTGATTCTCTCTGCCACTGCGGACATGACGTCATCTTCTTGGCTGTAGTGACAACGTACCGGTATACACTTTGCCGCAACCAATCACTTGACTCCAGCAAAAGAAACAAAAGTTGATCAACTCATAGGCAATGGAAGTGATATGGGATGAAATGGGTAACTATGCATTGTTTTATAACCATTGCTGGCTTGGGGGAAACATGTTGGACAACCCCTTTAAGCTTTAAAGGGAGTTTCTTAGCACTTGTGACCATGCTGAACTGCTGACAGCGCTAAGAAGGGGCTGGCAAGAGCAGCACAAACATAACTTTTAAGGAGTTTTACTCATCAGGAGTAGTGAGAATATGCATTATTAAAGGGGTTATCCCACGAATAATGTAAAAAATTAAAATCAGACATCATATAGTACATGACAATACCTTTCTAACAACGCTAGAACCTGACCTTTACCACACATGGGTCCAGAGATCTCACATTCATTGCTCTGCTAGATTCATATCAAGCTTACAGCTCAAGGGGAGTGTCTATTCTGCTGCAGCTCAAGAGGCGTGTCCCAGCTCCTCCTATCACAGCTCAGGAGGCAGTTGAAAGATGAAACTGAGCATGTGCGGCCTTCTCAGTGAGCAGGTCAAAGAAATAAGAAATTAAGTGGTACTATACAGATACGTTTTATTCAATAACTCAGTAGCTATACAGAATTTTTAATTACATGCAATTACAAAAGTATTCACATCCAGGTGCTGGTTTGAAAACTGTAGAATATTTTTCGTGGGACAACCCCTTTAAGCATTATTCTGCCAGGTTCTGCTCTCTCAAGTGCCTAGGGTGGGATTCGGTGGGAAGTGCTCTCTGCACTGAGTTGCTTCACACCTTTTCTTCTCAGAGTGACGAACGTAATGGTCTCCTGGTTGGAAGCTACAGCTGTTACTCAGGGCAGGGGAGAGGATGTGATGCAGGGAGCACTTCACAGTAATGCTAGTAATGCATATTCTCACTACTCCATATAAAAAGCCCCTAAAAATAGTATGTTTCTACTGTTCTCCCCAGCCCCTACATGGTGATGTCCACTGTTTAGCATGCTCAGAACTGCTGACAAACTCCCCTTGAGTCTATTTATTATGTTGCTTTTTTTCTAAAAAATAAATAAATAAATACAAGAGATATGCATTACCATTAAAAATAAAACCAATGGAAGGTGGAAATGGTTGCTCATTAGTTCTTCTTTGGCAGAGACGAAATAGTTGGGAACTCATTCATTGCTGGTATATAGTACAAGCTCCACTTGTTTCTATCTTACAAATGTCCCTGGAGTTGTAAAGCACAGGAGAACATGTATGTTTTATATAAATAAAATGCAATAATAAGAATAAAACATATTACAGTCTTCTGTAAAGAAATCAAAGTTCATCTAAGATAAACCTCATGTTCTTCTTCATATAGACTTAATAATCCTTCTTGATTTTCATCTGTATCTGGTAGGTCTTTCCAGAGCAGTATGCACATTCCTAGCAAACATAAGCAAATCAGAAGCAAATGTTGGTTAGTACAAACTTTATGTTATTTTACAGCTCAAACTCAGTTCATTTAATATTTTTGCCAGAAGCACAATGTCCATAAAGTGTGATAAAAATCAGGCTGAACTAGTCTACTATGCCAGGAGAAAGGTGGTTATTTGGCAAACATGCCACTTTCCTCTGCATCCCAAATCAATAGCTTCCTAAAATCAGACAGTTGTCATTCCTTTCACAGGCTTCCTCAACCATTTCAGCAGTATCGGAGGACTGGTGTGATCTATGCTTATTCACTAACTGAAGAGCTGCAACACTGGACAGCATAGTTAGCAAACTGGTCCTGAAATAACACAAGGTTAAAGAACTACTGCCCTGGTGGCGAATTCTATATCATTATGGATGTTTTTAAAAAAAATCATGAAAACTTGCAGTTTTCACTCTAGCCACTGAGCCTCCTTCCAGAGTCAGACTGACACTTCCTGTTCTGTAGAGATCACTTCTTAGCAGAAATATTATCATCACAAGCAGGATTACTATGAAAGATAAAATTTCTGTATAAATAACACAGGATACACAATGCAAAATTATTGATGACACAGCTTATTTACTCCCCCTCCCTGCGCAATGACCTCCATCACAGAGCATGTCTAGAACCCTCTCCCATAGAATTCAATGCACATCTCCAGTCTACATGCCCCTGTCATCCATGTGTAAAGCATATCTCTGCCCCAATAATCATTTACAGAAAACAGAATAAGATTACTATCAATCAGAAAAAATGTGCATCAGCACGTGGCTTTAATGAGAAAAAAAAATTATGGTGATACATTCCCTTTAAAGAGGTTGTCCAGGCTTTTTCTATTGATGACCTATTCTAAGGATAGGTCACCATTATCAGATGAGGAGATGAGCTGCATGAGGAGACGGCACGTGCAGGGCGCACGTGTCGTCTCCCTCCTCTCTTCCTGCCCGCTGCTGTATGTCTATGGGACATCTGATCGGCAGAGGTGCCGGGTGTCAGACCCCCCGCTGATCTGATATTGATGACCTATCCTAAGGTCATAAATAGAGAAAGCCTGGACGGACAACCCTTTTAAATTAAGTGCCTTCCAATATGGTGAAGTTCAAAACCTTCTGTGACCTCCAGATAAAGTGACTAAACTTTACCTCTCTTCCATATTGAGTCAACCAGCTACTCAAATCCCACTAATCTATGTCCAGTACTCCAAAACCTCTCAAGACAGTAATGTTGGATTCATTTTCCAACCAGGGAAATACCAGGGAAACCTTGACTCTGATGGAGTCCATCATGGTTCCTGGTACCAGGGACAAGAATGGTTCTATAGACTGCCATATTCTTAGTGTCTAAAGAATCGTAAAGTTAAGGGAAACCCTGACAGAATACAAGTGTGAAGAAAGCCTACACAGCTCTGTCTCTTTCTTTATTTCCTCACTAATCTCTAGCTTCCATCCATGTCCACAGTATCCAAGATCTTCATCTGTCTATCATTCTTATCACTGTCTGGTTTTTACAGGACTTCCTTTCCCTCAATTTCCACAAAATACCAATTTATAACCTGATCTAATGTCTCCCCCACATACTGTCGCAGTACTGATTAATAAGGCGGAAATGACAAATTCATTCCCTGACCGCTCATTATTCCATATTGATTGTAAGATGGAGTGAACAATATATCTTATCTCGCTTGTACTGAATACTTCACAAAAGTCATTTCTAAAAAGTCCTTGGCAAAATCCCAAACCCAGAATACAAATAAATCAATATTACAAAACACGCTATATTTCATTTTTAATTTAATGAAATAAAACAAAACGAGCATGCATTCATGAATGATGCACTATAGTGTAGTAAGTCTTCGGTCCTGCAGGTGGCACTCTTATCCAGTGAACGCAAACAATGCACGTGAATATTTGTAGACAAAAGGCGCATCTGTGAGAGAACTTCGAATAAAGTCTACAACCGATTATGCAAATGGAAAACAATGGCAATATAACAAAACTATTCAATTGTGTCCTAATAACAGGCAATCTGGCCAAGAGGCTCAGAAATCGTGACACAATTACAGCCATTTTACAACGCATTTTAATGTATTCAGCATCCCCCAGTGGTTCATCAATATTCTCTGCTCTCCTCTTCCTGTCGATATAGTCCATAAGTCATTTTGTCACCATGTCAGCGTTTTACAAGCATTGCATTAATGTGCTCATACGATCCAGTGCATTCTGTACAGTGCTACATTGTACACGGTAATACAGGTTTCTTTAGTCACAACTTTTCTACCATCAAAAGAACTGTAAGAGCAATATAAACAGTTAAATAGAAAAGGACACTGTGTGATGTTGACTTAATCATTGCTTCTCCACACAGATTTCAATTGCATCTGCCAAATAGTGTCCCGGGGAATGCTAAACATGTGTAACTTGGCAGCTGTCCCTCCCGCACGGATCACAGGCATGCAAGTCCTGCTTTATCACCAGTAAACACCTGTACATGGAACATCACCATGTAGAAAACAATGGCTTCTTAAGCAGTCAGCTCGCTGAGCCAGAATAATGTGGGCATTAATAAGGTGCTCATTGTGACATAATCTAAAGGTACAGGCATTTAGATGCAATTACGCATAAGTCCTAAAGTATCATGGTGGTTCCTAATATTTTTTTTTTTAGCAGAAAACAGATAGTAATAAAATAAAAGGCGACGATCTAATATAAAGTTTACAAAAATGTGAGTATGTCCAAGCACTGTGCCCCCTCTCCTCTATTCTATACTGTATATAAGACTAGCAGAGTACAGACTGACCTGCAACTGCAAAATATTCACTGGCCAGAGTTGCCAGCTTAAGGCGTAGTCAAAGCAGACGTTTTAGAGTGCCCTCACACATTGCGGAATTTTCAGTAACAAAATCCACAGCTGTGAATTTTACAAAGTTGCGGTTTATGCTGTGGCTTTTTCCGCACCGGAACAGGATGGGTATTTTCTTTGTGAATTCTGTTGCAGATTTCTGTGTGGATTACATCTCCATTGAAATGAATGCTGAAATTCAACTATGTGAAATCCGCAAGAATACATTATTTGCATTTTGTTCCCATGCGGAATGAATATTCTACAATGGAACAGAACACAGGTATTTACACTTTTCATCCCCACAGGCTAATATTGGGGATGCGTGAGGGCCCCTTCATGGGCTATTAACATTCTCAAGGATATGTTCATACAGCTGAAATCCACAGAAGAAAGTTGCAGACAGTAGCTGAAAACAGATTTTTGGTGGCAGATTTTTAATTTGGTGGTGGTTTTAGGAGTCATTACAAGAGTTTTAGAACAGCTTTTGGTTGAGGTTTTCCTGATTCCTCATTGACATCTATAAAATCCATAATCAAATGTACTTCAAAGTAGTAACATGCCACTTCTCAAGCGTCTTTCAGGGTAGGTCATCAATATCAACACCCGCCATCGCAGGACAGATGCTTGGATCCAAGGTTTGCTGGTGTGCCATATCCGTGTAGGCCACATACTCAGTGCAATTCTGTCCATATGCTTGCAAGCAACAAGAAGCATTATGGATCTTTGCTGGCTGCCCATCTTCTCACCCCAACTACTACAGACCCACCCATTTTCTCACTCTCAACCAGGAGTATAGCATTATATGGTTTTGCTAGTATGCCATAATACTGTGGGTCATCTCTAGGCTTAGTATAGTCCTGCCAATCTTCTCATTTCCAACCAGGAGCATTATAGGACTTTGCTGTTATGCCAGACTTAGAGCAAACCTATCCTAATTCTCACTCCCAGCTAGGAGCGTAAATTGGCTCTTTATTGCATACCCTAGAAACGAGGTAACGGCTGCAAGCGTTCCAGATAGTGAGGTCCAGCTACATAAAGACAGAGTCAGCTGGCTAAACGAGACACAAAGGTAAATGCAGCCAGCCAACCAGACACAACGGTAGAGGTTTCCAGCCAAAAAAGCAGAGGTAGAACACCAAGCAGGCAAAGGTGCAAAAGCAATCTGTAGTGCAAACCAAATCCAGAAGCATTCAGCCAAGCTGACATAGACGTAGAAGCAGTCATCCAAGCAGGCATAGATGCCCAACAAGAATAGAAGCAGAAACAGAATCTTTGGGTGGGGGGGCAGGCATTATTCTGTGTGGAAGTCAACTTAAGGGGACAACACTCTGTGAGGAAGCATTTAAGTTGCATCACCGTGAGGGGGCATTTAAGGGGACATTAGTCTATGTGGGAGTCCACTTTAGGGGACAACATACTGTGGGGGGGTACTAAAAGCGGTTGTCTTACTTCAGCAAAATGGTATTTATCAAGTTAATACAAGGCACTTACTGATGTATTGTGATTGTCGATACTGCCTCCTTTTCTGGCTGGATTCATTTTTCCATTGCATTAGTCACTGTTCGTTTCCAGGGGTTACGGCCACTGCTGCACTGTAGATTGAAGGTGAGCTGGACGGAAGCTGCTGCGCATGTGTGTCTATGCGTACTCCCAGGGTCCCGGCCTCCAGACAGGCCAGCACTTTTCCTATAGTGTGTAAGCACGGCCATCGCTGCTGGATTGCAGGGTGGTTGAAAACCCTGGAAACGAGCAGTGTATAATGTGATGGAAAAATGAACCAAGCCAGCAAAGGAGGCAGTTGTGGCACATTGCTAGAAATAGAAAAACATCAATTTGCGGCTGTGCTCTACACTCCTCCTTACATTTTTTGTCGAGGCCTGGCCCTTCACCCGATGGCAGATTTTGCAGAAAACCTACAGCAGAAATCCAAAGCTGAAACTCCTGCCACAGATTGGCCAGCAGACCACCACGAGGATTAGGCTCCATTCACACGTCCGCAAATGGTGTCCGCATCCGTTCCGCAACATCACTTTCAATGGGGCCGCAAAAAATGCGGACGGCACACAGTGTGCCGTCCGCATCCGCACTTCTGTTCTGCGGCTCCCGAAAAAAATAGAACATGTCCTATTCTTGTCCGAATACACGGACCAGAAAAGGCATTTCTATTATGTGTGGTCCGCAAATTGCGGAACGCACATGGCCAGTGTCCGTGTTTTGCGGATCCACAAAATACGGACACACAGACGTGTGAATGGAGCCTTAGCCCCATTGTTATTGAGTGGAACTAATCCACAGCTTTTCTGTGCCGAATCCATAACGATAATAAACATGTTGTGGATATAAAAATCTGCAGCACATTAATTATTCCGTGTATATTTTCTCTGGAACATGTTAATGGGTATAAAATCTCATTCACTTTCTCTGTTGATGGAATATCAGCGGATTCTGTCAGGATTCACGTATGAAATACGTCCAAGTGTTGACAGAATCCTGAATGTGTGAACATAACCTTAAGGCCTCTAGCACTTGTGATAGGAGACAGTGATATTACAAGTGTTTTGATGTGCTGGGTAATATTTCACAGAGCTAAGTTTATTAGCCACTATACCAGGTTCCTGGACTCTGGTCTGTCACAATATATGTGCATTGTATGGGTAGAGAAACCCTTTAAATTCTCAACAGCATTGGAGGGTTACTTATGTAAGATACATGCCGAACAAATGTCAGGTGTTAAAACAGAATTAGATAAGAGCAAGAATCACAGACACATAGCAGCAGTACCTGCTCATAGTAAGACGGACATCATACTTGCCTGATTCATCCATTCTGTTAATGCTGTACACATACTGGCTATGAAACATCCATAGGTGGCCATTATTACACGACAACAGACATGGCCGACATGGAGCCACCACATGGTAGCCAACCTCGTTACCACTGCAAAGGAATGGAAAAAAAAAAGACGTTTTTAAACAGTTAAATAAATATCTCCATCTGATATCTCCATCTCAGTGTGTGGCACCATCATCACTCATACCCAGCATGTTGTCTCGGTGTTATGTTTGACACTGATCTTTCCTTCACCCCCTATATTCAATCTCCCACCCGCTTATGTCGCCTGCACCTCAAAAACATCTCTAGAATCCGCTCCTTTCTCACTATGGAAACAACAAAATCTCTCATTGTCGCCCTGATCCATTCCCACCATGATTACTGTAACTCACTATGTAACTCTCTCCTCTCCAATCTATTCTTAATGCAGCAGCCACTCAGATGTCTCCACTCTGTGCCAGTCATTGCACTGGTTGCCCACACAGTATAGAATACAATTTAAACTGCTCATTCTCACCCACAAAGCTCTTCACAATGCTGTAACCCCTACATCTCTTCTATCATCTCTGTCTACCATCCTACCCATGCTCTGGAACTCTCACTCCTGGCTACAATACTTCTCCCGAGCTGCACCAATGCACTGGAATGCGCTACCCCAATATACACAGTTTTAGGCGTTCACATCTTTTTAGAGTGGCCTATCACATCCCCTAATCTAACTCCTCTCCATATATAGCCCATTTATCATCATTATCTGAACCTGATCCTCCACCAAACTCTCCACCGCACTCATGCACCTAGAACCACTACAGATATCTGCTGGTGACTGGCATATGCAGCTTCCCTATTTTGCAAGATGGCTGGACCATTGTACAAATCAAGTACTTTTACCTTTTGTGTCACCCCTATCTCCTCATAGATTGTAAGCTCTTGCGAGCAGGGCCCTCATTCCTCTTGTTCTAATTAGTGATTTGTCTGTTGCTATGCTAGTTATGACAGTTTGTACATGAATTGTAAAGCACCGTGAAATATGTTGGCGCTTTATAAATAAAGATTATTGTTTTTTAAAAAAACAGTACATGTATATCATTAGTAACAGTATACATATATTATTAGTTGGCAGCGTGCAAAAGATAAAGTTAGTGAAAACCTTCTAAGAAAGTGTTATACATGGGCAGGTGCAAATCTGTGGTGACTACAAAGCAAAAGCAAGCAAACACGAAGCAGCAGCACCCTGCAGGCACTAATACATGTGTAAGCATGTAATATTTGTATTATTTTCCATTGTATTACTGCTATATTTACTATAAATGTGAGATTCTTGGTGACCATTTTGATTAAACTGTGTGAGCCCACCAGCCACACCAAGGTGACTTTACACAGATGGGTCACTACACTACATACAGGGGATTTACCTCTCTCTTGGACCTAGGCCTATAAAAATAACTCATTAGGTAGGAAGCAGCTTTATTACATGGGTTGAAAAAAGATACAGGGGTAGATTTATCAAACTGGTGTAAAGTACAACTGGCCTAGTTGCCTACAGCAACCAATAATCTTCCACCTTTCATTTTCCAATGGAGCTGTGAAAAATGAAAGGTGGAATCTGATTGGTTGCTATGGGCAACTAAGCCAGTTCTACTTTACACCAGTTTGATAAGTCTCCCCCACAGTACCTCAAGTTCAACCATTGTGAAGCAGGGTAAGTAGAAAATTCAGGCAGCACTGCCCAAGTCAGTGGAGAAGGTACTCAGCAGCCTGTGGCAGAAATCTTGGAAAGCCCTTGTGAGTGTTGTGCCTCTGGCACAACCTGCTCAGGTAAGCATTTTATTGGCTACCTTCACTACCTAAGGTAGCAGCCCTACCAACCTACCCATTTCCAATTCTCTTGTCTTTCCTGTAACTTCAACCATTCTCAATCAATTAATCAACATTAAAGGGGTTTTGTCATCACAGATAATGGCAGCATATCGCTAAGACAAGCCCCCATTGTCTGATAGATGCACACAGAGAACGAAGCGGGGAAAGTATTGGAGGGCGCACTGCGCATGTGCAGCCGCCCTCCATTCATTTCTATGGGGCTGCCGAAAACAGCCAAGTGCTGGCCCAGCTATTTCAGCCCAATAGAAATGAATGGGAGTGGGGGACGCACATGCGCGGTGCACTCTCCCATTCACTTGTATGGGAGCAGCCGGGAGCAGCGCTTGGTGGTGGCCGGACCCCGGGTTTCTCCAGCCACAACTCTCCCCGCTCCGTTCTTGTTGTAGGTACGTGTCCCAGAGGTGGGACCTGCAACTATCGGACAATGGAGGCATATCCTAGCGATATGCCCCCATTCTCTGCAATGGGAATAGCCCTTTTATTGTCAGATTAACTAGATCGATCTAGCCATTAGATCTTTTTTAAATGCTGACACTAAATCTGCCATTACTACGTATTGATGGGGTAGGACATTCCACAATTTGACTACTTTAACTGCAAAGAATCCTTTCCTGTATTGATGTGTGAATTGCCTTTTCTCCACATGTAAAGAATAAGTATAATAAATATAGCAGTAATGCAATTTAATATAATAAAAATATTACACTTGTGTAGATCTTGGCGCCTGCAGAGTGTTGTCGCATCTTTGAGTTTGTTTGCCTTATCGTTGGTAGACCGACACAAATGTAAATACCTCTTTTCTGCCATATTTACCATCTTAGGCAGGCTATATTCTTCAGCTTACATCGGCAGGCTTCAAAGTAATAACAGCTTCCCACAAAGTCTACAGAACTGGGGAAAAGAAATCAGATTGACATTTATTAATATTCAAGTAATCAGAGATTGAACATAAGAATATTTCCTATTAACTCTTTGCAACCTATGTAATAACTCATTGATGTGGAAGCAAACAGGCGCACATTTGTAATGGACCCATCATTCTTCATTAGGAGTGTTGGATATTGCTCCATGTAAGGCCTCATGGACATGACCATATTTTTCATCCATGTGCTATCTTGTTTCTTTGCAGATAGCACATGGTCAACACAGATGACCCACCCCTCATGTACACATTCGTATTTTTTGCAGATCTGTGCGGCCATTCCGCAGATTATAGACCATAGCCTATTCTGGTCTGTATTGTGGATGAAAATAGCCCTTTCTATTGATGGGAGTCAGAAAAGCGTGGAATGCACATGGAAGGTATCCGTATTTTCTGATCCCTTGTTTGGACATGGCCATGTGCACGAGGCCTAATCCATAGACAGGGGCATTTTTTATAATTACATCTTACTCATTTTGGGATTAAAATCATTTTTTCAATTGATCTTTATTAAAAAATATTGAGCCATTCTGTCACAAAAGGTTAAAGGGATTCTGTCAGCAGCATTTCACATATTGAGATATTTATACCATTGGATTGGGCCAGTTATAAGCATTTCTAAACTGTAATTGTTATAGGTCACTGAGGCAGTTTTTCTGTTAAAAAAACGATTTTTAGGAGCTGTCACTCACTGTAAATAAGGAGCCCAAGGGGAGTTCCCAACCGTTGCTGGAGCCCGGGCTCGACGATTCCTTGGAGCCCAGGCACGCCCACCTACTTAATATTCACTTCACTTCGTTCAGTGAAGCTCCGGCGACATCCCGCGCATGCGCAGTACATCCAGAGGCCGGCGCCCGCAGACTGCACGGGCGCCGGCCTCTGGATGTACTGCGCATGCACGGGATGTCGCCGGAGCCGGAGCTTCACTGAACGAAGTGAAGTGAAGTGAATATTAAGTAGGTGGGCGTGCCTGGGCTCCAAGGAATTGTCGAGCCCGGGCTCCAGCAACGGTTGGGAACTCCCCTTGGGCTCCTTATTTACAGTGAGTGACAGCTCCTAAAAATCGTTTTTTTAACAGGAAAACTGCCTCAGTGACCTATAACAATTACAGTTTAGAAATGCTTATAACTGGCCGAATCCGATGGTATAAATATCTCAATATGTGAAATGCTGCTGACAGAATCCCTTTAAAGGGGTATTCCCATCTCACAAATGTGGTTTGTATAGTTAGATATAGCCATACCAATATTATTACTAATAGAATGTATTTATATATAATGTACCGTTTAGAAGATTTCCCTATTTGTATATCCATTGTCCCACATACATCAGTCAGGCCGTTGCCCCTAGTTACGACCACCGTGGACATCTAGTAGTGGTGGTCGGCTTGCTCCTTTTCAAACCCGCTCTGAGGTAACTGCTGTATTGTGAACGCACATTACATGAGCATGCGGAGACACATCTTAGGGTTGTAGCATTTTTGTCTTCACTTCCAAAACGCAGAGAAACGGATCCTGTTCCAAGAACAATTAATCTCTATGGAGCAGGATCCGTTTATAGAGTCTGGGTTTTGGTAGCGTCCAAAATGCAGATGTGAAAGTGCCCTGAGATGTGTCTCCACATGCTCATGTAATGTGCGTTCACAATACAGCAGTTACCTCAGAGCGGGTTTGAACAACAGCAAGCCGACCACCACTACTACATGGTTGTGGTGGTCGTAACTAGGGGCAACGGCCTGACTGATGTGTGTGGGATAATGGAAATACAAATAGGCAAATCTTCTAAATAGTACATTTTATATAATTACATTCTATTAGTAATAATATTGGTATGGCTATATCTAACTATACAAACTATATTTGTAAGATGGGAAGACCCCTTTAACTGTTTTTCTAGCTGTTAGGGCTCAATCAGACAGCCGTATGTTGTCCGCAAAAATGCGGATCCGTTTTTTTGCAGATTACATACTGAACCATTCACTTCTATGGGCCCTTTTTTTCCATTCCATGGCTCTGCAAAACAAATGAAACATGTCCTATACTTGTCAGTGAAAATCAGGACATAGCCCCATTGAAGTCTATGGGTCCGCAATAAAAACGAATGCTATCCGTTTTTTTGCGGACATCATACGGCCGTCTGAATGAGCCCTAAGAATGCTACTTTTATTTTCACTTTACTAATAGCTCAAAAACACTTATTCACATTCTTTTCAGTGAGATAATAATTGAGCTATAATGAGTGTTTAGCAGGTCAGAGATTAGCTGAGCTGTCTGACAGAACACAGTAAAACACAGTAAAACAAGGCTGTATAGAAAAAGGGGCTCAACATTTTTAATAAAAACCAACTGAAAAAATGATTTTTAGCTCAAAATGAGTACGATGCAAAACCATTTAACTAAGGGTTCATGCAAACGACTGCAGATAAGTGAAACACGCATACCAACCATGTGCATGCCGCCATTTCTTTTTTAACTCCAGTAGAAATGTCCTATACATGTCTGTGGGTCCATGTGCTGTCTGCATATTTTGCGACCCTATTGAGATGAATGGGTCTGCATGTGGACCGAACTTATGGTCGTGGCCATGAGCCCTTAGTCACAGAGTCACCCAGGCTTCATAGAAATGCATAGTCTCTTCACTCTAACTCCCTCCTTTTAGATTTTACACAAAAATCCAATACAGATCCTGATCTATGGAAGCCTGGAGGGGGAAATCCTGTAGCGTTTACATCTTAAGGGACATGTCAGATTTAAAGAGGACCTTTCACCACTCCTGACATGCCTGTGTTAATAGCTTCATGCATTCCCCATGTAATAATAATTCTGGATCATATTCTTGGCTCTATGTCAGTGGTAGTGAACCTATGGCACGGGTGTCAGAGGTGGCACTCAGAGCCCTTTCTGTGGGCACCCGCACCCTGGAAAAAGTCTATGGTGTACCAATATGCCTTAGACTTTTCTTGCCATTCATCAGCACAGGGTGCACTATGAATGGCACAGGCAGTGCACTGAATGTAGGCAGGCTATTATAGCTAAATGATAAAGTACATGGAATATATACTATATTGGACTGTACTATTCAGGTTAAACTGCTATGTTGGCACTGCGATGAATAAGTGGGTTTTGGGTTGCAGTTTGGGCGCTCTGTCTCTAAAAGTTTCACCATCACTGCTCTATGTTGTACCATTCCTTTATTATTTGTAATAGAAGTTATGAATGAATTGCTAGCAGTCTGCAGTAAAGGTACACAGGGGAGGTGACCAGTTGGGGGTGTGTACCTGTACAGTCTGAAAATGGCAGCACTGATTGGACAGAATGAGTCTGTGCAGGTACACTCCCCCAACTGGTAACCTCCCCTCTGTACCCTTACTGAAGACTGCTAGCAATTCATTCATAAATTCTAGTAGAAATAATAAAGGAATGGTACAACATAGAGCCATAAGAATAGATGTTCCAGAATTGTTATTACATGGAGAATGCATGAAAATATTAAAACAGACATGTCAGATCCTCTTTAATAGCCATAACTGCAGACTCATATTATTTTCCTGTGTACTGTAGATAAAACAGGCTGTAGAGAGATTTTCACTGCTGCATCCGTCTATTGCACATAAAACACATTAGACTTGTATGATATTCAGAGCATGCACAGAGCTGGTTCATGATCCATACAAGTATGGACAAGCTGCTGGGATTTGGTTCAGTCGCGCTACAATGAGCAGAAAATATTAACCCAATGCACATGAAAAACGATCCCTACAAGGCAAATTACACATGAAAGATCACGCTCATCCACTTACTTGCAGATTACATGCTATTTGCCTGGATGAAAATAATAAACTAACACCTATAAATCAAATGAATGTCAATAGGAAAATCCCCTTGTGCATTCTGGCGCAGTGACTTACCTGCTCGTTGTAGGTGCCTAATATAGATGCCGTGTAAAATGAGTGATCATGTCCTAAAATGAACACTGTACAGACCATGGCCGACACCTATTGGAAGGAATTCTCAGTTCACATCGATTTTTGAATGTCTTTCTATGTGAACCGTTATATCGTATGCCAGCTGCTATGCAAATACCTTCTTCCCAAAATTCCAGAGGAACGTTGTCTGGCCTATAAGACTCCTCATGCCGATCAGGTACTCTCCATAAGGAGATAGATACTACATAGCAGACACTGGTTATGGTTCAGATGGACATGACATTTGGTGTTTTACCGTTCACCTTTGGTTACAGAACATCCGTGGATTTTGTACCCATACAGATAAATACTGTACAACTAGAGCTCAATCCTGATGGAATATACAAAACTTTACAGGTTTTGGTTTATTGTTCCTACCAGAAAAGGTAAATGAGAAATTAAAGTACTGTAGTTTCTCTTCTAGTAATTGACACGGTCTTAAAGGGGTTTTACTATCCCTTTTAACACATATGCTCATGTAGCTGCTTACTTCATGTACATATTCCCCAAGCTTTTTTTTTGTTTTCAGTTTGGGTTCTGCTGAACCATTTTTATCATGTATACAAATCACTCTGATTTGTTTCCATCCTGTATGTACCACTTCCTGTATCCATCCAGTCTATTGATGCATGTTACAAAGTTACAGCTATCTTCATAAATGATTATTTTAACCCCTTCAGGACCACCACCAGTGGAAGTCTCAGGTGTAAATATGGATAGCCTCCAGGTTTCTGCTGTTTTAAACAGCGCACACCGGGTGGTGATGTCTGCGAATGACGATAACGCCGATTTCAGACATTTAACCTCTCAGATGCAGCTCTCCCAGGACTCAAACGGCTTGCCCATGCTGATATCAGGGAATCTATTTGTTGGTGGCAGTAGGCTGGAGCCTGCTTGAGGCTAGGCCACAGGTAGATAGAGGTCTGCAGGTGGCAGTGCTTCATAGGAATATATATAGGAATTTCGCATAGGCTGTATAGTAACATAGTAACATATATTCGTAAATAAACGCTTTTATAAAAAAGCTTTTATAAATATAAAAAATTCAAATCACCCCCCTTTTCCCCCCAAAAAAATAAGAAATAAAAAAATAAAGATCATAAGCACCGCTGTTTCCCGAAACGCCCGTACTATTAAAATATAAAAATAGTTATCCTGTACAGGATAATTATTGACTCACCCAAAAAAATGTATAAAATGTGCTGAAAAAAATCACACCCCAAAATAATATAAATTACAGACTTCCCCCGCAAAAAGTGAGCCCTCACATAGCTCTGTAGATGAAAATATAAAAAAATCCTTTTTCTATTTACCAAATTTTTCGCTTTATAAGACGCACTTTTCCCCCCCAAAGGTAGGGGGAAAATGGCCGTGCATCTTATAAAGCGAATACTTCCGATAAGCGCTTTCGATACTCCTGCGCCTCGGCTCCGCTCCCGGTCCAGCGCTCCCTTGTCTTCTCCTGCCGGCGCTGCACTGTCCTGACCCCGTACTGCATCAGGACGTAGTGCGCACACTCTGACCTGACGCTGCACGCAGTCAGGTGACAGTGCAGCACCGTCAGGAGAAGACAAGGGAGCGCGGACCCATAGCGGAGCCGAGGCGCAGGAGAGGTAAGAGAGGTTTTTTATTTTAGTCTTATGGGGCTGAGTGGGCTGATCTGAGGTCTGATGTGGGCTGATTTGATGTATGATGGGGGCTGAGTGGGCTGATCTGAGGTCTGATGGGGGCTGATCTGAGGTCTGATGGGGGCTGAGTGGGCTGATCTGAGGTCTAAAGGGGGTCTGAAAGGGCTGATCTGAGGTCTGACATGAAGGGCTGATATGAGGGTCTGATGTGATGTCCTGATATTTATGGGGGGTCTGATGAGGATCTGATATGAGGTCTGATTAAAAATATATATTTATTTTATATATATATATATATATATATATATATATTTTCCTACTCTAAAATCTGGGGTGCATCTTATAAAGCGAAAAATATGTTAAGTTTAAAAAAATACAAATAAAAAAATATAGAAATGTGGTATTGCTGTAATCGTACTTATTATTTCGGAGAATAAAGGAAACAGGTCAGTTTTACGGCATAGGGAACTAAAAACTAACCAATAAAACTGTCAGAACTTTTTTTTCTTTTCCAATTCCACTCCATTTGGAATTTTTTTCCAGCTTCCCACTACATAATATGCAATATTAAATGGATGTTAGAAAAATGGCTGTTAGAAAACACAACTTGCCCTGCACAAAACAATATGGCTATATGAACAGAAAAAAAAAGTAAGGGCTCAAGGAAGGCAGGGAGTAAATGACAGAAATGAAAAAAAAAATGAAAATGGCCAGGTCCTGAAGGAATTGAAACAATGTTGATGCAAACCAGAAAACTCCTTTAAAGGGTTATTCTCATTTTAGACAATGGGGACATATCGCTAGGATATGCCCCCATTGTCTTATAGGTGCGGGTCCCACCGCTGGGACCCGCACCTATTTCCAGAACGGAGCCCCCGAACTGAATGAGGGCGCACTGCGCATGCGCAGCCGCCCTCCATTCATTTCTATGGGGCCGCCGAAAATAGCCGAGCTCGGCTACTTCCGTTGGCTCCACAGAAATGAATGGGATCGCAACGTGCATGCACGGCCCGGCTCCCATTCATTTCTATGAGCGGCGCTGGGAGCTGCGCCTGGTGGTGGCCGGACCCCCGGAAACCTGGGGTCCTCCAGGCGCAGCGCTCCCCGCTCCGTTCTGGATATAGGTGCGGGTCCCAGCGGTGAGAATACCCCTTTAAGTTGGATCGGTTACCACATTACGCTACACTATTTAAAGGTTTTATTTTACAAAGTATTCGACACCCAATCAGTCCCAAGAAAATGGACTTATATCAGCATTCAGATTTATCAGCTATCTAAAGCTTAGATGATGAATACTATTCATGGGATAACCTCTTTAAGGAGTTTGGTGCACTATTAGCCCTAATGGCACAAAAGAATATTGTGTCATTTGGCTAATATCAGCTATGTCTTAAAATCCTAGGCAACCCCTTTAAAGTGAAGTAGGAGTCCCAACCGGTACTAGTGAATGTGCCAGATTATGAAATCTGATGAATAGTTGTACTTAGCAAAATGCATTTCTAAGACATAAAGAGAATACAGTGAAGGATTGGAAGGAAGAACATTTTTAGTTGTGGAATTATCATAAAGATCTATGGGAAACAAGGTCATGGTCAACCTTGTGACTGTTGCACAACGTCCCATGACCCAATCACATTTTTGCAGTGGTGGGTAAGTCACCCCTGACCTGGCTTCCCATGTGGGAAACATTGATGTTGCCATGCTGTAATACTGTGGTTTTTCAACAACTCCCAGGCAACCATGTGCCACCCCGTAGACCTAGTGAGCCTGTGGTCAGGACAAAAGCAGACCTGGCGGTGAGACCTAGTGTAAACCAGTCATTATATGAACACGTGTTCTATGAATGCATGAAACTGCTGGTGTGTGCACTTACTCTGTGGGAGGGATATCTGTAGAAAACATCTCCTGGTCCGCTCCAGCCAGCAGCTCTGCCTTCATTCCACGTGTGCTTAGCACCTTCTTACAGTACCTGCAGTGCAAGACAGAGACCTGTTTCTCCTTAAAGATGGAGGCCACAAAGGACATGATGCTGCAAGTATAAATGTACTTTATTAGCATAGACATTGCAGAATTTATCACTTGCCCTAACAAATGGGATGAAAACAGTCATCTCTCCAGGCTTTACTTCTCTGATGAGTTTACATACACCAATGTTCACAAAACAAGCCTGATACCAACAATGGCAGCGTGTAACCGACCTTCACAATCAGATACCATGGATTCACTGATTATGTGACCTGCATTGTAATTTCCAAGAACCACCCACAGTAGCCATCATGATATTTGGAGCACCCAGAAATAATATGTCCACTAGTCTACCAAGAATGATCAGGACAGGTCATCAAAAGGAATCAGGAAGCCAAATGTCCTGCTGGTCAGCAGATACCGATGGTACTGTATCCAGACCATGAGAGGAGGACTTTATGATATTACTTTGTGGTATTACATCATGAACGGTGTGCAAAACTATGGAAGCAGCAAAGTGTGTATATTGGCACTATCTTATGGCTGTATTTTGTGGCAGGTGTAGGAACTGCTAAAATGTTGGGGGAATGTTTCTATTTTTCCTATTTTTTAATTCTTAAGATTTTCAAAGTATAAGGCACAAAAAAAATTGAGATAGGAGATTGTCCCTCCAGACATGCAACCCAGGCAAAGTGGTAGAGGAGGGGGACCGTCTTCAAATACAATGCTGGGATGTAAGAACAAGCTGCACTGATGAAGAATAATGGTATGATTGCACTGTATGATGTCATTAAAGGCTGCTTTACACTACTAATTGAGCAGACGATTGTCGTGAAGGAAGTGTTCCTTCCCTACAATCGCCTGCTCGTCAGTTAAGGAGACTTCCGAATTTACACGCAGCGATGTCCTCTACAGTATGAGCAGGATTGATCGCTAATGCCAAGATGGCATATGAAAAGAGGAGGAGAACAGCAAAGATCAAAACCTGTAAATCAGAAGGGAATTTAAAGGGAACCTGTCATCTCCAAAACACCCCCTGAACTAGAGTTAGCGTTGTATAGTGTAAGTGATGATGAATCCGAATATGTAATTTTTATCTTCATACTCACTTCCATTCTGACGCTGTGCTCCCACAAACCTGCAGTAAAATGCATTCAGTGGACTCCAGTGCTCACTCACATAATGGAGAGGACTCAAAGAAGAGTCCAGTGAGTGCATTTTACTGCTGGTTTGTGGGAGCACAGCGTCTGCATGGAAGTGAGCATGAAGATAAAACTTACATATTCGGATTCAGCATCACTTACACTATACAACGCTTACTCTAGTTCAGGGGGTGTTTCGGAGATGACAGGTTCCCTTTAACAAACCTCCTTCCAAAAGCTCTGCATAGCTGTCCATTCCTAGAAGATACAAAGCCATGCAATTACATTGTTTTTGGCACCACTGATAGGGACAACAAAATAGCATGAACTTGAAAGAGGGTATGTCTAATGGGGTCCCAGTCACTCAGTTCAAAGAGGGATTGTGCCTGTAATAAAAGGACAGGAAGAGGTAGGAAAAGTAGAAAATGTTGCATCCACCAGGACCTCCAGAGGCCAAAACTGAATGGGTCTGAGAAAGAGGGTAAGGCTACATTCACATCTGCGTTGTGCTGTCCAGTTTTGAGATCTGACACAGGATCTCAAAACCGCAGCATAACACTTCAGTTTTGTTCCCATTCGTTGTCAATGGAGACAAAACCTAACAAACTGGAACGGAGTGCACCAGAATGCATTCCGTTCCGGTTTGTTGCGTTCCCATGCCGGACACAAAATCTCTGCAAGAAGTGTTTTTTTGTTTGGCATAGTAAACAGAAAAAGTTGGATCCGGCACCAAAAACCATGTAAGTCAATGGTGCCAGATGCGTTTTTTTCAAACACGGATTCGAAAAAAAAAACAAAACGGTTTCTTCATTTTCGAATGGATGCAGTCGGTTGTATTATTATAACGGAAGCGTTTTGCTGTGGTTTTGAGATCCCATGCCAGATCTCAAAACTGGACAGCAAAAGGGCAGATGTGAAAGTAGCCTAATGAGGTGAGGGTAAGGCTAAAAAATTATGGCTCAATTATGGCTTTCTGAGAAATGGATGTTTAAAACAGTCCCCTTTAATTGAATGGAGGCTGTCAGTCAGAGAAAACGGACAAAATAGGATGTCATTGTTCACGGGGCGTAAAAAAAAACTGCAATGTGAATAACCTCACAGACTACCATGTGATGGCCGTGTTTCACAGTCGTGTGAATGTAGTCTTAGGCCTCTTTCACACAAGCGTCACGGATTAGGTCCGGATGCGTTCAGGGTGCGTTCAGGAAAACTCGCACCATTTTGCAAGCGAGTTCAGTCAGTTTTGTCTGCGATTGCGTTCAGTTGTTCAGTCTTTTCCGCGCGGGTGCGATGCGTTTTGATGCGTTTTTCACGCGCGTGATAAAAAACTGAAGGTTGAGGCCTCTTTCACACTAGCGGCAGTCCGGATCCGCAGGTGAAGGGTGCCGTCGGATCCGGACTGCCGCAGGGACATGTGTGGGGCCGGAACCGCGTTCTGGCCCCACACATGTCACACAGTACCATATAAATACACACACATACACACAAACACATACATACTTACATACTCTAGGCAGGCAGGCCGCACGTCTTCACGCCCAGGAGGCGCGCAGCTATGACTATTCCCCACAGCGCCCTCTGCTGGGAGCTGTAGGAGGGAATCGTCATATCGGCGCGCATCCTGGGCGTGAAGACGTGCGGCCTGCCTGCCTGCCTAGAGTATGTAAGTATGTATGTGTTTGTGTGTATGTATGCATGTATGTCTGTATGTGTAGGTGACGGATCCGTCTTGAACTCCATTGAAAGTCAATGGAGGGTGGATCCGGTTACCATTGTGGTCACACCAGACGGATCCATCCCCATTGACTTGCATTGGGAGTCATTCCGGATCCGTCTTGGTGCGTATGCCTGGACGGGGGGATAACCGCAGCATGCTGCGGTTTGTTCTAAAGTCTGAAGACGGAACGGAATGCTTTCAGGAGCATTCCGTTGTCTTCAGTTCAGTTTTGTCCCCATTGACAATGAATGGGGACAAAACTGAAGCATTTTATTCCAGTATTGAGCCCCTATGACGGAACTCAATACCGGAATTTAAAAACGCTAGTGTGAAAGTAGCCTTACAAACAACATCTCTTAGTAACCATCAGTGAAAAACGCATTGCACCAGCACTTGCTTCAGGATGCAATGCGTTTTTCACTGAAGCCCCATTCACTTCTATGGGGCCAGGGCTGCGTGAAAAACGCAGAATATAGAATATGCTGCGTTTTTCACACAACGCAGAACTGATGCGTGAAAAAAAAACGCTCATGTACACAGACCCATAGAAATGAATGGGTCAGGATTCACTGTGGGTGCTATGCGTTCACGTCACGCATTGCACCAGCGCGGAAAACTCGCTCGTGTGAAAGGGGCCTTAGACATTGGTTGTCCTCCAGAAAAAGAACAGATCAATACCAGTTGGGAAAGAAAACAGCTGATACTCCAGAGGGTGATTGCTGTGGAGATCTTGGTCAAGAAAGGTTTGGGAAGTAGTTCACTTTAAAACTGGATAACTGGCGCAGGTCAGACATTAAGTTAGGGAAGGAGGCAAAGCAAGGAAAAAAAGATTGACATAAGGCTACTAATATAAGGCCTCTTGCAGGTACTTTGGAGAAAGGGTTCTGTGTGGGGATTAAAATTAGAGGGGGAAGGTTAGAATCCTGTCTGGTACCATTTGAGATAAGGAATGGAACTGATAAGTGCTGTTAATCTTAAAGGGTTTGTGTCATGATGGACAATGGGGGCATATTGCTAGGATATGCCCCCATTGTCTTATAGGTGCGGGTCCCACTGCTGGGACCTGCACCTATATCCAGAACGGAGCCCCGAAAGTGAAGGAGGGCACATGCACAGCTGCCCGCCATTCATTTTCTATGGGTGCCCGAAGAAAATAGCCGAGCGCTGGGACCTATAAGACAATGGGGGCATATCCTAGCGATATGCCCCCATTGTCCATCATGAGACAATCCCTTTAATAGAGGCATCAGTTGTGGATCAGAAGCTCCACACCGTTTTGTGTCCAGACGAATCTTGGCACAAATGCAGAAACCAGGCCGGATCCTCCCCGCCAGGTCCTATTATAGTCATTGGGGCCTGGTGGTACTCTGGCCCCTTCCAGCTATGCTGGATACCATGAACTCTTCAGACTGTTCCTCTGCTGGACGATTTTAATGCTAGTGTGAAACTAACCTAAAACGCTTGTAAAGACCCCTCTAAATCTGCCACCAAATTAGAAATCTGCCACCAAAAACAACCTGTTTTCAGCTACTAATCTGCTATTTAGTTTTTCTGCTGTTGATTTAGCTGTCTGAACTTCGCTTCAAAGGTTCCCTTAGGTCCCTTGCAGACGAGCGTGTGTCACACACTGAGTCCGCAACGCAGCTCCCGGCCTGACCTCCCAGCACTGACAGGGGTCACATAGCATTATACTGATTTATGCTATATAACCCTTACAGTTCTGGAATGTATTAGATGACACTGACATAATGCTGTTAGTGTTATCCCATACATTCCAGCAGGGCTGTGGAGTCGGAGTCTTGGAGTCGGAGTCCATTTTGATGGAGTCGGTATAAAATGGACCGACTCCAACTCCAAAAATATATAATAAATTGGTACAGTTAGTTCAATGCTATATGAGTAATAACTGCTGGAGACCCCCCATCCCCCCACCTGAGGAGACAGAGTGAGTGCAAACTGCCTGTCAGCCAGTGAATCAATGTGCTGAGAAAACCCCTTTAAGGCAAGTGCTTCTTAGTATATCTAAACTTTCAATAAACTGTGTATAAATCAATTATCCAGTGCAAGTTCTCTCCGTATGCTTTATAGTTTGCTTTTGCTCTGATGTAAAACACCTATGGCCTTATGTATGAAAACTGTCTAGATGCAGAAGTGTCTTTGTTGCCCATGGAAACCAATCAGAGCTCCCCTTTCATTTCATATAGTGCTCTAGAGAAATGAAAGGGGAGCTCTGATTGGTTGCTATGGGCAACAAAGAAAGTCTTACATCAGGCCCTCAGTGAGATGTACCCAGAGAAAAGCCTAATACTGGAAGTTCAGAGTAAAGATATCTAGTAAAACATATATTGCAAACTTTTTTTTGTCATGACATAGCTGTACTATTGATGTATGCAAAGTATGTTTAAAGTTATACACCATGTATGAGGGAGTCGGGAGTTGGAGTCGGGGCTTTGGCTTACCGACTCCACAGCCCTGCATTCCAGAACTGTAAGGGTTACATAGCATATTAAATCAGTATAATGCTATGTGACCCCATCAGTGGGGGGAGTTCAGGCCTGGAGCTGCGATGCGGACTCGGACACACGCTCGTCTGCAAGGGGCCTTAAAGAGGTTGTCCGGGCTTTTTAAGGATAGGTGATCTAAATCAGATGGGCAGGGGTCGGGCACCTGAGGATAGGTCATGAATATTAAAAAGCCCAGAGAACCCCTTTAAACCTCTGGCCAGAAACAATGGAGGTACCCATTGTTTTCAATGCATCAGTGGTCCACATTTTGCAGACATGCTTTCTGCATCTGTACTTCTGTTACGCAAAAAGATAGAACATATCTTGTACTTGCCCAGAAAATGCGGACCATTACTGTTGAATGTGATTACTACTATGCTGGTGTTACATGGCGATCTTGTCCATGACACCTGTTGTGCGACCAAAAATTGCTGTGCAGTCATTGAACAACCGCGGCCCCAACACAGCAAAAAAATCTATCAGGACTGGATTCTTCTAGATTCTGGGGTGGCAGTAACTTGTGACTCGCACTATGACTACGGTTCAGCTCAGTGGCTACACTGCTACACAGTGACGGTTAGTTGAGGCCTAGGTCCCTGTGTAGTCCCAGCCCTAGTCCCTGTGGGTGGAAAGAGGTCACAAGCAATCTGAAGATAAAACTTACCACAAGTCTTCACATAAATCCGATAGATTCATATAACAGTAATGTACTACTAACAAGTCCCCAAGTAGCTCTACACGAAAGCAGTATGTGTGAGCACTTCCTATACTAAAGGAAACGTCCCTCCTCCAAAACAGGAAAGTGACAGCTGACAATAGCAGCAGGTGTCCTCCTCTGCCATGTACGGGACTGCTTCATTTCCTGGTCACCGTGGTCAATGGTATGGTGCACACACTGAATACTGACACATTAAAGGAGAACCCAAGATACTGACAGAACCCTCCAATACTTCTTTAGCTCTTAGGGGGTCATTTACTATCATAAATACGTTTATATTAGGCGTATTTCGGGTGAAGATTGTGGCCCAATCTGTGACTTTTCCCGCTCGTGCCAGGTTTAAAAAACTGGGAGTGGCGTGGGCGGTCCACTTCATTCATCCTTTTCTACGCCGATTTTAGGCGTAGAAAATTGTCTAAATGTAAGACAGCAAGGAAGCTGTCTTACATTTAGACTAGGGTTGTCACGGGTATCGATATTTCGATACTGAATCGATACTTTTATACCAGTATCGATTGGGTACCGGGATTTGCTATTTTGTGATACCTTTGGCAGATAAAATAAAAAAGTCTCTTACCTGTCCTGCGCCGCGGCTCCACTCCGGGTCCGGCGCTCCTTTGTCGTCTCTGCCCGCGCTGCACTGTCCTGACCACGTACAGCGTCAGGACGTAGTGCGCACACTCTGACCTGACGCTGCACGCAGTCAGGACACAGTGTAGCGCCGGGAGGAGAA
This sequence comes from Rhinella marina, assembly GCA_900303285.1. Classification (NCBI taxonomy): domain Eukaryota; kingdom Metazoa; phylum Chordata; class Amphibia; order Anura; family Bufonidae; genus Rhinella; species Rhinella marina. The sequence goes on from ONZH01017199.1 coordinate 223,898, forward strand.
GACACAGACCAAATGGGAGCAGAATGGGCTGATGTGAGGTCTGATGGGGGCACAGTGGGCTGATGTGAGGTCTGATGGGGGCACAGTGGGCTGCTCTGAGATCTGATGGGGGCACAGTGGGCTGCTCTGAGATCTGATGGGGGCACAGTGGGCTGCTCTGAGATCTGATGGGGGCACAGTGGGCTGCTCTGAGATCTGATGGGGGCACAATATGCTGCTCTGAGGTCTGATGGGGGCACAATACGCTGCTCTGAGGTCTGATGGGGGCACAGTAGGCTGCTCTGAGGTCTGATGGGGGCACAGTGGGCTGCTCTGAGGTCTGATGGGGGCACAGTGGGCAGCTCTGAGGTCTGATGGGGGCACAGTGGGCTACTCTGAGGTCTGATGGGGGCACAGTGGGCTACTCTGAGGTCTGATGGGGGCACAGTGGGCTGATCTGAGGTCTGATGGGGGCACAGTGGGCTACTCTGAGGTCTGATGGGGGCACAGTGGGCTACTCTGAGGTCTGATGGGGGCACAGTGGGATGATCTGAGGTCTGATGGGGGCACAGTGGGCTGATCTGAGGTCTGATGGGGGCACACAGATTTTTGGGTGTTTTATTTTTTCGGCGTGATATCGAATGGTATGGAGTATCGCAATACTTTTTCTTGGTATCGAAATTGAATCAAAATTTTGGTATTGTGACAACTCTAATTTAGACTAGGGCTGGATGCGCCAAAGTTATGGAGAGGCCAGCACCTCTTCATAACTCCGGCAGATCCACCGCCAGTGCAGGAGCTTATTAAGACCGACGTCTAAATCGCTGGTCTTAATAAATGACCCGCTTAATCTTTCATGCACTGGGGGAGACTTACTACATAAAAAAACTGGCATCCATGCTTTGTACTTCATTGATTAATCTATTTAGACACTTTTTTCTACCCTTTCTATGACTCATCCAAAAAAGGGGGTGTGGCTTTGTGTGAAAGAGGCATGGCTTAAAGGGGTTATCGGAGTTATATTTATTGATGACCTATCCTCAGGACAGGTCATCAATATCAGATCGGCTGGGGTCCGGCACTCCCTCCGATCAGCTGTTTGAAGAGGAGGCGCGCGCCATGCCAGCGCTGCCTCCTCTTCATTGTTTACCTGCTTGCCGAAACATCAGTAGCGGTGAGCAGGTGTAATTACACCTAACCGCCCCATTCATTTCAATGGGACGGCTCCTTCCTATACACTTGTATTTGAAGGAGCCATTCCATTGGAATGAATGGGACAGTTAGGTGTAATTACACCTACTTACCGCTACTGATGTTACGGCGAGCAGGTAACCCAGCCGGTCTGATATTGATGACCTGTCCTGAGGATAGGTCATCAATAAATATAACTCCGATAACCCCTTTAAAGGGGTTGTTTACCCCTGGGGACCTCCCCAGAATGGTCAGACCTGGGGTGGTAATCATATTTACCTGATCCCTGCCAGCTCTGAAGGTCCTGTGTCACATGTCACGTGTCACATGTCACCGCACAGAGATGCAGAGTTGGTGGGGAAGTGATGATTACCAACACGGGTCAGGCCACGCTGAGGGTAGGGCACAGTGTCTAGCTAGACTACACAGTCTATGGATGGGTCACATTTATCATTCAGCATCAGCCACTGTAATAAATTTGGCGCACTTTATAAGTTCATAGGAGGTAATTTATCAAAACTGGTGCAAAGTAAAGGTGACTTAGTTGCCCGCAGCAACCAATCAGATTCCACCTTTCATTTTCGAAAGAAATTCTGAAAAATGCTAAGCAGAATCTGATTGGTTGCTATGGGTAACTAAATCAGTGTTCGTTTCACCAGTTTTGATAAATTCCCCCACACTGTCTTGACAAAATTAGTAAATGTGGGCCAGTATTGCTTGAAAGGTACCATTGGTAAACACATGCCCAAGACAGTGCCCCTGAAATTGGCAGTGCCCTTTAAGAATCAATGGGAATCTGGCAGCCATTTTACATTTATGAAGAGGGAACTGGAAGGAAAGCATCAAGTATGTGAACTATACATTCTGCATGTAGAAACAAATTTTAAGGGTCATTCTAAAGGGGTTTTCTGAGATTTTAATATTGATGACCCATCGTTTAAGAACAAATTTGCTCTCTCAGTCACGTCATCATTGATGGAACAGTAAAATCAAAGCATTTAAAGGGACATATGTCGAATATGCAGGCAGCATGTTATGGAGCTGAGCAGACTGATGAACAATTATATTAGAAATCATTATCTAAGTGGGCGGCCCTACCCAGTGACAGATCGTGCTGTAAGCACACTCCCACAGGGGGGGCTGTTAATCACTAAAAGGACCGCCCACTGGACTCCCAAACATAGAAACTGGAGAGCTTTAAATGCATATGGCCTTATTCACACGACCGTATGAATGGGTCCACATCCGTTCCGCAATTCTGCCCGTTCATTTCAATTGGGCCGCAAAAGATGAGGACTGCACACCCTGTGCTGTCTGCATCCGTTGTTCTGTTCAACGGCCCTGCAAAAAACATAGCGCATTTCCTATTCTTGTCCACAATCACGGACAAGAATAGGCATTTTCTATATAGCACAAGCCCTGCGGGTTCTGCAAAATGTAGAGAGCACACAGACGGTACACGTGTTTTGCGGATCCGCAATTTGTGGACCACAAAATACAGCAAGGTTGTGTGAATGTGGCCTAAATTACTGAATCTTTCCCCACAAAACTATATATCAATCTGCTCAGCTCCTCCTGCTCTATAAGATGCTGGGCACAGACAGTACAGCATGTTCCTGGTGAAGGATCCCTTTAATACATTTGTATCCAGAGATCAATGTTATTTAAAGGTGCTTTCCCCTCCCAGGTAGTTATGACATATGAGAAGGGTCTGAGATAGCAGTCACAGATCTGCCCCATATGAGTGATTGGAGATGTGGTCAAGACACAGCCCAGCAATAACTGGAGACCAGACTGTTAGTTTCTATAAGTCATGAATGCCATATACAGCCAATGTGTATAGGAGCAGTAGGGGATAGGCGGCTTGTAAACTCATTACATCTAGGTGGATGCTCACAAAGAGCAAAAAGTAGAAGAAGAAGAAGAAGAAAACCAGGGCCATCTGAGGTCACACAGAATCCTCACTCATCAATAACTGCACAAATGACAAATTACAAACCTGCACCTTAATTAAACCAGTCATAATTGTTAGTTTTGGTCGTTTTATACAAAAAATCGTTATGACACAATGGGGCGATCTAGTCCTGATGACGTCACTGCTAGTTCCGCTATTACAGAAGTAGTGTTCCAGGATGCAGTGTTCTAGCACAGTCCATGACGTGCCGGCATGAAAGAGTTAATGTACCTTGATTGAGGCCACTGCCCAGGCTTACCCTCCGACTGGCCTCTCCGCTGTTTGAATCTCCCGCCCGTGTCCCCGCCCACTCACTGGCCCTTACTTCCCCCCCTCACATAACCTTTCAATCAACCACATCCTCGTTACCAGTCCCACCCCCTCCCTGGCATAGGCCACTACATAAACCGCGCCCGCCATTGTAGGCCTCGACTTGTGGTTGGTTTATACAGCTGACAGTCAACACAGACAGCACCCGCCCCTTTCTCTGGGAGCGACACACCTTTTTTGCAATGACGCGTTGCCACGCCCATTCGGTTGGAAGCGCTCAGCGATTGGTTGAAGCGCACGCTTTCTGGGAACGCCTCCCAGGCACGTACCATTGGCTTTACCGGCTGTCCGTCTGCACCTTGGCGCACTGCTATTTGTCCAGAGCGTTGGAGTGGGCGTGGCTTGAGTATTCCATTGGGAATTGCAGTTGCAGGAGGAGATCCCTGCTCTTTTCAGGGACTGAACGGGATGGGAGTGAGGATGAAGAGCTTGCATTTTGGATTTAGAAAAAATCAGCATTAGCGACAGTCCAGAGGTAAACAGGAGGGACCGGAGCGATGATTAGAGTTTACTTTAGTGGAGACAAAAGGAATGTTGGGGGTTTATTGGGGTGTGTCAGCGTCCCTTGTGTGCAGAGCATCACATTATGTGTGGGAATGCATGCAGGGGGGTGGGGGGTTCCCAGGGGAGAAGATAGTAGGACAGGCATGGCTGGCCCTGCTGATCCTGTTGCTTGTGCCTGGACCCCCATGCTTCCAGGCTACCACCTATGGTCAGTGATGAAGAAGAACAATAGATCACTGATTGCCCTGATCTGGGTCACATATCTGGCAGAGGGATTGCACAGATTACAGCAGAAGCATGTGAGCAGCAGTCCTCCACTTGCATTCATTAGGCGAGCTCCCAGATGCTTACATTACTCTATGTGGACCCCTAACATATTAACCCCTTCTAGATGTTCCTTCTGCCCATAGACTGAGAAGAACAGCTGCCATCAGAAAAAAAAACGGATTGATCCTTATTCCCAATGTGGAAGGATTGTCACTGTGCACTGGTGGCGGTCCTCGATCGGCCGCCAAGTGTGCTCAAAATCGTGTCCTGATGGGAGGCTCAGTCTGTAGTTTGTGATGAACATCACTACATCTACTGGCAGTGCTACAGCGGCGTATTTACACACTTAACTAATTGGTTGGGCAGGGACAAATAGTCGGCTTTGTTACAAATCCTAAAATCCAATTTCCTGTGCTATTATCTGGTCCCTGTGATGTGTAAAAGGATGGAAGCTTTTTTCCTTCCTGGCTGACCCTCTCCTCCCCTTTCCTCTTACTTTCTGCCAGCTCTTTCGCTTTTTGTGATTTTTATTTTTTTCATGCTATCCTTGGCTGGTAATACCCGGCACACCGCACTATTCCCCGGGTCACAGAGCTGCAGATCTCCCTTCCTGCCTAGATTGGCCAGATCAGACAAAAATAGGAAGGAATCAGTGTTTTATGTATTGTTCTCTGTGAGATCAAGGCGTGCGCCCAGTGGCCTCATTGTGCGCCGCTCACATCTTATATATGCTGTGCAGCCGTCTTCAGGCTCTATACGTTTATTCATTCTCCTGCCCAGCGAGGGAATGCAGATGATCATGCAGTAATGGCAGTAGTGCAGCCTGGTCAGTGTGATACATTGTATATCACCTTGGAAACCATTTAGAATTGTTTACTAAACATTTATTGTAAATACAATTGTCAAATGTCTCATTTCACTTTTCCCCAAATTCCGTGGGTGTTTATCCTGCTCCCTATATGTCAGTGTTTCCTTTAGAGCTGGAAGTTAAAGCTTTTGTCATCGTGTTCCGAAATTCACTTTTACTGCTCTTTTTAATCTATTGCCCTGTTGCATTTCCAGCCCCCCCACCCCCACCCGTCTCCCCCCTCCTGACTCCCTGTCTGCGTGAGATCATTGGTGGAGGTGAAGAGAACCATGCAGTTGATTTGGGGAAGGACTTAACACTCTGTGCTGTTAATGTCTGCAATCAGGAGAGGACTGCAGGAGCCAGGGCTGCTGCTCGGGATTTGGTGCAGGGAATAAGGCCAGGGCTGCCGCATCAAACATTTGGTTGCATGTTGTCTGGAGGACCCAGCACTCCCCTTGTCCCTTTCAGATCCAGCCTCCAGTCCCGTCGCCTCTCCATGGACTGACAGACCTAAGCGAAACCACATCGACTGGAACCTGCAAGATCTGTTCTCTGAAGCCCGGATTGTAGAGGCAAGGCAAGATGACATCGCCAGCAAAATTCAAAAAGGATAAAGAGATCATTGCTGAATATGACACCCAAGTCAAAGGTACGGCATTGAGTGTGTGCGCCAAGCTGGAGGTTTATGGGGTGGATCTGGAATTTGGTGTGTTTCTGATTTAAAGAGCAATGTAGGATGGGGAATAGTTAGATATTTGGGAGGGCTGGGCTGTGGTATGTTTAGTCAGCAGGGCCCGAATGATTCAAGACATTTTTAGGCAGCCACTAATTTTCAGGCGCTGTTAACCCCTTCGCCGATGCAAGGGTTAACATGAGACAATCTGTTTTGCAATCCGTTGGGGACTGCGCTGACAGCATTCTGCATAATGCAGCGTGTGACAGGAAGTTAACCCCTTGTCCTCCTAGCCGGTGCTAGGGATATCATGGGGTTTCTTGGTTTCAACAAAGGTTCTATCTTCAAACCCAATCAAGGATATCAAGGACTGTAGGGTCATAGTCTGACATTGATAAATTTCATCGCCTGATACTTAAGGTTACCTTGAAGAAGAGCCTTTGGTCTAATGGGTTGTGATAGGAGGCGATTTAAAGAAACCCCACCACGAGCCAGTAATGGTTATCCATTGTATTGTATGAAGAGAACATGCCTGATTATTATCTAACCTTTATTCTGCTGCCATTGTTGTATGTGCATAGATTTGGCATACTGGGCTTACATGACTGCAGTACTGTGTGTAGAGGTGATCCAGTCAGCAAGACTGCTTACATCATGTTGATAAATCTGGTTTTGAGCTAACCATAGATGGCTGCTTCCATGGTTTACTCATATAGACAGCCCCCATGAGGCTTGATGAGATCGGACTGGTCACCAAATGTCAGATCCCTATTGTACCTGGTATCATTAAAATTCTCCAAATGGCCCCTTACCCATAGAAATGGGAGAGAATCCAATCTAATTTAACGCTTCATTTTGCATTCTTAGGCCTCATGCAGACGACCATATCTGTTTTGCGGTCCACAAATTACGGGTGCAGTCTGTATGCCGTCTGCATTTTTTTGTGGACCCGTTGTTTTCAATGGGTCCATGGCTCGCATTTTGCAGACGTGTTGTATCTTTTTGCGGAACGGCCATATAGATGTGGAAAACACATGGATGATCTACCGTATATCAGTTCCAAAAAAAGGATAGAAAATGTCTTATACTTGGCTGCAAAATGCAGACCACGAATCCATTGAAGTCAATGGGTCCACAAAAAAATGTGTATGCAAAGCAGACCGCATCCATGTTTTGCAGATCCACGATTGGCAGTCCGTAAAATGGATATGGTCGTGTGCAGGAAGCATTGTGCAATTGTTCCTTGTATTCGTGGTCGTTAACAGTATTTCACTACGAGGTACGTTATTCTTTGTATCATGGAAATATATATACGATTTTCCAGTATACCTTCTGTAGGAATTCCTTGAGGTTTTCAACATCTCTGCTTGCTGTCCTGGCCACTTGTGTATGGCTCGATATAAGACATTGCTTTGATAGCTCTACTGTATCAAGCCATGTACCTGTGTTATTGGGACCAGGTCAGCCTTTGTTCCCCTGCAGGCAAAAAGTAAGGATACCTTCACACCTGGCAGAAATGTCTGCGACTGAAAATCGCTTCCATTCATCTGAAAGGGGTTGTTTTTGTCTGGATTTCTGCAAATGAATGGAACTGATTTTCATTCGCAGAAATTTTGTGCAATAAAGGTGCCCATAAGCCCTCAGTAGCTATCGGCTGGACACTTGTCTGACCGGCAGCTATTCTTCCCGACTCTCCCATACACCTTTGTGGTCTATTCGGCCGAGCATGCATGTGTTCAATGTAAAGAGCCGCTGCAAGACAAACTAAATTTCATTGCCCAATCTTTTCTTTCTGATTATTCTTTCCTCCTGACATCATCTGTTTCACACTGCTATCTGTGTATGCTGACATGGCCTTCATAGTGGTTACATGGTGGCCAATATATGGCTGCAGCAAAGACCTACCATCAGTAGTTATGTTCCCACATCAGCCAGTGATTGGACGCCATGATCAGAATCCTGAAGAGATTTGCGACGGTGGGGGTCTGTGAGTTGGAACCCCCACTGATGCTGGAACAAGTATTCTCCGTAAATGCAAATCTTTTGCAGAACAGCCATCAGGAATTATCCAGAATAATTGAGAAACAAAGCTCATATAACACAAGCCTCTCGCCATGTCTCACGCTTTCTGTATTACGGACCTGGCCTTTCACGTTAATTCTCATTTTTTATGAATAGTAAACCGTGTTACTAATACTGCCGACATGTAAGGACGCCGGATGCAGGCATGGTTGTCATGGACACAGAGATGGAGGCACCTTCTATTTTGTGTCCTGAGAGCTTTAGTGCTTGCATTGAGACTTTCAGCTCTAGTGAGGATTGCTGATATAAGCGTTCCTTATTCTCCACTGTGTTAAGAAGGAGAAATTGGGTTTATAATTATAATGTAATGATCTGACCTTGTGTTTCTGAAACTCGTCTATAAATCGGGACAAAGGAACTATCACAGAAATTAGAAAGGCTTCCTTCAACATTCTCTCTGAAGGTCTAAACATGTTACTTTCCTGTGATGAGCCTCTGTCCCACCTGCTTCTGGTGCCCCCCCCCCATTCCTCAGCAATTTTCTCCATAATTACCCCTTTTGTAGGACTTCATCCTCCTCAGTCATTTGAAGCAAACTTCAGAGAGATTCTCTTTCCCAGAATTTTAAGAGTTCTTTTGTACGGCTCAGCTGTGTTTTCCAGGGCATTTACATGTCCTCCATTCCAAGCCATTCAGAATATAACTAAATGTATCAGGCACACAATGTAGGCTTAGATATTTCCATGATAATTTTAAGATTCGCCTAAAAATTTGCTTTGCCCAAAACTAATTTTGGTACAGGTACTTACAGCCTCCCCCATCAAACTTTATGCTTTCTTGAGGTAGTGGCATATGCAAAAGACCTTTTTTTAACCCATTCTGGATCCATCTTTAGTGTCTTTGTGATGGCCACCAGGTACCCAGGGTTAATAACACACTCCAACTCTTCAATGATATCCTGTAAAGCCTCTTTCACATGCCCACATCTGTGATGATGTCCATGATAAGATGGGCAGCATCTCATCCATGTTGTTTGTGAAGATTGTTGGTCTGGGTGTCCATTTTTTGACCACAACTTTTCATCCATATTCTACATGCAGTGCTAGGCAGAGCATCTCCTACCAACGGTCAGTGAAAATCATGCCATCTGTGTTCTGTCAGTGGTTTTCATGGACCCATAGACTTCAGTGGGTGTGTTTGGTTTGTACCAAGCACCACAGTAGTGCAGGTCTCCAAGGATGTGAAAATAAACTCATTAAAATCAGTGGATACATTGCTGACTGTGGGGAACACAGACAGCACACTTACGCAATATATTCACATGTGAAAGAGGCCTTTGGTTGGGTTATCAGATAGTTTACTACATAAAGCAGTTATAGTTGGTTACATACCCTTTAAGAAATGAGTTTTAAAGTGAGCCTGTTAGTTATGCCTACCAAACATCTCTTGGCACTTGGTATGGTACTGAGAAACCTGTGGCTTTTCCTAGCTTTTTTTTTTTTTTTAATTATTGCTGAGGAAATTAAAGGGGTTGTCTGCTCTTCACTATTGATCACCTATCCTCAGGATTGGTCATCAATATTAGATCAGCAGGGGTTGACTCCCGACACACTCACTGATCAGCTTTTTGAAGAGAAAGCAGCGTTTGTATGAGCACTGGCTTCTCTTCGTTCTACCTGCTCACCATCACAACGGCAGGTGTAAATACATTTCAGCTGTCTCATTCAGTTCTATTCACTTAAACAGGAAGGAGCCGTCCCATTGCAGTGAATGGTACGGCTTAGCTGTAATTACACCAGCTTACCACTGCAGTTGCGAAGATGATCAGGTAAATAGAGAAGGCAGTGCTCGTACAAGCTCTGCTTCCTCTTCAAACAGCTGAGTTGGGCCCCCCGCTGATCTGATATAGATTGTCTATCCTGAGGATAGGTTGTCAATATAAAAAGTGGGCAACCTCTGTATGCAAATTAGATGGTAAGTGCCAGGGGGCCCAATCCCAGCAAGTGCTCTAGATCTCGCTTGTAAACCCTGCCCAGGATCTCTCATTGCCTGATTATTAGTGCCAGTCTTTTCTGACATCACTGGTACCACAGTTGAAATCTTACGCAGGCGCCAGAATTGGGGCTTGCCTCATGTGCTATGCCAGGCTTTGGCAGAGCCAAGCGAGGACAGGCAGGATCTCACATCTCTGTTCCTGCCTGTCCTTGCTTGGCTCTGCTAAAGCCTGGCATTGTAGGGTATTCTACACCACTGTGCAGAGTTTTCAATAAATGGCACAGGCATGAGCGGCGATATGTGCTCCTACCAGTACAGCTTTAACTGAAATGCACCACGTATATAGCTGCGGTGTATGGATTCTCTATGCACTGCAGTGAAGAGCTAATTGTCTTGGGAATAAAACAACGAGGGGCAGCCAGAGATCTATGTGTCCACAGGTTTCTAAGAACTCTACTGAGAGTCGTTTGGGAGGCATATTTCACCCGACAGACTCCGCTGAATACTGTTTGACAGTTGCATTAGTAGCATTTTTTTTTGTTTGGTCTGTATAGAGAATTTCTCCATTTATAGCTTTTAGTCTTTTGTATGTTTTGCCTTTTTCTGACACGACGTGATGAAAAATCTCTTATTTCTGTTGCCAAAATAGTGTATAGAAACTGGGTGAGTCCCTTCTGGCAGCAAATGTGTGCGAATTACACTAATACACCCAAGTAAGGATGAGTACAGCCGCACCCACAAGCCTGAACAGTGCTCCCCATTCAGGATGTCTGGAGGGTGAGGTGCGTACTTCGGGTGTGATAAGAATATTCACTTGTAAAGGCCTATGTCTATCAACTGTGTTTTCCTCCTTATTAATGTGGTATCAGTGGATAGACCTGCTTAAACTGTGTGGACGGTTCATTTACAGAATGTTTTTGTATCGTGCACCTTCATTTTTTATTATCTTTTTTCAATCTTTTCATTATTCTGAAATCTTTTCTGTTCTCTGGAGCAGCAGAGCATCCCCACAGCTGCATAGCTCCGACCAGTGAAAGCCTTAGAATTAGGCTCTGATTTATTTATTTTGGCAGCTTGCCTAAATGACTGCATCCATTCATTGCCGGCCCCTTCTCTTCCCCCCTTGTGCTCCTTTTTCAAGCAGTGGTTCCACTGGGATCATTTATAACTCATTCTCTTGTACATGATATTGTCTTACTATCTCCGCCTAAGCCCAATCGAATCTATGCTATTTTATGTGTAGTTTTTACTACAGTGTATAAGGCCTTGTCATTTTCAAGTCCGTGAAAAAAGCGTCCTTATTTCATCCATGAAGGATCCGTGTTTGTTCCGTGTGTTATCTGAAAATTAATTTCCAGAGCATCTCCTATTAGTCTTCCGCTTTGTGTCCGTGATTTTCATGTACCCATAGACTTCAATGGACGTGTTAGGTCTGCATCATGGACCAAAGTAGTGCATATCTCTGTGATTTCTTTTTTTTATTTTACTGACCCACGGTTGAGCGACGGTGTGAGCAGACACATTCAAATCAATGGGTACGTGTGCTGTCCACAGAAAATACGGACAGTGAAAAACGGAAATGTGGATGAGGCCTAAGGCTCTAGAACAGTGGTTCTCAACTCCAGTCCTCAGGGCCCACCTGCCGGTCATGTTTTCAGGATTTCCTTTATATAGAGAAGCTGATATAATTAGGGTCCATCCATCAGGACTTACCGCAGGTAGTCATTCTATGGGATATTCCCAAATCCTGACTGGCAGGTGGGTCCTGAGGGCTGGAGTTGGGAACCACTGCTCTAGAACTTTTTTTTTTTTCCCTGAGGACAACATACAGTGGCTTGGTGGACATAATCACCATCTCATAAGTTTACTACAACAGATATGATAGGCTTTGGCTATGAACCTGAAAGAACTGGTAGATATCACTTTTAGGCCCCTTTCACACGAGCGAGTTTTCCGCGTGTGAACGCATAGCACCCGCACTGAATCCTGACCCATTCATATCAATGGGTCTTTGTACATGAGTTACTTCTGAGTTGCTTTCACTTCTGCGTTGCATGAAAATCGCAGCATGTTCTATATTATGCGTTTTTCACACAGCCCTGGCCCCATAGAAGTGAATGGGGCTGCGTGAAAAACGCATTGCATTTGCAAGCAAGTGCGGATGCAATGCGTTTTTCACTGATGGTTGCTAAGAGATGTTGTTTGTAAACCTTCAGTTTTTTATCACGCGCGTGAAAAACGCATCAAAACGCATTGCACCCGCATGCAAAAAACTGAACAACTGAACGTAATCGCAGACAAAACTGACTGAACTTGCTTGCAAAATGGTGCGAGTTTCCCTGAACGCACCCTGACCTAATCCGTCACGCTCGTGTGAAACGGGCCTTTAAAGGGTTTCTGTCACCAGTTTTTTCGGTATGAATCAGGCTGACATCAGAGATGTGCTAATGTCACCTGATTCCAAATATATATCTGTTTTATTTACTGGTGCCCCCATTTTTATATAAAATGAACTTTTATTTTATGCTAAGAAGGCTCCTAGGTGCAAGGGGCGTCTGCTCCTAGAGGCTCTGTTGATTGACAGGACCAGGCAGAGAAGAAACACTTCATTCACCATAGCTTTTAAGGACCTTCAATGATGTCATGACCATGTGATCAGTCACATGGTTAGGATCACACAAACAGCCTGTCTCCTCCTAAACCATGTGACTGATCACATGGTCTTGACATCATTGGAGGTCCTTAAAAGCTATGATGAATGAAGTGTTTCTTCTCTGCCTGGTCCTGTCAATCAACAGAGCCTCTAGGAGCAGAGGTAACGCCCCTTGCACCTAGGAGCCTTATTTGCATAAAATAAAAGTTAATTTTATATAAAAATGGGGGCACCAGTAAATAAAACAGATATATATTTGGAATCGGGCGACAATAGCACATCTCTAATGTCAGCCTGATTCATACCGAAAAAACTGGTGACAGAAACCCTTTAAATCTGGAAAAAGCTTCTGGACATCGCTTAGACTTTCTAATGAACATAGTGGACCACTTTATCACCATCCTGTATCTAATGATTTAATTAAGTTTAATGAAGAAAAGATCACTCATACCTCCATTGAATTTGGTGGGTATAGACAAGTCAGAGGTTGATGAGTGTCTGTAGCCCTCCATTCAGGGCATCAGTGGGGTTCCCAAATGCAAGACCCAACAACACAGTGTTTGACTTATCTAAGGGCTCATTCACATCCATGATGGAGGCTCCATTTGGAGAACAACAATGGAAATAAACTATGCAGATGTGAATGAAGCCTAAAGGGTTGCCATGTTTTCATAAAACTTTTCATATGTCATAGTTTTGATCAGTAGAGGTGATGAGACCCCCATTGATCACTAGAACGAGGAGAGAGAAGTACACACATTTTAAGTGATGCTTTAAATGACAAAAAACAGTAAATTTTGTAATGGGAGTGCCTGTCAAATTTGAGAAAATCATGGCTTCTTAAACTTTTGATACTGGGGGCTCACCATTCAGAACATGGTGATGCCTAGGCTTCTCTACTCGTGCCATGACAAAATACGAAGTATTACTCAATGTACCCTTTGGTGGTCGCTTGACCCCAATATAGCTTTATAAAAAGCACAGAGGAGTCAGTTATATCGCTAAACCAGGGATTGCTGTTGTCAAAAAAGACCTGTGCAGCTTACCTCTACACAGGCCTATCACTGGCAGTCTATGAAAGTGCTTGAGATAGCTGAGCGCTTGTACTCTGCTATCTGTAGAGATGAAAAGAGTGGCAGCTTGCATGCGTGACTGCCACACCACTCAAACGCGAGAGGACGCGTCCCCGTTCTCGTGATCAGCAGGGGCCCTAATGGTCAGACCCCCAACAATCAGACACTTATCCTCTATCCTGTGGGTAGGGAATGAGTTGTCTTAATGCGGCACCCCTGTAAGGCTACACCCGCATGGGGATTTTGCTGAGGATTTGCTAAATATTTCAGCCTATGCACTGCAAAATTAAAATTCTCCTTGTGGGTCATCTTCTGCTGTGGATTTCTTACACAATATATGGATGAGATTTTTTTAGGTTTCGTCCACTTTGCCACTACTGGAAGATTTGCAGTGTTTACACCATGCACGGCTGTACCCTAAGGGTACGGCCACACAAGGCGGAATTTTTGTTGCTGAGTTTGCCGCATTTCTGCAGCAAAATCCACGTGTGTTACATGTGGATTTGTCACAAATTTGACTTGTAAACCATCCTATGTATTCTAATTGGTGAAATTTGCAGCATAAGTTGGCCTGCTCCGGATTTAAAATCCATACCACAAGTCAGTTTCTGCTGCAGACTTGTTATTTAGCGCATGGATATTCCCTAAAGGGTCCCCTTCCCACCCCCCAAATACATTTATCTATTCACATTAGTATGGATAGGCGATAAATCTTTGTTCGTTTGGACCCCCCATTAATCACAAGGACCCCTGTTTTTCCTCACCCATATGACATTTCCCATCCTCTGCTACCTTTATCTTCTGGTTACCTCCGGATGGCCATGGTAACATGCACCACTGGAGCTGGTCATTGGCTGGAGTGGTGCATGTGACCATGTCCATGGCCAGCTGGATGTAAACGGTGCAGGGACCAGAAGATGCAGACAGTGGAGGACCTTGCTGCTTGAGGACCCCATGCTGTGAAAGAATCCATACTTGCTTGCACCCCGGCATTCTATTCTGGCTTTCTTTACTGGTCCTATGGACGCTGTTTGTAAACTTCCAAATAGATGGGGTCAAAGGTGCTGCTGCAGCCAATGACTGGCCTCAGCGATCAGGTGTCTGCAAGCATCTTGTCATTTCTTTGTCACCTGCCACTTGGGGTCCCGTCTCCGCTGAGGCCAGCCATTGGCTGCAAGGATGCATGTGGCCCTATCCATCTGGAAGGGTACACACAGGGACCAGAAGAGAGTCTGGGAAGCAGCTTGCATCCGTATTTTCTACGACCCACAGGCCCTCACAAGAGTTCTGTACTAGACTTCCAGGAACTCGCAACCAAATTTGTAGGAGGGGGGCTATCTATTATGATATATATTATTATTTTTTTAATGTTATTAAAAAAATTGCTAAAAAAAACCATGTTGGCTTCAAAATTGGAGCATTAATAATCTACCTTTTTTTTTTTCTATAAAAATAAGTAGCTCCTTCTAATATTCTAAAATGATGTGCCGTGAAGAAGCCCAGTGCACATGGTAATCACGTAGCAAGTGTGAAAAGATCACGTAGCAAGTTACAAAGATCGACAGTCACAGACCTTTCACTATCGGATTTATAATGCAATGGGGGGAAAAATTAGATCAGGAAGCGCTGATTTATGGTGGTTGCATCTAAGAAAACTTTATTCGAAAGCTGAAAAGTCTGAAGCTATGTGTCACCTTGTGTCTATCAATAGAAGTGGTGTGTAAAATCAGAATTTGATTATGAAGGACTTCCTAACAGGAAACCATTAAGTGAAAGGAGGCTGAGTTTTACTAGGCAGTCGTTTTCCAAGTCGCCTGTCAATATGTATATAAACATAAACCCCTCCTAAGTGGACCTTTCCTGTATACACGGTGGAGACCTCAATCACGGGCATAACTATGGGTGGTACAGGGAATGTGGTTGCACCAAGGCCCAGCCTGTGGTGCCCGTAAAGACTCTTTCCCCTATGAGGAGACCACTACTATAAATAAAGCTGCATTGGGGCCTTTGAGCTAGACATTGAGGCACATTTAGACATCACGACTTAGCAGGCAATTATAGGGAAGGAACTGTTTCGTCCTTATAATAGTCTGTTCATCAGTGGAGGGTAAGAGCTGCACCTACATGCAGCAATCACCTCCACTGTACGGGAACGAGTGTTGGCTACTGCATTCGAATACAATGATTTTGGTGACCACATTAGTGATGCGTTTACCCAAATAATGGATTGAGTATCGGAAAAAAAAACGTTGGTTACTAACATTTGTTCCTAATAATCAGCCTGACAATTGCCCTGTACAAATCCAGGTTTAGGCCCTACTCACAGTGTTTGGTCAGTGATTTCCATGGGTCAAAAACATTGAACAAGAGCAAATCTTTCCTTATATCTTATCTCTGTGTAGCCTCCACATCTGGTTTTAGCCAATAATCACTGATGGAAATCACCATGTGACTAAGGTCTTTTGACCTCCATTTTGTTAATTGGACCAATCTGCAACTTGTCATTTTGTTGGGTAAAAGTGGGTACTTTCAACCTTAGATGTGGGAATTTATCATGTAACTTTTTTAGTTGGTCTTTATAGGTGCTTATACTTTCCTTTTTTGGGACTGAGATTGGGTTACTTGTACCTCCCCATTCACGACAATAGATACCTCCTGATTTCTACTGGAATTCTACTTGGAGAGAGATTACAGCTACAAGTGCATCTCAATAAATTAGAATATCATCAAAAAGTTGTTGTGTTTTTTTTTTTTTTCAGTAATTCAATTCAAAAAGTGAAACACACATATTATATAGAGTCATTACAAACAGAGTGAACTTTTTCAAGTGTTTATTTCTGTTAATGTTGATGATTATGGCTTACAGCCAAGGAAAACCCAAAAGTCATTATCTCAGAAAATTACAATATTATATATGACCAACTGTAATTAAAAAAAAAAAAACACAAATGTTGGCCAAATGAAAAGTATGTACAGTAAATGCACTCAATACTTGGTTGGGGCTCCTTTTGCATGAATGACTGCATCAATGCGGCGTGGCATGGAGGCGATCAGCCTGTGGCACTGCAGAGGTGCTATGGGAGCCCAGGTTGCTTTGATAGCGGGCTTCATCTCGTCTGCATTGTTGGGTCTGGTGTCTCTCATCTTCCTCTTGACAATACCACATAGATTCTCTATGGGGTTAATGTCAGGCAAGATTGCTGGCCAGTCAAGCACAGTGATACTGTGGTTATTAAACCAGGTATTGGTACTTTTGGCAGTGTGGACAGGTGCTAAGTCCTACTGGAAAATAATTCCATCTCCAAAAAGCTTGTCGGCAGAAGGAAGCTTGATGTGCTCTAAAATTTCCTGGAAGACGGCTGCACTGACTTTGGTCTTGATATAACACAGTGGACCTACACCAGCAGATGACATGGCTCCCCAAACCATCACTGATTGTGGAAATTTCACACTAGACCTCAAGCAGCTTGAATTGAGTGCCTCTCCGCTCTTCCTCCAGACTCTGGGACCTTGATTTCCAAATGAAATGCAAAATTTACTTTCATCTGAGAACAACACCTTTGACCAATGAGCCACAGTCCAGTTCTTTTTCTCCTTGGCCCAGGTAAGAAGCTTCTGGCGTTGTCTATTGGTCATGAGTGGCTTGACACATGGAAAGCGACACTTGTAGCCCATGTCCTGGATACGTCTGTGTGTGGTGGCTCTTGAAGCACTGACTCCAGCAGCAGTCTACTCCTTGTGAATCTCCCCCAAATTTAGGAAAGGCCTTTTCTTAACAATCCTATCAAGGCTGCGGTTCTCCCTTTAGCTTGTGCACCTTTTTCTACCACCCTTTTTCCTTCCACTCAACTTTCCATTAATATGCTTTGATACAGCACTCTGTGAACAACCAGCATCTTTAGCAATGACCTTTTGTGGCTTACCCTCCTTGTGGAGTCTGTCAATGACAGCCTTCTGGACATCTATCAAGTCAGCAGTCTTCCCCATGATTGTGTCGCCTACTGAACCAGACTAAAGGACCTTTTATTTTAAAGGCTTAGAAAGCCTTTGCAGGTGTTTTGGGTTAGTTGTTTTAATTTTCTGAGATAATGAATTTTGGGTTTTCCTTGGCTGTAAGCCATAACCATCAGCATTAACATTAATAAACAGTTGAAAAAGTTCACTCTGTTTGTAATGACTCTATATAATGTGTTTCACTTTTTGAACTGAATTACTGAAAAAAAAACTTTGATTTATAATTGAGATGCACTTGTACATATGTCCTTATTCTTGTTACCTAATTAACCCCTCTATACATAGTACTTGCCTCTAAACATCGAGAATATGGTGCTGTAAAGTAACTAAAAGACGGTAGAATTATGAAAGGTTATCAATTTTGGACAAGCCCCATTTTGTGCACTGCTGCTGGAAACCCCAGTTTTCACTTGTAATCCGTGAAGGACCCTGGAAACAAGTGTTCAGTTCTGCTGCAGCGCCACCACAGGGAATTATAAGTATTACGCTATTCCATTCGGAAACATTTGTTTGTCTGTGTAATACTTGGCCATGTCACTTGCACTCTGATTTATGGATAAGGGACCTAAACAGGTTACTAAATTTATTAATTCACAATTTCTGTAATAATGCAAAAGTTGGACAACCTCATGTAAACGGTGAGCGCCATGGCCCCTTTAAACAGCTGGTAGATGGGGGGGTGTCAAAAGTCAGCCCCTCACTGATCTGATGGCCCATCTTGAGGATAAGCCATCAATATCTTAAACGCAGAAACCAGTTCTATAATGGTAACCTAAAATTTGTTATTTTTCTCTATTGTAGAGTATTTAAATTTACCCAGTTTTTAATTTTCACAAGATAGTGGGAAATCTAGCTTAGTCACCCATAGCAACCAGTCAGATTGCATCTTTCATTTTCCAAAGGAGCGCTGAAAAATGAAAAGTGGAATCCGATTGGTTGCTATTGGCAACTAAGCCAGTTCTACTTTATACCAGTTTGATAGATCTTCATCTGTGTGCCTTCTGCACCCAGATAGCACAATGACCCATTTATTTCTGTGCACTCATCCATATTTTGGGCGGAACTGTCTGGCCGTTCCGTAAATTATAGAATATGTGGCCCTTTCTATTGATGGGAGTGAGGGTGCACACGAAAGGTGTCCATTGTTTGTGGATTCATTTGCAGACCGAAATACTGACATGGCCATGTGCACGAAACCTGAGGCTGCTTTCACGCAGTCAGTGTTTGGTGCATGCAGTACTTTTTATTTTTCATGTAAAAAATGTATCGCAGACGGAAATGGCGCAAAATGTGTGTAACTGATGCACAGGATCTGTTTTTTTTTTTTTTTTTTTTTTTTTTACAGGATCTGTTTTTTTTATTTTTCTGTCGGATCAGAAGAACGGAAAAATAACGCTGATGTGAACTCCCCCTTAGTGAGTTTGTAAACTGACTCTTTATGAAAGGCGAATTGAGCGCTCAGTGGGGGGGTGCTAGGAATGGTCATTAACCTCTAAGGTAATCACCTTTCCAAAATTCCAGGCAGGATATTACCCTCGTGTGTCAGAGGGCAGTGTGAACTTCGCTGTCGCTCTGCTTGGCCTACAGAACGCTCAGTTTACAAATGATTTTTAGAAGTAAAGTTTGCTGTCTCACTAAGCCTTCTCTTTGACCTAATTATGTGACTTCCACCATGGATAAACTCTGGAATTCCACTTACTGCATGGTCATAAACATTGGAAATTCCAGATGTAAGGCTGGGCCTTGTTCATTAACGTGCACGTGACCGATAATAATCTCAAGGGAGCAGAGTTTTTCTTATAGTCTCCATTATGTACTCTTCACTTTTATGTAGCTTACAAAACAGGTCAAATGCATCGCCGTGCTTCCTGCTGCGGGATTAAATTGGATTTCAGGCCTGTTTCACACATGTGCACTGTATGAGAATGGACAGCAGAACCTTGTGAGTTGTCATAAAATCAGGACCTTATCCCGTATTGTCCCCTGAAAAACTACTCTGCTTTACATTTTGTGTTTGCTATTTTTCAGTTTCTGGTAGATTTTTTTTTAGGTACAGATTAATGGATCGTTAAAGAATGTTTATTACTGTTATTTGCAGGGAGTCGTAGAGCACTCTCCCATCATTGAGCACAAATAGTGTAATTTTAGGCCTAGTGCAGTGTTTGATGAATGGAAAACGATGAAACACTTCTAATAATCAGAAATGGGTCATGTTTTCAGTCACACATTTCACTGAAAACGACACCGGTATGTAATTTTACTGCAAATCAGCGCAATTTTGGAGTACACATATCTATGTAATTTTACTAGTAAACGGATCTACAAAAAAGAAGCACTTAAAGGGTTTGTGCCATAAATAAATTTTCACTCTAAAGTGTATTTTCATCAGTTACTTAGATTGTTGTTGTGATTTTTTTTTTTTTTTTTATTTACCTCATTTTCAGTTTTCTCTTATCTCCCATGCTTGAATCCTACTTCCTGGTTTGTCATGTGACTGATGTCCCATCATGCCTTAGGGCAGCGAGATTTGTCCTGACTAGTGTTGAGCGAACATGTTAGGTTCTGCGTCCAAAGTTTGGGTGTGAGTCATCGAAGAATCCCATTATGGATTCCAAATTCCGTTATGGTCCGTGGTAGCAGAATCCATAATGGGATTCTTCAATAACCCGAACCCAAATTTTGGACGCTGAACCTAAAACACAAGTTTGCTCAACACTAGTCCTGACATCAGCAGATCATATGACACTAGTCATGCCCCTTGTTCTTACCAATGACACTACCTGCATCCTAAATTAATCCAATGCAGGATGTAACCAAAGGCAACTTACCATCACAACAGATTTGCCACAGGGTGCCACATTGGTAACATAGTAACATAGTTTATAAGGCCGAAAAAAGACATCTGTCCATCCAGTTCGGCCTGTTTTCCTACAAGTTGATCCCGAGGAAGGCAAAAAAAACCCGAGGTAGAAGCCAATTTTCCCCACTTTAGGGGAAAATAATTCCTTCCCGACTCCAATCAGGCAATCAGAATAACTCCCGTAGGCTAATAACGTTCGAAAAAGAGAGTTTTGGAAAATGATATCATAGTGATGTTGGGCAGGAAACATTTATATTAGTGGCACAACCCCTTTAAAAGGGTTGAGCAGGCAATATATATTGATGACCTATCCTCGGGATAGGTCACCAGTATCTGACCGACACACTGCACTCCTGACGGTCAGCTCTTTGAAGAGGAACTGGAGCTCTATGCGAGCGTGCTTTCTCTTCTTTATACTCCATGTCGTCTCCCTTGCAGTGGTGGCTTATGTATAATTACAAGTACTTGCGCCAAGTGAATGAAGCAAGCACTTTTAATTACACTGCACATCCGAGACGACGAGCAGATATTGATGACCTATCCGGAGGATAGGTTATCAATATATACCGCCTGCAGAACCCCTTTATCAATAATGCCACATGTAAACTGACAATGTTTCTCCCATATAGGTGCTGAGCTTCCGAAGACTGGTCTCTGAACCTTCCACACAATTACCAAATCCCGTATGCGTTCTGCAATTTGCGGAACGGAACGGGCGGCCCAATATAGAAATGCCTATTCTTGTCTGCGATTGCGGACAAGAATAGGACTTACTCTATATTTTTGTGGGGCCGCAACGTTATGTTGAAATGAATGGGTCCGTACCCGTTCTGCAAAATTGAGTAATGAGTGCTGTCAATCACTTGACAAACGAGCAAACGCTTGTTTGTTGGGTTATCAGATTTACGCAGATACAGTGATGATTATTCCATGTAAATGGAATTAACAGAGCGCCGATCAATGCTCTATATTGTTGATCAGCGATAATTTCTGGTCGAAACTTTGACCATAACTTGCATTATACATTACTTAATTGCATGGAAATTCAAGTTGAACCTTTACATTTTAGTACTGAATGGTAGTTGAAAACCATCGTGACTATACGCAAGGAACAATGGCAAATGATTAACCAGTAGTTTCTACCCACGTTCGCACTGCAATGTTTACGGTATGTTAGTTCTGAGCCATAGTTGTGATTTCCATGCTAATTGTACAAGAGCGAGTTACAGTCCTCTCCTAATTCTCTATTCTGTATATTACATATATATTATTCTGCGTATATATTTATGTGATGGAGTATGCTGTGTATAATGGGTGGAGATGGCCTCAGTAATCTCATTATGGTGTCAGGGTTATGAGAAAGAGATGAACTGTAAGTGGTTATTTGTCTTGATTTATGACAGCCATGTTTTTCCGCATCTATTTTTCCCTGGTATTTCGCATGCTTCTATCTGATTATCTTTTTTATCACAGTTTATTGGGGACTCATTTATAAAACTAATGTGGACAAAAATGCTAAAGCGTTGGCTGTAGTAACCAATCGTATTACACATCTTTAATTTACAAAGCTGCAATAGAAATATAACAAGAAAATTGATTGGTTGCTCTGGTAAATGGATTTCCTCGATTTCTAAGATGGGGGGGTGCGTTATTAAGTCTTTCATATATTTCCAGTCGCTGATGTATAAATTGGTGCATAGGGTCCTATTCTTCCTGAGCTGATCTCCCCTCTCCGCATTGTGACTGGCACAGCCGTTCTCTAGGCTGAGTACTATTGCCATAGTGCTGACTGTGTATTTATGCTGAATACTAGCCTGTGATGGGCGTATTGGATGCTGGTTTGTATCCTGGCAGTGATCTAACAAACCAGTAGAAAGTGCCATGTGGGAAAAGGTAGACTGCAGGGCGTATGGTTACTATGGCGATATGTTCCTTCCTGGCCTTTGTCCTTGTGACAGCTGCTGACCTTTTGCTGAATTAAAGTCAGAAGGTCAATGGCTACTTTATTGTGGAAGGAGGTCGCTTTGGTAGATGCCCTCTACACCACTCTCGATTTTTGGGCTTGCAGGGCTGTGTGGTTCTGCAGTGCGACACACTGTCTCCTTTAGTAGAGAAGGAGTTAAGGAAATCTTGGGCCCTTTGCCCAGCTGCCTGATGAATTAAAGGCTGTGATTAAACAGAAGGCCTCGTGCCCGGGATCCGCCAGGAATGCGCCTTGTGCTAGCAGGATACTCGCATCTAGAAACTTGCCACTGGGCTCTCTGTGTATGCGTTATTACAGTTACCTGGCAACTGTTTCATTGGACGCATCTTAACCCCTTGTAGGTCCTCCAGACTGAGCATAATAATCAGAGAAGCAACCTTCTTTATCATGCAGGTGACTTTAACTATATCATTTGGACGACCCTGCGTCTTCTTGAGCAAAATTGGCTGGGAGCCTCAGTTAATAATTAAGTACGCCTGCCGCAACTTTGGAGCTCGTGTTTCCTGAGCAGGTAGTGGATTTGCACTTTCTGTAGGATCTCAGGCATTCTGCTCACTGCAGGAAGCCTCAGTAAGACAAATAAACTATGAGACAACACCATACATCATTGCATCTAGTGCTAAAAAAAATAATAATAATCTGGAGGTCCAAATTTCTATTCTCTGGACTTTAGTGTCCCTATGACACTACTAAGTAATTGTACATGAAGCTCTCTGCTAAGACAAATAGAGGTGACCGTAGATATAACATAAACGGTGACCATCCGTGATAATCATATGTATTTTAATGTTCTTGTTTTATTTAAAGGGAGTCTGTCACCAACTAGGACCGTTTGTAATGGTTGGGATGTCTGTATAGCTCTCCTAATATTGTTTCCAGATATGACTTTATGTGCTTATCAATCTTTTCTAGCCCCTGAAAAAAGGTTTTTTATAATTATGCAAATTAGTTGAAAAGAGCCCAGGGGGCTGTACGTGTCTGTACCAGAGCCAAGCCACGCCCATCTGAACAGAGCCCTGCTCCTCCCACTTTCTTGCTCTCTCCACCTCCCTACTTTGGCAATGTCTCCATGAAGCCCCTGGAAATCTCAGGCATGTGCACTTCTCCTGTCTGTGTGCACCTGTGCCGCATGTTACCTGCTGCTGACCACAGCTCCAGTAGATGAACTTCGCATGCACCTGCCAGAGATTTCCAGTGACCTCATGATGTTGTTGTCAATGGTGGGAAGAGTGGGGCTCTGTCCGGATGGGCATGGCGGGTCTCCAGCACAGATAAGTACAACCCCTTGACTGATAAGCACATAAGGCATATCTAGAAGTGGAGGGCCTGAAACTGGCCATACACATTTAAATTTATTTAATTTTGGCAGGACTAGTGAATCATCTAATGTGTATACCAGTCTTTTGACAGTTATGGTAGAGAAGAATTGGGTGGTTGAATTTAAACGTGCCCGATCCTCTTGTTCCTTGGGGGTATAAGCCTTCATCAGAGGTGTCTAGCAAAGACTTATTCCCCGCTCCCCATTCAGAACACATGTTTGGTAGATATCGGGAGAGAAGGATATTTTTGTTCTGGGGATGATGGCCAGCCAGCCATGTAATGTGTACGGGGGGGGGGGCATCCCAACTCTGCAGTTTGATTTCAGCATGCCTACTTCTGTTTCTCTGTGCACATTGGAGATAAACTGCCGTCCCTTGGCCATAGATGCATGTGTTTGGAGAAGAATAACTGTCTTTGTGACAACAATCTAATATGTGTGTGTATGATCTCATCAAAAGGTAGCTGGTATTTTATTTGCATCTGAAGGTTAGAAAATCTAAGCTCTGATTGTCTTCAATGTTCTTTCTGATAAATGACCCAGCATGTGCTCAATGTCTCTCAGTGGTAGAACGATTCTCCAGTCCCCTTTCTCTGGCCTGTTTTAGTCACACATTTTATTACTGCAGCAGAAAGCGATAAAAGATGAAAGGAGCCTCTTCTTCTAGTAAAACTTTTCATTCCACAGATGAGGGGCTGAACATGCTTTTTGAGCAGAATTCCTGGCCTAGTGATGCAGGAGACCTCTCCAACAAAACATAGCTGCAGATCCTGGGGCTTTCCATTGACTCATTGTGTGTGTGGTTTTTTTCCTTGGACGTGGCCTTAGATCGCATATCTCCATTCACTATCATTCTCCTGGTCAGACACTTACACTTTTTTTTCAACCCTTTTACTTTCTAAACAGGCTTTTCCTTTCTATAATGGTCACACTTACTTCCAGAGCCCTGTTGAAGACCGCATCTGTCTCTCCGCTTAGGCATCTCATATTCCCTCTGTGTCCATTTTAGTCTATATTGTGTGTCCTGCTCAAACTAACATATTGCGCTCTGGCATGTTTGACTTGGCAGCCTGCTCCACTGGAGCTCAGCCTAGGAAACCCTTCTGCCTACACCTCTCCAGGATTCCTTTAGCCACCCAAACTTTTCTAGGATTCTGGCAAGCGAAATGCGGCTCTCAGCTATTTACAAAGTATGTGTTTTTATCTCATTTTACATTTTTAATTTTACATTTTTAAACATTGGTGTTGGCTGTAGTTGTGTTTTAGGTATGCCATACATATTATGAATGGGAGCTAAGGGCTCATGCACCAAGGCCGTTGCTGTTTTGCAGACTGCCCACTGCGGATCCACAAAATACAGATACTGACCGTGTGCATGCCTCACTTGCTGCAGGCCCTGTTGTAGAAATGTCTATTCTTGTCTGCAAAACGGTCAAGAATAGGACATTTTCTATAATTTGACGAATAGTCACACAGATGCGGACAGCACATGTATGACATCCATCTGCTGTCCATGGGTTTTTTGCGACCCCATAGAAATGCGTATTGGATGCTGACACAATATACGGTTGTGTGCTGAGCCCTTAGGCTGGCCATGCATCTAAATAGCTCTCCACTGAATGCTCACGTGACCGTCCGCTATCTGCACCAAACCCAACATACACATGTATGCTCAGTTTGGCCAAATATGCATATGTTTAGAATAAAGATCTGCTATGTTGAAATTCAAATGCCCAATCCTCTGCCATTGGGGGAGAGTCAGAAGGCCCCCGTACACCTTACATGGTTGGCCAGTCCTGTGGAACTGGGACAGTTTAGTCAACATTTATCTAATATGTATGGCCAGCGTAAAGGGTACAATACATTTTAGATGGTGGTCGGCCAAAAGCTAGTTTGGCCAGCAGTTATGTCTCCTGACCTCATCCCTCTCCACATGCAAGCTCAGCTTGTTCATGTGTTCTGAATTGGGAACAGGAATATGCCTCTGCCAGAGACTTCTGGAGACTCCTTATCTCCCCAAGGATTGGACATGTTGAAATCCATTTTCTTGAACCTTCTCTCTCCTCACATCTACTGACCATGCATGTGTTCAAAATGGACAGAGGGGAATAAGTTTCTGTTAATAATAAGTTTACATACTTCTCTCCCAGAGAACCAAAGGTTCAGGCATGTTGAAACCTGGAGGAAACCCACACAAACATGGGGAGAACATACAAACTCCATGCAGATGTTGTCCTTGGTCAGATTCAAACCTAGGACCCCAGCGCTGCAAGGCACCAATCCTCAAAATATATATATTTTTATAAAACTGCTTATAGAGGTGTACTAAGGTAGAAATATGAAAAGATTTGACCATGTCCTGGAGACAGACTGTACACCACAGCCTACAGTAGTATTCTTCTGCTTTTTTTTTTTTTTAATTTCCCCTCCCCCTTCCTATGTGAAGACTGTAATAGAAAGAAGCCTGATTCTCTTGCAGCTGGTTGACAGTGACACGTATTGTGGAGCATCGAGGCCTATTGTTCTCTCTGGAAGATAAAACATTTCACTGAGGATACATTCTCGAGCCTGGTTTAGATTTAATGATCCTTCATCTGATATGCCCAGTAATGAGCCCTTGTAATGATAACCAGTGTACCTATGATACCAAACGTATCCGATATGAACAAATGACTTTTAATCCACAGGAACATTTCTATTCTATGGCTTAGTATTTCTAAATAATTAAAGCATCTTTCAGTGTATAACTGGTAGACCAAACAATACTGGTCGTCCATTTTCCAATCAGTTACATTTTTACAGTGACTCATTTAGTTTATGTGTACCTTTTGGGTTATTTTTTAGCCTTTGTACATGGATCAAAAATCGGGTCATTTATCATTTTTAACAGTAATCCTTCTGTCTATATCCAGCTCAGCGCCATTTATCTTTGTAAAATGTGCCACCAATAGGCTGTTAACGTAGTTTCAAGAACAAAGTTACTTAACGTGGATCATGCAGCTACATGGAAACCTAGAACAAGGAGTCTTTATGTTAATGTTTTTCCTCTCCCGTTTCAGAGACAGATTAAACCCTTGAAAAGTGACAGCTGTTTCTACTGCTGAGATTTCCTCGCTTTTTTCTAGTGAAGCGGGGAACTGATTTTGGCAGAGAGCTGAGCAGTCAAAACACACCGTTTGTAATTTAAGATACCTTGGTTCCTGGCCTTGCTGCCTTTGCAGACCCTTAAAGAGAATGTGGAATCAGAAAATGACCTATTGTTTAAATCACGATTTTATGTTCAGCCCTTTTTAAAGAATATTTGGTGGTTATTTTTAATTTTCCATGTTATTATCTGTATAAAATTAAAGGCCACTTTTTGCTCTGTACAGATTACTTTAATGCAGTTATCTGCTTGTTACAGGCAGGATTAGAATGACAGATATCACCTATGTATAGATAACACTGAATCCACCATTCACAATTGGTGATGGTCACATCTTATCTACTACTTGCTTGTACAATTACCTCTGCACAGGTCATAGAGTATGTCTAGAAAACTCTCCCATAGAAGTCCCCTCCAGTCTATTGTGTCCGTCGCTCATGATGGCTGCTGTTAAAAAGCTTATCTTTGAATGCTGTAAAGAACAGCTTGGGCAAGATGGCTGCCCCTATAATCATGTTCAGATAATAGAATAAAAAAAATACAGTCAGAAAATAAAAACAGATTAGAATAAAAAGAAGGTATATCACTATCTGTTTTTAACTCTCAGAAAAAAAAAAACATTTTGGTGATTCCCTTGTATATAGATTTCTAGAAAAGTTCCCCTCACATATACAGAACTATTTCCATTCATATTTCTGGCGTGCTGCAGTGTAACAGTGGTCAATTCCTGTAAGTCCTGAGTGCACTTCTCTCTTTTTCTTATGACATCACAGACACATGTAGAGTTGTCACACAATCACATGGCACATGTTGACTGTGACGACTCCATAAGTGCATTGTCCCATGATCACATGGCAAACGTTGGTGCATTGTCATACAATCACATGCAAAATGTACACCATTGGGACTTATACCATAGGTTCATTAAGACACTGTTTTTTCAAGCAGAATTGTATTAGTCTTGTGTAGATATCTCCACTTGCATGTATATAGCACCACCATAGGCTATAGTGCTGTACAGAAATTACCATAGTTTACATCAAATCTCCCCAATGAAGTTCACAGTCTAATTTCTCCATCTCAGATACTGACAAGTTAATTGGCTCTAATGTGTTTGAGGAAACGTCCTAAGAACTCTGTTTGGATAGAGTCCAATTTGAACTCAGAACTTCAGTGCTGCAAGGCAGTACAACTGACCACTCATCCTCCATGGTGAGATGTTCCTACCAGGGTATTGAAGCTGCAGAGAAAACATGTAGCTAAAGGCAAACAATGTTATAAACAAACAGAAAAAAAGAAGCACTACTCACCTGTTCAGACCATCGCCACCATGCCACTGGTCAGGGATTTACTGCGCTAAGTCATGTGAGTCAGTTGGGTAAATCGCTGCAGAGCCAGAATCAAAGACCGCCAAATGTGGTGGCCAGGGGTTGAACAGGTGAGTAATGCTTCTATTCTTATTTTATGGCATTTTCTGCCTTCTGCTAATATTATGGGGGCTCTGGGAAAACCATAAAAAAAAAAAGTAGTCTAACATCCCAAGAACCAACTAGTCCCCTGTTAATAAAAATAAAAAAACATCTTCTAGGAGTCTTTTGGCAATCAGCAACCTCCCCGCCCTCTGCCTCTGGATCCAGCCTCCTTTGTTTTCCTGTAGTGCTCTGGTCACCCACTGTCAACATCTGGCTTGATGCCGCTGCAGCCATTGACTGGGCGCAGTGGTGGCCTGGCCCCCTTGCATCATGTGATCAACTGCCATGACACCAGGGCGTTAGGTCACCTCTGCAGCCAGTGTTTGGCTTCAGCAGGGTCAAACCAAATGTTGACAGTGGGGGACCTGAGTGCGGTGGTAAGTATGCTTCCCTCCACAGGTCCGGCCTTGAGGTGGGGTCTGGCGAAAGATTCCCAGAAGCTGAATAACCCCTTTAATGTAACAAGAAGCAATAAAAGCACTCTATATACTATAGCGTGCTTTAAACTGAAATTTGCATCTACACCATTTTATGTGAGCGTCATGTATACTTACAATAGATGGAGTCGGTGTATTATTGATTTGTGTTGCTGGCTTTTATTGCTGCTTACAGCATTATTATTAATATTATTATTATTTAATAAGAAGAATTTCATAGTATAACTGACCTAATCGTGACTCTATTAGCATATCGGGAGGAAATAGGTTCATGTGTATTTGCTGTGCTACACTCACACAAATCAGTAGATTACAGGAACTGTGGATTTACTGGATGTATAGGTAGGTGTTTGCTTTATGTGCTGTGTCAGCCAGTTTGAATACTATAGTCCTTTTGATATTTTTATTCAGGGGGCCTGCATAATCTGTTTATTCTGGGTCACTCCCACCCATTCTGCCGTTTAATAAGAAGTAAAGATGCAGCAATCTGGTACCCGGGAAGTGTAAAGGTTTCCATGGCAACCTTCTTTCGCTCTGAAGATGCTCGTCAGCCGAGACTGGAGCATACTGAGGCACAGACACCTATTTGCAATGCTACAGTCGCCTCCCATGTGAACACAACTTGCCTGGAGTACATAGACATGCTCTTAACTCTCCCCTCCCCCATCAACATCCCAAAGCGCAAGCAGAAAAAGGGCTCTGTAAATGCTCTGGACTATGCAATTCCCTGGCCATCTCCTATTTTGAGAAAGGTGAGGGCTCTGTGGTGATATGAAAGATCATCCTACCCTGAGATGAATCTTACTAATGTGGTCAGCAAGAACGTGTAGGGTTGATTTCCTACACGCCTTTATGGCATACTCATTTTGTCCCCAAAGTCTTGGTTTTGCCTAGTGCTTCCATATGGACGGCTAAAGGAGTACCCACTACGAGGGACATCTGTATTTTGGTAGGGAGTGTTGCAATATTTTCATCAGCTCAACAATTAGCATTTGTCCTATCATTTCCAAAGTAGGCATTCAGTTCCAGTGCCCAAGTAGGAGGTTCTGTGATGCTTCCTTCCCCAGTCCAAAACACCTTATAGGAGCTCCTGACCGGAGGGTAATATCTATCCTGTACAGCAAGCTGATATCTATCTGATACAAATAAAAAGGTATGGTGAGTCTTGTAGAAGTGGAATGGTCCATAGGCCTAGTTTACTGCCATTTCTCCTTCCTGGTCCAGTCTCATCACTGAGGGAAAACCAGGAAAGATGCACTCAGCAAATCACTGGCTAAGCCTAGTTTTACACTAGTGTTAAAATGTTCCAGCAGAGGAACAGCCTGCTAGACTTCATTGTACCAGACATAGCCGGAAAGGGCCGGAGCCCTGCCAGGTCCCATTGACTATAATGGAACCCGGTGGACATCCAGCTTATTTCTTGAATTAGTGCCAGGATTCTGCCGGGCAAAAAACAGTGTTTGCAGCGGTTTTTGTTCGGCCAAATCCCAGCACTAATGCTAGAAACCGCCCAGATCCCTGCCGGGTCCCATTATTGACAAAGGAGAATATTAGATGTCTGTCTTTCCTGAGTCTGTGTTGGCGTACTTTATGCCATATTTATCAAATGTCACATGTTGTATGATAAATTTGTCTTCTCCTTAAACCTACCACTTTTAGATCTCAGTTGAGAAAAAACAAAAAGATGAGCTGCCAACAGCGAATTAGAAACCTATGTGTTTTAATTACCTCACTCTGTCCTTTTTTTAAGGCCTACATTAAAGGAGTTTACCAGTAGAACAATATTAATGACCTGTTCTCAGGATAGGAATTATCAGTATCTGACCGGTGAGGGTCCAACTCCTGACACCACCACCAATCCGCTGTGGGGAGCACTGTGGCCTCCTCACAGCATACCGAGCACAGTGCTTTACATAATATCGTGGCAGCCCTTGGTATTGCAGTCCAAGCCCAATAGTATTTAGTGGAAAATGTTATTACAATGCAAGTAGCGCAGTGGCCTTCTTTCAGCTTTCCCTAGGTCAGTGAGTGATGTCTGTGTTTTTATTGAACAGAGAGAAGGCCACGGTGAAGGCCTTCTCAAACAGCTGACCAGTGGGTTCCTGGGTGTTGGGCCTTCACCGATCTGATACTGATGACCTAGCCTGAGGAAAGTCATCAGTATAATGCCTTCCGGTACTAATCCATGTACTGTATAATTTGCATTCTTCTGCTTATTAGTAATAATAACCATGAGGGTTTTTTGAAATGTGTGACCAGACATATCTTCAAAGGCTTTGTTCACCCTTTTTGCAGACTTTTTTTTTACTGTATGTAGCTGCAGAACTGCTCTTTATCAATAGGGTGGAGGTAGCCCCATATGACCTGTTATTATTCCACCAAACATGGAGGGATGTCAAGGGGATCCTGTTGTCCTAGTGGGACCTAACGTTATTTTCCCAAACAATAGAGGGGAAGTGCAAGGCCCCACAGTGCCTACCTTAAATGTCACTACCTTGTGCGGCAAGAGCAACACTAATGTTTTTACCTGGAAGGGAAGCTACGTGATTATCATGCAATGAAGATCCCGTTTTCCTTGCCGGTAAAGTACATTCATACCTCCCGGGGTATGGTGATTTGTCAGTGTCACCCGCCAGCCCTGGCTTCTACTTGCTCTGCTGCTTAGCAAACAGGCTAGCAAATAATGTATTCATTATAAAGTCTGGAAAGTGCCTTAATGAGTAATTACAGTGTATTTAACTAAAAAGCTAATTGAGTACTTAACTTTTCATATGGTCGGCATCCTACACGGTTAGGGCGAGTCTGACCAAAAATTGTTGATGGGTCCAACAAAAATCACCAAACCATATTCATTCATGTAGTTTTACGTGGATTTTGCCACAGAAAGACTCACTGAAATCCATGTCAAATCTTGAAGGTGTGAATGGACGCATAAATCCTTGAAAACCCTTTAAAGTTTTTCTAAAAATGGTACATGGGGGGCTACAAAAATATTCTGAGCATCTATTCTTATGATTCTATGATGTACCATTTCTTTATTATTCCTGCTAGAAGTTATGAATGAATTGCCAGCAGTTTGCATTGAAGGTTCAGCTGGGTGTTACTAGTTGGAGGTGTGTCCCTGCACAGTTTGTCACTGATTGGATGATGTCAGACTATACAGGGACACACCCCCAACTGGTAACACCCATCTGGACCTTCATTGAAAACTGCTAGCTAGTCATTCATTACTACTCTTTAAAGACCTATAAATCTTAGGCCGGATTGCCACGTCTGTGTTCCGGACGTGTGTTTCTATGTCCATATTACTCACGTGTCACAGCCTGACCGATGTGAACTCACAGTATCATAGGAGTCTATTTGAGTCAGTTAAACCCAAATGCATAATACGTCCGGAACACAGATGTGTGAGTTCAGCCTTATGCCTCATTCACACAGTCAGGCCTCGTGTACATTGCACATCAGTGAAAAAAATCAGTCCGTGTGACATCCGTGAAGATATGTGAAGCATCCATGTGTCCGTTTTTTTTTACCCTCGGTGTTTCATCCATATTTCATGGATGCTGCCCAGCTGAAAATTAATTTCCAGAGCAGCTCCTATCAGTGGTCAGAGAAACGGACGCAAAACGGATGCCATCCATGTTGTGTCTGTGATTTTCACAGACCCATAGACTTTAATGGGCGTGTTTTGTCCGTATCACAGACCAAAGTAGTGCTTGTCTCACGGTTCACAATCACTGATGGAAATCCCTGACCAAAACACTGAAGTGTGAATGAGGCCTTACCCTGTATACTTGAAGAACTCAAGGTGACTTGCTGGAATCCTTCCTGCCGTTAAATGTAACCCAGTCTGATACAGATACAGACCATTTTGATGTGTTTACTGACTTTAAAAGCCTTTTTCAAATTTCTGGAAATAAAGCTTCAATGTCAGACCCATGCGGGTGAATGGAGAGGTGGCCCTTAATGTGCAGTGTGCTCTCCATTTAATTCTATGGGACTTCCGAAAATAGCTGAGCACGCTCGCTTGGCTGTTCTTGGAACTCCCATAAAAGTGGATGGAGGGCGCTCTGTGCACCCGTGGTGCACTCTCCTTTACTGTCGGGGCCCAATCTGGAGGTAGGTGTGGGTCCCACCTATGGGACCGGTACCTATCTGGCATTGGTAGCATATCTTAATGATATGCCACCAATGTTTGAGATAACACAATCGCTTTAATTAATGAAAAGTTATATAACTTTGAAAAGTTCTGTAAGGAAAAGTTATGTAACTTTGTAATATACTGTGTTGAAATTACACAGCGTTTTCAAGATCTTTACTTGTGTTAATGGAAACTTTTATTGTTTACATTTAAAGGGTTAAAAGGGTCCTGACCCTGTCCTGCTTACACAGCTGCTGGGTTTCATTACAGTATATTGTTTGGACTGAACAAGCCCTCCAGCAGCTGTGAGAGCATGCCCTCATCAAGCTAGAGATTTTTTTTGGGTGTGACCCCATTCAATTTGACGAAAGGTACGATGCTACCACACTGCAATCCATGTAGCCCCTGCCTAATGGAAGTAAATAAATAAATAAAAAATAAAAAATAAAAAAAGCTAAAATGCTATTAAATTTAATATCACAGCTTGATGCCAGTGAATGGAAACATTCTTCTTTGCATTCAGAGACTGTCAGCGCTGCACTGACATCTTTGCTGTTGCCGTTAAAAAACTTATGTTGCAGTATCATTCGCCGCGCCCCCCCTCATCCCGAGGCTCACCAAGCGCCCCCCCCATCCCAAGGCTCACCAAGCGCCCCCCCCATCCCGAGGCTCACCAGGCGTTCCCCCATCCCAAGGCTCACCGGGCGCAACCACCCTCCCCGCCATCCCAAGGCTCAGCAGTCGCAACCCCGCTCCCCCATCCCAAGGCTTGGCAGTCGCCCCCATCTCAAGGCTACCCAGGCAGTTCCCATCCCAAGGCTCGCCAGCCCTAGCGGTATACAATTCCTCTGCATGTTCCTTTTTTTTTCTTTGAACCTACAGTAATGTTTCAGTGTTTTCCAATCCGGGTTTCTTTTTGACCTTTGATTTTTCTGCCAGGCTAGCTGGATCTTGTATATGTCTTTCAGCTTCTTAAAATTGTCAGGTCAGTTACTGTTCATCTTTTCGCATTTTGCCTCCATTTTCTTTCCTCATTTTGCCTGCAGCCTACTTGCTTTAGATCATGATCACTTGCCTTCATTCTGTTTCTGCCTGTTCGGAGTGGCAGCAGATGGTGATGGGGAAGTGACCATGTGCCAGACACCGCAGCGCCCATACCCCACCTTTCTCTCTATTCTTAATCCGTTCCCTTCCTCTCTGTCATATAGCTCAGCACGAGCTGCAGCCGTATCCTACACCCCCCCCCCCTTCTCCCTGCGCTGCCTGTAAGGAAATGACACTGTTGGAAATAACATTTTATAACATTTTGTGTGCAGTTCTTTGAAATCCTGTTTGAGGAAATGAACCATATGATACCAGCTCGACAGTTTTAAGCGCTGACAGAAAAAAACAAAGGCATTGCTTTTATGTTGGATCATCAAGAGCTTTTGGTGGCCATTACAGTATTAACCACATGAGAGAAACGGCAAACCCCCTATGGACTACATAATTATTGTGGACTAATATGTGTATATATATATGTTCTTTATGTTGTGTGCTGGAGGCTACAAACCAACCCTTTAATGTGATGGGTACCATCTCTAATTAGGCATCAGGGTTCAGGGGCATATCTGCATCAAATTGCCTTGCCCCCTGCAGGGAGCAGTAAGTTGGAGGTCAGGCCTGGATGACAAGGACTACAATCAAATATCTGGGCCCTGGGGCAGCCATATCATTTATTAATGAGCTTGGATAAGGAATTGAAGACTGTGTCCATGTAATACAATTTTTTTCAGGGACACAAGCAATAAAGCTGACCATACACATTCAATATCTGTCGGCCGAATGATGTTTCAGCTGACGGTTATCTCTCTCATCGAACGTGTCTGTGTGTATGCTATAGGGAGAGTGGAGAAGGACACTACCAGACAGTTCTTGCAGTGGATTATCTCCCTGGAGAACAAAAGGATTGGGTGAAAATATTAATTTCAGCCAATCCTTGACTCCCCCGATATCATCTATTAGGGAAGAGTTGTAAACTCCCCCCGACAGGAATTCCAACAGAAGTGTAATGTGTATGGTCAGCTTAAAGAAGAACTCCTGCAAAAATTTTTATTGTCTGACCTGTTAGAAAGGTGCATGATATAATCTGTAGTGAATGTCATTTTCTTCAGAGGCTGAAATTGAGAGTTTCCACTCTCTTCTTATTGTAGCTGGATCATGTGACCAATTCCCTGACCTCCAACTGACCCAGGACAGAAAGCCAGTCACTTTTCTATTCATTCCTATGAGACTGAAAGTGAGGCTCCCATAGGAATGCATAGAAAATTAGTCTTCCTGTCCACACATAAGGTGCTGTGTGAGTTGGTGGGTCTAATTCCTAGTCACATGATACAGATAAGAAACTTCAGGATGATATAACTCAAAAATTCAGCTACTGGTAAGAAAATGACATTCACTACAGATTACATCATGTACATTTCTAGCAGGACATGGAATAAATTTCTTTGTGGGAGCTCTTCTTTAAGAGGTGCTATATGCCGACTGGTAACTCTACAGAGCCATCGCTCAAACCATCGGTTAACAGCCCTGACACTTCCAGTAACCATTTGACTTGTCAGAGCGTTCCTGTTATTTTTGTAGAGTGAATTTAGTGAATAAAAGGCTTCTTATCTATTAAGGAATCTATAGAATCCATCAAGAACAATCCAGCCTGTCAGAACCTATGGAAGAAGGTCCTCATAGACTATAGTTGAGAAATCGTCAAGACCAGCAGTCAAAAATCAAATGCAAATGGTTAGCCTAAAGATGGCCATGCACTTCAGTGGAAGATTGATCAAAATGGATTATATCAATGTCACCTGATGAATGTTTTAGCCCACCAGTGGCACGGTCATCAGGAGATGAGCCTCCACCAGAGGTGTCTGGCAGAGGCTTTATCCTTTCTTTCCGTTGAAAACACATGCATACTTGGCATATTTCGCTATGAATCCGCAGCAAAATCCATGAGATCGTATTGCCAATTTTGTCACGGATTTGTTGCAGATTTCATTATATGCCAGGGGAGGATTGGTGAATTTAAAGTGGCAAAAAAAGCCATAAAAGTGGCCCTATCTTGTGGTCTCATTTACAAAAAAAAAAAAAAGATTAAAGGGGTATTCTCATCTTAGACAATGGGGGCATATCGCTAGGATATGCCCCCATTGTCTTATAGGTGCGGGTCCCACCGCTGGGACCCGCACCTATATCCAGAATGGAGCGGGGAGCGCTGCGCCTGGAGGACCCCAGGTTTCCGGGGTCTGGCCACCACCAGGCGCAGCTCCCCACGCCGCTCATAGAAATGAATGGGAGCCGGGCCGTGCATGCGCGGTGCGCTCCCATTCATTTCTATGGAGCCGACGGAAGTAGCCGAGCCAGCTCGGCTATTTTCGGCGGCCCCATAGAAATGAATGGAGGGCGGCTGCGCATGCGCAGTGCGCCCTCATTCACTTCGGGGGCTCCGTTCTGGAAATAGGTGCGGGTCCCAGCGGTGGGACCCGCACCTATAAGACAATGGGGGCATATCCTAGCGATATGCCCCCATTGTCTAAAATGAGAATAACCCTTTAAATGATAATTGTAAGGTGTTGGGTCATTACGGATTTATTGATGCCAGATATGAGGAGGGGTTTTTTTAATTTATTTTTTTCATTAAAAAGCATTATTTTCCAACTTGTTTTTAACTTGGAGATTTTTTTTTTAAACAAATTTTATTTATTTTTGTAAATTTTTACTTACACCACTTCTCAGTCCCACAAGTGGACTTTGACTTGTGATCATTTGATCGCTCACATAATATACTGTACTTTTAGAAAACTCACACAATCTAGTAGGCCGCGCCTCTGGCACTGTCTAAAGGGCAGACCTGGGGCCCTTCATTTGGTCCTCGGCTGCTATGTTAAAAGTTAAAGATGAAATCTGATTGGTTGCTATGGGCAAATAAGCAAGATTACACCAGTTTGATAAATGACTCCCCTGTTTTTGAGCATTTGTACAAAGTGCCTTCCCAATAAATTTTAAGCGTACCCAAACATGGGGCTCAGTTTACTGTTAGGAAATCCGCACAGATTTCCATGCGGTTTTCTGTGCACGTAATCCGCACCATTTGCAGGTAGTCTAAGATTTTTAGAAGGTTTAGGGCTCATGCACACAAACGTGTGTGGCCCGTTCCCATGCTGTGGACAGCAAATTGCGGTCCACAATGTATGGGCACTGTCTGTGTGCACGCCGTTTGCGGATCACTTGAATAGGTCCGCGATTCGCAAGAGACAGTCTACACTAAAATAGGACATGTTCTATTTTCTGCAGTGCAAAGGCACCGCTCCGTATATTGCAGATTGCGGACCCATTCAAGTCAATGATACCTAGTGCGCAGGGCCGGTGCCCCTATATTGCGGACCTGCTGTTTGTGGGCTGCAATACGGGCACGGTGAACACCCGTTCGTGTGCATGAGGCCTTATTCTGTGCTGTCACGAACTTCAGCAGGGTAAACAGGTTGTTGTTATGGCTTCACGTCCCTGTGGTGCTGTTTAGTGTCGCTTACCTGATGGCACAATGTGTTTCATGTATTTTAGTCTGAACCGTGCTCCGGCTGCTCCTGTTTTATTGTAATACAGATATAAGAATATGAAGCATGAAGATGTGGAGGATTCCTGCAGTATTTCTTTTACCCAGCTCCAGTTAGAGTCCTACCATGAGGTTAATGGCACCAGGCTGTTTTCAGTGAAGTAAAGCAGAGCTCCGGCTAATTGTTTTATGGGTCATTTCCTGCTGATGAGTCTCTAGGGACACCCAGGGAATCCTCCCTTCTGGCATCAGGTCCCAGGGTAGTGGTGGAGAGGTCACTGCTGTCACCTCACAGCAAGCCTCTGCTGTTCACAAGCCGGCGAGAACAAGGCTAGAGATGCACCGAGTAGGCGTTAATGTCTGTCATCTCAAGCACACGGACAATATGCCTAACGCCATTTACATTTACCCACCCAAGTGTTAATTTCTATCTTTCTGGTTTAATTACTCTCCAGTGACTAATAAAACTGATTATTATGGAAATAACAGTTATTCTATGTAAATTGGGAAGAAAAATGGGTTGTTGTCCTAACCCCGAGGGATAACAAGGATTTTCACTGCTAGACTGTGTGCCTAGAATATATGTGGCTGGTATCGGGATTAATACAGATCACGTATCGGACGTTTCATTTTATTCTTCAGTGGTAGCCTCCCCTCAGTGTAGACCTACCCGTGTATCCCTATGAGTTCCCTGTGTATGTAAACCCGTAATATTATTTGGATATGAGAAAAAAAAAAAAAAAAACAGGCATTTGATTCAATTTTTGAGGTTGGTGCAAAAATAATGGCATGCAGTGTTGTTCCCCCATATTTGTGCACTTCCTATTTAAATGCTGGTAATGTCTATACATCTGGGTCTCCTTTCCAATTGTCCTGATTTTCTAACCTTATTGTAACTCCTTTTTCTTCCGTTGAATATATTATGTCAGAGTAAAATGATCCCCTTGAAAAAACTTAACAAGCTTTATTCCTTATACTGTACTGTGACATGATTGACAGTGATGTATAGTGACTGAACTCCCCAGTATGACATCATTTAAAGGGGTTCTCCGAGAATTAAGAAAATGAAAATATTTAAATATTATTTTATAATAAACACTCACAAATACCTTTCTTTAAAGAAGAACTCCCGACAAAAATTTTATTCCATGTCCTGCTAGAAATGTACATGATGTAATCTGTAGTGAATGTCATTTTCTTACCAGTGTCTGAATTTTTGACTTATATCATCCTGAAGTTTCTTATCTGTGTCATGTGACCAGCAATTAAACCCACCAACTCGCACATAGACGTATGTGTGGACAGGAAGTCTAATTCTCTATGTATTCCTATGAGACTGAAAGTGAGGCTCCCATAGGAATGAAGAGAGCAGTTACTGGCTTTCTGTCCTGGGTCAGTTGGAGGTCAGGGAGTTGGTCACATGACCCAGCTACAATAAGAAGAGAGGTTTTTACTCACAGAAACCGTCACTGATAAGAAAATGACAATCACTACAGATTATATCATGCACCTAACAGGTCAGAGAATAAACATTTTTTGCGGGAGTTCTTCTTTAATTATAATGGCTCTTTTTGTCTAGGGAGCAATCATTAGGAGAAATAAAATGGCCGCCATTCTATTAGTACACACAAAACCTGTCCTAATCACACAGGAAGACAAGTTATTTCACGACACTGAGGTAAATTGCTCTCTCATCCACCTCTCTGCTCTGCTTGTGAGGGATTATGATCCTAAATACAGGTGAATCTCTGCGGGAATGGAGATGATGAGGAGACATGAGAGGAGGGCGAGATGTGACTAATGAGCAGCAGCTCTCGTATGCAGTCTTCATTACCACAGCCCCACATTACCACAGTCTGTCCTGTCCATCCTCTCTGTACTTCATTTCTCTTGATGAACTCCATTCCTACAGAGATTCAGCTGTATTCAGAATCATAATTCCTGACAAGCAGAGCAGAGAGGAGGATGAGGCAGCTCTTTAACTCAGTGTTGTGAAGTAATTGGTCCTCAAGTGTGATTAGGACAGGTTTTGTGTGAACTAATGGGACAGCGGCCATTTTGTTTCCCCTGATGATTGCTCCCCAGACAAAGCGAGCCATTATAAATAATGAAAGGTATTTAAGAATATATTTATTATAAAGTAATATTTAAGTATATTCATTTTCTTAATTCCTGGAGCACCCCTTTAACTCCCAGCTTTGTGGGTTGAGGGAAAGACTTAAAATTTCCCCATAAATGAGGTTCAAATTCCTGAAGGTATGTGTATGAGTATTTGGTTCCCTGGACAAAATCTGTACAATTGTATAGTTTCATAGCTGCTGGAGGAAGGTGATTGCACATATTTGCCCCTAGATGTAGAGCAGATTTAGCCTTTATGGAAGTTATGGATCGACACTGTTCCCCCTTTAGCCTTGGATCACCCTTCTTTAACAGAGCTCAACTTGACTCTTGAAGGGACTGTCCTACAACAATGGTTTTATTTTCTTAAACTGGTCATAATGTTATGATCCGACCTCTGACATGTCTGGTTACCACCTGCGAGGAACCTAATGTCAACTAAAGAGTGTTCCATGAGTCAGAACCAATGTATTATTGCCAAAAAAGTTGTTACTTGAAAATTCTGGGTCCCAATGCAAAATCTGTAACTGAGCCTACACTTACCATTAGGGTGGCCAGACGTTCGGCTTTAGGCTGGACAGTCAGGTTTCCTGGCTCCCTATCCTACGTCTGGTGCAAGGCCTGAACGGATGCTTGGGTGTCCTCCTTTTCTGTGGCTCCATGCTGAGACAGCAGCATTGTCTGAGCATGTGCTACAGCTATAAACTGACTGACTGAGGCCTTCTCTCAGTCACTAGAGCCGACTGACATGTCACTATGTGACTGACTGTAGGTGATAGAAGCTCTCCGGGCCAACACATAGCTTTTTAAGGAGGACCTCTGTTTTCTGACACGACTGTTTTAGTAAATAAATGTATTCCCCATAAAATAACCATTCCAGAGTATATTTTCTTAGCATTCTTCATTGTGCCCTTTCTCTGTCATTCTTACAAGAAATGTATGAATACATTGACAACTGGGTGTTACTAGTGTATTAGTGATTAGTACCTTCAGACTGTATGGGGACAAAGGAATGGCATAAAGTAGAAATGGGAGACAATATGCTCCAGATTTATTTCATGTGGAATAGAAGTAGTTACTAAAGCATACATGTCAGGAGAGGTGACAGGTCCTCTTTAAAGACCTCTGTCAGCGTGATCAACCCTAATAATCCAGGCATAATGCATGGTAGTTTTGATTATGGTAAGTAAGTCAATATCTTTCTTTTCTATAAAGAGGTTGAAAATGTTCTCCGGGCTTTTAATATCAATGGCCTATCCTCAGGATAGGTCATAAATATCAGATCGGCGAGGGCCGGACACCCAGCATCCCCAGGCCAGTGACATAATCATGATGTCACTGCTACTGCGAGTACTTTTGCCTTCTCAAATGGATCTGCAGATACTGATGACCTATCCAAAGGATAGATCATCATTAAGAAAAAGTTGTAGAACCCTTTTAAAATCCTCAGCCATTCTTAACCCTTTATGGAAAAGAAAGATATATGGTTTTACTCAGCATGATCAACTTTAGTGTCGGAAAGTGGGCTAGGCAAAAAGTGACAGTTTAGCAACAACAATTGTTTTGGATTAGTTCCACTTTGCATTCCACACATCATGCTGGTGGAAATTCCTGTTATTTTATGAGTCGAGATCAGTTGTGTTTTTCACTTTCATGTTCTAGCAGAGGATTCCACTAACTGCCCTGCTTCCAGTGTAGAATAAAGACTCCACCGCACAACACGTGATATGTAAAACTTACAGGTTTTATGGATTTCACATGTATTCTATAAAACTTATAAAGATCAATGTAAGAAAAACATACGAAAGTAGCTACTGAGTACGTGACTAAAGTGTCTATTGACATATTAATCCGTGATTCTGGAGATTTTGGAGGAGATTTATCAAAAATGGTATAGGAGAAAATCAGTTTTTGTTGCCCATAGCAACCAGATTCCACCTTTCATTTTTCAGCGCTCTTATGGAAAATGAAAGTTGGAAACTGGTTGCTATGGGCAAGTAAGCCAGTTTTCCTTTACACCAGTTTTGATAAATCTCCCCCGTAGAGTATTAAAAGGAAGCTTTACTGAGGATGTAGCCTCCCAAACTACCAGCAACTTGTTTATTCAGTATGGTGACAGGTTCACAATGATGCCCTTTTATATTCTGGGAGATTTGGTATGATGAAGAAAAAGAAGTTTGAACACTGTATTCTGATGACTTGTAAGGAGTTAGGGGGTGGAGAGATCATGTCTGCATCCTCCTCCTGGCTTCACCTACATACCATAGGCCAGATACATCATCACAAGCCATCACCAATGGTATCTGATGCATCACGTATATGAAGTCAGGAGGGGGACCAGCCAGCATGACTCTTCTCCACCCTCATGACTCCTAACACGCATTTTCAGTATAGTGTTCAAACCTATTTGTCTTTGCCGATTTGCCGAATCTACTAGTACAGTTGTCCCCAACACCACTCCTCAGGGCCCAGCTGCTGGTCATGATTTGAGTATATCCCACAAAATGAATACCTATGGTAAGTCCTGATGCGCTGACACTAATTATATCACCTGCTCAATACTAAGGAAATCCTGAAAACGTGACCGACAGGTGGGCCCTGAGGACTGAAGTTGACTAACACTACCTTAAACCATTTGAACAAGTGATGATAGTGTCATCTCATTTCAGTGTATTCCATCTGAGGGCTCTGAGAAGCACTGCTGCACGATTGTGGTTTCATCAAAGGTCCCCTTAAACCAGTGCTCCTCAACTCCACTCCTCAGGGCCTACTTGCCGGTCATGATTTGAGTATATCCCACAGAATGAATACCTGTGTGGTAAGTCCTGATCCATCAACACTGATTATATCACCTGCTCAATACTAAGGAAATCCTGGAAACATGACTGACAGGTGGGCCCTGAGGACTGGAGTTGAGGAACACTGTCCTAGAATATTGAAGAACGTTACTGTGAACCTGTTACTGTCTAAGATAAGAGGTTGGAGACCTGATTCTCCTGTCAGGTTCCCTGGCTCTGTTAGAAGGCTTCTCAGCAGAAAGGGTTAATACGGAAAAAGGAATTGCTTCTTTTGGTGTATGAGACAGTAAGAAGGGGAACGGGTCTGCCGCCTTCTAATTACAGGCTGTACTGAGCTCTGATGTCTGCCTGGCGAAATTAGACTTGAAAATGTGGTGAGAACAGCTTCTTTTGTCCTAAATTAGAAATAATCTGTCTCGTTGCAGTGAGTGAAAGGTATGTGTGCTCATTAGATTTAGGATGTGGATGTGCCACTTGGACAAGGTGTGTTCTCACCAGTTGGTGGTCACCATACATACATGTATTTTTGTGTATGAGATTCCTCCTTTAGCTGTGCGTATGCTAGTGGGATGGAACTGAAATGTGGGAACTCAATACTTCCTTATTTTTGAGAAATAAAGGGGATTATACTATTTCTTATCCCTCCTGTCTCGATGTAAGGCTGATGTCATACTGAAACCAGAAAGAGCAGTGATTTGCCACTCAATGAACATGAGAGCTGAAGCGATTTTGTCTTTCTACTACAGGAGAAGAAAAGGTAACAAAAGGACGTGTGTTCATGAGCAATACAACGATTTGACAAGTTTCATTCAGGTGGAGCGAGTAGGGTCCTGTGCGTTATTTATTCATTGTTTCAGGCCTCGTTCACATTTCCGTTTTTCATGAACATGTGCTGTTCACATTTTGCACAGATAGTACACGTATCCATTGATGTTAATATGTCTGTTTATACATGAGAATTTATTTACTGACCGCGGGTCAATGAAAAAAAATCACGGAGACATTCACTACTTTGGTCCGTGATACACATCAAACGTGCCCAATTATGACGGCAGAAAAAGGACGGATACCACAACAGATGGCATGCATGCTGCGTCCATGTTTGGTCTGTTTTTCAATCACCATTAATATGAGATGCTCTGGAAATTAGCTGTGCAATGTCCATGGAGTACGGATGACACACGGACCAAACCTAGACGTATTCACGCATGAAACGCGTACTGATTTTTTTTAAATTTTTTTTTTTCAACGGATGTCAAATGGACACAGAAATGTGAATGAAGCTTTAGGGTTCATCTAAAACATGGCTAGTCACAGGTCACAGAATACCTGCTGTAACCTTTTCATGATCAGGGATGTTTTGGACCTTCATGAAAAGAGCAAAAAGAGGTTGTCTTCAGCTGCTGATGGGAAATTGATATATGTGCTGGAGTGGGGAGTGAAGGAAGCAGCAGGGCTACTTTGCATACTTTTTTCCACTAATCATTAAAAAGCCCAGGTAATTATAATTTGGGAATACAAGACCAAATCAAATTACATTCATGATTGCTTTTTAATTAGAATTTCAGCCATTAGAAGTATTTCTGGAGTATCTGTGAATTAAGTGTGCAGAGGACTAAAGCGGTGTATAATGTATGGACTCTTTTATGATAATTGTCGTTGTTATCGAAGGATTTTTTTTATCTACAATTAAAATGTAGAGCACTTTACAATGGATTTTTTTTTTTTTTTAGAAATAACTAGAAAACTTTATTGGCTTAGTGACCCTAACCAATGATTGTGGAATGACAAGTGATTGTCTGGCCACCTGAAGGTCCCCTGCTATTTGCAGCTCCAGATACTATGGTGCCCTAATGGCTCCAGGGAGGTTATAGATTTATTAATGCTTAAAGGGGTTCTGCAGTTTTTAAAAACTGATGATCTATCCTCTGGATTGATCATCAGCATCTGATCGGCGGGGGTCCGATCAGCTGTTTGAGAAGGCAGCGGCGCTGCAGGAGCGCCGTGGCCTTCTCTGTGTTTACCGCAGGCCCAGTGACGTCACGACTAGTATCACTGGCCTGGGCGCGGCTAAGCTCCATTCATGTGAACAGAGCTTAGCCCCGCCCAGGCCAGTGATACTAGTC
Organism: Rhinella marina; assembly: GCA_900303285.1. Classification (NCBI taxonomy): domain Eukaryota; kingdom Metazoa; phylum Chordata; class Amphibia; order Anura; family Bufonidae; genus Rhinella; species Rhinella marina. Next base: position 268,387 of record ONZH01017199.1, read on the forward strand.
GTCACGTCACTGGGCCTGCGGTAAACACAGAGAAGGCCGCGGTGCTACTGCAGCGCCGCTGCCTTCTCAAACAGCTGATCGGCGGGGGCCCCGGATGTCGGACACCCGCCGATCAGATGCTGATGATCTATCCAGAGGATAGATCATCAGTTTTTAAAAACTGTAGAAACCCTTTAACATTGAGGTCAAAACCATTTTATTTGCGGTTACCACTAGGGTCAAAGGGAAAAGCTGAGACTCCCCCCAAATATATTAGATGATCAGCTGGTCATGATTGATCTCCCCTGAGAATAAGGGGATCAGGCATGTTGAAATTCAACAACCCGATCCTTCTTCCCTCATTGGACTAAGTTGGGATATCACTATACACGTTAGATGATCGGTGGGTTTGCCTGACGGCAATCTAATATATATTGCCTCCTTTCGTGCTGGTAATTCAAATGAAAGGTCAGGTGTGCCAGAGGTGGTGACCACCTCTACGACATGTATAACCCGTAGTTGGAAGTATAACGTGGTATATTAATGCCATTTTGGCCTGGTGCTGTGCTAGCTTCAACAATACATGCAGCCCTATGTGGACATCATGGTCAGCCAATATGTGCCTTTTATCCAGTGTTAAATTGAGTAGATCGTCTTACAATAAGAGCCACCAGGTTGCTATAATAAATGATAATAAAAATAATATATGCGGAGTAGCTATTTAGTGGTTTTAAAAAGTAATAGCACTAGAAGCTGAAAATGTTAAAATAAATCATAGTAATCGTAGAGCATTGTCATTTTTACTTTTAGTGAATAGTTAATAACAGTCTGTGAATTAGTTTCTAGATCCAGATAGTAGAGTGGAGAATTACAGGAATTCCTCCCCTGAAAATCCATGTGCCATTATGCTATGTAATTATATCGTAATGTAATGGAAGTTTGGTGAAAACAGCACTTAGCAACTGTAAAGGCTAAAAAAAAATAGTTTTAGGAATATTACTAAATTTCTGGAACGAGGTTTGTACCCGGAGTATGTAGACAGAGCAGGATCTATTATGTATAACCGCCGGTTTATGGCTGGTGTGCTGTTAGAACGTTTTGTATCGTTTAATTGGCTTCTTTTGTTCCTTATTTTATATTGAGCTGACCATACACATTAGCTTAATGTCCAATGAACCCGCTGACCATCAGATGCGCGTGGGGTGTTCTGACCTTTCCTTGATGTCAGATGTTGAGAGAGAAATATTGGGCTGATGGATTTCAATATGCCCAATCCTTTTATTCTCAGGGAGGGTAAGCCACCTCCAGTGGTGGCTGTTCCCATTCAAAAAACATGCTGCTTAAAGCAGATTTATACCTAGGAAATGTGGGACCGACACAGATGCCTTCAGCTGCTAAGCGCACCTACAACAGTCAGCCAGTTTCATAGGTACAAGTCTGCTGACCTTCAAGCTGGCCATACATGTTAATGTCAGAAGAACCTGCCAACCATCATGTGTGTGGGGAATTTCCGACCTTTTCTTGATTGCAGATGAGAAATATAGTGCTGATGGATTTCAGCATGGCCAATACTTTTATGCTCGGGGAAGGTAAGACGCCTCCAGAAGTGGCTGTCCCCATTCAGAAAACATGCTGCTTAACTGAGTATGCAAGTGTATTTGGGATGGGGTGGTTAACACCAGGTTCAGATTGCGTTAAAGCCCCCCGCTGGGCTTATTCTTTCTGGCAAAAAGGTGGAAATAGGATCTGTAGATAAACTAGGCTTGCCCATGGAAGTGAATGTACCTGGTGTTTTTGGGTGTTCAAGCCTATAACCCCAATGGAAAGCCCAGTGGAGGCAAAGATGAACATATGAAGATGCCCACAAACCTACAATAGCTGTTGGCCGGCAGCTATCTGTCCTGACTCCCTCATACACATGCACACTCAATTCGGCTGATGAAGGAAAAAGGCGCTGCCAGACACATTTAAGGCAGTTTATCTTCCGGGGGCACAAAATGATCAGGCAACATAATTCAATTTGCTCAATCCTTTTCACCCCCTACCTAATCAGTATTGTTCTTTGTAAATCAGGCTTCATGCGTATGGTAAATTAGTGGATTCAAAAATGGGATGGACCCAGATTTGAGGAAACAAACACCCTTCTTACAGTGCGCCAGTAGCAATATTATCAGAGAAGAATTCTCACAATGAGATAGTCATGGGTTGTACTCTCACTAATCAAGTGAAGAAGAGTAGAGTGATAGTTATTACCACTTACTTCACAGGGGGGGTGGACCGTTGGGATCTCCAACTGACCCCTTCGGTTCCAAACAACCCCCCTAGCCAGGATCGCTTGTAGTGTAGTAGGTCAATGAACGCAGTCCATACGCGACTTCTGGTCATCAACTTTATTCCAAAATTACACGGCTCAACGCGTTTCGGGGTATGGTAAAAACCCCTTCCTCAGGAGCAGACAATATATATATATATATATATATATATATATATATATATATATATATATAATCAACATACCTTACACTTATTTATAGTCCCAGAGGGTAATGGCAACTTTTCCTCGTGGTCTTTTCAGTGTGGGGCGGGTTTACCGCTCTTTCTGCGTGCGTTCCACGCTGGGACGCACGTTCAACCCACATTTCTGGTTCCGGGTGCGTTCCAGCGTGGGACGCATCACCCGGCCGGTTTCTATTTGTTGTGTAGAGCTAATATAATATCGCATAACCTACCCTCACTATGAGGGTTTGCCAGCAGGAGGACTGAACTATAGTTATGTTGACCTTTTAGTGAGCGCTCTCACCTGGAACTCACACCCGGACCTCACTTCCGGTTTCGGGTGCGTTCCAGGGTGGAACGCATCCCCTTACCGGTACTTAAATACTGTATGCAGCTCAACATTATTATTATTGTAGTAATCCCTCGATCAAAGGGAGGAGGGTGCCAACAAGAAAAAAAGAAAAAGTAAAATTAGTTGAAATTGAGTCCATAGAGGTTTCTTGTTGGGTACTTCCTGTTCCGGATGCGTTCCAGCGTGGAACGCATCATGGATTGGAGCACTCCACCCAGAGAAGAAAAGAGGGGAAATTGTTCCCACGTATACATAAATAACATGAAAATATGAATATAAAAAATACGAATATAAAAAAAAAATATATATAATAAAGAATATATAAGAATACTTGATAAGATACCTAATTTCCGTATAAAATAATTATGTACATCCGGTTACCTAAAAAATATATATATCCACATGATCTCTACATTTACATAACTAATTTAAATTTAAAATGAGAAGTCCATTTCATAATATAAATTAATTAATAAATAAATAACTAACTTGTGTTTAAACGCGGATGGTGTCAAAAAACATATAAAGATTATTTCAAATGAATTCTTTAAAATAGAATAGAATTAAAGTTAAAATAAAATCTATCCATCCTTAATAGTCCAAACATAATTGATAGCAGCAATGATTGGTGATAGTAGCAATCATTTTTCCTTACCCCTCTAGTAAATTATGTGCTCAATGCATTCATTTAATCCAAACGGACTTAGCGTATTTAGTTTGTACATCCAGTACATCTCTTTTCTCGATAGTAATTGATGGGAGTTTGGAACATGTTCCACCGGGGTTACTTGAAGTTTTTTGGGATCTCCATTGTGAATCAAAGCAAAGTGGCGGGACACACTATGTGTCGTAACTAATCTCTTTATATTGGAGCGGTGTTCTGTCATGCGGTCTCGCAGGCATTGTGTGGTTCTGCCCACATATCGGAGACCGCAGGGACACTCCAATAGGTAAATAACATAAGTGGTCCCACATGTAATTTCATGTTTAATGGGTATTTCTTCATCTGGAGACCCCTTTTCCAAGCATGGCCAGGTTCTACTTCCTCCCTAAAATCCATAAGTCCCTAACCAATCCTCCTGGGAGACCTATTATCTCGGGAATTGGGTCACTCACCACGAACCTTTCGGAATATATAGACTCTATACTGCAGAGATACGTACCCAATCTTCCTTCTTATTTAAGGGATTCCACCCATTTGATCAATATTCTAGAGGAAGTTAAGTGGGAAAAAGGATACATCTGGGTCACTCTGGATGTTAGTGCCCTTTATAGTAACATCACCCACTCCTTGGGCCTGAGAGCCATCAAACATTTCTTTGACAATGATCCCCTGGTCCCTAACAGTCAGAAAGAATTCATTCTATCAGCCATCTCCTTTACATTAACTCACAATTATTTTGAATCCAATGGGCAGCTATTCATCCAAGAAAGGGGGACGGCCATGGGGACGAAATTTGCTCCATCCTACGCAAACCTGTTTATGGGGCTTTTTGAACAAGAGATAGGCTTTCTCGAAAACCCAGAGATCGTCCTATATAAAAGATTTATGGACGACATTCTAATGATTTGGAAGGGACCCATAGACTCTTTAATATCATTTGTGAACAAGGTCAATTCAAATGAGTGGGGCCTACAGTTTACCTCAGAAAGATCTACTGAGGAAATTGTATTTTTGGACCTCCATTTAAGCAGCAAAGAGGGAAGGGTGGCAACTCGCACTCACTTCAAGAAGGTTGATGCGAATAGCTACCTTGATTTTAAAAGTAACCATCTCCGTAAATGGAAAACTAATATTCCCTATAGCCAGATGCGAAGGATCCGTAAAAATTGCTCTGATGATAATGAAGCCGAAAAACAAATAAACATCTTGATGGATAGATTTCTAGAGAAGGGCTATCCTAAACAACTAATAAGGGAATCTAAAGCCAGAATTCAAAAAGAAACTCAGGCCAGCTGCTTAATAAGTAAAAAATCTGAGATTGGAGATAAGGATAGAAAAATTACACCACCTCTAAACTTAATTACGAGGTATAATTCCAAACACTCCACGATTAAGAAAATTCTAAATAAACACTGGCCGATATTATTGAAGGACCCGGTCTTAGGGCCTAAACTCCCGAAAAGGCCCTCCAATAACTTTTTGCAGGGCCAAAACCCTGAAGAACATCCTAGCCCCCTCCTGTCCCAAAATTGAAGAGAAAACCAAAGGAAAGTTACAGAATTCTATCCAGAGTGAAAAGAGAGTGGGGGCATTCCGCTGTGGGAAACCCAGGTGTAAGTGTTGTTGTATGATTCCCCAAGGTAGAAATTCCGTCCCTGGGATATCTCCAGATGAAGAAATACCCATTAAACATGAAATTACATGTTGGACCACTTATGTTATTTACCTATTGGAGTGTCCCTGCGGTCTCCGATATGTGGGCAGAACCACACAATGCCTGCGAGACCGCATGACAGAACACCGCTCCAATATAAAGAGATTAGTTACGACACATAGTGTGTCCCGCCACTTTGCTTTGATTCACAATGGAGATCCCAAAAAACTTCAAGTAACCCCGGTGGAACATGTTCCAAACTCCCATCAATTACTATCGAGAAAAGAGATGTACTGGATGTACAAACTAAATACGCTAAGTCCGTTTGGATTAAATGAATGCATTGAGCACATAATTTACTAGAGGGGTAAGGAAAAATGATTGCTACTATCACCAATCATTGCTGCTATCAATTATGTTTGGACTATGAAGGATGGATAGATTTTATTTTAACTTTAATTCTATTCTAAAGAATTCATTTGAAATAATCTTTATATGTTTTTTGACACCATCTGCGTTTAAACACAAGTTAGTTATTTATTTATTAATTTATATTATGAAATGGACTTCTCATTTTAAATTTAAATTAGTTATGTAAATGTAGAGATCATGTGGATATATATATTTTTTAGGTAACCGGATGTACATAATTTATTTTATACGGAAATTAGGTATCTTATCAAGTATTCTTATATATTCTTTATTATATATATATTTTTTTTATATTCGTATGTTTTATATTCATATTTTCATGTTATTTATGTATACGTGGGAACAATTTCCCCTCTTTTCTTCTCTGGGTGGAGTGCTCCAATCCGTGATGCGTTCCACGCTGGAACGCATCCGGAACAGGAAGTACCCAACAAGAAACCTCTATGGACTCAATTTCAACTAATTTTACTTTTTCTTTTTTTCTTGTTGGCACCCTCCTCCCTTTGATCGAGGGATTACTACAATAATAATAATGTTGAGCTGCATACAGTATTTAAGTACCGGTAAGGGGATGCGTTCCACCCTGGAACGCACCCGAAACCGGAAGTGAGGTCCGGGTGTGAGTTCCAGGTGAGAGCGCTCACTAAAAGGTCAACATAACTATAGTTCAGTCCTCCTGCTGGCAAACCCTCATAGTGAGGGTAGGTTATGTGATATTATATTAGTTCTACACAACAAATAGAAACCGGCTGGGTGATGCGTCCCACGCTGGAACGCACCCGGAACCGGAAATGTGGGTTGAACGTGCGTCCCAGCATGGAACGCACGCAGAAAGAGCGGTAAACCCGCCCCACACTGAAAAGACCACGAGGAAAAGTTGCCATTACCCTCTGGGACTATAAATAAGTGTAAGGTATGTTGATTATATATATATATATATATATATATATATATATATATATATATATATATATATATATTGTCTGCTCCTGAGGAAGGGGTTTTTACCATACCCCGAAACGCGTTGAGCCGTGTAATTTTGGAATAAAGTTGATGACCAGAAGTCGCGTATGGACTGCGTTCATTGACCTACTACACTACAAGCGATCCTGGCTAGGGGGGTTGTTTGGAACCGAAGGGGTCAGTTGGAGATCCCAACGGTCCACCCCCCCCGTGAAGTAAGTGGTAATAACTATCACTCTACTCTTCTTCACTTGATTAGTGAGAGTACAACCCATGACTCTATCTCATTGTGAGAATTCTTCTCTGATAATATTGCTACTGGCGCACTGTAAGAAGAGTGTTTGTTTCCTCAAATCTGGGTCCATCCCATTTTTGAATCCACGAATTTACATTACGTCTCATCATTTACTTGACCAGACGGAGAACCCTTAAGTAGCTGCCGAATTTCAGTGAATACTGTGCTGAATAAGAAGTTCCTATTTATCTTATTTACCCTATAGAAAACCTTCCACTGGTGCCCTGGTAATTCTCTATCTTAAGCGGTAACCCCTATTAAGATTCAGATAACCTAGATATTGCTGTGTTCTTTTTTGTTTTTTTTCTATCATTCATGCGTATGGCCCTGTGTAGACTTCTTTGGGGGCCAACTGTTTGTCCACTGATTTGGAGTATTCATCTAGGTCAAGTGATGGTATAACCTTAGTTTAAGCGGTCACTTGCTCAGAAGGGTCTGAAAACAGGAGCCGCACCGAATTCTGGGGCAAAGGAACCATGGTGTTGTGTGCACAGTGCCCCTCTTGGCTGTATCTCAGTCCCATTCAAGTGAGTAGTCCTGAATGGCAGTACTCAATCATCAATATACTAATGGCTGGAAACATGCCTTTTAAATAGTCTTCAACTGTACATATTAATCAAATGATGCTCTCTTCTGAAAAATCTTATTTATTCATATTTCGGATATGTATCATTGTTGTGGTGAATAGAAGCGGTTTGTCTGCTGGGCCTCACATACAGGAAGTGCTATCATTGTGTTAAAGTCTCTTATCCGAGACGCCCCTTGACAATGAGCCAGTACAGATAAGAACATGCTAGCCCTTCCTCGATGAAATGGAGTGGAATCACAATAACAACAGGCGAATGTTGCCTTTTTAGGACCCGATTTTTTTATTTTTTTTTCTTCCTTTCTGTCCAGCATTAGTCGGATATCATTAATTTTGGCTCGACAAGAGCGTCTACATAAATATGCAGCAAGTTTTAGCATTCTCCACATGTATATGTTATTATTAGTTTTCTGTGACCTTAGCGAGAACTCCGGACAGAAACAACGCCTTTTCTGTATTCTCTCCGCCATCATCTCATCCCACATCATGGAGTTTCCTGTAGGACTGTATGTTTTGATTACAGTTCAAGCTTTGCTGGTCTGATGGCTATATCTTTAATGCTTACATATAGTGTTTAACCCAAGTTTGCAAGCAAATGTAGTGTTGCTGTTTTATGTTTGTGCAAGGCAGTGTGAGTTCTCCCTACCTGCAACTATCTCCGTATTAGATCTAAATCCTTCCTGAAAATTTACCAGGGAACATTCCTATCGAAGCTTAGGTGGACTAAAGCTCTCCACAAATTACTTAGTTTGGCAAACAAAATAAAAATTTCAGTATCGGAACATTTTTTTTTAATAGAATTATTTATTTTGTTTCTATTGCGTGGTTGACAGAATCGTATAAAACTGTATGGGCAAGCTTTTATATGGGCTGCTTAGTGGGTAGCACTTTAACCAGTGGGAACACTTGCTGTACTTGCTGTACTTGTATGCCTCCACAAACTTGCATGAAGTTCCTCTGACAATAAATAAATTAAAGGGGTTGTCCAGACAACAGAAAAGGCCTCAAGATGGTGGAGAAAGAAAAAATAAAAACATACTTGACTGATCCACCACACATAGGAATGGCAGGAGGTGCTCACTAAGCCTGTCACTGGCCACAGCAGTGATATTCCTCAGCCAGTGGTTGCTTTTTCCTGTATGCCAAGACTGGACCAGAAAGTGGACACCAAAGTCGGAATAGAAGGATCAGAGGGTCAGTAAGTTGACTATGGGGGTCGTTTATTCTGAAATACGCCTATAAATTGTGGGCGGAGAAGGGGATGGGCCGATAGGCCTGTCTCATTCATCATTCATCTACGCCTGTTTTAGGCATAGAAAATGGTCTAAATGTAAGACAGCAAGGAAGCCGTCTTACTTTTAGACTGGCCCTAGATGCGCCAAAGTTATGGAGAGGCCTCTGCCAGCTATAGGCTTTATTAAGACCGGCATCTGAAGTCAATATTATACTCTGCCATCACTCCATCATCATTACCCCATTTTCACTTCACAGAGGTCCTTGTGGTAGGTCTATTGTATTCTTGTTCTGTCACCCATCATTTTACAGCTCTGGCTTTTAAGGTTGTGTTTTGTTTTTTTGTTTTTTTTTAAGATGCCATTTTTCATTCCCAATTAAGAGACATCATGTGAGTTATAGAGCAAACCAAAATTGTTTTTGGGTTGAGAAGTTGTCAGTAGCCGTCTTGCAGATTGTGGCGTATTCTTGCGTTTTGTGGAGTGTTTGTGTTCTGCAGGCTTGGTTTGTATACTTCTACAACTAGATTGTTTGATGTGGCTGGTCACAGTAGCAGCCAGATAAATAAATGATACCGTATCGGACTCATTATTTTAGGCCTCTGGTCACAGGAATTCCTTTCATTGTGTATGAGCCGTACACATTGTTTATTCCAAAGAAACCTAAATGTCAGTAGCTTAATGGGATGTTTGCAACTATATTGGTCTGAACATGTGTTTTTGGTCTTCTTAAGATGGAGTGTGACCACAATGCAATAGTCGCTGTATCATTAAATCAACAAATATATGGTTCTTGTCAGCATAGCCCTCGGCACATTAGGAGTTAACGTCTGTGCCCTGACTTTTGAGGGCATATGTGATGACTGTCTGTTGCCCGGGGTATTGTGGGCTGTCAGGAATCCAGGCATTGTGGGCTCGGCACAGCTGAACAAAGCAGTATTGAGCCCCACTATGCTCTGCTACATTGAAATCTGAGTGGGTCAGGAAATTCCTGACATTGCTGTGGGAACACTCGGAGACCCACTGCTATTGCTACAGTGAGTGTGCCGCAGACAATGTACAGCCATCCCACCTAGAGATATGAAAAGATGGGTTTCACACTAAAGGTTTCCATCGGAGGCAATGTCGGACCAGAACTATTATGTGATTTTAGAGTGACAGAAAGCAGTATTACATTATAGAGTTGAAGCTGTGATCCATTTGTACTGCTTTAAATATGGTACCAAAATCCATGTGACCTTCCAGGAAAGATTCTTTGTTAGGTGGTGCTAAGAGTGTTCCTAAAAATGTTCTGAAGTTGCCTACATAGCTGTTCAAGGCCACCATGTTATGTCCATCCCTCGTGATAGGACAAAGAATGCTTTTTCAGCTTCACAAAACCAAATGGGTCAGGAACAAGGTTCTCTCTATCCTACGTATTATGTCTCATGACAACAGCAGTACAATTCCATCTTGACCTAAAGATAGTTTGTTTTCTAAAGAGTACACAAATGGAGGTCACTTTAAAGATGTTTCTTGTTTCTGAGGAGAATTATAACCTTCTTGCTTTGAGGGATACACTGGCATATTGACGTGATTTATCCTCCTTTTTAATTTTCTTTTTTGTTTGCGACTATTTTATATCTTTCATTATTCTTCACCTCAAATTTCTCAACATGCTTTGCCGTTTCTTCACAGTGTCATCTTTCTGCCTATAATTTTGTTATTTTCCATACCTGCTCCACATTACTTTCGTTCTCTGAATCAAAGATGACAGTAGCCTTGAGGCTCAGAATCTCAGGTACAACAATGAATACAATAGTCACCTGCTTTGGGCTATTGGCAAGAGGATTATGCAGATTACCACCAACAGCAAGACCATATCAAGAATGATTAGACTCCTTCTGGGCCATCAGATAGAACATATTAATATATTTGGACAACACCTGGAAGCCTTAGGGATTAGGAATTTGGAAATTTTGGCTTGTCTGCATAATTGCTTGCCCCACCACTGTATCTATCCGCTTTTGCCTGAAGTAGTTGATCTTCACTTATCTACATACGAATATTGCCACTTAATACATAGGCTGAAATAAACAGGAATCATTACAGAGCATTTCCTGCTAAATTGAAAAAAAAATATATAAACCATTTCTTTGATTGGTACATTTGTAGTTTAGGGGCCTGGCGAAGCTGAGGGATGGTATTGGTTGCCACCCGAATTTTCCAGTAATGGCTGAAAAATAACCGCTTAAACCTAGGGTTATCTTACCATGATAGTCTCTGTCCATATGCTTGGCTTTTTTGGCAATAACCACCAATAGCCCGGTGGGTAGAGAAACTGGGTCCCTAGGCTTCTTAATGAAACAACCTCTTTAATAGAGAAGGGCTACTTTATTAGTTTAAGAGCTAATACCATTTGTAATGTCATTAAAAATGATGATTTAACTCAAGCACAACCTTTTCTGGCCCAAGGGCCACATTGTCAGTCTGTACCAATTCTACCACCAGCGCCACCATAGAACTTAAAGGGGTATTTCCATCTGAAACATTAATGGCATATCAAAGTATATGCTATAAATTTCAGATGGGTGCCAGTCCCACTAATGAGTAAATGGGGAGGTGGGTCCCTTTCTATGCTGTTTGCCTTCCAGAATGGAAGAAATAACTCGTGTATCTCCACCTCATCTACTTTTTTTCTAGAGTATCACAAAGGGCTCTTCTCTCTGACATGGAAGATACATATGAGCAGTCATCAGTAGCCCCCATGCACTGCAAAGGAGCAAGTTTTGGGACGCTTCACTGTTTCCCGGCCGAGTGGTGGTCAGGACTGTAGTTAGTAACAGCGAGATGAGACAACCCCCTTAAAGGAATATGTTTCAGAAGATTACTTATTGCATAAAGGGTTTGTTCACTTTGGATCATCATTTTTTTTTTTATATATAGACGGATCCCTTGACTATAAGCTGATCTCAAAGTGTGGAAAAACCTGTCAGGAAGAATTACAGTGAAATGTAAAGCCTTTATTACACGTGCCAATTTTTCACATGAATGCTCGTATCAACTGGCAGTGTTATACTGCCGCCGATTGCCCAAGCAAACGCGCGTTCATCGGTCAGTCCAAATCTTTTGACATGTTAAAAGATTATCGTTTGCAGGCGGCAGATCTTGGTGTAATAACGACAGCATGTGGACGAGCGGTGGCATAGTGATCACTCCTCCCCATGCTGTGGAGGAGATCGCTGCATGTAATAGCAATAGTCTCCTCCTCTAGCAAGCAGACGATTGCCGGGAGGGAATGCTTCCCTTCTGTCGTCTGCAACATAAGAAGTAGCTGAGATTATATTTTGCTCCTCCTGGATCTACCATGCAGAATAATGGGCTTGAGAGTTTGAGTCTGGCCACTCCATGACAGTCTTGCATAGAAACTCAACAGAAGACACCCCAATAAGTTAGATGCTGAAGGCAGATTTGTGGGTGCATCATTCAAGTAGACTTGAGAAATTGTGCAGAAGTGTAACAACTTGTTGTTTTTCTCGCCCATAGAGATCCGAGCCCAGTTGTTGGAGCAGCTGAAATGTCTGGATCAGCAGTGTGATCTGCGCACCCAACTCCTTCAGGACCTGCAGGACTTCTTCCGTAAGAAAGCTGAGATTGAGATGGATTATTCCCGTAACCTGGAGAAACTCAGCGAGCGGTTCCTTTCCAAAACGCGTGGAGCCAAAGATCAACAGTTCAAGTGAGAGAAAAATTAATGCAATGAAACTAGATTAATTACTCTAATTACTGTACTCTACTGTAAGGACCTTCTGATCGATCATTGCCCCGTGTGAACACGCCCAGTAGAGATGAGCAAAGTTATTATCAAACATTTGATTCGACTGCTTTGCCAAATTTCATAAAGAAATTCGATTTGTTGTGAAGTACTTTGTCACAATTCGCATTCTATTATATGTAGCGAGCACGACTGGGAAAGCAATCGCCCCCACCCCCTATCATTGAACCCCTCGGATGCCGCATTCCTCTGACATTAAGGGCCCTTGCACACGACCGTATGCCCTCCGAGACATACAGTCCGTGAGCGGGCCTTATGTCCCGGAGCAGCATTGATCGTGCGCACGGGAGAGCACAGCATCATAGATTACACTCATGTGAGTGCGGGAGTCCCGCGGGCGGCCCGACGTACACAGCATCATTGTAATCTATGATGCTGTGCGCTCCCGTGCCCACGATCGATGCCACTCCGGGACATATGGCCTGCTCACGAACCGTATGTCTTGGAGGGCATACTGTCGTGTGCAAGGGCCCTAAAACTGAGGCCTTTCAGGAGTTAATCAGGGTTAAAAAAAAAAAAAAAAAAAAAACACATACTCGCCTTATCCATTTGCTCGGTGACATGATGTCATCACGTTGGCAGGGCACACTGATGTCACATCACCGTGCGCAATATTTCGCATGGTTTCTTCAGTCTCTCTTCGAGCAAATGGAGTTTTTTTTTTTTTTTTTTTTTTTTTTTTTACTGCCATTGCAGGAAAATTAGACTCATTACCACAAAGCGCTTGGAAATTTGGCTTCGTGGTGAATTGAATTTTTCCTGAAATTCGTTGCGAAGTCAACTAATTTGACTTCGAATTGTTCAGCACTAATGCCCAGCAAACAAACAAAAAAACTGCTCATTGGTCGCATCCTTTATGTGGACATAAAATGATTGTTTGTCACCAGCTCATCCACTTGTGTAGACAGAGAATGTAATCTATGAGAGGAGGGTTTTTTTTTTAGAAACAATTGTTTGGTGAATGCTTCCGTAATTACCTAGTGGTGGTGAAGGAAGCGAGTGCCGATTGACTTCCTATATTGATGATCAGCTCTCATTAAACGCATGTCATCTGTGTAAAAGGACCTTTAATAGAAGCTGCTTTGTGCTCGATATCTACCATATTGGAGCCAGTTAAGCTGCTTGGTTGGCTCCTGTTAGCAGAGTCACCCCACTGTAATAGCTAGTGATCAGTGGCACTGTCTAGGAATTTAATTATACTCTGTCGCTAACCCATAATCGCGTATTTGGAACAGAATGCTAATTTCCATGATCAACAGCACACAATTGCAGCTGTGCCATAGAGCATAATTGGGTTCCATAAAATAGCGACTATGTGCTAGCGATTTTCAGGTACAGAAATAAAAAATACGGTAACTCCAGGACAGAATGTACAAACATATTTTAGATGTTTCGCTGAATATTCTTTTAAAAAAATAATAATTAAAAAAAATTAGAGGTGAATTTTGATGAATTGGGCCACATACAATATACTTTGATGCATGTGTCATCATTTAGTAACCTGGAAGAATATTCTAATCCATAGATATCTGACTTTGTACAGTATCATAGTTCAGAGAGCACAACTAAAGAATCTACAAAATGAGAGGATCACCACTTTTACCCATGTGAAAACCTGAAATCCTCAGGCTAGTTGATAAACTAATGATGTCATTTCAAGTGTATAGTGATGTCACGTACCCTATCCTGGTAGACCACGACCATCTCACTTCTCAATTGATATTATTATAATGAAACCCCTTATGCCTGGACCTCTCAGATAGGTTATTCTTACCCTGCTCCCGCTGCATCTCCCCGTTTGCACGGATCAAAACATCTGGCGACGGGGGGGATTGGGGGTGAGGCAGCCAATAGCAGGCTGTGACGGGGACGAGCCTCCTTAGCATCGCGGGTGATGCTAAGGAGGCTCGTCTCAATCGTGGCCTACTATTGGCTAACTCCACCAAACCCCACCTCGTCGCAGCATGTTTTGAACCGTGCGACATCCATTCAGGGAGCATGAGCGACGCGTGTGCTGGGGAGCGGGGTAATTATAACCTAAGGGGACCGGGCATGAGGGAGGGTCATTATAGGGGTTGGATAACCCCTTTTAATATACCAAAAGATCGTATTTTGTCTTTTTTTTCCAGAACATATTAAGGCCAGTTCCCACTGTTTTTTTGGGCATTAATTATGGAGCGTTTCTGCCTCAAAATCGGCTCCAAAAAACACCTCAAAACAGCTTTCCATTCATTTCAGTGGTAAGCACTTCTTTTTTTTTTTGCCTTTTTTTTCATCTGGAAGAAAGAAGTGAGAAAAAAAGAAGTAGCATGCCCTATATTGGGACTGAATCTCCCATTGAAATGAATGGGAAACATAAAAAAACAGCTCCATGTAAGTCCATACTTTTTTTGTTTTGTTTTTTGTTTTCTGCACTCATTTTGCTGCAGGGCCGCGCCACAAGCCTTGAGCTGAAAATGCAGCTTTGTATTGAAGTGAACATTCATGGGTTAAAAAAAAAACATATCCTGGGTGGGGCACACCCCAAGGTCACCTAAAAACGACCAGAAAACTCCCATAGACTGCCCACTTTGGGATGAATTTGAACAAGCCCTGCCCTTTTTCACACCCCTTTTTGTGGATCCTGTGTGGATTAGTCCCCTATGGAGGATATAAGAACATTTTTCTAATACCCTGTTTAATAGAACTTTTTTGACTCCAGTTGTCCTCGATTTACGCTGGTAACTTATCTCGAATGTGCACGCTGACAGTTCACACTTGGTGTCATCTAATGCAAATTTATTTTATTATATAAGCCAGGGACAGATGTTGTAAAAAAGACAAATCTGACATTTTTGCCTTGTTTAACAGAACACAGGCCATGCAGTTCAGGAGGGGCCAGAACTTAACTCTGCTGTACCGGGATCTGGCATATGTCTCTTCCTGACGATTCTAGTAAACAGCAGATGTTTTGTGCAGAGGCTGGTGAAATTGTTGAGATTCCAGTAGTAGCTTGGAGAATCGGAGGGTCAGCCTGTTTTTTACAGAACAGCTTAAAAGTGGGTCAGTCTTGTCATGGAGCACAGGAAAGTGCGGCCAGAAGTACTTGGAAAGCAGATCTTGCAGCAGGCTCGCAGAGTGCTCAACTTGCCACCAAATGGAGACTGTTTGGAGAATGACAGATGGTTTTGAGAATGTTCCTGGACATTCTGTTATATGTTCCATGTAGTTTGATTTTTTTTTTTTTTTCATTTAAAATTTGGAGCATCCCTCAAAAACTATTGGGTAACTTTTTGGTGAACTTTGTTACCCATCTCTGTGGGCAGCCGAATTTTGAGGAAGATTTTGCCTGGCCAAAAATGCTGGAGTATCTATAATGCCTCCTGAGATACATGCATGCCAACAGTTCACATTTTTGTAGAATTGTACAAGCAACTGGGCCACAAAACGGCTAGAATATCTACTGATTATTTATCTTGGTTAGGTTTTTTCCCCAAAAATTACTCGGTGTATTATAATTTTTTATCATGCATAGTTGGGACATGACTTTTTTTTCTGCTAAGGGTTTTTTTGCAATTCACATTGCATGGAGCATAGGTCACCCACCTAGGCTGTCATGTTAAAAACAAAAACAAAAAAATTATTTTATTGCAGTACAGGAAAACGTGGTATAAACCTAGTATAAAAGGAATCAGACCATTGGAAGTTGTTCACAGCTAGTGATTATGCAGCCTCCTGTAGCCCGAGGCCTGCTGCCGATGGAGAATACCCTTGTGTGAGAGAACGTTGCGCCTCTGCTTCATCATCTTCTTGCATCACACAGTGGAAAGTGCTTTCATCAACTAGGTATCACATATTGTTGCCTTTGTTTACTGACTACCCTTAAAATAACACTTAAGGGAACACTACAGGCAAAATGTATAATGCCTTGTGCGGTGCCCAAGGTTTATGATCTGGAGACTTGAATGCCACCAAAGAGAGAATCTCAGTATCATGTACCCCATCATGCACCCCTGGCCTTGTACTCTGGTATCCATTTTGCCCGTGGTCTATCTTTAAATGTATAGAGGGTTTAAAGGGGTTGCCTCACTTCAGCAAATGGCATTTCTCACGTAGAGAAAATTAATAAAAGACACTAATGTAATGTGATTGTCCATATTGCCTCCTTTGCTGGCTTGGTTCATTTTTCCATCACATTATACACTGCTCATATCCATGGTTACGACCACCCTGCAATCCAGCGGAGGTGGCCGTGCTTGCACACTATAGGAAAAAGTGCCGTACTCTGGTGGTTGTGACCGCGGGAGCTCGTATAGACACTCATGTACAGCAGCTCCTGTCCTGACCACTTTGTATCTGCTCTGCAGCAGTGGTCATATCCTCTGGAAATAAGCAGTGTAAAATGTGATGGAAAAATGAATCAAGCAACTTGGGCAATAACAATAAGTAAGTGCCTTGTATTAACTTTCTCTACATGATAAATACCATTAGCTGAAGTGAGACAACCCATTTAAGATCGTGAAGCAAATATAACTCCAGCTTTGTGTGTGATATCCTGAAGCGTGGGTTGTGGTCAATATGGATTTGAAAAGTGTCCACCCATGCAGGTGGACAGGATGTTGTCTCCTTTGGTGGAGATGTGCAGTAATAGAGTAGAAGAAAGAGCATATATATGTGTAGTCCTTTGTCCTCTGTGGTAAAGTCATTGTAAAATGGAAGGATGTGAGATCATGCTTCATTTTTCCGGACAGGTTTTGGATTCTAACATTTGTGCTACATGCACACAGTGACAAAATGTGAGGCCCCATCACAGACTGGAGTCACAGGGGGAGAGTTATCAACACTGGTGTAAAGGTAGAACTGGCTTAGTTGCTTATAGCAACCAATCAGATTCCACCTTTCTTTTTCCAAAGGAGCTCTGAAAATTGAAAGGTGGAATCTGATTGGTTTCTATGGGCTACTAAGCCTGTTTTCCTTTACACCAGGGTTGATGACAGTCCTGTGGTAAAATGCCTGTACAAATAGTGCTTGCTAATAAATGGTCGCAAAATAGAAATGATGGGTCAGATTTAGGGTCTAAAAGAAAAACTTTCTTAGTTGTCTGTAATAACCAATCACAACACAACTCTCATTGTTCAAGAGCACTAGAAGAAATGAAAGCTGCCCCGTAATTGGTTGCTATAGGCAACAAAGACAATTTTTCTTGTAGACCATTTCATAAATCTCCTTTATTGTGTAATTCAGTGTGACATCTGTAGAAAATGGGGGGGAAGGGTTCCTCAATGATTGCGATACATTGTGCAATTTTGTTGCAGGCACTCTTATTACTTAAAAGGGGTATTCCCATCTACGATATTTATGGTATATTGATGGGATATACCATAACTGTCTGAGAGGTGCTGGTCCCACCTCTGGGACAGGGCCCCGTCATGAACAAAGAGCATGGTGTGTGTGCACGGTGTCCTCTCCATTCAATGCTATGGGACTTCTGAAAATAGCAGAAGTCTACAAGTTCCTATGGTCCATGTGACTGCTGACAGTATGGCATATCTCTAAATTAACAGCAGCTCAGACAAGATGGCTGCCCCCATAATAATGTGCAGAAATAGAATAAAAATCTGTCAGAAAATTAAATGGATTAGGAAAGAACATCACATTATGATGTTTTAGTAAAAACTGGTGATACATTTCCTTTAAGAGTGGAAATCCAGTAGAAGAACAAAGACCTTTATCCAGAGCTTCTGCCAACAGTCGTACACACTCTTTATTGAGATGAAGACCACAATGGTGGAGGCATAAAAGCAAAATGGTCCAAATAACTTGTTTCAGGACTATGCCCCTTCATAAAATGGACTTCAAATCTGTGCACTCTGTATTTTTACTAGTTCCATTGGCACATTCCCTTTAGGGTCCACTCACATGTCTGAATTTCATTGCGGATCCGCAAAACACAGACATCGACCATGTGCCGGCACTATAGAAATGCCTAATCTTGTCCATGGCTGCAGACAAGAATAAGATATGTTCTTTTTTTTTTTTTGCGGAGCCGCGGAACGGAAGTGCACATACGGACAGCACACTGTGTGCTGTCCGCATCTTTTGCCGCTCCATTGAAAATGAATGGGTCCGCACCTGTTCCGCAAAATTGCAGAGCGGATGCGGAACCATTGATACGGATGTGTGAATGGACCCTTAAGGGGAGTCTCTGAGCAGTTTTAACTATGCAAAACTGCTCACCACACTAGGTAGAAGCTGAGGAGAGAAGCACAAACATACTATTTGTGAAGCATTTATCATCCGAACTAGTGTGAGCATGAACTTTTATTCAGCCAGATTCTGCTCCTGATAGTGCCCAAGAGGCGGAGCTCTACTGTGAAGTGCTCTCTGCGTTGAGCTGCATCAGAGCCCCCTTCCCTCTGCTCTGACTGAGAGATGCATTGGTCTCCTGGTTGGATGATACATCTGTCACTCAGAGCAGGAGGGGGGGGCTGTGAAGCAGCTCAAAGCAGAGAGCACCACCTCCAGGACACTTAAAGGTGCGGAGCATGAAATAATTAAATGTTCATATTCACACTACTCTCGATAATAAACGCTTCGGCAGTTTTGTAAGATTGACAGACTCCCTTTCAAGGACAAGAACTTCCATGATTGGCTCATGTACCATCGACCTATCCAGTTCCTTTTAATATATATACACAGTAATTGATTTATGTTGCTGACCCAATTTAAAAGGGTTAAGAAGGATTTTTAGCGTTTTTACTGTTTAACTTTCTTATATAATATGTAAAGTTTTTTTTGTGGACTTCCTGGATGTATTTGAAACCAAAAAAGGGGAAGAATGTGTAAGTTGTAAAAACCAGAGCAAGCTATGACAAGTAACACAGATTTCCTGACTTTTACTTGACGTGGTATATTCCAGACATAATTTATGTAGAAACAGAAACCATGTCGCTGTGAGCAATTAACATAGTAATCTAGAGCTTTGATAGCAAAACATTTGGTTGGAACTATGAAGAGGCATCTTTTTCATGACACTATGGGGCAGATTTATCAATGTACACATGTTCTGTATGATAAATACTTAGACAAATATGGGAATTTCGGTCAAATAACAAATTTATGAAGCCCCTGTATCAGTCCCACCCTTAATAGACTCCTTATTTTGGTCTTAATCTGTCTCATATTAGTATTAAAACTCAGAAATATACAGAATTCTTTGTGTTCTAGGAGTTTAGTCATTTTCCCTCCCTCTCAATCCTGTTTCTGGCTGTAAGACAGCTGGCTACAGGAAGAGACTCAGTGTAATACTCCATAGCCAAGTCCTGCCTATTCATCTGTCTGAAACATCAGGAGGAAATTAATACCTATGTTCTCTACAAGATTTCTAAAAGACTTTAGGGGAGATTTATCAAAATTTGTGCCGAGGGAAACTGGCTTAGTTGCCTATAGCAACCAATCAGATTCCACTTTTCATTTCTCAGAGCTCCTTTGGAAAATGAGAGGATTAATCTGATTGGTCGCAAGGGCCAACTAATCCAGTTTTCCTTTACACCAGTTTTGATAAATCTCTCCCTTTGGGTATGGCCACACATGGCAGGTCCATTATGGATTTTCCACAGTGTATCTGACTGAATTTAATAGCACAATCCACACTAGATCCTTGCAGAAAGATCTAAGTGTATGTTTTCAAAGCCACTGTTGGCATCTCTTCAGAGTAGAAAAGGATCGGGCATCAAAATTCAACTTGCTCGATATATCTCTACTCCAACGTCATCTGCTGGTTTCTCCAAAAATGGTGGGTACAGATGTCTGTACATGTGTATGAGGGGGCCTTAATGTTTTTTAAAATGTGTCCTCACACATGAATCTATAAAAACTATTGGGGTCATTTATCAAACTGGTGTTAAGTAAAACTGGCTTAGTTTCCCATGGCAACCAATCAGATTCCACCTTTCATCATTCACAGCTCCTTTGGAAAAATGAAAGGCGGAATCTGATTGGTTGCTAAGGGCAACTAAGCCAGTTCTGCTTTACACCATGTGTTTAGTTTTTTTGGCCTGTCACATTCCCTTTGCCCTCTTTCAAATTTCCGTTTTTCGTGGACGCATGCTATAAACCTTTTCCCCAGCATATGTACCCATTGATTTTTACGTGTTTATTTACACATCAGTGGTCTTTTACTGACCGTGGAAAAATCACAGAGACATGTACTACTTTGGCCTGTGATGCAGCCCAAACATGCGCATTGAAGTCTATGGGTCCATGAAAAACCACCGACACAACACGTGTGGAATCCATGTTCTGTCAGTGTTTCACGGATCATAAGTAGGAGATGCACTGGAAATTAATTTTCATTCTAGCAGTGTCCGTGGAATACGGAGGGCAAAGAAAACGGACACACAGACCAAACACAGATTCTTCATGGATGAATCACAGACAGACACTGAATATTTTTCCTATACATGAGGGTATTGAGAACCACCTGAAAAAAACTTAATTGCTGCAATATACTATGTTTGAAAAGAAAAAAACCATGGACACACACAACGCACCCCAACTAAAAAAAAAAAATCCCACTATGATGAAAAGAGTGTGTACTGCGTTTCAAAATTCCCAGAGACTTTCAGCTAACATGTTAAAATTTGTGCTGCAAAAAAATGTGTAAAAAAAAAAAAAGGCACGTTGTCATAAACCACATAAAAACTATGTATGAATCCAACAGTAAAGCCATAGAGCAAACAACAAATGTGATACAAATTAAAATGTCCTCCCCATGCAATGTTCTGTAAGAAGCCAGGTTATGGCCAAGATATTTTCTGCTTCGTATTACGATTTGCACGGCATTTCGCTAGTGTTTGGATAATTTCTGTGTAATGTATGTTTATCCACACACTTTCATAGACCTTTCTAATCTGCATCCTACAAATGACCTTAAATCTATTCTCAAACATCAGAATAAA
Source organism: Rhinella marina (assembly GCA_900303285.1). Taxonomy (NCBI): domain Eukaryota; kingdom Metazoa; phylum Chordata; class Amphibia; order Anura; family Bufonidae; genus Rhinella; species Rhinella marina. The sequence continues at coordinate 289,793 of ONZH01017199.1, forward strand.
TCCCAAGCAGTTTAATTCACTTCATGTGGGGGGGTTGGAGAACATCACAGCCCAATGTAACACAAATCCATTTAATCCCTCCTCCCCCTTCAACGGGCTTAGTGTGAACTTTGCCTATAGTTGCCAGAGGTGGGATTAACCCTTTCCAGATATGAGTTTGTACAGTACAGATATCATGGACATTTTTATTTGCAATTGCACACAAGATCATGGAGGAAGATGACTCTGAGGCACAACGGTGGGTCCGATGGCTGCGGGTTAATACTAGTATCTTTATTTGGTATGGTTGTATTTTGTTAGTTGTTGATGCATTTCTTGGCCAACTACGAATATGAGAAACCAAAATTTATGGCGTCACTAATCCCTATGTTGATTGACCATTAAGCCTTTTTCGGGTTGGGCTTGGCAACTATAATGCAAGTGTAAAATTATGACCATGGTCTTAAACTAGCCCTTGTCTAGGCCTGTTCACATGTATGCATGTTCTAGGAAATGGGTAACCTTGTCTCCTGGAGATCACCTCAGCGGCTCATTTGAGTCTGTGAAGATTTTAATAATTTATTATGGTCAGGCTTGTGCATTATATCAGTTTTCTGTGAGGATTTTAATCTTTTTAATTATATGTATGTTTTTTTTTTTGTTTTTTTTTTAATGCAGGAAGGATCAGAATGTTCTTTCTCCAGTGACCTGTTGGAACCTGCTCCTCACACAAGTGAAAAGAGAGAGCCGCAATCATGCTACATTAAGTGACATCTACTTGAATAACATCATCCCTCGATTTGGTCAAGTCAGCGAGGACTCTGGACGGCTCTTTAAGAAGGTGTGGGCCTCTTACTTGCAATTCCTTTCAATCTGATATTTTTGAAGGTTTAAGGAGGACCTACCACCTCTCCAGACATGGCTGTTGTAGTAACTACCGGCATTCTCCATGCAACAATTCTGGAGCATCTATTCTTATGACTCTATGATGTCATTCCTTTATTATTTCTAGTAGAAGTTATGAATGAATTGCTAGCAGTCTGCAGTAAGGGTACAGATGGGTGTTCCAGTTGGGTGTGTGTCCCTGCACAGTCTGACACCCGCTACTGGTAACACCCAGCTGTACCTTTACTACAGATTGCTGGCAATTGTTTGTAAACTTCTAGCAGGAATAATACAGGAATGGCACAACATAAGTCATAAGATAAGATGCTCCACAATTAGTATTAAAGGGGGAATATAAATACAGTGGTCCCTCAAGATACAATATTAATTGGTTCCAGGACGACCATTGTATGTTAAAACCATTGTAAGTTGAGTAATTGGTTCCAAATAAAGATATCTAAGACAGATAAAACAAGACCTTACATATAACAGTCAGGAATAGCTGCTAACTAGCATCTAATACAACTATTTTACCAGAGAAGTGGCCTTGATTGGTTGGATCTGAGGCATTGTATGTTGAGTCTGGTTTCAACTTACTATGGGTCAGAAAAGAGCATGGTATGTTAAAAATATTGTATCCTGAGCCATTGTATCTTGAGGAATCACTGTAGTTACTATAACTGACATTTCAGGAGAGGAGACAGGTCTTCTTTAAGAGGTCATTCAAGTATTATTTGATTGTTCCGTTGGAAATGTCACTTTCTAATATATTATCTGTCCTCTGATGTCTTCTTAGATACCTAACATTTTTGCAAAGACGAAGTCACTATTATTCATGTAAACCCAGGGGGGCATTTATCAAGACTTTTACGCCAAGATAAAGTCGCAAGTGATGTTATGTGAAACTTTTTTTTTTGTAAAATCTGGCGACTTTTTGTGAGCTATGCACCACAAGAAAGGGGCGTGGTTTATGGAAATAAGGGCATGGTCTGACAAAAGCAATGTGTCAGTACTAGGGATGAGCGAACTTGTGTTTCAAGTTTGGCATACAAGGTTCGGGTTAACAAAGAATTCCGTTATGGATTCCACTACCACGGACCATAATTTGTGGTCCGTGGTAGTGGAATCAATAACTGATTTCTTAGAGAACCTGAACCTTGCACGCCGAACAGAAACACAAGTTCGCTAATCCCTCGTCAGTACCCATAAAATTTCCAGTGTCCTTCTTGCGCTGCACTCCATGACCATATGGTAAGGTCGGCTGCTCAGCCCACCAGATAAATACTGACGCCGCATCCTTCTGGATATCACAAGGCCAAGCTGTGTACTCCAGAAATGCTAAACTTGTGTCCTAAATAGGGATGAGCAAACTCGAACTTCACCGGGTTCAGTGTTTGGGTGGTTTAGGAATACGGAAATTAACGGAATTCATAGACTGAATGCAAAACCACTTGATCAAAATCACTTGAGGTGGTGAAGTGGACCCTTTAACATGCCTTATTACCAGGTTCTAACTGTGTTTGATGTATTTTTTTTTCCTGCTCACTGGAGGTTTTCTTAGAAGATAAGAAACTGCTAGTTTTAAGGTGTATTTATATGTGTTCATATCCTTATTGTTCTGGTTATAGCGGCTTTACTGGGAGCAAGTGTTTGGATGCTCCATGCCGAATCTGAGGTGTGAGGGGGAAGTACTGTCCTGTGCACCATAATTGGTTGGGAGTGACATTGTAGGTGGCCCACTAGAGAATGAGAATGCATAGACGTGGGGGTTCTATGTTACTCACTTGGGCAGAGCAGCTAGTCCTTCTGAGATGCTGCCCTTTCCACCAATGGGAGATGGGCTTATGTCTGTGAGCGACTGCCACTGTGTAAAACCCAGGTTGTGAGAAGTATTGGAGCAAAATAGAGGCCGTAAGCACTTGGAGAGTGATGGTGGCAGAGAGTGGAGAGACTGCCTGCAGACAGAGAGAGGAAGAGTCTGAGAAGTTGGTGGAGGTAGGAACCTCCCTGCAAATAGTACAGTGTCGTACCTAAACTATTATCTTCTCATCTAAATGGGCCTTAAGTGGCAGTGCAGGCCTGTGGAGAGGCCATTCCAATCAGATTTGCCAACTCTCTCAGAACAACCAGGAGGCTGCTGGAAAAGAGGACATCTCCTGGACTAGTTGCAAATCTTCGGGATCCTGCATGGACTACTGCTTTCTCCCAGAAAGCAGTCCTTCATGAACTTTAACTATATGTGGTGCCAGGATGTTGCGTCGTCCATTGAGCAGGACTGATGCCTCACAAAAAGGGGAATAGGGGCATGGTTTGATGAGAGGCATGCCAAAAAATTTCCCTTTCCGAACTCCTAGAAAAGGGCTATGAAAAACTGGCAAGTATGCCAATCGGGTAAAGGGTACACCCTTGCAGCAAAAAAGATTTTCAGATAGTTAAGCTTGGAAGGAGAGCCACTATTACCGTCTAGACAATGTTGTGTCATTGATGTATTGTGGCTCCTTCCTTCTAGGCCTACATATTTACTGACTTTTCTTCTTTTCACTTTAAGCTCTTCCTTACACTTTTTCTATTTTTCTACTTGCTTCATTTAATTTATTTAGCCCTCAACTTGATTCGTTTTTTGATCTTTTACTCCCTCGTATCTCTTGTGCCAACTGTTAGCAGACTGTGTTCTTACCATGCCAGTCGTTGGCAGACTCTGCCAGATGCCATTTTGTCCTCATTTCATTAATGTTAGTCTTGTTTATATTGATCAAAGCGGTTAAACGCTGAGATCGTTTTAATCTCTGATAAAATATGTGGTCAGTGACTGCTGTATATTTTTGTCTTCTTGACAATGCCGCCTAGACTTTAGATTTTTGTATGTTTTTTTGCTTATTTTGCTGATCGCTCTTGGCATCTGTCTGCATGTTACACTAGACTTTTAAAATTCATATCACATATTCAGTCAATTGCAGTGTTTTTGTTCAAGTCAAATGCTTCAGTAATTGCAGCCACATTTACATCTGCCTTTGCCTTGCTTGCGTTTTATTCTGTTTGCATTTAACATTTCAGCTGACTTATTTCTTGAAGCCTGGATGATGGAAGTTAGAAATTTAGAGCATAGACCCTCATTTGCTAATACTGTCTAAAAGTAAGATGGTGTAAAATTTAGGCTCCCATACACATTAGCGTGTTGTTGGACAAACCTATCGATAACCGTGGGTTTGGACGACCGTCTAATGTAAATGGAAGTTCTGACTCTTCCAAACAGATGATGATAGGGGCGAGAAGGATTGGACAAAGTGAATATTTTCACCGGATACTTTTGTTCTCCTGGGAAATAAGTCAACCAAGTCTCCTCATTGAATAAACATGTATGTTCTGCAGAACTGAACATGTATGTGCATGGGGGAGTTGGGAGAGATAGAAGTCTGCCGACAGCTATTGAATGTGATTGACTGACTTTAGACAGCCTTAAAGGGTTTCTGTCACCAGTTTTGGGCATATAAAACAGGATGACATTTGCAATGTGCAAATGTCACCTGATGCCCAAACTGGTGATCATTTTTTTACTGGTGCCCCCGTTTTTTAAATAAATCAACTTTTGTGGTATGCAAATGAAGCTTACTAGGTGCAAGGGGCGGTAACCCTGCACCTAGTAAGCGCCGTTTTCCTACCTTTATTCACGCCCCCTTTGTTGTGATAGACAGGGCCAGGCAGCTCGCTCTAGCTGCTCCTGGCCCTGTCCGTGCTGAAAATCCCGCGCCTGCGCCGTTCGGACTTCATTCGGCGCAGGCGCAGTGAGTGCCGATTGCTGCCGGGCTCCCGGCTTCCTCACTGCGCCTGCGCCGCCTTCTCTTCTGGGTGTTCTGTGACGTCATCGGCGCAGGCGCAGTGAGGAAGCCGGGAGCCCGGCAGCAATCGGCACTCACTGCGCCTGCGCCGAATGAAGTCCGAACGGCGCAGGCGCGGGATTTTCAGCACGGACAGGGCCAGGAGCAGCTAGAGCGAGCTGCCTGGCCCTGTCTATCACAACAAAGGGGGCGTGAATAAAGGTAGGAAAACGGCGCTTACTAGGTGCAGGGTTACCGCCCCTTGCACCTAGTAAGCTTCATTTGCATACCACAAAAGTTGATTTATTTCAAAAACGGGGGCACCAGTAAAAAAATGATCACCAGTTTGGGCATCAGGTGACATTTGCACATTGCAAATGTCATCCTGTTTTATATGCCCAAAACTGGTGACAGAAACCCTTTAAAGGGGTTGTTTCACTACAGCAAATAGTATTTCTCATGTAAGTTAATACAAGACACTTACTAATGTATTGTTATTGTCCATATTGCTTCCTTTGCTGGTTGGATTCATTTTTCCATCACATTGTACACTGCTTGTTTCCATGGTTATGACCACCCTGCAATCCATCAGTGGTGGCCGTGTGCTATGCGGGTGCAGTCCAGATAGCACACAGAACGAAAGCTCCATTGTCTGAATTGGACCTTAGAAAAATGGAAAGAGCACTTTAACCCACTAATATGGAACTGACACATCTATAATAATATCTTATTAAATAGTACAATGATTTAAAGGGGTTGGCCACTTTCTGGCTACTAAGATGACTATATTGCACTTACCAATATAGCTTTTTTCATATTCTGCACCATTTTCTGTATTTCATATGGTATGCCCCCTTGTTTGCCAAGTCTTTTGTGCTGTCCACACAGAAGTCCTGTCCATAAAATGGCCACTGATGGATGGACATGTGACCAAGCAAATCGCCTCCATGTGATGTCTCCTCCATTCAAATACATTGCACCTGCCATCTGTACTTGTCCTGTTGGGAGTTTAGTGCAGGTGCAGTGTGTTTGAATGGAGGAGGCTGAGTGATATATCTGGTCACATGACCCTCCATCAGCAGCCATCTTATGGACAGGACCTCTGTGTGGACAGCACAATAGACTTTGTAAATCAGGGAGCATACCTTATGAAATATAGAAAATAGTACAGAACTTCAACAAGGACTATATTAGTAAGTGCCATATAACCATCCCAGAAACACAGTGGTCAACAGTAACTAGAAAGTGGTCAACCCCTTTAAGTATGCATAACAGAAATGTGCAAAAGTGTGTAAAAATGGAAAGTGTCGGAATAACAAGTTAACAATGGTAACGACTGTGAAAATGTGATCTACTAATACTACACCACTATAGGCTTAGTAGAATAATCACCGGATAAGCAAAATCCAGGAATCAAACCCATCTGAGCAGTTCTCTGCCAAGACTGAAATAAAAATGTTCCATAGTCTCCACGTAACAGAAGCATGGGAGCGTTTTGTAGTTGGTAGGCCGCGTTTGTGTAGTGGAGCCAGTTGGATTGTTTGCTGATTTTACAAAGGTTGATTTGTAGCCAACTACTATATGAGATTGCATCTCTAACCTCCGGTCTGCCCCTCCCTCCCGGGTGTCTCCCATGGGGACAGTGGAGTTAAAGAGACAGCTCAACGTGTGGTCTCCTTCCTGACTTTGTGGCTGGGCTGCATGAAAAGTCCCATAGGGAAAGGGCAGCGGGATGAAAGTATTAACAATTAATATGGCAGCGAGTGCCCCCTCCTGTGATAGAAGCCTTTAGAAAAAATAACTGCATGAATTAATGATGCCAGTTACGGGGTCTGGATAAGGGGGGATGTCTGTCTGTCTCCCCTCCTATCTGCAAGTTTGTGGCTTACACCGGGGAATGTACAGATTGACGGGTTAAGGATTAAACTGCAACTGTCCATAAGTTTCTACCCATGTGACATAACGTACAATTTGCCAGTAGTCTATATATACACGCTATATGTAGTTACAGGATTTTAGCATGGTCTGGAGAACAGGCAAGGATCCAGCAATTCTGTGTGTTCAGTAGCCTGTCCTGTGCCCATCTGGTGTCAGAGCTCTTCAGGGTATCTTCTCCTCATGTTCACCTCCAGAGTCTTCCTCTCCCCCCGACTTTCTTCCCTTCTGTTCCCGTCTGTCACTTCCTCCTGTTGCCAGTGTCCGCTGTCTTCTGCCTGCATCTCCAGAACGTTGCTTGGATACTATCTACTATTAGGATGGGGAGGATAATAACTCTGCCTTTACTGTAGCTCATTGTTAGACACATACATGCCTTAGGGAATCCAGATCCAGAGCTTGGTACACATATTCCAGTTGACATGTCCTCAAGATGCTGGAATGTTCTCCTTCCAAGTCTTTATAGAATTATCTCTACATTTGAAATACAGTGCTCAAATAATTTCCCTTTACATAAACATTCTAACCTAAGCCCTCAGTCTGTATCTGATCCGTATTTGTTTGCATGTCCGTTCCGCGGCCCAGCAAAAAAAAAAAAATTAACATTTCCTATTCTTGTCCGTTTTACGGGAAAAAGTGGGATGCCCACGACTGTTATCCATGTTTTGCAGATCTGCAATTTGCAGACCGCAAAAACGTAGTCATCTGCAGGAGGCTTAGGCCACACAAGCATGTTTGGTCCAGGTAACACGCTCTGTATGATCGCCTGCATTTCCCAGACGAACACTGCTCGACTGACCTCAACTCACATCATTATACTGATCTATGTTGCTGTGCGTTCATGCTTGACCATGGGTCTGCTGTACAGTACTCACATAATGCTTTGAGTATAGTACAGAAGACCCGTGGTCAGGCAGGAATTGTTAGCCTCATAAGTCATTTTGGTGCTGTGACTTCTAGTCAGGGGCGCAGGGTCCAGTCAGGGAAATTTGGCCGGCACACGGAACATGTTTCCCGGACCGAACATGCATGTGTTAAATTAACCTAAAGGTTTTATATTTAGGCATAGTTGTATGCAATACACGGTTCCCTGAAAACCAGGCAGACAACTTTTAAAGGGAACCTGTCACTATTAAAATGCATTGCAATTGGCAGACATATAGAGCAGAAGGAACTGAGCATATAGTTTTATGGAAAATGATTAAAGGAGTTCTCCGAGTTATATATATTGGTGACCTATCCTCAGGATAGGTCCTCAATATCAGATCCGACACCTGGCACCCCCGCCGGCAAGCTGTTTGAAGAGGAGGCACGCGCCGTATCAGAGCTGCCTCCTCTTCACTGTTTACATGCTGGCCGTAACAGGGGTAGTGGTGAGTAGGTGTAATTACACCTCACCGCCCCATTCATTTCTATGGGAAGAATCGCTTCCATAGACTTGTATGGGAGCGATTCTTCCCATTGCAATGAATGGGATGGTTAGGTGTAATTACACCTACTCACCACTACCCCGTGTCGGCCAGCATGTAAACAGTGAAGAGGAGGCAGCGCTGATATGGCGCGCGCCTCCTCTTCAAACAGCTGGTCTGACACCTGGCACCCCCGCCGATCTGATGTTGATGACCTATCCTGAGGATCAATATATATAACTCTGAGAACCCCTTTAAGCAAAATTTTAAAATATATTCATTAAATTTTGTGCTTTTTATGAGCTCAGTGTCATGTAGGCAGTACATATGTCACTGATAAGACCGTCCGTATGACTACCAAGCTCCGCAAGAGAAGATTTTAATGTATAATTTTTGCCATAAAACTATATATCAATCTTTTTAGGTCCTTCTGCTCTATAACACTGCATTGCATTTCATGATGACTGGTTCTCATTATGTTAAAATAGGGTTAATGCTCTAAAAATACTAAACTATAAGCTACAATTTTACCCACTGAACTGCTCACCAGAGTGCCAATACAAGAGCGGGAATCACGTTGAGTACCGGTAAATGGGTTGCTGCCCTTTACTCAATGACATATTTTGGACAGTCAGTATCACTGAGAGGGATCTTGTTATATGCTCTGTAATGCTGTGTAATAAATCGTGTTTTGTTTAAAGGGGTTTATCCATTATGGCAATATATCACCTATCCACAGGCTAGGACATAAGGCTCTGATTGTCGGGAATCCAGGCAGGGACGGACTGTGAACTTAAAGGGAGTCTTTCACCTCATTTTCACCTATATAACTAACAGCAGTGCCCCAAAGAAGATTGCAGACACATCCCAGACATACCTGTGTGTACTGTATGTCTGTATTACATGTTCAGAAAAAGCACTTTTATTCTGCTTGAAAACAGCTCCCAACTGCCCAGCTGAAAGTGAAACTAAAAACAGCTTTCTCTCCCGACTCAATTTCTAACAGCTATATCTTCTGATATACTGGATATAATGCTGTGATTTTGGTATCATTTGAAAGCTTGGAATGCCAGCTTTCAAAAGGTCAGAAGCATTTTTCTATCTGCTACTAATCCCAAGATATGAGCAGCTAAAGCAGCCCTTCCCTCTTCGGTCTGGTTTGCTTTGGGCACTTGCTGCAGCAGAGCCGGGCACTTGGGACCTGTTTTCTAGCAGAATAGAAGTGCTTTTCCGGGACATGTAATACAGACACACAGTGCACACAGGTATGTCTGGGATGTGTCTGCAATCTTCTGTAGGGCACTGCTGTTAGTTATATAGGTGAAAAACAGGTGAAAACCTTTAAAGTGGCCCTGAAAAAAATATCATCCCAGCAGAACCAAATAACACAATGTAGCACAATATGCTTCCCCCAAAAGCTGGCCCTCTGTGGTGGTCCTAAACGGCTACCATCTTCTGTCCTCCTGCTCCAGTTGTCTGTGGAGCAGGAGGCTTCGTAGGTGATGTGCGGGCCACAGCAGTTGAATTCAGGAGGGCTGTCCGGGTACATGAGTGCATGATTCTCACAGGGTTAATTACTGCTGAGAGCTCATTATGTACCTGGTCAGTGGCAGAGTGGAGGGCCTGGGTGACTCCCTGGGGCATTTGCCCAACGGGAAGTTACCCTGTAGGGTCTATGGCCAATCCACCCCTGGATCCTGGGATTATGAGAATGGAGCGATGATCACGCATGCATGCTGCTTCTCCATTCCACTCTATGGAGACACCAGAATTAGCTGAGCGCTTGTACTCAGCTATATTCAGCATAGAGTTGAGTGGAGTGGTGGACCCTCAGGTGTGTGTGCCACTCCATTCAAACAGGAAGCATGTGCCATCATTCTCGTGATCGGCTGGGGCCTCATGAGTCAGACCTCCGGCAGTCAGACACTTATTCCCTATTCTGTGGATAGTGGATAAGTTGTCATAATAGGACTACCTCTTTAAGGAAGATTTGTTATATTTGGAGACAGAGGTCGCAATAACGTTTAAAAAAGCGTCATCGACTTAGTCATAGTACCACTACGCCTTAGACTTTTCCCAGTTTTTCATGAGCGCTGTGAACGGCACAGGCAGCACTGCAATGCTGCCTGTGCCTGAAATAACTAATAACAAAGCTGCTTACAGCAAGGAGTTTTGTTATTGGTGCGCCAGAGCAATACAGGTCGGGTGAGGCAGAGGAAGCCGGCGGGAGCTGGAAGGAGGAGGGGCCTGCTCCCGGGGCTGGAAGGAGAGCGGGTGCGCAGAGCATGGACCCTGGGAAACAAAACAGGGCCGCTGGAGAGGTAAAGGGCCGCGGACTGATGTCACTGTTGCCTGGGAGAAGAGCTGCCTCCAGCCTGTGTCCCCCCGGGTGGAGAGGGATGGGAGAGTTGTGGCAGTGAAAAGCTGTCAGTCTTCAAGTGAGTGATTTTTTTTTTTTTTTCCCCTCCCCCAACCATGGTTCTGTCCAGTCTCCCAGTTCTCTGCTCCCCCTCCTCCTGTCGCCCCGCTAGTGTCCCTGCTCCCCCTGTCGCCCCGCTAGTGTCCCTGCTCCCCCTGTCGCCCCGCTAGTGTCCCTGCTCCCCCTGTCGCCCCGCTAGTGTCCCTGCTCCCCCTCATTCTGTAACCCTACAGGGAAGCTGAACAGACTCCACCGACTACAATGGGATCCGTTCAGTTTTCATTTGCGATCTGTCTTTTTACCAGACAAAAAACTCCTACAAACAAGGCTTTTTTGTCTGGTCTTTCAACAGAATCTGCAACAGAGGCTCCAAATGCAGCCTCCAACACAGATGTGAGCAAGTGCAGGCCTGCGTATTTAGTATTTTAATTACCGCAGATTTCGAACCCCTCCTCGGGTAAAAATACTCCTCAAAAATGGTCAGAGGAGTATTTTTACTCTTCTGAAAAAAGCGTAGTGCGACCTCTGTTTGGAGATATTGCACTGGTGTTTTATACTATAACTTATTTTCGTGGCGCTCCCTAAATGTTTACATAAGGTTTTATAGAGCTACTTGTTTTTTTGGCTACTTTCTATGCTTTTATTCATGCTTATGCACACACAATGTCATGTTATTTAATCTAAAGACATCCAAACTTCTGCGCTGATTAATTTCATAATGTAACTTCATAGGGCTCGGAGATTTTCTGCTTCAGAGCTGCAAGTCTTCTGTTAACCTTCTCCCAGCTGTAGAGTTAAAGTGTACCTGTCATTTTAAATAACGTCTGACATGTCATAGAGACATGCTGTGCTCTTTGGGTTCTCCTGAGGGATTATTGTACATGACCTACCCTAAAAAGGCCTGTTGGAGCCAGTGGGGCATTACACAACATAAGGGTGGATAACAAGAAATGTCTCTGGTGAGGTGTGCTAATGATTCAAAAATAACTCTGATTAGAAATGCAGAGCAGAATTTGGGGAGGTTAACTTATTACAAAATTGACATTGCATATGCAGCCTGTGTAGAATTGGTTACTATGTTTGAGTGTTTAAAAGGGTTTTCCAAGATTTTAATCCTGATGACCTATCCAGTGGATAGGTCATCATCATTATCTGATCAGTGGGGGTCCAACATGCCTAGGACCCCCGCCAGTCAGCTGTTTGCGAAGGCACCGGCTCTCTCAGTAGCGCTGCGGCCTTCTCACAGCTTCTCCTAAGGCCATGTGATGACACATTTATCCGTCACATGGACTAGGATCAGCTCAGCCCCAATTGAAGTGAATGAGGTTTAGCGGAATGCCAAGCAAAGCCGCTATACAATGTACGGCATTGTGCATGATAAGCTGTGAGAAGGCCACAGTGCTGTGCTTGGTATCAAACTCGGCCCTATTCACTTCAATGGTCTGAGCTGTGCCTAGGCCATATGACAGATGAACGTGTCGTCACTGGCCCAGGAAAAGCTGTGAGACGACTGTGGCGCTACTGAGTGCCTTCTCAAACAGCTGATTGGTGGGGGTCCTAGGTGTCACCAATCAGATACTGATGACCTATCCAGAGGATATTTTCACTGCCTGGCCTTACCAATCAAAGTTCAGAGGGCAGTTGCAGAGAGCTGAGCCTCTAGCTGTAACGGCAGCGCATGAACATGGGACCAACACAGATGCTTTCAGCTACCAAACGCACATGTAACAGGTCAGCCAGTTTCATAGCTACAAATCTGTTGACAGATGCCCTTTAAAATAGTAGCAAAGTGGATGGGATTTTCACAAATTCCCGCAAGGATTTTAAATCCATAGCTGGTCAATTGTGGTTGCAGATTTCTGCAGCAGATTTTACCCTTTGCTATGCAGAAGGTGAAATCTGTAGTATACCTGCAGCATTTCCATGAGGATTTCCACAATAAAATTTGCACCATTTGGTGAACGTTTTGCTGTTGTATAATACCGGTAAATTCACTTCGGACTTTCCACAGTGGACCTGCCACAAGGGCCATACCATAAAGGTCCAGGAATTTCCCATGCCTTTCAGGTCCTATTAATGTTGGACTTTTACTATATAACGCTCTTGTGAACTAAAGTAGTTTTTTTTTTCTTATAGCACATTGGCATAAAATTACTTTAAAAGAAGTTGTCTCCTTTGGACAATCCCTGTTTTGTTACACAATAAAAATAAACTGGTCATGGGGCATCCTGCCAGGATTCAGCTGTCATCTGCAAGGGAATCAGACAACAAGTGTTTTATACTCCTGCAGTGCCACCACAGGGGAAATGAATCATTACATGGTGCCCATTGAAATTAATGGTCTGTCCTTGCAATTTATAGATGTGCCAAGACTTCTAGAGAGCGAAGAACTCTTTGTAGCCCCTCTCTGGTACGACTACTTAATGGAGGTCTTGAATGAAGAGTTCCCCTCTTTTACCTCAGAACACCTCGGTAGGGTATATGAAAATGGGCTTTCTTAGGCTACTTTCACACTAGCGTTTTATAATTCCGGTATTGAGTTCCGTCATAGGGGCTCAATACCGGAATAAAACGCTTCAGTTTTGTCCCCATTCATTGTCAATGGGGACAAAACTGAACTGAAGACAACGGAATGCTCCTGAAAGCATTCCGTTCCGTCTTCAGACCGGAGAACAAACCGCAGCATGCTGCGGTTTGCTCTCCGGTCCAGGCATCCGCACCAAGATGGATCCGGAATGACCCTCAATGCAAGTCAATGGGGGCGGATCCGTCTGGTGTGACCACAATGGTAACCGGATCCGCCCTCCATTGACTTTCAATGGAGTTCATGACTGATCCGGCTACACATAGACACATACAGACATAGACATACACATAAACATACACACACATATAGACATACAAACACACATACATACTTACATGCTCCCCGGCAGGTCTTCAGAGCGGCGTAGGGACAGGTCGGCGCGCACAGATGACGATTCCACCAGGCGCCCAGCAGAGGGCGCTGTGGGGAATCGTCACCTGTGCGAGCCGTCCTGCTCCTCCGGCGCTCCGAAGACCTGCCGGGAGCATGTAAGTATGTATGTGTGTTTGTTTGTTTGTGTGTGTATGTATGTATGTATGTATGTACTGTGTGACATGTGTGGGGCCGGAGCACGGTTCCGGCTCCACACATGTCGCTGCGGCAGTCCTGATCCGGCAGCACCCTTCACCTGCCGGATCAGGCCTGCCCCTAATGTGAAAGTAGCCTTAGACAGTCATTAAGACAACTTATCTCCTATCCACAGGATCAGTGATGAGCGTTTTAGATTGGAGGCGGTCCATCCACTCTGTGGTCCCCGCTTATGCTTGTCCACCGCTCTGTTCAGCTCCAAGGGACTGCTGGAGATATCAGAGTGCAAGCGCTCAGCTAATTCCATTAGCCCCATAGAGATAAATGGAGCGGCAGTATGCATGTGTGACCCCTGCTCCATTCATGCAGGGATAAGTTGTCTTCATGAGACAACCCCTTCAGGGTATGCTCCTCGCAATCGAAATATATTTCAGTACAATATAAATCTGGACAGATAGGTAGGAAATTTATCAAAACTGGTGTAAAGGAAAACTGGCTTAGTTGACCATAACAACCAATCAGATTCCACCTTTCATTTTTCAGAGCTCCTTTTGCTAAATGAAAGGTGGAATCTGACCTGGCTTCTAAGCCAGTTTTCCTTTACTCTAGTTTTGATGACTCCCCCCCCATTGTATATTCATGGACATTGAGTAGGTATAGTCTTTAGCAGGAATACTTTTTGATAATGTTGCTGACCCTAGACAAGCTATTCCATCACTGTACCTGGCCATATGTTTGTATGTCCTAAAATATTAAAAGTGTGACAATATTGTGTCTTTGCAGAGTAAGGAGATTGGTCTGCAGCTTCAGGAGGACCTCATGAAAGTGTTAAATGAGCTCTACACGGTAAGTCCTGGGGATTTGCATCATGGCTATTAAACTCCTACTGGGGACACATACATTCATGAAATTACCTTGAAGAACAATGCTGCCCTGCTCATCTCACAGATCTGTCCATAGAAGCCAACTGCTTATTGAATTCATTTTACCCTGATTGTTGTTCATTGTGAATGAGGAGAATTTGGTTTTATCTTGGGCCACTTAATCAGATAAAAGCTGCGCAGAGGAACATCATTAATAATAATCAGGGAATCATTTCTCTTTATTAAAAAAAAGTGCTTGAGCTCCCAGCATTGACGTGTGCATATATTAGACTTGAATTCTTGTCGAACCACGCTGGAGAAAGGATTTCGAAATCCTAGTTGTCCTTGTTCCCTATGTGCGGCAGACAATCCTGGTCGTAGTCCTGTTTTTTTAACATCAATTATTCAATTATTATTTAATTATTCAAAAGATGGAATAACAGGATTAGACCATTAAGTCCAGACTCGCATGGGAAAAGATGGCATGGTTGGCATTATGTTAGCATAATGCCCGTAAACAGGGGATATTTGAATTTCAGGAAAGTTGTATTTTTATATGCAATAATCCATCCTGATTTGTATGTATACACACTCACAATGTACACTCACTGTTTTAGGCCAGGTTCACACAGTGCATTCGGTTCCTTCAGCCCGTTTCACAAGATCAGTGAATGGAACGCTATGAAATACTCCTATTTTATATATCTTCTGCTGAAATTGTTGCATACTCTATCGGTGATACTTTTTTGTAGCCTCTTAATGAAAATGTATATTTTTACTTCAGATATCGGTTTCTGTTCAAGCAAAAAATTCCTCTCAGTGTAATGCCAAATGTCACAAAATTTTTGAGCATAGCACTATCTACCATTGTTTTGGTTTTTTATCAACAGATTTTTTTTTTGTTGTCTTTTTTTTTTTTCAGGTGATGAAGACCTATCACATGTATAATGCAGATAGTATCGTAGCACAAAGCAAGCTGAAGGAGGCGGAGAAACAGGAGGAGAAGCAAATGAGCCGATCGGTAAGACAGGAAGATCGTCAGACTCCCCGCTCCCCAGACACCGCCACCAGTGTCCGCCTAGATGAAAAACATATTAGGCGCAGCTCTGTTCGAAAAATTGAAAAGATGAAAGAGAAGGTAAAAATGATCATAATTTGCTAATATTGTCTTTAATTGCTTTGCTTGACTCTTTACTGATTCCATAATCATTCTGTGTATGTAGGCCTCAGTCTGAGAACGTCCCTTTACCCTTTTCTTTTTGCTCTTCTAGCGTCAAGCCAAATACACAGAAAACAAGGTGAAGGCCATAAAGGCTCGTAATGAGTATGTACTGGCCCTGGAAGCCACTAATGCATCTGTCTTCAAATACTACATCCATGACTTGTCTGACCTCATTAATGTAAGTATCACTGGTTAACTGGAGTTTTCCCATACAATGTGAATGCAAAAATGGTCATTCCCAGTTATTATAACACGTGGTCATCTAGTGGGATGTTATGTATATGTTTGATGTTTATGTGAAATTTTCACCAACTGTTATAAGCTCGAATCCCATGAGGGATGACTGTTCCGACAAACGCGTTGTGTATGACACCTTAAATGGTAATGAATAAAATGCATGCCACTGAAACGATACCTATTACTGTATATACACTGACCTTGAAGTAAAACGATATGTTACATTATACTTGCAGTGACCTAATACATAGGTACAGTATGTATGAGGAATGCAATATGCTAAACCAAAGGCTTGTACAGCTCTAAATTACACCCGCAGGTCAATCATTTATGGGTTCAGTTAAACATTCACATAGGAAAATGGGTTCTTTTGCAGCCACGGTCACTTTGTTCTGGAATAGGCAGTACAATTAAAATGTTAATACCAAATAACTTTTTTGCAGTGACCTTATAAAAGTTCTCTGAAGGGATAAGTGTTTCAGTCTGTGCTATTACTACTTTCAATAGTACCATCAAGTTGTATGTTTGATTCGGCGTGGTTTTGTGGCTTCTATTTTAAGTGTGAACAGAGCTTACACTCTGGGCACCATTGTGAACACCAAGGTGTGCCACTTCTCTTCTCCCACACAGTACTGAATATGAAGGGAAAGCAAGGAAGTAACGACCAGGGTAAATGTTAAGAAGAACCATGTGATTAAAGGAACACTAAACATAGAAAGGGCACAAAAATGTTCAAAAATCATAGTTCTTCCCTTAATCTCCCCCTATTTTATTATAATATGTCATATTACAAATTCTTCCTAACATGTCCTAGCAGAAGAACCATGTTCCCCCTACTCCTCCTCACTGTCCTATGTCTAGCTGCAAGTCAGTGAGCTGCAGCAGGGTGTTCCCCTCTGTACTGTCTGCAGTAAAGACAAAAGTCCTGTCCTATTCGTTAAGCTTCGTCACCCAAAACCACTACACCAGCCAAAAAAATTGGACAGGGATATTCTCACACTTGGTTCTGAACTAAAATGTGAATAGTTATAGGGGGAAGTTATTACTACTGAAATTTCTTATGTCAGTCTTAATAAAAATAAAAAAAAAAGGTGATTGTCTCAATAATTTTGGCACATCGAGGTCTTGGCATCAGAAACTCAAATTTTGCAATCCTGTCGCAGTGCTGTGACCTGGGCTACCACTCAAGCTTGCATCGTGCTCTGCGTACTTTCCTTTCTGCTGAGTTCAACCTACAACACTCCAAGCAAGAAGGGCTGGAAGCTCTGGAAAATGCCACCGAAAACCTAGATGCTACTTCAGACAAGCAACGTCTCATGGAATCCTCCAACAGTGTCTTCTGCCCTCCTGTGAGGTTTGAGTTCCAGCCGCACATGGGGGATACAGTAAGTATTTTTACGTTGGATTCTCCATAAATATAAAGTATTTCAGGATAGGGGATAAGTGTCTGTGGGAGTTAGAGGGAGTCTGAGTCTTGGGCCTCGACTGATCACAAGCTGGGCTCCTGTGTCCTTTGTATAAATGAAGCAGCAGTCAAGCATGTACTCTGCCACTCCTTTTCTCTGTTTAGTACTGTCTGAGATATTCGAGCGCTTTACTCTACTGTCTTCAGTAAACCCATAAAGCCTGAGTGAGGTGGCAGAATGCATGCGTGACCTCTCTTTTTATACAGGAGACCCCAGTTCTCATGATAAGGGGAGTTCCAACAGTTGAACCTCCCACTGATGAAGCACTCTTAACCTACATTTTGAATATCCTACAAAGGACACATTTATTCATAATGATTATGAATTGGACCCTGACAGCACTCCTTGTAGGCCACTCGGTTATTATTGAAGTTATAAAGTTGTAGATGAAGAACTTCAAGAAACCCATGTTGTGGCACCCCAGTTAAATAAGTTTTACAAGGTAGGAAGTAGAAGTGAAAAAGATACGTTTCTGATATTCCTACAAATCAGAATCGTATATGGAAAAAGGAGGTCAACTTGGTATATTTCCTCTACAAATTGTGTTGATGATTTTTGGGTATTACTATAGTCATTGACTACGTCTGTCTTGGTCTCTAGGTCTCTCAATTGTGTGCACAGCAACCTCTACAGGGAGAGTTGGCTCAGAGGTGCCAGCAGCTGCAGTGTCGGTTGTCCACATTACACATAGAAAATGAAGAGGTATGTACTCATTTCTACATTTTTTTTCTTTGTTCTAGTAGATATAGAAGTGCAGAAATATGATGATATGGATACAGAGGTTTTCATGCTAGAGTTTTAAGTTGTATTTTCATCCAATGTAAACTATATAGACAAAAGTATTGGGACTTCTACACATTACTCTTAGAAATCCATAGTTATTAATATGGAGCTGGTTCCCCCTGTCATCATCCAGAAGAGTGTTTGTGAGGTCAGACACTGATGTTGGACAAGGATGTCTTTGGTTCATCCCAAAGGTGTTCACTGGGGTTGAGGTCAGGGCTCTTTATGGAGCAGTCAAGTTCTTCTACATCAGACTTTCCCAATATACCTTCATGGATCGTGCTTTGTGTGCTTGGGCACAGTCATGTTGAAACAGAAGTTGGAAGCATACAGTTGTCCAAAATTACTTGGTATATTGAAGCAGTAAGTTTTCTTTTCCCTGAAACTAAATGGCCTACACAATCCCTGGAAAAATGATTCCTCTCTCCACAGAACACGTTTCCACTTCTCCAGAGTCCAGTGTCAGCGTGTTTTACACCACTCCATCTGACTCTTGGCGTTGTGCTTGATGATGTAAGGCTTGCATGCAGTTACTCAGCCATGAAGCTCCTGGAGTACGGTTTTTGTGCTGATGTTAATACCAGAGGAGGTTTTGAACTTTGTAGTTATTGGGTCAGCAAAGCGTTAGTGACTTTTATGCACTATGGTGGAGATTTATCCAGACCAACTATTTCTGCGCAGCCTTGATATCCCCTTCGCTGCCGGACGATGCGCCTAATTTATGAGAAGACGCACACCTCGTCATAAATTAGGTGCATCCTCCAGCAGTCTGTGTGCCTAAACAGAAATCTATGACAGCTGTGAGCTTCCATAGGTTTCTGGGTTTGTTTGCCAGAAATGGAGTAAATGAACATAAATTTGTCATGATAGTTGACCATGCTCCTTTCAGCCCTTGCCACTCCGCTTTCAGAAAAGTGGAGAGGGTAGTGTAAAAAAATGCCACTTGCAACTAGTTTTTCACAAATTGCAATAAAAAAGTTGAAAACATGCAGTTTTTAACTTTTTGACTATACTTTTCTGGAGCAAACTAAGTGGTAACTCCACCACTATCCACGTCAGAACTTGGTGGCTCCACTCTGTAACTTTATGTGATCTGTCATTTCGTGGTTGAGTTGCTGTGGTTCCTGAATACTTTCACTTTACAAGAATACCACTCACAGTTCACAGTTGTCGTGCGCCTGATTTATGAGGAGGCGCACGACAAATCAGAGCATGGGGGAAACCAGCTGGTCTTAGCAAATGTGCCCCATTGTTTCACAAATGTTTGTAAAGGCAGACTGCATGGCTAAGGGCTGGATTTTATACACCTGTGGCAACTAATTTTATAATCTTATAAACCTGTGGAAATTAAACACCTTAGAGATGTATAATGCTATATAGCTATATATGAATATGTGTGTGTGTCTGTGTGTATTTATACATCCACAAAAAAATAATGCACCGAGTTATAAATGTCAGATTGCTGCAAAGCTCAGCATGCAGTTGTATCTGAAGCAGATATGTAAATGATTACAGTTGTGGTCTGAGTAGAAACAGGTTCATGCCACCAAAGTGCATAAAAGTGCTTTCCCCGCTGCCCTATCAAAAGGTTCTCAGTGGCTACTTTTGGCTAGTGTACCTCTTGCTGAGATATCGTTAACTGCTAGACATGCCTCTGTGATGTACTCAAAGACATTTTGCCCACACACGGGGAAAAGGCTCCTGACAGCCCAGACAGACCACCAGTAGACTGGATTGTTTGCTTCCCCAACAAGCACAAGCAGCACCACATCTTCATTGTCCACCATCCAGACACTGGTGTCACCTTCATGACAGACGCTTGTTTCTGCCCGGACCATTTCTAAGCACTTAGCAGAAGAAAATTTGGTGTTGCGGTGCTTGCCATTGACAGCCTGCCACTATTGCCTTAGTTTGTAATGATGTCTTGAACAAGAAACTTGGACTGCTATGGACTGGAACCGTACCTATCGCCTCTAGCAGTGAATCCAGGTTCTATTTGGGAGCTAACAATGGTTGGGTTTCAGTATGGAAGCCACATGGTGAGTGTTTCAATCCTGCCTTTCCTGTGAAGTGACACACCTCCCCAACTGCTGGTGTCATGAACTGGGCAGCCATCACATATGAAAGTCGGTGTCCCCTAGTAGTGATAAGAGGAACGCGAACAGCTCAGTGATGTGTTGCCTCTCATGACAGGGCTTCCAACTGGCTTTCAGCAGCATAACCCTCGCCCACGCACAGGAAGGGTTTCCCAGGAATGTCTCCACCAGATTGCAACCCTTTCTTTGGCCTGTCGGGTCACCAGATTTGTCTCCAATTGAGCATTTTTGGGTCAAGCTCTGACACCATCTTCAGCAACCTATGAGTGTGCAGGATCTGCAAGCCCAGCTACAACATCTGTGGGTAAATGTGCCACAGTAAACCGTACGGAACCTGTATGCCTCCCTGACCGACCATATCTAATGAGTAAATTGGCAAATTATTATTAGTATTTTTTTTATCTTGCATTAGGCCATGTCACCAGTGACATCCTTATGCAACTGCTTGCATAGATAAATATCTGTGGTTCACCAGATTTAAAACGCAGAGGCTCTGTTCCCGAGTTAGAATACTCTTAATATGCAGATAAGGCATTGGGTGCAGAGAGGGCGTCACCTTTGCTTTTGTTTCACCCAAATTCAGCTCCTTTCTGTGGCTAACCCCCCTCTCACTGCTTTGATTTACAGGACCAGGCAGTGGTATAACAGTAAGGAAGGGGCCAGCCACAGAAATGAGTGGAGTTTGTGCACAAAGAGGGCAACGGTGACGCCCTGGTCATACCAAACACTTAAAGGGAACCTGTCATCTCCGAAACACCCCCTGAACTAGAGTAAGCGGTGTATAGTGTAAGTGATGCTGAATCCGATTATGTAAGTTTTATCTTCATACTCACTTCCATTCTGACGCTGTGCTCCCACAAACCGGCAGTAAAATGCATTGAGAGGGCTCTTCTTTGAGTCCTCTCCATTATGTGAGTGAGCACTGGAGTCCAGTGAGTGCATTTTACTGCAGGTTTGTGGGAGCACAGCGTCAGAATGGAAGTGAGTATGAAGATAAAAATTACATAATTGGATTCAGCATCACTTACATTATACACCGCTTACTCTAATTCAGGGGGTGTTTCGGAGATGACAGGTTCCCTTTAATTAAGAAAAAGTATCATAGCTCGGAATGGAGCCTCAGAAAAACAAAAGAAAAAGTGTTTTAATCAGGAGAACCCCAGCTATGTTTCCATGCAAACAGTTTGATAGGGAGGTCGCTGGTGACAGATTCCTTTTGACCCAGAGTTACAATTCCTTGGCTTGTGATCTGAAATATCCCAACATTCCCTGCTTTACTCCATCCCTGAACCGTGGGATTTGCATGCTAGGAAGAGTAGTTTTACACCGTGCTTGGTACAGTAATCTGAAATACTCAGAAGTTACCTAGCAGGCATTGCAGGTTTTACATGATCTCATCTAAGCTGTTACGGCTTTCAGTCCTCAAGGTTCTAGTAGCACCTGCAGGACTGTGAGTGCAGCTCTGAGTTATAATTCAGCTGGTAGAGTATGTTCAGTTCCTCAACTAGATTTTACCTGTGTGGACACTGTAAAGTGACGTTCAGAGGTGAACCTACCCCTTCACATCTCATTCCGGGTATATGTCAGGAGTATTCCCCAATGTATACCTCTGACATACAACACTGTATAGTAATGCAGCGGTATACATTGGCCTTTGTCCAGGATGGTAAGAAAAAGTATACCGCTGGGTATATGTTTTTTTGCTGTGGTCGATTTTGAAGGGAAGTGCAGTCTACTGTACTTGAATATACAATAAATAAACTATGTTGTTCCTACGACAAGGCCTCCAATCTCTTAGAATACCAACCTTATTAAAGTGCTGCCATTTTCTTAATACCCAGTGATCTATATTCTAGCTGTCAGTTTCTGCTGCCAGGTTGCGAAATGATTTTGTTTTTTTGCATAGCAGGGCACAAGTTTATGAAAGTACCCCGCCTTAGTCTGAACCAGATTTATTTCCAGTGATGATTTATTCTGTATCTTGTAAGTAAAGTAGAATTTGACAGTGCTAAGATCCGTAAGGATTTCTCATTAATGGAAGCCATAAGTACTAAATGCCATGTTTTCAACATGTGGCAGCAGCACGGGCAGTAAATCAAAATGAAATCTGAAAGGTTGCTGTGTATTTTCTTGGAACACTTCAAAACTTGTTCTTAGCATGTTGTAAGTGCCTTATGTCCAAATGTAATGTATGTTGGCTGTGAGAATGTGGATTGAATATGGCCACGAGTCATCCTGATTCAGGATGCTTCTTAGTCACCTAGAGTGACTTAAAAAAAGTTTTAAAAAAGTTTTGAAAATATAAAAACAAAAATAAAAAAAAGTATAAAAATTCAAATCGCCTCCCCTTCCCCATAATTAAAATAAAAATAAACCATAAAAAAATAAAGATGATAGGCACAACTTCATCCCAAAACTATAAACGTATTTATCCTATGTGGTAAACATTATAACTTAGAACATTATAAAATCAAAATGACCAATTCGCTTTTTTTTTTTGTCACTTCACCTTCCAAAAGATAATTGAACAAAAAGGTTCAAAGAGTCATACACACTCCAAAATGGTATCAATAAAACTACAAAACTCCCTACAAAAAATGAGTCCATACACATAACCATAAATAAGTTATGGGGGTAACATTTATTTTTTTTCTAGGGGGGAGGAATATGAAAGAAACTAATTCATTTGTTTTTATTTTTTCCACGAGTCACATGAATAACATGTTATCTTTATTATATGATGTGTGAAAACCAGTGTTATTATATATGTGCGTGTGACTTTTCTGTCACTTTTATATATGGAAAAATATCCCGTCCCCCCGCCCCCTTTTTTTTTTTTAATATAAAAAAAAAAAAAAAAACCCGATATGCTTCCTAATCATATGCAGTGGTATAATCAATTATCCCAACATCGGGATTGTTTTTTGTAATATATGTGGGTCCTTTTAGGACTATGTTCTTTTTAATGTTTCTTTTAATGAAGTCAATATTTTATAGATTGTTATTCAATAAAGATATATATATTTTATACATAGTGTGTGAGAATTTGTTGGAGTTCATTGGAGCATCGCTCACACAGACTGATAGGTTGTAATCTAATAGGCGCTACAGTACAGTACATGAAGCACCGGTGGAGGACAGTACAGTACACGTAGCACCGGTGGAGGACAGTACAGTACACGTAGCACTGGTGGAGGGGAGGACAGTACACGTAGCACCGGTGGAGGACAGTACAGTACACGTAGCAGCGGTGGAGGACAGTACAGTACACGTAGCACTAAATATTGATTTCGGTAATACACTGGTCGGTGGTATATACCCCCAAAATTGATGCGCAGATTACCAATCAGTCAATTTTCCCACTGATCGGTATGGTCTGTGAGATTGTAATTTAAATTTAGTTTAATATTACCATTACCCAGGACATGCAATTGTAAGCTGAACATGCTGAACACGAAGGATCACTTGGATCGTTCTTGATATGTTGACACAAGGGAAATTAAATCTTGTGTCTTCTACAGAAAACATGCGGTTACGTACAGATGTGATACTTTAATGTATAATTCTGACTGAAATATTTCTTTTCCAAAAAGGTTAAAAAGACAATGGAAGCTACGTTACAGACCATCCAAGACATGGTGAGCGTGGAGGACTTTGATGTATCGGACTGTTTCCAGTATAGTAACTCTATGGAATCTGTGAAGTCCACGGTGTCCGAGACCTACATGAGCAAGCCGAGCATAGCCAAGCGGCGGGCCAACCAGCAGGAGACCGAGCAATTCTACTTCACTGTAAGGAAAATGGTCCTACCATAGCTACATATAACCATACTCATTTTATCTGAATGCACGGCAATAGACATATTTAGTCACATAGTATTAGGGGAAAAGTGCTAAAAGGCTATTAACCCGTTCATTGCCAGGGGTTTGGTGACCATTCACACACTTTTGACAAACTTGAGTGGACATATGGCTGGATGAGACACACAGGTGAAACATATGTAACTGGTCACCCTCTCACACCTCTCTGACTGGTAAAGGAGGTGAAAACATGAACTAAAGTTTGTGTATCACATTTGTGGCGTCTCTTACTTGCGGCTCCCACTCCTCAGAATCAGGAAGTCAATTTTTCCTCCTTCTCCAACTTTTATTGCAGTCAGAGTTGTCCAGGTGCCATTTAAAAGGGGAGATCCAGGGGAGAACTCATCCCCACAAAATGCAATTTAGTCTGCAGGCAGCATGTTACACAGCAGGAGGAGCTGAGCAGATTGATGTATAGTTTTTTTAGAAATTATTCACAAAAACTTGTAATTTAAACATTTAAACCTCTCCTATTTCTGACTTTAATTGTACACAGGGGAGGTGTTATTAGTGATTAATAGCATTCTCTATGTAAATGTGTATACATAGCTGTCAGTCACTGATAGCTGTACACAGGAGAGGTGTTATCAGTAATTGATAGCATTCTCTGTGTAAGAGCTCATTCAGATGGCCGTATGCTGTCCGCAAAAATGCAGATCCATTTTTTTTGCGGATTGGATGCAGACCTATTCACTTCTATGGCTCTGCAAAACAAATAAAACATGTCAGTAAAAATCAGGATGCGGAAAACTGTTTTTTGCGGACATGCTGAGTTGTCCGCAAAAAAACGCATCCGCATTTTTGCAGACAGCATACTGCTGTCTGAATGAGCCCTGAGTATGTATACATAGATAGCTGTCAGTCACTGATAGCTGTACATGGGGGAAATTTTATCAGTGATTGATGGCATTCTCTGTGTAAGTGTGTATACATAAATAGCTGTCAGTCACTGATAGTTGTACATGGGTAGGTGTTATCAGTGATTGATAGTATTCTCTGTATAAGTGTGTATACAGAGATAACTGTCAATCACTGATAGTGATAACACCTCCCCTGTGTACAACTGTTTGATAGCATTCTCTGTGTAAGTATGTATAAATATATAGCTCTCAGTCACTGATAGCTGTACACGGGGGGAGGTGTTACCAGTGATTGATAGTATTCTCTGAGTAAGGGCTCATGCACACAAGCGTATTTTCTGTCCGCTCGATTTTTTATTTTTTTTTGCGGACTGTATCCGGAATCATTCATTTCAATGGGTCAACAAAAAAACTTGAAGTAACTCTGTGTGCATTCCTCTTCCGTATGTCCGTATTTTCGTTCCGCAAAAAAATAGAATGTGTCCTATTATTGTCCACATTACGGTCAAGGATAGGACTGTTCTCTTAGGGTCCAGCTGTTCCGTTCCGCAAAATACGGAATGCACACAGATGTCATCTGTATTTTTGCGTTCGTGTGCATGAGCCCTAAGGGTGTATACAGAGATAGCTGTCTGTCACTGATATCTGTACACGGGGGAGGTGTTATCAGTGATTGATAGCATTCTCTGTGTAAGTGTGTACACAGAGATAGCTGTCAGTCACTGATAGCTGTACACAGGGGAGGTGTTATCAGTGATTGATAGTATTCTCTGTGTAAGTGTGTGTATACAGAGATAGCTGTCAGTCACTGATATCTGTACACAGGGAGGTGTCATCAGTGATTGATAGTATTCTCTGTGTAAGTGTGTACACAGAGATAGCTGTCAGTCACTGATAGCTGTACACAGGGGAGGTGTTATCAGTGATTGATAACATTCTCTGTGTAAGTGTGTATACAGAGATAGCTGTCAGTCACTGATATCTGTACACAGGGAGGTGTCATCAGTGATTGATAGTATTCTCTGTGTAAATGTGTGTATACAGAGATAGCTGTCAGTCACTGATAGGTGTACACAGGGGAGATGTCATTAGTGTTTTATTGCATTCTCTATCTAGCTGTCTGTCACTGATATCTGTACACGGGGAGGTGTTATCAGTGATTGATAGTATTCTCTGTGTAAATGTGTATACAGAGATAGCTATCAATCACCAATAGCTGTACAAGGGGAAGGTGATATCAGTGATTGATAGCATTCTCTGTGTAAGTGTGTACACAGGGGAGTCACTTTGAGGTGTACACAGGGGAGATGTCATTAGCGTTTTATTGCATTCTCTATCTATGTTATACACATTTACACAGCTGTCAGTCACTGGTAACACTTCCCACATGAACAATGAAGTTAGAAAAAGCAGAGATGTAAATGTATAAATTACAAGTTTTACTGAATCTTTTCCCACAAAACTATACATCAATCTGCTCAGCCCCTCTGCTCCGTAACCTGTTGCCTGCAGATTGCATTGCCTTTCATGGTCACAGATCCTCTTTAAATGATTGTCACGACTAGAGATTGCCTATCGTGTCATTTTAGAGTCCTATCGTAATACTTGCACCCTTGGCAGTGAAAGAGTTAATGTGGATAGCTATCTGTGATTTGCAGTATGGTGGTAAATATATAAAATTAGTGCTTACAGTAGACTTTGAAGTGAATGTGAAATTTAATATCTTCCATCCACATAAAACAGGCACTAATTGGCTATCTTACAGATGTCTTAGCCGCCAGGCCTGTGTCAGATTCGTTTTGATACTGGATGATCGCGAACACTTTTCATTTTGAAGGTGAAATCTTTTTCCAATTCCCTTATCAAATTAGTCTCTGCCCTCCGCCTCCAGCTGGGAGTCTATTTCCAGATTCTCCCATACTTTCTAAAAGGTGTTCTGCCTTCAGATTATCATTTTCTCACCTTCAGAATGACTTACTATGCACCCAAAAAAAAAGGAATTTAGCAAAATGATATGTCTTGCCTTAAGTGCAATCTACGTCAGTATATTAAAGCTTTGAAATTAATTAGAAATTTCTGGGTCAAGTATAATGGCTGTGGGCTGCGTTGAGAATCTGATTGGATGTTGCTGATGAATTATTGCTTCTTTGTTCTCCGTAGAAGATGAAGGAATTCCTGGAGGGACGAAATTTGATTACAAAACTGAAAGCCAAGCATGACATGTTACAGAAGACCCTAGGAGAGTGTGAGTCTGGCAGAAACAATTTCTGGGAACGGGGTGGGGTGTTACACCTATCAGTTACATTGACAAGGTCAATGATCATCTGCAGTGACATTCTCTGGGAGTCACCTGATCACTGGTTAATAACTGGTTTGTCAGATTCCACCTCCACAGATTCCGTGTCAGAAATATCTACTGAACTAATTAAGCATCTTTCCATTACATCTATGCCAGAAATACTTTCTATCAATTTTGCCCTTACCTGTACTTTGGTTTTGTTTTTAGTCCTTATGTCCTGTAGTTTGAGTAGTGGAACATTTTTCCAGATTTTTCTTGAGCTATCTTGAGCTGTTGTGAAATAACTTGGGCTTGTAGTTACATGGTTGGATGAATGGCCTACTAAGGGATTACGATTTCACTTTCAACCTATAAATGGGTTGTGCACCTTTTAGGGGTGTTTTTTTTTTTTTTTTCCAAACCCTCCTTCTAAGTCAAAAAAAAAAAGCTCCCCGCTACTTCTCTCCCTGGCCCCAGCTGATCCGCTGAACTCCCAGTATGTAAACTTCAATTTTGAAGTCGCTGCAGCCAGTTGATGGCCGCAGCAGTGACATGCTCCCTTGAGTCAGGTGGCCATTTGACTTGATGCAAGGGGAGTAGGTCATCAATGCAACCAGCTATTGGATGCAGCAGCGTCAAAGCGATATCTCACATCCTGGGAGTGCAGTGGAGCAGCCGAGGCCAGGGAGAAAAGGCACAGGGAAGCAGGCAAGTATAGTTCTCTTCACAAGTCTGCCCAAATGAAGGGGTTTACCAAACCCCCCTCACAGGTGCACACAACAACATGCATTGTTATATGCCCTGCCTAGCATCCTCTCTTTGATGAAAACAAAGGCCGTCTCCAGAGTCACGCTCAGCTATGGATGACTGTAGAACATTAATTAAACACCATGGGTGCCCACGGATTGTATTTGGCGCTGGTAATTATGTGGTAATGCTCCAGTGGAAAAAAATAATACATGCATAGTGTTTCCTCTGCAAATGTAATTTATTCAGTTTCCTGTTGCTTATATAGCACCGACCTATTTCATATCACCGTATATTGATTGTCACCATTCACGTCGGTCATTTTTTCCTATGGGGTTCACAGTCTGATTTTTCCATCTCAGATACATATTAGGAGCTGTACCATAGGAATCCAATTATCCTATCAGTCATTTTTTAGAAAAGGGGAAGAAGTGAGAGTAGCCTTTGAAAAACCTAAAAATTCCAGATAATTTTGTACAAAATATATTTGCCAAGAATCTCTAATTTACTAAACAAACATAGCATTAGCTCCAGAATACTTCATATCATTATGGCATTTTGTGCTTTATCTGGTTAGCAGTGTGCCATTGCATTGTATGTATTTTCCTTTCAATATGTTGTCTTTGGTTGGATTTGACGCCTTGACTAAATAATTTGGGGTGCACCTTATTATCCATTTGTCTTAGGGCCCTTTTATGGGCAGGTGATCGGGCCAATTATTGGGAATGAACATTTGGATGAATGCTCGTTCTTGATAATTAGCCTGGGTAAGTGTACGGATGCACAATGCAGCTGACCACATGCGCCAAGCCAAGCTCACCTGAGGCAACCAATAGCCACACGAGTTTGGCCATTGGTTGTTTTGGATGGGCGGGGCTTGTCCGCATGCTGTCAGCCACACCGTGGGGTCGTACCGTAAATGTGCTGACCATCAGCTGACAAGCGAGCAATCACTTATTTGTCTGCTGAACCAGTTGTTTATGCGGCACATAAAATAATAGTCTTTCGGCAGCACTTGGGCTCTTAGAGGGACCCAGAGATTGGCTTTGCTAGGGTAACTACAAGCTCGACTTGTAACTAATGATAATGCGTTAGGTTAGTAATATGTATTCAGGGCAAAGTATAAATAATATCTTCTGTCATTATGATGGACCAGCCATTGAGTGACAGCTATGAGATGAATGCAAAACTAATGGTACCTAAAATAAAATATAATTTGGGGTGTATGGCAAGATTGTAACTCAAACGGGTGTACACCCATATGGTGAAAATTTTTTATTTGTACAAAGTGAGAAATAAGTCCAGTTGGCATTTATACTGTGAAAAGCTAGGAGGTCTTAACATTCAAGGCGTGCTTGAAGAGGTCTTGAAAATTGGATTAGGAGCAGAATAAGAAAAAGTGTAAAGGTACCCATACACGTTAGAAAGCCGTCTTCCTGCTGACTCCCCTGTACACATGGCTCAGCCAAGTGTACATGTTTTCAGTGGGGAGAGGGAAGTAAGTTGCTGCCTCTGGCAATAGCTATTTTCTGCCGTTGGATCAGAGTCTGGACACCCCTACACATTAGTCAGCTGGTCCCACTTCTCTGAAGCATTATGAGACATAATAAAGGCTTCATAATGTTCTTTAGTAATTGGGTTTTTTACATTTATTTGTTTTATCAGGTCAACGAACAGACTGCTCTCTCGCCAGGTCAGTACTTACATATATAAATTTCCTTTGGCCGTGTAGATGGCTGCATTTACCTACCGTATTTCATTTTTGTTTTTTCTGTTTAATAGTGGTCGAAGAATGTCTACTCTACGGAAGCAGGTGAGATTATGCACAGGGTACATATAGATTAAAGGGGTTGTCCAACCTCCTGTCTGTGCCAGGAAGCTTCTTAAAGAAAAAAAAATCCACTCAGTCACCCACGGCCCTCCTTTCAGGCCCCCAGTGGACGCAAAGTGATGTCCTATCCTTGGTCAGGTGACTGCTGCAGCCAATCACCGACCTCAGCAGTGACCTCTAAGTTAAAACATTTTTTTTGGAAAAGGCGGAGAAAGAATTAAAATAATAAAAATTATAATCAACATTCTGACCCCTTTGAGGACTGCATTTTATCTTGTTTATATCAAGCAGCGCTGTGACCCATGTGGTGGTTTTTGTTCTTATGAGATTTTAAGTGTTTTTTTTTTTTTTTTAAAGGTAGTGTTCCATCAGAAAGGGGTTATTTTTTAAACTCAATATTCATAGAAAGCACATTTGTTTTAGAATTTTGGGCTGTTTTTGATTTCCTCAGTACTGCAAGTATGCCTCTGAAAATTGAATATAAAATAATGTTCTTCTATAGAAGTCAAGACGAATGATTAAACCTTTTTGATAGATAGGTCCCCTATTGTCAGTTTACTGCAGCTGTGAGGAGGAGAGCTTAGCTGCAAGGTAGTCCTCATTATATTGCAGCGATGGCCTGACTGAAAAGTTTAGCGAGGCTGTATGCCATGCTAAAAGTCCAAACAAAGAGGACAGGACCAGAGTAGAATACATGTAGTAGCTTAACAAAATTGTATGCAGAAAACCAGTCACTCGTTTTTTTTTTGTTTTTTTTTTTGCAAAAACACCAAAAAAATGAAGTAGTCACATATAGATTGTTAAAAGGATTCTGTCACCAAAAATTCACTGTTAAACCAGGCACAGTACCTTGTAGGAGTAGCTCAGCACTTTTAATCCATATGCATATGAGCAGTTAAAGGGATATTCCATCTATGTTAGATGGGTGCGGGTCCCACATCTGGGACCTGCTCCTTTCTCCAGAACGGAACCCCTGAAG
This sequence comes from Rhinella marina, assembly GCA_900303285.1. Classification (NCBI taxonomy): domain Eukaryota; kingdom Metazoa; phylum Chordata; class Amphibia; order Anura; family Bufonidae; genus Rhinella; species Rhinella marina. The sequence goes on from ONZH01017199.1 coordinate 320,572, forward strand.
TGAATAGAGAGCAGCCGCGAAAGCGCTGCCACCCTCTGTTTGCCACTATGGAAGTTCCAAAAATAGTTGATCTGTGGCTTGTTTATTTCCTGAAGGCCCATGGTGGTGAATGGAGAGGCATCTAGACATGCAAAGTGCGCTTTCCACTCACCACTATGCCACCTTTAGAGCACGCTTGCTTGGCTATTTTCGGAACTCCTATAGGGATGAACAGGGGTCCACTTCTGTGGATAAGATTGGGTCCAAAACATGGGACCCAAACCTATCTGACATTGACATTTCCTAGCAATATGCCATGAATGTCCCAGATGGACCAACCTCTCTAAGTGCACAAAGGTGGGCTCTAGCCACTCTATGCACTCTTGCTCCTCCTGCTTCCTCAGCCAGTCGCTCCTACACCTTCATAATTGACAGGGCCATGTGAAGTGACTATCCTGTTAATCAAGAAGCAGTGACAGATTATTATGTGATAGAAATTTTTTGAAAGGTCCCATTAAAGCAATAGTTTCATATCTGAGTCACATGACAACCTGTAGGTATAAGCCCAGCTAAACAGTAGTCCATGATGAGATATCGGATGGATAAAATGTACAACCTGTAGTTTCCAGCCTTTGTTATTTAATGGCAAATAAATGAGACACAAATCAAAACTGGAACTTTATACTTGGATGTAGGTGTCCGGTTTTTATCACTCAAGACTAATTCCTCAGCTTTATACCTGTAACCAGATCAGCTCTTAATCTTGTTTCTAACATACAATTGTGTGGCAATAATCTCTAGTAAATCCAATTTGTACGGAGGGAGTATATTTGGTCTATGATTTTGATAGTGTTGGTGCATTCTTCAAATATAATTTAAGGTTTGGTAAAATTCTAAAAGAAGCGCCCAGCATGGCTTTAATAATCTTAGATTAGTGTTTTTTTTCTATTTTTGACCTTGTTCTGCTCGGGGCACAGTTCATTTTTCTTCTTTAATTTCAGGACTCCCAGCAACCCATTCCCTTGGTGGTTGAAAGCTGCATAAGGTTCCTCAGTCGTCATGGTATGCGTTTTGTCAAACATGTACAGATTACCGGGATCTTTTACTTATGCATTACCCTTTGTATGACCATCTACTATTCTTTCCTTACCACAGGTCTTCAACATGAGGGGATCTTTCGAGTGTCTGGCTCCCAGGTGGAAGTAAATGATATTAAGAATGCATTTGAAAGAGGTGGGTGCCACTTCTTGAAACGTGTTCCACCTGAATCTACATTGATTTACAGTAAATGTCCACCTTTTATCAAGTTGTTTTTTTAGGCCCAACTCTCTGTGCTGATAAAATTTGTCACGTATGGTATCTTTATAGCAGTTAGGCTACATACACACGACAGTGAACAAAAACGTCCATTCAAAACTTTTATTTCACTGACGCTTTTCTGAGAAAAGAACTGAGAAAAGAACGTTAAAAACAGACCCATTCAATTGTATGGGGGCAGTCTGTCAGTGAAAAACAGACAAGATAGAACATGTTCTATTTTTTGGCGTCCGTTTTTCATTGACAGTCAAAAAAAACTGTTGTGTGCATAACCTCATAGACTACCATTGGTCTTAAAACAGACGTGTGAGGAGCGTTAACAAAACGTACATCACATGTCCGTTTTTCACTGTAGTGTGCATGTAGCCTAAGGGTTCCATTTTTGATACAAGGCTCCAAATCTCCTGCATAGTATTTGGTTTTAAAGTTAGAATTCTGCCTGTCTCCAGCTGCCACCATGGGAAGCTTAGAAGCTTACTCTGCATACTTTTTAGTATTGAGGTCACAGTATAAATGGACGTGGTAATTAAATACCTAATCTCCCTCTAGTGGAGGCTATAGGCATGCCTCTGTAGCATCGGAAAAACAGAGCTCCATCAATATAACTCTGCATTAATAAATTAATCAGCACAGAATCTTGGCCTAGTTAAAAAAAAAATGGTGTTTTACGGTGGACATATTCACTTAGCACTTGAGATTCACAGACGTTTGCCTAATGTAAGAGAGAGAACACCAGTTACAGCTATACTTTAAAGAGGTTGTCTGAGATTTTTGTATTGATGACCTATCATCAGAAGGATAGGTCATCGATGTCTAATTGGTAGGGGTCCGACACCCGGCAACCCTGCTGATCAGCTGTTTGAAGAGACCACAGTCTCTTCCTAGGTCACTGACATCACATTCATTGGTCACATGGCTTAGGCACAGCTCAGCCCTATTCAAATGAATGGATGGGAGGCTGTGGTGTGCAATGAAGTTGGACCCCCCGTTGATCTTATATTGATTGATGACCTATCCTGAGGATATATAAAAATCTTAGAAAACCCCATAGAAAACTTGAGAGATACACCTTGGAAGATCACATTGGTCAATATATGAGCCCCCCATGCATTTTCACAACTACAGAGCCCGAGATCCCTTGATTTGTGAGTAGAGATTTCTATTCTGCTATTCTAAACACCTGATCATTCAGCTAAATGGCCTTTTACTTATCACATATTTCAATTGAATGAAACTTCTGAGTTGTGGCAACAAGGTTTGTGTATGCAAGTGCACAAACTCAACCTGGTCAAAAGATATCAGTTTCTGAATTCTAGCTAATAGTACTGGCACTCGAGTCAATTTGGTTTCAGAATAAGTTTCCTCTGGGTTCCAAGATTCTGACACCCGACAATCAGCTTTTCAGGAGTGACTCTGGTGCCAGAACAACACAGCTAGGTGTAGTGGATGGAGCGGATTACTGCTGTACTTCACCCATTCACTTGAATGCAGTGCTTCAGTAACCAGCTCCGTCCACTATTCGGTCACCCAAGCTCTCTTCATGCCACCGGCTAGGAACATAATTATCTGATGCCCTCCTGACTTCAAGTGCTCAGGACGGTGATACAGTTCACTACTGCGGGGGAGGCAGTATTTTGTGCTGCACTACTGTATAGCTGGCCTAATTCTGTTGTCCCTGCCTGCCTGTATTGCCCACACCTTCTTTCAGTTTGGACCCACCTACATCATGGGGCTACTTTTAGTTTTTTTTTTCAGGGCCACCAATGAACATTCCAGAGAAGCCCTTGACTCCTACTTTAAGGCAAAATAAATAAATTGCAGTGCATAAGTCATTTAGTCTGAGCTATGTTGTTAGTTTATCCTGTACCATTTTTTAGCTGCTGAGCGCCAGTATTGTTATTTTTGATTGTTACATTCTCTTTTCATCTAGGTGGTAATAGCATAGTAGTAGCATATAGATGAAATCTACATATACCTGTTAGTTATAAGTGCACGGTTTGATTAAAACAAAATGTCCCACTGGAAAGCCGAAATCTTCCTAAAAAATGCAACTTCATGTTTGCTGTGACTAGTGTCTTTTAATCCTTTTTGTGTCTTATGACAGGAGAGGACCCTCTAGAAGAAGACCAAAATGACCATGATCTGGATTCGGTGGCTGGGGTTCTGAAACTTTACTTTCGTGGGCTGTCGACTCCTCTTTTCCCTAAAGAAATCTTCCATGACCTGTTAAGCTGTGTCTGTAAGGACCCAAATACCTTATTTGTGTCGCCAAATAAACTGTTTATAGTTTTTGTCATGAGGCAAATGGCTCCACTTACATTATCCCAGACACTAAACCTATGCATGATGAGAAAGAGAAGGAAAGGAGTGATAAAGAAAACATGTGTTTTTGTCATAACTTAAAAAAAACCTGTAATAAGGACAGATTGCCTTTAGATTGGGGTATTTTTACAGAGCTAAATAAAAGCTTATATAATGAGTACCTACTGTATATCAGTGCTAGAAGAAGTAAAGCGGGGCGTACTACTGTATCTCTCCCCATACACATACAGGTTCAGTTTGGCTGAACTTGCTATGGGAAGAGTGGAGAAAGACACCAAATACATCTGGTGGCGGCTTATGTCACTAGAGAACAAAAGAATTGGGTGAAAATTTTCATTTTGCTGATCCATGTCTCCCCCGAAATCATCTGTCACGTGAGAGTCAGGAGCTCCCCACACTTAAGTGTAATGGCCGAACCTGCCGTTCTTGGCGGGTTTGGCAAACAAAAAGTATAATGTGTATGGCCAGTGAATAGAAACACTCGTTATTTTCACCTAGTCCTGGTCATATCCAGCTAAGGCCTCTTTCACACTAGCGCAGCACGGACTCGGCAGGTGAAGGGTGCCGCCGGATCTGTGATGCCGCAGGGACATGTGTGGGGCCGGAACCGCGCTCTGGCCACACACACACACACACACACACACACACACACATATATACACACACACACATATACACACACACACATATACACACACACAGAGACATATATACACACACACACACATATACACACACACACACATATACACACACACACACAGACATATATACACACACACACACATATACACACACACACATATACACACACACAGACATATATACACACACACACAGACATATATACACACACACACAGACATATATACACACACACACAGACATATATACACACACACAGACATATATATACACACACACAGACATATATATACACACACACACACAGACATATATACACACACACACACACAGACATATATACACACACAGACATATACACACACAGACATATATACACACACAGACATATATATATACACACAGACATATATATATATACACACAGACATATATATATACACACAGACATATATATACACACACAGACATATATACACACACAGACATATATATATACACACAGACATATATATATATACACACAGACATATATATATACACACAGACATATATATATACACACAGACATATATATACACACACAGACATATATATACACACACAGACATATATATACACACACACACATATACATACACACACACACATATACATACACACACACACATATACATACACACACACACACACACAGACATATATACACACACAGACATATATACACACACACACACACACACAAATACACATACATACTTACATGCTCCCGGCAGGTCTCCACAGCGCAGGAGGAGCAGGACAGCGCGCACGTAGGACGATTCCCCACATCGACCTCTGCTGGGCGCCGGGTGGAATCGTCCTATGTGCACGCTGTCCTGCTCCTGTACTGTGCTGTGGAGACCTGCCGGGAGCATGTATGTATGTGTATTTGTATGTGTATGTTTATGTCTGTATGTGTGTCTGTATGTGTGTATGTATTTATGAGTGCAGGTGACGGATCCGTCATGAACTCCATTGAAAGTCAATGGAGGACGGATCCGTTCACCATTGTGTCACACATCCGTCTTGGTGCGGATGCCTGGACCGGAGAGCAAACCGCAGCATGCTGCAGTTTGCTCTCCGGTCTGAAGACGGAACGGAATGCTTTCAGGAGCATTCCGTTGTCTTCAGTTCAGTTTTGTCCCCATTGACAATGAATGGGGACAAAACCGAAGCGTTTTATTCCGGTATTGAGCCCCTATGACGGAACTCAGTACCGGAATTATAAAACGCTAGTGTGAAAGTAGCCTAAGGAGGTTCGCATATGTGGTTGCTAGATCCGTCAGGGAACAGCCTACCGGGGGATTGCTGGATTCGGCCTTGCTATTCACCACCGGATCCCTATTGACTGTAATGGGATTCAACTGCTTTCCAGCATAAATGGCAGGTTTCGGACAGACAAATACCACAGCAAGCAATGGTTTTTGTCCAGCCAACTGCCAGCACTTATGCCGGGACAGGCTACCGGAAGAGCCTACTGGATTTAGAAACGCCACTGTGAACGCACCCAAACACAGGTACTAAGCATATCTGATTTCCAGTAAGGAGCAGGATAGCTGCCTTACATCTGGTGGCATTAGAGGCAGAGCGTGTGAAGAGCTCATTTGCATTCCCTTCCTCCCAGTAAGGAGTCAGACATCTCTGGTCAGGGCAGGATTTCAGCCCCTGGATGTAAGCAATAGCTGATTCTGTTCACTGACAAGAAGCTGATATTGTGAAAATGATGAGGAAATAAAAGTATGTTAGGAAGTTGTGGAACTTTTTATTAATCAGTACGGTATTATAGCTTTACATATATAAAACTGGAAAACTGTCTAGCTAAGTAGGTGCCTAAGAGAAAGAAACAATGGACTGCGGTAAAAGAGTTAATATACTTTTTTTTTCTATTAATGGGTTCTACAGGTCATTTCTCTAGAGAACTGAAATGACCTAATAAGAATGATGTATTTGCGGATGGGGGAGGGGCACTGGGAAGAAAGCAGGCCAAGGGATGACTCGATGAGTCAGGAAGCTTATTGAAGTGGGAATGTATCATCCTTGTTCTGTGTAATTGAGGAAGTCCCTTGATGTGGAGATGCATCACCATGAACATTTGCCCCATGTGACATCCTATCTGTTTCTGGGTGCAATTAACCTTTTCAGCAATGATTATTCATAATTCTATAGAAAATAGCGTGACTAAAGTATGGTTTATGCTTTGCAGCTATGGACAACATGCAAGAACGAGCTTCTCACATACGCAAAGTCCTCCTCTGCCTCCCTTCTTCTACGATTGTCCTTATGAGATACCTTTTTGCCTTCCTCAATCAGTGAGTGTTTCATGACCAACATAAGTATTGTACACTACATTTGCTGGACCTGATGCTGTCCTGTAACAGTGAGAAAAGGTTCATACATGAGCAGATCACTTTCAATGTATTCTTATGTTAAGTTATTAAAATCTGAGGGAGAAATTTTGGGGGAAGAAACACATTAAGCTGGTTTCCAACAGGTAATAGCTGCCACAGCTCCACCCTCCATTATCGTTTAGACGCCTTAATAGTAAATCTGCCTATAGATGTAGTGATACGTCCTTTTTACCAATCTACCTGCTTTAGTGGGCAGATTTGGCTTTCCGAATCCGGAAAAGCTGGGTAACAATGGTGTAACGTGATCGGTGCTCATTCCCAATCATTGCCGCTGATCACTTCATATCTGGGATGATTGCATCAGTTATGCGGCACCAAGAATCCTCATTTTTTGGCAGCACATCGCCCTGTGTAAACAGGGGGTGTCATTCTGACAAATACTGTTAATAATACTGTTCGTCCTCCGTACTTCTGATAATCGCTGTTTGCAAATGTCAGTGCCAGCACCAAGTGGCATACTGTTTTGTCAATCAGTGCTCATTAAAGTGCAGAAATCTGTCCATGTAACAGGTCCCCAAGGGTAGTATTACACTGTCCGTTGTACCGGCAGTGTGAGTGCTGATGTGTAATAGTGTAATAGTACATCCATCGGTGATCGTTTGCACTGGCCTGATTACACAGTCCGATCCAAAAGATTCATTCCCCTCTCATTCTTTTCCATTCATTATCCGCAGCACATCCCTGATTACACAGAGATATGTGCTGCCGATAATTGGGCATCTTTCATCCAGTGAACAAGCGTTTGCTCGTTCACCCGTTGATTGACTGCTCGATCATATGAGCCTGTTATCAAGGGTGAGTGTTCTTATGAACGTTTGTCCCCCAATTGTATACCCCTGGGGATTAAAAGTGTTTTCCCTCTGTGGACATTTATTACCTATCCACAGGATAGGCGATTAATGTCTAGTCACTAGAGACTCCCACCAGTCACTAAAACGGGGGTCCCAAGCCACCTGTTCCTTCTCACTGCACGACCGCAGGGAAGAGAACTTTGATTGGTGCTGTGATTGAGCATTCGCTGTGTCTATGAGGCTATACTGGCATATACTTAGGTGAATGGATGACTGCATATCACTTGGTTTGCCACGTGTTCACTTTAGCAAGAGCTGCTCTTCGCACTGGCTCATATGGGGTAATGCATGCTGTAATACAGGGTATAGCAGGCAAGATGTATACTTGCAGAGTGAGACCATGTTCTACTATATTCATAGTTGCTTATTGATGTGTTATTTTTATCTACTGCCCCTTTTCACCTCGTTTTGTCTTTTGCACTCAGTCTTTCTCAGTTCAGTGATGACAACATGATGGACCCCTATAATCTTGCCATCTGCTTCGGTCCCACCCTGATGTGTGTACCGGACAACCAAGACCAAGTTTCTTGCCAATCGCATGTCAATGAATTGATCAAGACCATCATCATGCAGCATGAGAGCATCTTCCCCGGCCCACGTGAGCTGGATGGGCCAGTTTATATGGCTGGCAGTGGTGGGGAAGACTGGTATGATATCACAATTATCATTTTTACACAACCAAACACAATATGAAGTTATTATCTCCAGTACAGTGTCAGGTTGTAATCTATTATAATTCTCTATTCTGTCAGTTTAATAGTATAATCCAGGATTAGAGAAATATTAATAGACAACAAAAAATAAAATGGCTGTGTCCTTCTCAGCAACCAATTAAGGCTACTTTCACACTAGCGTTTTATAATTCTGGTATTGAGTTCTGTCATAGGGGCTCAATACCGGAATAAAACGCTTCAGTTTTATCCACATTCATTGTCAATGGGGACAAAACTGAACTGAAGACAACGGAGCGCTCCTAGAAGCATTCCATTCGGTCTTCAGACCGGAGAGCAAACGGCAGCATGCTGCGGTTTGCTCTCCGGTCCAGGCATCCGCACCAAGACGGATCTGGAATGACCCCGGATCCATCCTCCATTGACTTTCAATAGAGTTCATGACGGATCCGTCACATACATACATACACACATACAGATGTACAGAAATATACACATACAAATACACATACATACTTACATGCTCCTGGCAGGTCACCATAGCGCAGGAGGAGCAGGACGGCGCACACATAGGATGATTCCACCCAGCGCCCAGCAGAGGGCGCTGTGGGGAATCGTCCTATGTGTGCGCCATCCTGCTCCTGTACTGTGCTGTGGAGACCTGCCGGGAGCATGTAAGTATGTATTTGTATATGTCTGTGTGTATGTACTGTGTGACATGTGTGGGGCCGGAGTGCGGTTCCGGCCCCACACATGTCCCTGCGGCAGCACGGATCCGGTGGCACCCTTCACCTGCCGGATCCGGGCTGCCGCTAGTGTGAAAGAGACCTAAACCTACATGTGGTCTCATGTAAAGAAAAGACATAATCATAAAGGAGTCCTACTGATGGATCCTCCTTTACCACTCCTCTTGGCTCAAGCTATTCGGTGGAAAAGGCCAAAAGACCAAGTTTGAAAAAAATACTTTTCCATTACTCTTTCGATTGTTGTATCTCAAAAGATTTTTTTTCCTGTACAGCTCATCTCAGGATATCTTGAGCCAAGAGATAAAACGAGGCAGGAGACATCTGTACATGGTTTCATGTTGGTAATTACAAGCAGATCACGAAACTTGAAGATGAATTTATGGACTAAACTTGTTTTAATATTTTTAATGTAGACAGACATGAATGTTAAAGAGGTTGTCCCATCAGTAAAAGTTCATATGCCTTATGTTGTTTATCTACCGTAGAGGAGTCTCTCTCTCTCTCTCTCTCTCTCTCTCTCTCTCTCTCGGGATGCTCCTCTATAACCATGAATTGAGGGTCCCTGATTATCAGGAATTACAACTGGTGAATGTTGCCTGTTGAAGGTGTCTGGTTTCCAAAGCAAAGCAACCAATGATTCATTGATCACCAGACAAATTTATGGTGAGACGAATTTAGTTAGTCTTAGGGTATGGCCACACAGAGTGTTTTTGATGTGGATTTTTTAAAGACCCAAAAGCCGCACTGAAAATGTTTGCAAATGATTTCTATGGGAAAACCACTTGTTAATTTGCAAATCTTTTTTTACGCTTGTGGGTTTAAAAACCACAGTGTGGAAGAAAGAAGGGACATGTCCATTCTTGTTGCTGATTCAGCACGGAACCTGCATCTAGAGTTCCATTTAAATGGGCCATAGTAGAAACCAGGTTAAAACTAAAAAAAACCACACCGGAATAAAAACCACTTCCAAAAAATCACATGGAATCCTGAAGCAGAATCTGTGACGTTTTTTTTTTTTGCACAGAAAAAGCGCCATGTGTACTCAGCCTTGCCATATATGTTTAGGTATACCTTTCCCAGTGTTGTCAGTTGGGTTTAGAAGCTGATTTTTGGGCCTTGTATATAGGAGTTGGATCTCTTCATGTTAGGCTGCACATGATCTACTGTAAAATAAAGTACTCGTATAGCATTTAACGTCATTAGAAATATGATGCATTCCATGTCCCATGTTCTTTCCAACTCTTTAATCCTGATCTTTTCCCATCTCTTCATGTACCTTCTGGTCTACAGTGAGAGTTCACATAGTGAGCCGATCTCAGTTGAAGACTCGGTTTTGGATATGACATCTGAGATGCACAGCACAGATGATGGTAAGTACAAAGACACACACATCTTACAGATGCAGCTCCTTGGACTTCTATGGGGCCCAGTCCTGATTACTTTTCCTTTGGTGTTCGTGGAAAGAGTCTATACAAGCCTGTGATCAAACAAATACTTCGGGCCTAAAGGTCATAGAAAAAGGGTGTTGGGATGACACAAACACAAAGCCCTTTTGCCCTAGACAACAAAAATTTGCTCTATGATGTTGTACCCATTTCATGGTTTTTATGGAAACTGTTTCTTCTATATACCCCACTGGGTTAGTATTTCGCTCATAGTCTTCATCGGACCAGAGTACTTTGAGAGATCTAAAATGTTTTATAGAAAACATGCAGCGGTGCTCAACCTAATCTAACCTTTCTGCCAGCCTTGCTCAAAGGTCTCTGGCAAGCTGCCATGAACAGCTTTAGGCCTCATGCTCCGACCACATCTGTATTTTGTTCTACAATCCAAGGATTCTTCAAATATGGATACCCATTTCCAGAAATAGGAATGACTGTTCTCACCCACGATGTGAACCAGAAAAGGATATGTTCTATAATTTGCTGAACAGTCTCACGGATCCACCAAAAATACAGATGTGTGCATGACCCCTAGAAATAAGTGGGTTAGTGTGCTGTCCGCAGAAAATTCGTATGAAAAGTAAAGTTCTGTGCATGAGGCCTTTATAAATAATTTCACCAACTTACGTGTCTTGTCCTCCATATAGGATCCCACCCGAACAGCATTGGATACAGCAGGCGAATACCCGCTACTGGAAGGTACGTGCAGACGTGTATATTGATGTATTTAAATCACAGGCAATCTCTCTTGGCAAAAAGTGTTGCTTTTCAGGTTTTTCACTAGTCCAGCAGACTAGCCAGACAGTTTAATTATATGTCAGAGAGATGAAATGTCCTGCAGATTGGTTGCCTAATCCTTACAGAATCATTGATTTGATGGCAATTAATGCAGTAATACGAAACCATCTCTGTAATGATTCTTGTTTCCTGACAGTGATGACCCCCCTAGTGAGCGATCCAGTCCCCGATCTGACCCAGAGCAGAGTTCTGAGCCATTGGTGGAGGAAAAGGTCACCGCTAGAGCAAGCCTCAGCTGCCCCACAGGGAGCCACGTGGCTGACATTTACCTCGCCAACATTAACAAGTAAGGCCTGTTAACAAGAGCAGGAGTGCACTCGTGAAGCAGTACATTCGGTATAACTCTTGTAAATGTCGACTACATGGAAATGGTTTTGTAGGATTTAACATTGATGGTCTTTTCTTCTTGTTGGGGGTCTTAACCCTGAGACCCTGTCTATGAGAGCAAAGGGCAACAGTGCTTGCTGGAGGACTACAACCCCTTCAGCGCAATGAGATCAACACACTGCTTTTGTGTCTGGTTCTGCAGTTTAACGTATTCAATTTAACGGCAGTGCTAGACACCATACACCCTTTTTAAAGTGAATCTCTGTCATTATTAAAGGGGTTTTCCAAGACCTCTGGATAGGTCATTAGTATTTTTTTCGATGGGGCTCTGACACCCAGGACCCCCATGATCAGCTGTTTGAGAAGGCACTGCCACTCACAGGAGCACTGCTCCCTTCTAGCAGTTTAGCCTATGCCATGATATGGCCTAGATGCAGCTCAGCCCCATTGAAGTGTATGGGGCTGAGCTGCAATACTAAGCTCATCCGTCATCTGCAATCTACAGCATTGAGCATTGATCTTGTCAGACCCCCACCAATCAGATACTGATGACCTATCCAGAGGTCAGGTCATGAGTAGAGATGAGCGAACGTGCTCGTAACGAGCACTGTAGCGCTCTGCTCCCCTGCACTCGCGTGGGCGCAGGCATCCGGATTCGTCGGGTGAGGAGGACGGATCCGGATGCTTGCGCCCATGCGAGCGCAGGGGAGCCGAGCGCTACAGTGCTAGTTACGAGCACGTCTCGCGCATCTCTATTCATGAGTATGGATGAGCGAACCGACTTCGGATGTATTGGCTCCAAGTTCGATACCAAGGTTTTTTACAGTAATAATTCCTGAAGTTATTACACAAAGTCTCACGCGACTTCACGAAGTAATAACTTTGGCTCATCGGAGCCAATACATTCTAATATTGTACGGAGCGGGTACTCCGTACAGTATTACAACAAAGTTTTTAACGAATGGACTTCAGATGTACCATCTGAAGTCGATTCACTCATCCCTAGTCATGAGTATAAAAGTGGGAGTATAAAAGAGTTCTGTTTTTCTGATACAGAGCTCCAAATCCCCTGCATAAATATAAATTTACATCCTAGCATGCTGGCAACTGCCACTAGAGGGAGTTTGGGAGCTTATCACATGCTCCCTTTATTTTGATTTCAGTTATGACAGTATGTGGTAAGCTCCTTAGCTCCCTCTAGTGGTGGCTACAGGTATTCAGCATGTTAATCTTTTAACTCTATGTCTATGCAAGGGAATTGGAGCTCCACGTTAGAAAACTGGACCTCTGATCACTATAACAATATGTAATGTAAGTCATGCCTAATATTGAACCTGTTTAAAAAAAGGTTTAAAAAGGTTTAAAAATTGAAATTGTATTTGTCTTTCCACATTGGTCATCAGTGTAAAATCTTGGAAACCCCCTTTAAGAAACCATTAAAAGAAGCATGCAGCAAGCATACTAGTAGAGAGCAGTTCATATACTGTGTATGTATCTCAAGAATCATGTTATTATAGTTGAATGACTGATCATGGCCAAATCATTGTGGTCTTTTTAAAGCGGATCCATTGAATATGCTCTGCGTCCTTCCCCCATCGCCTTTCATGGCGTTGACCCACAGGCAGCCATACATGTATCTTTACACTACAGTGTTTCAGTCACAGCAGACAGAGCGCTCCCCTCCAAGTCCAGTGTATATTTTCATTGCTCTTAGCAAAGGGCACAATGTTTTTTGTATTATTTTGGCTAATCAAACTGCAGACCTGTTCCTGAAGGTGGCGACTGCAGTGTCTGAGCGCATGGCCAGATGAAGTGGGCTCCCTGTGTTCTTCTGCAAATGCAGTTTTGTTCACGTTATGTGGTGAAAAAATTCCCAACGGTAGAACCAAAAAGTTGTATGTGTCCAAAAATGGTATAAATAAAAACTGCAGCTGCATGCAGTTTAGTCAGCAGAAAATTGGTGTCCGAATATGGCAACACCAAGCTTCTACATTTTTTAAAAGCAGTAACACATAACATTTGTGTGTGTGGTGGAGTTTTTTTATACACTTTTTCATCCACCGTGAGCAGAAGCACATTGCATTCCTGCAGACTTTTCAGTTATGCTGAAAATTCATTTCAGCTGCCTCAGACAGACATTTTGATTAATTTTACATGCTTGAAATGCTTCACATTTGTTGCTTGTGCAAGCAATTCCCATTTCTAGTATTCAGCTGTTCGTAAAATGGTAAAGATATGTTTCTAGTCTAAAGTGGCAGTTCTGCACATACAAAGAGAGATGCACTTTACCGTGAAGTTCCACTTTCCCAGCACCTCAACCACCGAACTACCTCAGCCTGAAAACCCAGGGGGTGATTTATCAAAACTGGTGTAAAGTAGAAATGGCTTAGTTACCTCTAGTAAGCAATCAGATTCCACCTTTCATTTTCCAAAGGAGCTCTGAAAAATGAAAGGTGGAATCTGATTGGTTGTTGTGGGCAACTAAGCCAGTTCTACTTTACATCAGTTTTGATAAATCTTCCCCCAAGAGCCTTAGCTCATCATTATACAGCACTGCTATTTAGGCAACGTATGGCAGTATTATTACAGCACTGTATGACGTTGTTATTTAGGCATTATAAAGTATGTTATTTTGGCATTAGAACGGAATTATATGGACACTGTATGGCGCCGTTATTTGTGCACTCCCTGGTAGGTTCTGAAAGAATATTATGATTGCCACTATTTGTAATTTTTCTAAGGGATTCCTTTAAAATTATAAATGTATAATGCACATACATTTTTTTAAACTGTCTTTGTTGCCCATAGCAACCACCAATTTCAGTGCAGCTTTCATTTCTCTTAATGCCTTTGAAAAATTAGAGCAGCACTGATTGTTTGCTATGGGCAGCTTGGGCGGCTTTTTTTTCCTAAATCTGGATTATCTTTACATGTGCTTGTCTCAGCAGCCAAATTTTACAAGAATGTAGAATACAAAGAGTTAACGCTTCATGTGCTGCCACTTTTTGATATACATTTTTATTATATATGTAATATATTGTTCTGTTTCTTGTATACTTTTTTTGTCTTTCACCTCTTCTCAGGTTTCCCTTAGCATGTCTCCTTCAGATTCTTGACAGAAAGTGGTACAGCTCCGCTCAGCTGTGCCCTTTTTTCCCCTCTTTTAACAAATGAAGTTGTTTCAATTGTTGTGTGATCAGACAAAAAAGTAGTATGGCACAGTATGTATGTAAACTGTTAAAAACATATATAAACATACATGCTGATTTTGCTGGGACAGTCATGAGAACCAGACCACAAAACAGTCCTGCAAACCCAGGGATGTACACAGATCTAATAGAGTCCCCATAAAAAAAAACCATATGGGCCCCCCTATACCACTAATTAACTATTACCCATGTGTCAAACATTCCCAGGCAGTGCAGAACACAAAGCACAGCACCTTGGATTTCTGAAGAATTGCCGACAATCATTTTTATTAAGCAAAAGAAATTTTAAAAAAGAGGAATAAAAAAAAATTGCCCTCAGCCTCACCCACTTTAACTTACTTCTATGTTGGAAAAGGTACTTCATAAATATGGTGCTTATTTTGAACATCATATTTCTCAATCTATTTACACCAGATGACTGTCAAAAATACATAGGTACATTCTCCTACTTCACACCACTAGGGGGACATAGGAGTTTACATGGTGCAATGTCGGCTATAATAATGTCTGCACTAAGCTCCACCTAGTGGAGGCTGCATGAAAATGCAATGTTTCCACGTCAGGACGGAGGAAGGCTTTTAGCTGTGGCCCCCTCTACCCGGGCCAAATAGCAGTCTCATGGTCTGCCTTCATTATAAGTATGCAGCTGTGGAAACCCCACCCATAAATGGGCATTCCACAACGGTTTGGAGCATTCACAGGACAGGACTTACAGGGAATCTGTTACCCTGATTTTGGACCATTATCTACAGTAATACGTGAGTAGTGCTGCACATGTGGAGTCCAAACTCCAGATCACTATTTTTTATTATCCTACTGTTCTCCGCAGTCAGAGATCAGAGCTGCGTTGAGGTACACTGTCAGGACTGCTGTCCATGTGCACATGAGTCCTCTCCATTAGTCCGGACTGCTGTGTGGTTCCAACATAAGTATTTCTGTGCAGCTTTGAAAGCTGACAGTAGGAGGACGAGGGGCAGTAAAAAATAAAAAAGAAATAGTGATCTGGACTCCTATCTGCAGTACTACTCATGTATTACTGTAGATAACAGTCCAAAATCTTGGTGACAGATTCCCTTTAAATGCCCCAATTTTGGCCATGAAAATGTTATGAGTTTTTATGTGCAGTACAAAGTGGTTTGATCCATCTGGACCTGCTTGTCATCCACTGTTCCCTAAACAAAATCTAGGCTATCATAAACAGTATTTTGGTGATTCCATTGAACTCGGGTCTGGAGGTCTGAACATAGTTCCCTAATGTATCGTTTGTGACTGCACATCAGAGGAGAACAAGGCCTTGACATGGAGACCAACCTACATAGGTTACAGAAAATTTGCTGTTATGACTTATATAAAAGGGTGTTTCTCCTTTTCAGGCAGAGGAAAAGACCAGAGTCTGGCAGCATCCGGAGACCGTTTAGACAGAGTGACAGTGTCTCCAGCTCCGACACTTCAGAACCAGCATCACCAGGAGCAACTGTACGGCCAACATCTCAGCCTGTCATGAGCCAGACGTTCTCCAGAGAAGCTCCAGATCGCTGCTCCATCAGTGGACATGGCACAGTCAGCAGCATCAGCCGCCATTCATCTCTTAAAAACAGGATGGACAGTCCTCAGATACGCAAAGCAATGGCCGCCAGCAGGTCTAAAAGCTTCAATAATCACCGCCCGCTGGACCCTGAAGTTATTGCTCAGGTTACTATTATTGTTCAGTCTCCACTTGAGTTGCTGCTTTGTTCCTGGTAATGGTAATCCAGCCTACAGTGAGTTCAAGGAGGGTTACAAAATAGCGGTGACCAAACCAGTTCTCAGAACCTGTTTCATGCTTGGCTAAGTTACTTGAATAGTCTTAGGCCATAGTTATAACATTTGTTCTCACAAAGATTAATTAACGTGTTTTCTTAACCCATTAAGTTTCATACCACTGGCCGTGGCATTGTCTTATTTCATTGTTTTTTTAGTCTTCTGAATTTGCTTGTTTTATTCTGTGTATGATTTTTGTCCAGTGGGCAGGTGACAGGCAGTTCTTCCATATAGTTCTTCCAATATATGGAAGAACTTCCATTGAAGATTATAGGTGTTGTGATAACAGCCTAGCATTTCACAACTTCCACAAACTACAATGGCAAGAGCTGAAGGTTCCTATTGAATGACTCCAAGCAGAGGGAGACCACCATCAATTTTTTTTTTTGGTCACATATTAAAGGGGTTGCCCTTTTTCGAATATTATTGACCTATCCTCAGGGTAGGTTATCAATATCAGATCGGTGGGGCAGCAGCCAGCACCCCTGTCGATCAGCTGTTTGAAAAGACTGCAGCACTCGTATTCACTGTTTACCTGCTCGACATTGCAGCGGCAGGCAATGTAATTATAGCTCCTTTGTCTCCTTCACTTGAATGGGAAGGAGCAGTTATGGTTAGGCTACTTTCACACTAGCGTTTTAAAATTCCAGTATTGAGTTCCGTCATAGGGGCTCAATACCGGAATAAAACGCTTCAGTAAAACGCTTCATAAAACGCTACTGAACTCCTGAAAGCATTCCGTTCCGTCTTCAGACCGGAGAACAAACCGCAGCACGCAGCATGGGGACGGATCAGTTTGGTGTGGACACACCAGTAATCCGGATCTGTCCTCCATTGATTTGCAATGGGGGATCATTCCGGATCCGGCTACAGAGCTAGACACATACATACAGACAGACATACATACATACATACATACAGACATACACACATACATACTCACATACTCCAGGGACGCCGGCAGCATGTCTTCACGCGCCTCCTGCGCGCAGCTATGACGTTTCCCCACTGCGCCCAGCAGAGGGCTCTGTGGGGAATCGTCATCACTTGCGCGCAGGAGGCGCGTGAAGACGTTCTGCCGGGGTCCCTGGAGTATGTATGTGAGTATGTCTGTATGTCTGTGTCTTGTTCCGTGTTAACATGTGTGGGGCCGAAGCGCTGCTCCGGCTCCACACATGTATCAGCGTTAGCACGGATCCGTTGGCACCCTTTAGGTGCCGGATCCGTGCTAACGCTAGTGTGAAAGAGGCCTTACACTTCATCGAGCTCAAGTAAATGAAGACAGCGGATTTGTAATTACACGGCACTGCTGCCGCAATCAAGTGATCAGGTAAACAGTGAAGAAAATGCACCGCTCATACGAGCACTGCAGTCTCTTTGAACAGCTAATCGGTGGGGGTTTTGGGTTACAGGCCCACACTAATCTGATACTTATGACTCATCCTGGGGATAGGTCATCAAATTTAGAAAATTGGAAAATCTCTTTAAGAACCTGTATGTCAGTGTCTATGTATTTTTTGGATGGTTTTCCAGATACAATTTTTTGAAGTCACACTATGTATTCTACTTGCGTCTTGGCTATTTATCTTCTCCTTTGTTTGCTGTTTAGCACAGCAAATAGTCTTGCTTAAAGGGGTTGTGCAGCAATTTATCTTGATGACCTATCCTCAGGATAGGTAATTAATATCTGATCGGCGGGGGTGTGGGTGTCGGCTCTTTGAAGAGGAGGCGGCACTCCATGTGAGCGCCACTTCCTGGTTATTACACTACGTGTTGTCTTCTGTGTTGTGGCGGCGTAGTGTAATTACAAGTACTAACTCCATTCAACTGAATGTAATGAACAGGAAGCGGCTCTCACATGGAGCACTGCATCTTCTTCAAACAGTTGATTGATGGGATGTTGGGTGTTGGACCCCCACCGATCAGATATTGATTACCTATGTTGAGGATAGGTCAGCAATATAATTCGCTGCACAACCTCTTTAACTTCCTCATTCTAACCAGAGAGAGTCCCCCTGAAGTGACTCAATTAGAACATCACACATTATACTAATCAATGCAATGCTGTTCTGTGGACATCTATGTAGGCTTATCAATAGAATAGGGCTGTTGTGCTGTTATCCCAATGTCACATCTATCATCACAAGGATTACCCTTCAGATAACTTACCCCCCCAGAGCAGCAGTAAACTAACAATGGCTTACTTTAATTTTCAGTGGCATAGTACTGCTGAAATAAAGAATAAGATCTGCCAGACATTGCAAAAAAAAGTATTAAATTACTATTTAATTAAATTACATTTTTTGTTTTTCAGCATAATACGAGATATAAACTGTATGCTCACAGTGTAATCTATGCACATTTGGGATTTGCACTGAGCAACTCTGCCATATATTTTAAAGAAGCTACCACAGATTGGCATGCTGATTAGCCTCATTGTAGTTCACTTTGTAGTTCTGGTATATTACAGAACCTGTACCAGTAATAAGTCCACAGCACAGCCATTCTTCCATATGGAGTTTTTTCTACGGCTTGGAAGCCCTGTTCTAGTAATTGGTGGCGATCCGAGCAGTAGGGCACCTAGTGATCAGACATTTGCCGTCTATCATGTGGATAGGTGACTGATTAACTGTCCATTGTGGAAAAACCTCTAGAAACAAAGATGGTCAATGAACATCATCTTTATAGACTTGATCTTTTGGGATACAGTAAAGCAGCTTTGTTAAGCAGAGCAACATTTCTAGTAATTCTTTTTACATTCTCTATATATTTCACATAATTATTGAAAATATTTCCGTTCAAGAGAAAAAAAACCTACACTGATTAAATCAAGTACAGTATAATAAAGTTTCTACATGCATGCTTTTACAAGGAGAAAAATAAAAATGTTTTTTTTCATACTTTTTTATTTTCTGTATTTTCAGGACATTGAGGCAACAATGAACTCTGCGCTGAATGAATTGCGGGAGCTTGAGCGCCAAAGCAGTGCAAAACATGCCCCGGATGTGGTGCTGGACACCCTCGAGCCCCTAAAGATTTCACCTGTGGCTGCTCCCAATTCTGAGCCTTCTAGCCCTCTTCATGCTCAGTCCCTGCGGGACCAAGAACCTGGTTTTCAGCGAAGCTCTAGTTCCGCTAGCGATATCCCTTGCTCGTTCCGTACCGCTAAATCCGTACGTCTACCCCCCTCAAGGCCTCCAGCTACCCGTCCCAAACCAGCTATGTTCCCTAAATCCAATCCCCCTGCACCTGGTAGTGTTGGATCAACATCTGGTCAGCAGCCACCTGACAAGTCTTGTCCGGTGTGATTCAGGTGACTTAGGGCCACCACTGTGAATTCTATGCTAGAAATCTTCAACGTGTACATATGGACTTCTGTTGAGTCGAATGTGGAAGCTGATGGAAGTAAGAGCCCTAAACTAAAGGCTGTGAGGGGAAATGTATGGGCCCAGGACCAAATGGAAAGAAGAGTTTATTTTTTTTCACTGGTCCCATGTAGGATTAATGTGTTCCAGTCTTGACAAGTAGTGGCACATCTGCTGGCAACTCTAAGCTGTCTCAATGAAATATCCACTGCTGGTTGGTTGTTCTTGTCATTTATTCACAAAGGGCTACTGTATGTCTAAGCAAGCATTTCCTGACTTACTAAACTAGAACACTAAGCCAGTCTTAACAATGAATGCTTTCAGTTAATGTCTTCACTTTAAATCCTTTCCCGTAACAGTATTGTGTATGTTACATACATCATAGCACATATCTAAGAAGCTTGCGGCAGAAAAGCTCTTCATGTAGATGCATGAGAAGGGCACAAATAGCACAGTCAGATAGGAGGGTACATAATCTGCAGATTTCTGTCTCTTTAAAATTTGGGAAATGGATCAGTTTTAAGAGACATTCCGGTGGCGATTCCTCAGAAATTGATTTAAATTATTGATGAATTTAGGAAGAACCTTTCCAGGTTTATGGTGAATAGACCTTTTTCTTGTTACATAGGATGGTTCTCTACTTATAATAAATCAGCACCATTTCTGAAGGTAGAATGGGTTATATTTATTCATATTGATCCTACGTGGGACCTTTGATTTTAAAGTCTTTAGTTCTCCATTGCACTTGTAGAGATAAGAGCATCGTTTGGGGGAATCCGTATTTTGCTTTTACCTCGTCTACATGTAACCTGTGTAGAATGGGTAGATTGTGAGCTCCCTTTTGTGGAGCGTGACTTATTTCTTCCTTTTTACATTCCATTGTATTCTATACTAGTTCCATTAATCCCATGAAGGATTCAGAGTATCTGTTCCTCTCTAAAGAATTGGTGCCCTGGGTTCCATTAACGAACACTGTAGCCACCACCATGTGTCTTCTATATACCTTTTAAACCAAGACGCTGACCTAAATCATGCAGCGGTTTTCACACTGCATTTTGCCTGTCCGAGGTTTGAAATCTACCCAAAGAAATTGTCAAATATATATGCTTGAAGGGGGAGCCTGGCTTTGGAGACAACAACCCTCATTGTCCCCTGTCTGCGCCCCTGAACATAAAAAAGCAGACTTGCTTGCCCATCGTCCTGCCACTACTCAGTTCCCAACCACTTCTTGGTCCAATCATCACTTTGGCCAATCACAGGCCTCATCTGTCACATTGGCTTGAACAGTACCTCACGGTTGTGACCCAACACTCAAGCCGATGTGACCACTAAGGCCTGTGATTTGGTAAGGCCTTAGAGTTCAGGGGACCTGGCCACTTTCTGGTTCTGCGGGAATGTAGCAGCAGCGGGACCGCAGGCAGGTAAGTCTCTGCTTTTTTATGTTCAGGGACACAGGTCTGCACGATAGGGGTTGTCTGGCCTTGGAACTTAATGGGTGGCATCCATAACCAATAGGTGCCATGTTAAAAGTAAAAACATGGATGCCTTTGTAGGAATACTGCAGTCTGTTGCACTATTCCATACTATAATAAATGGTATCTCTGCTATATACTGCCCAATGGAGGCCAAACGAGCTCTCTATAATGGTAGCCTATGGGTATGTTCAAATTGGTGGTTTTCCAGCGCCTACATCAAACGTGCAGAAGAAATGAAGTGTGAATGGAACCTAAATGAGCTTTCGTACTGGCACATAGATGCAAAAGACTGGTGGATAGTTGGTAACTGATACCAAATAAAATAAACATTGGAAGTTCCTTTGGTTAACCATTGACTCTAACCTGATCAGTATTTATCTGTGATAGTCCATGTGAAGGATTGATTAAGAAAATACTATATAAGATGCATCATATCATTTCTCCCAGTTAGCATATCCTCTGACTGTGCTGAAGAATAAGTCCTATACTGTTACATTTGGCAGTTCTAGGTTAAAGAGTTGTTTGAAGACCAAAAAGATAATGGTGCTGAGACAGTACATCGGGGCAATACATAATCAGTCTTCATTGTTTATAGTCTTAGTAGTGCATACGGATCCATAAGTAATATCAATTATATTGCAAGTAACTAACGTGCCCATCAATAAGGAGAATATTACAGGTGAAGCCACTGAATGCAGCCAATGCTTTTATTCTCAATGTGCAATGACAGTGCGAGCTTCAGCTGACCTGAAACTTGACAGTATTTAACACGCCTTCATGCATGGTACTGCATCACAAAGCACGCTGCTGGGTAACTGCCAAAGAGTGGGGGTGAGGTCTGTTCTTGGCAAGAGAAGCTGAACACTTTGCAGCAATACAAGAGCATGCAGTTCATTGATATGAAGCGTCTTTAAGGACTTCTATGATTTGTCCCAAATAACGGAGCGAGGGGATCATTTATATGCCTGTGGCATATTCAGTAGCCTTTTTGTATCTCATTTAAGCCTTTATGTTACCAAGAAGATGATGTGTGGTGAAGAGCTTGGTGAACTTTTGCAGTCCTTGAATGGACCTTTATTGTAGCAGGACATTTGAGTGTGCGCTATCCCTATCTACTTCCAGAGAGGACATATCTCCTTCTGAATACATACGGGTTGCAAATCAGTCTCCTGTGTAATGCCGTCTCACTTGTTCTTGTTCCAACTCTTTGCTGGTGGTGTGGGCGGATGAAAGTGCTACTCTGGTCCCGCCAGCAAAGGAGAAACGACCAGCCTTTTTAATTGTGTATGTGTGTGTGTGTGTGCATTTAGGAGAACAGAGCACGGACCTAATACAGTGCTCTCTTGCAATAAGCCGGCACTGTACAACTGCTTTTTTTTGTTATGGCACTTTGACCACTGATACTAGAATAAATGTTTATGGACAGTGTTTCTCTGGGAGCTGTGTCAGATATACTCATGCTGTCTAGGAGAATGTATGCATCACATATGTAACACCACATGTATAAAATGTCATTAAAAGTGGTCTCCTTATCTTTTGAACTACATGTTATAGATAAAAGAAAAAAAAAATGAAGCAGCATTTTCACAACTGGAATAATGTATGTCCGTTTTGTGCTTTGTATTCTCCAAAATCCCGGACTGAGGGAGGAGAATTTAATGTGGGACTCCTCAATAAATTGTGTTTTTAGATAAAGGTGTGTGTAGTTGTATTTCACATTGACACTTCATCATGGTGGTATCTTAATGGCCTAATGGCTGGTCCATCCAAAATCTGTCCATACAAAATCAAAATGCATCAATTACACAAGGTCACTTTCTGGAGAATGGCTGCTTTTCATGATGCAGACCACGCCCTAAGCTCCAAAGAGGGCTGGGCCAGGATTGTTAATTCTGGCCATGGCTTGCTTATGCTGGAACTGAGTGTGCAGTATATTACATAGCAGTGTATAATATGGGATGAGCGAATCGACTTTGGATGAAACATCCAAAGTCGATTTGCATAATACTTCATTTGAATACTGTACGGAGCGAGCGCTCCGTACAGTATTAGAATGTATTGGCTCTGATGAGCCAAAGTTATTACTTTGCGAAGTCTCTCAAGACTTCGCATAATAACTTCATAAATTAATTTCTACTGTTAAAAAAACATTTCCTTAACTCAAGTTCGGTTCCAAGTGGTACCTTGGTACCGAACCAGAGTTGGGGAAATGGTTTTTTAAATAGCTCTTCTCTGACATCTACTGTATGCCTGCCACTTACTTGATCTGGCTAAGCTTGCATATGTTCTGAATGGGTAGAGGGGAGAAAGCTGCTGCCAGACAATTTATTAAGTGATAGCATTCACTTGAATGGGGTTGTGCTGCAGTTTCCCCCACCGTGGGTGGCTGGGAGCACTATTGTGCAGGGAAAACAGTGAAAGGAGAGGAACCGGCCTCTTAAGGTCCTTTTACACGGGCCGATTATCGGCCGAAAAATCGTTCCTAGGAACGCTAGTGCCGATAATCGGCCCGTGTAAAAGTGGCCCTAATCAGCCGACGAACGAGCAAAACGCTCGTTCGTCGGCTAATTGGATCTTTTGGTTTCTACAAAAGATCCAATCTGTCGGGCGCACATCGGCCTGTGTAAACAGGCGATGTGCGCATGACAGTATGGAGCTTCCGGGCCGCACGAGCGATACAGCGATCACTCGTGCGGCCCGGCGCTCGATTCATCGGGCCGTGTAAAGGCTCCCTGCCCGAGCGCCGATATCGCTGATCGGCGCTCGGGCAGAGAGACACATCGGCCCGTGTAAAAGGGCCTTTAGCCCCATTCTCAGGATTGAGAGGAGTCCCAGCAGTCTACCGCACACAAATCAGAAAGTGATGGCATATCAAAGTGACCTTGCAGTTACTCCCATAAAATATTTTTCAGACTCTTAAAACCACTTGACTAATATGGCATAGGTCCCCATTGTGCAGCCAAAACAGATATGAACACGTGTACTCCACAAGAACTCCAAAGGTGTCCTGTGGTATCTGACACCAAGATGTTAGCAGCAGATACTTTAAATGGGTTTTCTGCTTTCCCCATAACCTATCCTTAGAATAGGTTGTCAATATCAGATCGGTGGGGGTCCGACTCCCATTACCCCCATGGATCAGCTGTATGAAGACAATGCAGCGCTCCTGTGAGTTCTATATTCTCTTCACTGTTATTGTTGACATTGCAACAGTGAGCAGTGTAATAACAGGTCCTTTGTCCCATTGACTTGAATGTTTCAGAGCAATTGTAGTTACGCTTCATCCTATTCAAGTGAATAGGATGGAGGAGCTGTGATTACACCTGCTCGCCATCTACACTGCAACATGAACAGGAGAATGCTTGCTTCATACAGCTGATTGCCGGGGGTGCTGGGAGTCAGACCCCTGGTGATCTTATATTGATGACCTATCCTGAGGAGAGGTCATCAATATGGGGAAAGCAGAAAGCCTGTAAGTTGTGAAGTGGGGCCTCCCTAGAACGGACTTGCTTTTCTAGCACATCCCACATATCCTCTCTCAGATTGAGACCTAGTGAATTTGAACACCTTGATCCCTTTGTCATGTTCCACACACCATTCCTGAACAGTTTTTGCAGTGTGATAGGAAATGTTATCCTGCTGAAAGAGCACACTGCTATTAGGAAATACAGTTGCCATGATGTACTTAGCCTGCAACAATGTTTGGGTATGTGGTACGTGTCCAAGTAACATCAACATAAATGCCAGGACCCAAGGTTTCCCAGCAGATCATGTCACCTTCACCAGCTTGACTTCTTCTCATAGTACATAGGCACTATGCTTTAACTAGATTTCCTAATAAAATGTTTGAGGATTATTTAATTTATTTTTATACTTTCTTTTTTAGAGATATAGTGCAGCTAAAAATGTTGGATGTGGTTAGAAGAGAAAGGAGCACAACACTAGATGAAAGAGGACCCATCGTGACTCTAGTACTCAAAGAGAAATGCCAGATAACATGCAAACAAGCACATTTTTTTCCCCAGCTAACAACACGATTACAAAAGAGATCTCCAAGGGGAAGATGCTGGCATTAGGACAGGCAATATATAGATGACAAACTGGGTGAGTTTGGACCAGTGATCCAGTCAGCAATCCAACGTCTGTTGGATCCTGGCTTTAGAGCTCATCTTACATCATAATCAGAACATTGCTTCCAGTCTACCCATGTGGTCAGAGGCAAGGCCAACTGGTTTAATGGTGGTGGTGGGGATACAGAGACCTGCTCCTCAGAGAAACTGCTCTGTTCACAGGATTCTTCCACTAGACCCCAAAAGTGGCTTTCTAGTAATAAACACTCCTCACTCTGCAAGCATGGGAACATAGGGTCACCTTGTATCTGTTCCTTGAGTTGAAGGCACCATTCCTAGTAATCCTCACTCACTCACTCTCTACTTTCAGTACAGTGCAGCAAAATAACATGAAAATAGACTGGAAATGTTGCCTTCAATTCGATTCTGCAACATTTAAGTCAGTCTGTCATCTCAACTGAGCTCTAGACATATGTTCATTGCTATGCAGTATGAGGTAATCGTTGACAGCTTGCTTTCAAAGGATTTTGCTGATTCCTAGGACCTCAAAAAGAGCTGAGTGGCACACCAGAGCTCAGAAGGCTGGTACACATGCATACAATGGAGCCCTCCATCTGTATGCTCTTGATATCTAGCTAGGGCTCCTCAGTAAGCTTTCACTCTTTCACTGTACTAAAAATATGAAATGGAGATTTATTAGACCATAGACTTGCACATATCAATTATTTATAATCAGAATTATTTGTATTATTGTTATAATGGAGATTTATAACTAGGTAGATAAGAAACAAATGTTTTAACTGTATGATTGTGACTACAATATTCATACTATTTGGCCAAAAGCCTCTAGACACTGATCATAATCATTGAGTTTAAATGGGGTTTTCAAGGATCCATATATTGATGACCAATCCTCAGGGAAGGTCATCAATATCTTATTAGTGGGGTTCTGACTACTGGCACACCACATTCAGCTCTTTGAACAGGCCGTGGTGCTCCAGTGAGCGCTATGGCATCCTCCTAGGTCAGTAATGTCACATTTATTGGACACATGGTGTAGTTGCAGCTCCTTTCTATTCATGTCAATGGTCTTGACCTGCAATACTAAGCACAGCTGGTATACAATGACCCCCACCAATCAGATATTGATGACCTATCCTGAGGACAGGCCATTAATGTAGGAGTCCTGGAAAACCCCAATAAAGCCTCATTCACAATTCAGTGTTTTGATCAGTGATTTCCATCAGTGATTGTTGAGTCAAAACCAGGATTGGAGACTCCACAGACATAAGGTATAAGGGAAAGATCTGCACCTGTTTTTGGCTCAAAATTATGGATTCAAATCACTGACCTAAAGCAGAGGAAACGTGTTCTCTGAAGTGAAGACACCATAATCTGACAGTTTTATCAATTAATCTGCGCCGGGAGAATGCTACCTACTAGAATGCTTAGTGCCTACTGTCAAATTTTGTGGAGGGACTACAGTTGGTTTTCTGGACCATTTCTGCTATTCATAATGGACTAATAACATACGGTAATACTTTCCTTTCCCCATTCCCCTACTGCCATGTAAGTCTGCATCCTGTGGATCTGGCCTGTGATCTGGCCTGGTTCCTGTGGAACTTTGTGGGTGGTGGAATGATGACATTGCCATTGCACTTCTAGAGCAGCTCTTTTTTTGTACTAGCGCTGTGTGTTGGGGGTTTTTACTTGTAAGTAAGGATTTGACAGATACTATCTCTCCTTGGGGAGAGAGCAGCTTATTCAACATGAGGAGTGAACTCTTGTCTCCCAGTCTTCGAACAATGGTGCTTGTAAGACAGGAAGGGGGGAGCAAAGTTGCTCTGGTCTGTCATGTATCCACAACGTTCTTAAAGGGGTTCTCCTGGAATTAAGAAAATGAGAATACTTAAATATTACTTAATTATAAATATATTCCCAAATACTTTTATCCCTACAACTCCACGACGGCATGGTAATGGAGGATGCTCCGCCTCCTGAGGGGCAGGAAACAACTAGATTGGTGCAATAAAAGTGCCTCCTCCACCTGCACACTCCAGTTGTTTCCTGTCCCTTAGGATGGCAGAACGTGGTGCAGTATTTCGCACAGCCTTGGAGGTTTGTTGTCCCAGAGAAATCTGGAGGGCTGTTGCAGGAGTCAGTATGCAGGGCCTACCTGGGTACGTCCTCTGACTCTCTGGCTGACTCTTGGCAGCCCCGGGCTGTTCCCCGACACGTGGCATGTACCGGAGGAATGGGGGCCGGAACGCAGTGCCTGTGATGAGGCCAGGTGGGAGGCGCACGGAGTCACGCGTCGGCGGCCGCGTCTCTTCCGACTGTGACTGGCGCGCGCATCACTTTCGGGGTGGCCGGCGTGCGTGGCGCGGTGAATTTAAAATGGAGGCGGGGGTTTAGGCAGACGCTGTGGTCTGCTGTTTCAGTGACACCTGCCTCCCGTTCCTGCGACCAGCCGGCTTCCCTTCCAGACGATGTCGGATGACCCTAACCGGAGACCTGATGATCCTCCCAGGCCCACCAGCCCGGTAAGCCTCCTCCTAGAGGGAGTAAGATTTTGCTGTCTTATCCACTGTGGGGTTCCTTCTTTCCTCGTCTCATGGTGATGGCTCACTCTCCCTTACTTGCTCTACTTCTAAACTATCTGCTAAAATCCTCTCCTTGCTTCTTAGGGCAAGGAGAGTTCAAGGGGGAAAGAGCCATCTCAGAGGAAGAAGTGTGCTGCCTGCAAGAAGACTCTGCCAACTTCCTATAAAAAGTGGCTATGCCAGAAGTGTACTTCTAAAGTGATTTCTGATGAAACTCCTTCTCTAGTGGAAAGCCTGCGTTCTGTTATCAAAGAAGAAGTAGGCACAGTAGTGGATGCAAAACTAGCCTCAACTACTCGGGGCCCCTCCACTTCCAAATCACTATGTATTGTAGAAAGTGACTGATCCTGATGAGGGCGAAATTTCCTCCACTTCAGATGCTTCAGAGGTGGAGGACTCAGCTGGGCGTCCTCTTTGTTCCATTGAGGATATGGAGTCCCTGCTGAAGAATATTAGATCCACTATGAATCTTGAAGATTCTAAGGAACCATTGTCGGTCCAAGATCAACTGTTCTTGGGCCTTGGAGACAAAAAACGTAGAGTTTTTCCAGTTCATACGAATATAAATAATATGATATTGAATGAATGGAAAGAACCAGAAAAGAGATTGTCTCTAAAATTTTCAAGCGCAAATACCCGTTCGCTGAAGGGGACTCAGCTCTATGGGATAAGGCTCCAAGAGTTGACGCCCCCATCGCCAAAATATCCAAAAAATCTGCCTTGCCCTTCGAGGATATTGGCCTCTTGAAAGAGCCCATGGATAAAAATTGTGAGGCCTCACTTAAAAAAGCATGGGAGTCCACCTCTGCTATATTCCGCCCCAGTATTGCTTCAACATACACTGCTAGAACCTTGACCTTATGGCTGTCACAGTTGGAGGAACACTTGCAGTCGGGAACCTCTAGGGAGGACATTTTATCTACTATTCCGGTTCTGAAACAGGCTGCCAGTTTTCTCTCAGACGCATCTGCAGATACTGTCAAACTTGCTGCAAAATCTGCAGCACTAATTAATGCCTCCCGTAGAGCAGTGTGGCTCAAAACGTGGTCTGGTGACACTGCCTCCAAGAATAGACTTTGCTCTGTCCCTTGTGAAGGCGACCGACTGTTCGGATCTGCATTAGATGACATCTTAGAGAAAGCATCCGACAAAAAAAGGGGATTCCCTATGGAATCGAAGTTTTTTCGTCAAAGACAAAACTCTCGTATTCAGGGACATAATAGATTTGATCAAAGGAAAAAGACCAATAAGATGTGGCAGTCCTCTAACAATAAAAACAAAGGATTCCTGTTTAACTCAGATAGAAGTTCTAAGCAGGCCCCTAAGTGACGCCAGGGTCCCAGTGGGACGAAGATTAGGGGGGTTTTCTCATGCTTGGGAAAGTATTCAGGCCTCCCCCTGGGTTTTTTCTGTAGTTCAAGAGGGCTACAAGCTAGATTTTGTAGACATTCCCCCGGAGACTTTCATGGTAAATCAATTAGGGGTGAATCAAACTGCCCTGGAAGAACAGATAAATCAACTGTTACTCAAAGCAGCGATCCTTCCTGTTCCTCTAAATCAAAGAAAAACAGGATTCTATTCACCAATCTTCCTAGTGAAAAACCCGAATGACTCCTTCAGAGCAATTATAAATCTAAAATCCTTGAATAAATATATTCGCTACGTACGATTCAAAATGGAGACGATAAAATCAACAGTGAATCTCCTCCAAAAGGACTGCTTTATGGTGTCGGTAGACCTGGCCGACGCCTACTACCACATACAGATCCATCCGTTGTTTCAAAAATATCTAAGATTCGCCGTCTGGATCAGGGGGAGAATAGAGCACTATCAGTTTTGTGTCCTTCCCTTCGGCCTGTGTGCAGCACCGAGAATATTTACCAAAGTCATGTCAGACGTGGTGAGCTTCCTTCATCGTGCAGATATAGTCCTAGTTCCATACCTGGACGATTTACTGATTGTAGCGCTGTCAAGGGAAAGTCTCCTGAAAGACCTTCAGTTCACCATAGACACCCTCTCAAAATTGGGTTGGATCTTAAATCTCCAGAAGTCAGTATTAAATCCGAGCCAACAGTGTGTGTTTCTGGGGGTTTCTCTAGACTCGGTCCAAATGTCCTCGTTCCTCCCAGTCCCAAAACAGGAAGATTTAATTACAAGGGTACGGGTCTTCAGACGAGCATCGTCGCTAACCATCAGAGAAATAATGACTATTTTAGGTCTGATGTCATCAACAATACCCTCTGTGAAATGGGCTCAGGCTCACTCAAGAGGACTTCAGTCCTTTCTCCTGGATACTTGGGACAAAAAACAAGCTTCTCTCAACAGAAGAGTGTCCCTACCCTCCAAGGTAAAGACCTCCTTGAGCTGGTGGATCTCTCAAAAAAACCTCTCGGTAGGGTTAGAGTGGCGTCAGTCAGATCTGGCAGTGCTAACTACAGACGCGAGTCAGTCAGGATGGGGGGCCCATCTGGCGAACCTGTCCAAGCAGGGACCTTGGTCTCCTTTCCTCTCAAAAGCATCATCCAACCTAAGAGAGTTGTCAGCAGTCTGGCAAGCTCTAAAAGCCTTCTCCCCGGTCTTAAGTCAAAGACATGTGAGAGTCCTATCGGACAATTCAACAACTGTTGCTTATATAAACAGGCAAGGAAGAACGAGGAGTCAGTCACTCTCGTGGATGTCAGGGAAGATATTCCGATGGGCAGAGCTGAACCTGACCTCCCTGTCTGCAGTACATATAAAAGGGGCCCAGAACGAGATGGCAGATTTCCTCAGCAGACAAAGGTTAAGAGAAGGAGAATGGAGTCTGAATGACAAAATCTTCAGAGAAATATGTATGAAGTGGGGGTCTCCAGCCATCGACCTGTTTGCTTCCAGAGTCAACAAAAAAGTGAAGACGTTTTTTTCCCTTTCTCGTCTAGACCATCCAGCTCGTGTGGACGCCCTGGCAGGTCGTTGGCCAAAAGTCCTACTTTATGCATTCCCACCCTTCTTCCTCCTCCCGAAGGTAATCGCCAAAGCGATCGAGGAACGAGCGAATCTGATTCTGATCGCCCCCTTTTGGTCTCGGAGAGCCTGGTTTCCGATTCTAAAAGCACATTCCAAAGACGAATTTTGGATACTTCCGAAGATCCGGGAGCTTCTACATCAAGGCCTGATAATCCATCCGGACGCTCCACGTCTCAGATTGACAGCCTGGAGACTGAGAGGGCAATCCTAAAAGAGAAAGGCCTTTCCAGTAAGGTGGTGGAGACTCTCCTTCACAGCAGGAAACAGGTAACTTCGAAGATATATCAAAGAACCTGGAACTGTTTTTTAAAAGCGGTTTCGGACAAATGGGATCCATCGAGGTCTCCTAATATTTCACTTATCCTGGATTTCTTACAATCTGGGTTAGATAAAGGGCTGAGGGTAAGTACACTTAAGGTACAAATTGCTGCTTTAAGTGCTTTTATGGGTACCAGGTTGGCTGAATTGGACCTGGTCAAGAGGTTCATTAAAGGGGCATCTAGAATTAGGCCGACATCTAGACCCACGTTTCCGCAGTGGGACCTAAATCTAGTTTTGTCGGGTTTAACTAAATCTCCTTTTGTCTCACCACAACAAGTTTCGGTAAAACATCTCTCCTTAAAAGCAGCCTTTCTTCTGGCAATCACTATGGCCAGAAGAGTTGGAGAGATTCAAGCTTTTTCCATTGCTCCTCCCTACTTTTCAGTTTTCAAGGATAAAATCATTTTGAAACATTCTCCGGAATTCCTTCCCAAAGTCTATTCAAAATTTCATTATCAAAAAGAAATCGCTCTTCCATCTTTTTGTCCACAGGCTACTACTGAGAAGGAAAGAGATTTCGCCAATCTGGATTTGAGGAAGTGTGTGTTAAACTACCTTGACGAGACAAAAAGTTTCAGGAAGACGGACCAGTTGCTTGTCCAATTCCAGGGGCCAAACAAAGGAAAGGCTGCCACTAAGGCAACTATAGCCCGTTGGATTAGAGACTGCATCTCTCTATGTTATGCTGAAAGAGGACTTTCTCCTCCCCTAAAAATCAAGGCCCATTCTACGAGGGCTATGGCAACATCATGGGCAGAACAAGCCCATGCCTCGCTGGAGGAGATATGTCAGGCCGCTACGTGGTCTACTCCCAGTACCTTCTTTAGGCATTATAAGTTGGACTTTCTTTCTAGCAAAGATCTGTCATTTGGTAGGAAGGTATTATCGGCAGTAGTCCCGCCCTAGTATGATTTTTTTTCTCTGTAAATCCTCCATTACCATGCCGTTGTGGAGGTGTAGGGATAAAACGTTAATTACTCTTACCGGTAATTTCCTTTTCCTTTAACCTCCACGATGGCATGGGGTTGCCCCCCCCCCCCCCCCCGTGAAATTATGTATTTTCTTTCTGTATCGCATATATTGGTTGATATGTATTTTTGTTGTTAAATAAATGGTAAACTTCATCCTTGAGTTCTAGGTTATTAACTGGAGTGTGCAGGTGGAGGAGGCACTTTTATTGCACCAATCTAGTTGTTTCCTGCCCCTCAGGAGGCGGAGCATCCTCCATTACCATGCCGTCATGGAGGTTAAAGGAAAAGGAAATTACCGGTAAGAGTAATTAACGTTTTCATTAGTTATAATGGCTCATTGTGTCTGGGGAGCAATCATTAAGAGAAACAAAATGGCCACCATCCCACTAGTACACACAAAACCTGTCCTAATCACACAGGAGGACAAGTTACTTCACAACACTGAGGTAGAGAGCTGCCTCCTCCTCCTCTCTGCTCTGCTTGTCAGAGGTTATGATCCTGAATACAATTTAACATCATCTTCAGCTGAATGTTTGTGGGAATGGAGTTCATGAGGAGACATGAAGTACAGAGAGAACAGACTGTGGTAATGGAGACTTCACACAAATGCTAATGCTTATTACCCACATCTGCTCATGAACTCCATTCCTACAGATTGAGCTGAAGATCGTATCATCTGTATTCAGGATCATAATCCCTGACAAGCAGAGAGGAGGATGAAGCAGCTCTTTACCTCAGTGTTGTTAAGTAAGGCCTCTTTCACACTAGCGGCAGCACGGATCCGGCACCTAAAGGGTGCCGACGGATCCGTACTGCTGCTGATACATGTGTGGAGCCGGAGCAGCGGTCCGGCCCCACACATGTTGACATAGACATTGGGACAAGACACAGACAAACATACATACACACACACATACATACTCCAGCCAGGGATGCCGACAGCACGTCTTCACGCGCCTCCTGCGCGCAGTGATGACGATTCCCCACAGCGCCCTCTGCTGGGCACAGTGGGGAAACGTCATACCTGCGCGCAGGAGGCGCGTGAAGACATGCTGCCGGCGTCCCTGGCTGGAGTATGTGAGTATGTATGTGTTTGTGTGTATGTATGTATGTATGTCTGTCTGTATGTATCTCTGTAGCCGGATCCGGAATGACCCCCCATTGCAAGTCAATGGAGGACAGATCCGGATTACTGGTGTGTCACACCAAACGGATCCGTCCCCATTGACTTGCATTGGGGGTCATTTCGGATCCGTCTTGGTGCAGATGCCTGGACCGGAGAGCAAACCACAGCATGCTGCGGTTTGTTCTCCGTTCTGAAGACGGAACGGAATGCTTTCAGGAGCATTCCGTTGTCTTCAGTTCAGTTTTGTCCCCATTGACAATGAATGGGGACAAAACTGAAGCGTTTTTTTCCGGTATTGAGCCCCTATGACGGAGCTCAATACCGGAATAAAGAAACGCTAGTGTGAAAGTAGCATAACTTGTCCTCCTGTATGATTAGGATAGGTTTTCTGTGTACTAATAGGATGGTGGCCATTTTGTTTCTCCTAATCATTTCTCCCCAGACAAAAAGGGCCATTATAACTAATGAAAAGTATTTGGGAATATATTTATAATGAAGTAATATTTAAGTATTTCTATTTTCTTAATTCCCGGAGCACACCTTTAAATGATAATGTGTTTATATATTGTGCACCTGATATGGTACATAAAGTACTGATTTTACCCATGCTCTTTATGAAGTAAATGCTCTAAAACAAAATAAAAAACGCACTAGTGACCTCTTCAATCCCCGCTAATCCAGTGTGAGTGCATCGGTGGTGTCCCTGTTTACAAGCGTCTGGCATGTGACCTGATGTTTTTATTTATTTTTATTTTCCTTTAGGTTATCCAAGCTGTATAATGAAGTAATGAATGGCTAGTTTAGCACTATATTGCCATCTACTGGTCACATGTCATACATCAGTAGCTAACCTGGGAATGTTAGGGCTTAACGTTTTGAAGAGATCTTTTTCCTAAATACAGACTTCCCGGATCACATCTTCTAAATAAATACAGACCCCAGACCTTTCCCCATCCATGCACTCCTCTTCACTCCAAGGCATCATTACAGGCAACTGGTGCAGACAAATTGAAATTAACAGTGCTCAAGGCCACCTGATATTGCAAGTTTTCTTCATGTCTCACAGGATTTGGAGGAGTCTTGTGTGTTTAAAGCAGACTGGAATTTCAAAATGTTATGTTCAAGCTCTTTTAAAGAAATACAAAGAAAAGGGCAATGTTGAGGACTGTACATGCAGTGGTCAGCAAATGAAAGATACATCATGTTTTTTTTATTTTGAGATCAGAAGATGTCCAATAGTACCATCAGCTTGAAACTCGCAGAAACCAGTAAACCCATATACTTTTCTGGCCAGGAGTGGTCTTCATGGAAGAAATGCAGCAGAAAAACCATGCCGTACATTTGACCTGGAAACAAGGCCAAGTGTCTCAACTATTGATGAAAACATAGAAAGTGAGGTGCAGAAAAATGCCAGCAAGTGTTCTGTACTGATGAGTCAAAAGTTGAAATATTTGGATGTAACAGAAGGCAGTTTGCCAACTGAATGGTACAATAATTTGTGTCTGCAGGCACCAGTGAAGCATGTGGAGGTTCCTTGCAAAATATAGGGCTGCAATTCAGCAAATGGAATTGGAGATTTTCAGGGTTAATGGTGTTCTCAATGCTTCATCATGCAATACCATCATTATGCAGCATTGACCCCAAATATACAGCCAATGTCATTAAGAAGTATCTTCAATGTAAAGGAGAACAAAGAGTGATGGAACATCCTCCTTGTGGATCAGTCAGAGTTAACACCTTGACTCAACCACTTTAGGTTACTAATAGATGGACCTGGTTAGCAGGTTAGTACAGAGTCTATGCCAGGGATGGCCAACCTGAGGCTCTCCAGCTGTTGCAAAACTACAACTCCCAGCATGCCCAGTCTGCCTACAGCTATCAGCCTACAGCAGGACATGGTGGGAGTTATAGTTTTACAACAGCTGTAGATACATTGTAGGGGCCCACTACAATCCACTCCGGGCTACCTCCTGCCATAGGTGGGATAGCAGTTGTGTGGTCTGCCTGTATTTGCGCTATGCCACTGCATATGTATATATGGTGTATTTATGTGTGTGTAAAATATATATAGGGTATTTTTGTGTATGTAACATTATGTATGAGTGTGCTGCGTATACGGTATTTTGCGCTTTATAAGACACACCCCATATTTTAGAGTAGGAAAATAAGAAAAAAATATTTTTCATCAGATCCTCATATCAGGACATCACATCAGACCCCCATATCAGACCTCAGATCAGCCCACTCAGCCCCCATCAGACCTCAGATCAGCCCACTCAGCCCCCATCAGACCTCAGATCAGCTTACTCAGCCCCCATCAGACCTCGATCAGCTCACTCAGCCCCCATCAGACCTCAGATCAGACCTCAAATCAGCCCCCATCAAACCTCAGATCAGCCCACTTAGCCCCGATCAGACCTCAAATCAGCCCCCATCAGAGCTCAGATCAGCCCATTCAACCCCCATCAGACCTCAGATCAGCCCACTCAGCCCCATAAAACTAAAATAAAAAAAACTCTTACCCTCCTGCGCCACGGCTCCGCTCCAGGTTCCGCGCTCCTTCTCTTCTCCTGCTGGAGCTGCACTGTCACCTGACTGCATGCAGTCAGTGCACTGTATGGGGTCAGGACAGTGCAGCACCGCCAGGAGCGGAGCCGCAGCACAGTAGGGTGTGTATCTGAAGCGCTTACCCTGCTTCTTCCCCGCTCCCAGCACCAAATGAATACTAGTGAGCGCTTCCATAATAGAAGCGCGTTTACATAGTAACATAGTTTATAAGGCCGAAAAAAGACATCTGTCCATCCAGTTCGGCCTGTTTTCCTACAAGTTGATCCAGAGGAAGGCAAAAAAAAAACCCTGTGAGGTAGAAGACAATTTTCCCCCACTTTAGGGAGGGGGGCGCGGCTCCGGGTCCAGTGCCTCTGGGAGGCCCAGCAGGGATGGCCTTAGTACAATCAGGCGAATACAAGTGAGCACTTCCATTATGCAGCGTCAGGTCATAGTGTGCACGCGCCAGGGAAGAGAGTGGAGCGCCGGACCGGAGGGCAGCTGCAGCGCAGGACAGGTAAGAAAGGTTTTTATTTTAACTTTATGTGGCTGGGTGGGCTGATCTGAGGTCTGATGGGGGCACATTCTGCTGATCCGAGGTCTGATGGAGGCACATTCTGTTAATCTGAGGTCTGATGGGGGCACATTCTGTTGATCTGAGGTCTGATGGGGGCACATTCTGTTGATCTGAGGTCTGATGGGGGCACAGTAGGCTGATCTGAGGTCTGATGGCGGCACAATATGCTGATATGGGGTCTGATGTGGGTACATTCTGTTGATCTGAGGTCTGATGGGGGCACATTCTGCTGATCTGAGGTCTGATGGGGGCACATTAAGCTGATCTGAGGTCTGATGGGGGCACATTCTGTTGATCTGAGGTCTGATGAGGGCACATTCTGCTAATCTGAGGTCTGATGGGGGCACATTCTGCTAATCTAAGGTCTGATGGGAGCACATTCTGATGATCTGAGATCTGATGGGGGCACAATACGCTGATCTGAGGTCTGATGGGGGCAGGGGACTGTTAGTTTAGTGATGTAAAAACTGGGGACAGGTTTCCTTTAACATAGGAGTCCCCTTGTTTTTTACTCCTATTACTCCTATATTTTACTGCATTATGTGGTAGAGCATTTAGACTAGGGTATTTAGAAAGTCTATTGTACTGTACTTAACAGCATAGGTGATCTAGCAGTTTATACAGTCATCTTTGTAATACAATATTATAACCACAACTAGTAGTATGTGCCTGTGAAGTTGGAAACGTGTGTTTGGGAAGCCACTAAGTGGGGGGCCCACTCAAGTATGTTTCGCCCCCCCCCCCCCATGCTGAACCTCTAGCTACGCCTCTGGTTCAGGGTGATGAGCTGTGTTGTTTTAACGCCAAACATATCATTTTGCATTGTTTCCAAAAAGTTTGATTTTGATTTCATCTGACCAGAGCACCTTCTTCCACATGTTTGGTGTGTCTCCCAGGTGGCTTGTGGCAAACTGTAAACAAGACTTTTTATGGATATCTTTGAGAAATGTTTTTTTCTTGCCACTCTTCCATAAAGGCCAGATTTGTGAAGTGTTCGACTGTTGGACAGACTCTCCCACCTCAGCTGTAGATCTCTGCAGTTCATCCAGAGTGATCATGGGCCTTTTGGCTGCATCTCTGATCAGTCTTCTCCTTGTTTGAGATGAACGTTTAGAGGGATGGCCGGGTCTTGGTAGATTTGCAGTGGTCTGATACTCCTTCCATTTCAATATGATCGCTTGCACAGTGCTCCTAGGGATGTTTAAAGCTTGGGAAATCTTTTGGTATCCAAATCCGGCTTTAAACTTCTCCACAACAGTATCACGGACCTGCCTGGTGTGTTCCTTGGTCTTCATGATGCAGAACCCTGAGACTATCACAGAGCAGGTGCATTTATATGGAGACTTGATTACACACAGGTGGATTCTATTTATCTTCATCAGTCATTTAGGACAACATTGGATCATTCAGAGATCCTCAATGAACTTCTGGAGTGAGTTTTCTGAACTGAAAGTAAATGGGCCAAATAATTTTGCACGTCCAACTTTTCAGTTTTATTATTACAAAAAAAGTTTAAATGATCCAATAAATTTCGTTCCACTTCACAATTGTGACCCACTTGTTGTTGATTCTTCACCAAAAATTTAAAATGTTATATCTTTTTGTTTGAAGCCTGAAATGTGGCAAAAGGTTGAAAAGTTCCAGAGGACCGAATACTTTCGCAAGGCACTGTATATAACTCCATTTGTGTTTGTCTCCCTTATATTTCCTGTTAATGGTACTGTGAGTACCGTGTACTTCTATTTTAATGCTTATTTATGTGTCTATAGCATATATGATGATGCATGTGTATTGGCAGCTACCCAATGCTGAGAAAGACAGACAAAAGGCTGCCTTTAACACATGAATGGTCCTGCATTTCCTGGTCACTCCACTGCCTTGTCAATGTTCCAACTATGTCTGGGGAAGATGAATTTTGCTAATTTACCTAGACGACGTCACCTTTTAAGCCACCTTCACCTGGAGAGATTAAAGCTGGTACTGACCAGGCTGGAGCAGCACGAGCTGAAGATGAAACTCAGGAAATGTCATCTGTTTATGAAAGGTATTAAGTGCCTGGTACATGGGAACTCAGCCTTATAAAGCGAGAGTTAAGATGTTCCAGGAGTTTAGAGATGAAGGGGAGGTTAGAAGCAGGTCAGTAGTTAGCAACACAGGTCGGGTCAAGATGGCCTGCAAAGTAGCAGGAGAAGGTTGGGTCCTCAGGTTTCAGAGATTAACAGCTTCTGTCTTCCCTGTTGCAGCTTACACATTAAGTGATGTACAGTGAATAGAGCCAGTGGCAATGCTGCTGCCTCTATGGGCCTCGCTGGGTGTCTCTCGGTATAGCACTTCCAGATCAGCTTTGCCAGTGACTAAAGTCAGCGTATGGCAGGGCAAGGGGGAAACCAAGACCGGCCTAAAATAAACACAAAAATAAGTTTAAAAGAAAAAGATACAATTATTACTAAAAACAAATTTTTTTTTTTTTTTCAGATTCTGTCCCTCAACATCGTACAACCAAATCTATTAACAGATTAACCCAATTAGACAGGGTGCAGGGAAGAAAATAAATGAGAAAAGCGGAGGAAAGACAGCCAGCAGCTATACCATTGCATACCTCCCACCTTTTGAAAATTGCGAAGAGGGACAATGTGTGCAGTGCACATCACGGCAGTTTTTTTTCATACTAGGCCACATCTCTAAGTCGACCCAAAGCATGTACTGGAGCCCCTGTGGCAATTTTTTTCTTGTGTTTCAATGTCCATATAAATATTAACACATAAATCATCAGATTATAGATATTTTAAGGTCCAAATTGCACCAAATAATGAATTTCTGGTCTAATACACATGTAGAAACCATACAAACACTTTAGTAAGGAGCAATTTAGTAAATTTATTAATACACATTTATGCATTAATTCCTCAGGTCTAAAAGAGGGACATTTAAGCAGGGGTGTAGCTAAAGGCTCATGGGCCCTGGTGCAAGAGTTCAGCTTGGGCCCCCCTTCCCTTAGTGCTCTGTGTGTCTTCTTATGCAGCACATGGGTCTTTGGGCCCCCTCAGGCTCCTGGGCCTGGTAGCAACTGCTACCTCTGCACTCCCTATAGTTACGCCCCTGCATTTAAGGCTCAATGAGGGACAGAGAGACTTGGGTCAAAAAGAGGGACTGTCCCTCCAAAAGAGGGACACTTGGGAGGTATGCCATTGTGTGGCACAGTTTATCCATCCTAATAAAACCAATTCATCCACCTTTCACTTCATCTTATATGGGGGATATCTTTTGCTCCGAACTATAAACCTATACACATACCTCCCAACCATCCCAGATCAAGAGGGACAGTCCCAGAATTCAATGGCTGTCCCGTGGTACTGGAACAGCTGAAGTATGTCCTGCTCTCAGCTGTCTCTGCCTACATAGGACACAAAGATGATTACTTCACCATTCAGCTCATCTGCCCGCCCTCCCCAGCAGGCATGATGCAGTCACACATCCCACTGCTGGGCTGTGTAAGAAAAGCGTGCAGGCCCAGGTATCAGCCCAGAAGTGCGATGTGCGACCACATCGTGCTGCTGCTGCTGAGGAGCACTGGATGAGCTCTAATGATCATTGGGGGAACCAGGTGAGTATTTACAGTTTTTTTTACTTTATTACAAAAGGGGGAGGGGGCACTACTGAAAGAGGCACAATGTAGACGCATAACTACTGTGAAGGGTGCACATGTGGGCATAACTACTGTGGGGCACAATGTGAGTTAACTAGTTTGAATGATCATGAGGGGGCATGATTTGGGCATTACTACTGTGAAGGGGACACAATGAATGAAACTTTGTGGTGGCACAAAGGGGGAATAATTACTATGTGTGGGCCTTAAGTGGAATGGGTGGGATTGGGTGTGTGTTGTTGGGCTGAGTTAGGGATGCGACTTAGTGTGAAAAAATTTGCCACGTCATGCTTTGATTTTCAAAAGTTGGGAGGTATATGTTTTGTTACATTTCACCTTTCTGTTTGTGAATGAGGGTTTATTCATTGAACCTTACAGCACCCAGGATGTTAACGCCATCTTGCTCGGTGCACACGTAATAGGCTGTGTGGTGCTGATTAGCCCTACTACATATGTTTGGCTGTGTGTAGCACCTCTTGTCTTTACAAAAGATTGTTACAAGATCTGTCAGGTCACTCTGCCTGCTGGAACATGTACTAGAGCTAGAGATGAGCGAATCATCAAAAATTCGCTTCGGCGAATAAGCGACGAATTTATGACAAGATTTGTTCTTAACGCGAATTTATTCAGTCGAATTTGCGTTAAAAAATAATCGTTGTTTTGCGAACATTACTGCACAAATTACGAACATACAGTCTAAGCGTTGTTAAAAGTACGCTACTGAACTGAATGCATAAGCATTAGCGTAAAAAGTGCGTACGAATCCTTAGCGTACTGTTGCGTCATACGCACGTAC
This sequence comes from Rhinella marina, assembly GCA_900303285.1. Lineage (NCBI taxonomy): Eukaryota > Metazoa > Chordata > Amphibia > Anura > Bufonidae > Rhinella > Rhinella marina. Next base: position 361,632 of record ONZH01017199.1, read on the forward strand.
GCACGAGGCTAGGCCGCAGCATACAGTCCTCAGCAGGGGCAGTCCATATGAGGTAGAAAAGTACTAGCCATCTGGCTAAGTGCATAATTTACTAAAAACACCATACAATAAGTGCATAATAGGACACATTGCAGTAGCTGAAAAAGCATACACACAATAGGCTAAAGTGCTTGAACGTTGCTGAACCTATAAAAACATTATTGCTAAAATACTGCAAAGACATAATTATGCAAACATTTTAGTGCACTTAATTTCACATTTGCAAGCATAATAGGCTCAGATATACGTTTGAGTCTCTCCTCATGGCTGCTTGGCATAAAACACTGGAACACAGTCCAAAACTCAATTGTAATCCACGTGAGGTAATTTTGTAATCCAAACAGGTAACGTGTAATCCACATGGATAATATAAAATAGCAGCAAATAGAGAACCCTTTTTGCAAAGCGGGCTCCCAAATAACCTGAGAAGGGGGGAAAAGGGAAAATAGGCACACTTAGGCACAACAGGGAATTTTCTGCAGAATGGGGGTGAGGAAATCCTGACAAGCCATGTCTATCTGGGTGAGAGTCAATTATGGGGCAATAAAAACAACATAAACTAAAATCAAGTGCCAACTAGCTCTCACGCGTCAGGTGCAGTCCATGTTGTGGCTCCCATAGGTCCTCCAGAGGTGTCCTTTAAATCAAGCCAGACTGAAAGCCAGTAGAGTGGTTCCTCAGATGAGGGACCTGAAGTCCTCCTCGCTGGAACTGCTACTGAATGACATCAGAGGACACTCCTGCCTCCTGTAGGCCAAGCTGGCTGCCGTGGTTGAGCTCCACTGCCCTCTTCTGCCAGAAGTCGGACTTGACCGGGTCCAGGTGGTGGTCACACTGGCAAGCGCTGCAGCCACTTGTGCCTTCACTTTTCCAGATACTCCTGCTGGGACAGCAGGGGTAAGGACTTCTGGCTGCAGCGGTTGAGGCAAGGTTGCACCCAGGGAAGAACCCCAAGTCCCCTGGCTGCTGTTGACTTCATTTTCCAGGGCAGTTGGTACTGGATCACCGTGGACTGAAGAGTAAAAGATGATGTCGCCAGCTGACCCAGCTGAAAGGACTGTGATGTGCTGGTAGTGGCAATCCAGGGATCAGAGGCTCCAGCTGTGGCTTCTTCCTGAAACGGAGGGTGCCATCTGGTGACTCCTATAGGCAGCCCACGCGTCCTTTGCCTGGTGGTTCCTCCAGCCAAACTTCTGGTGCTGATGCAGGTACCAAGGGCTTAGACAATAAGGTAACCCCGATAGCAAAGGGGCCTTTCAGGGATGCCATTGGGGTATATTCCACCTGATCCACCGCGTACAGGCTATGACAGGGTTGGGGCAGTTACAGCCGTTTCACTGACCTACGGCCCACAAAGTACTCCTTGCCGTCCTCATCGTCCACAAGGAAGCCACAGCCTCGCTCCACTGAAAACCATAGGACAGTTCTCCTACGCCGCTCCAGTGTAGGGTCTCCTGGCCTCGGATGGTCCAATACTTTAATGACCCAGTCCTCCACCGCATTCTTATAGTCTCATAGGGTCTGGGCATGGGCCATCACTGATGCAGGCACAATGGGATTCTGCCGCATGGAAGGTGTTGTTGTTCTCAGCCGGCGCGGCGGACTTTGAGTCAAGACCCAGTAGGATTCTCTTGGCCAATTGTGACACTGTGATCTCCTCTGAACTGGATGGTGGTTTGAGTAACTCGCTACCAAACACCATCACTCCCCACTTTGGTCTCAGTTGCTTCGCCATGCTGTGGTATCTTGTTCACCGCTGGCTTGAACTGGAGAGGAGGGTGGAGTAATGAGGGAGGAGTCTTCACTCCCTATATGTGCAAATAGTTAGTTCCCGTTGGGCGGGGCTGGTTTTTCCCGCTTCTGAGGGGGGGGCGTATCTTCACTTTCCTGCCCTTCAGGGGGCATATCGTCATTTTCCCGCTTCTGGGGGCCCGGGGGGGGGGGGGGGCAAAAAGAATGCGTACATAGCGTACGTAGTTTTAGCCTTCAAAATTTTAAGAACATTTACGAATAATACGAAGCGAATCTGAATAAATCAGGATTCGCTTCGGAGTAGGAAAAATGGAGGATTCAATACGAATCTACAAAGCGTCGAATAGATTCGCTCATCTCTAACCAGAGCTATAATCTGTCTGTCATCTAACCTAACAAGTATTTGTGACCTTGATCTTGTTTGTCGCCTGTATTTTGACCTAGTTGTGTCTGCCCTGGGCTATCCTTGGACTTGCATCTACCCTGTCTACCTGACCTCAGCTTGGTTCTGTCTGTGCGCTTAGCGTGTTCCGATGGTACTTTGCACTGGTGTCTCTGACCTCATGGGTCAACTGCCAACTATATTATCGGGACTATTCCAAGAGGTAGCAGCCTGGTGGCTCTCCTGCAGCAAAGACCAGGTCCCGATATCTGGGTTAAAGGTTGAAAACCAGGAGACCGCCAGAACAACATCCTCAGAAATAGCCCAACGTCAAACTGGTTAGTTGGCAAAGTGGTTCCACAACCATTGTCCATAACACCTATCATATTGGTAGAATGTATTAACCCTTAGGAATTTCTGCAATATCTGGGGGTTCATTTGACTTTCAATTCTCAATGATTGAACAGCGAGCAGCATCTAGGATGTGTGCCACAACCCAGCATCCCTCCCTTGGAATCCACTCCATTTCTAAATTCAATAATGTGATTTCTGGTTTTGGTACCACTCTGCATTTAACCACTTGTGAGATCAACTTAAATATCCCCTCCCAGAAGCTTTTCATTTTTACACGATTCCAGAGCATGTGGAACAAATCACCCAATTCCCCACAGTCCTTCCAGCCGTTTGTGTAGGGGTAAGATATACCCTCATATGACTTTTCTTCACCATAGCAATGTGGTTAATGCAAGAAGTATTTTTACAAATCAAACTTTTTACTGTATTACTTTCGTGTGTATTCCTTCTCAATATCCCTTTACCATTCATTCATATATGGAAACTTGGGATCTGGACACCCTTAATATAGCATGCCATACATCAGAGAAGGCCCGCCTTCTTTAGCTCAGTAGACGAGTAAAATTAAACAATGTGAGAATAGGAATTATTCCACCTACGCAGGTTACTAAGAAAATGGTATTTTGTTATCATTCTGTTTAGTCTCCTCAGTATTAAAAAAAATCAACCCCCAAGCATTTGAGTGACTCTCAGTTTTAACACTCAAAGGCAATGTGTTTGGACCATACAGATGTTCCAAAATACTGATCCCAATATTTCTCCATACCTGACTATTCCAATCACTCCTTAAAACATTAAAAAGGGCTAGGTTGAAGTCACTTAGCTGAACCCTTATGAAATTGATATTTGGCTTTACACGCAGAAATTCCTTACAGGCACTGAATGTTTCAGCCACAGTATCAAGCAGGCGTAGCAGGTTGGAAGGTTCAGTAGTTGTTTCCATGTCCAGTACTTTGGTAGCTTCTTGCAGTTGCACCCAGAGGCTTTGTTGGATCACTACCCAACAATATTTATCTCGAGGCTATTAGGTAATCCTTTATATTCTGAGATCCCAGGCCTTCTTCTTCATTAATGTCTAAAAATCCTTCTTGAAACTCTCATGTGTCCCCACATAAAGTGTGATAATGCGGCTTGGAACTGAAAATTAAGTTCCATAGGAAACACAATGCAAGCCAGAAAACATAAGTATCTGGTCCCTGGACAACACTCCTTCAGCAAAAATCAAAGAATAATGTCCCCAAGGCTGGGGAAGAGTGTATAATCAAATAAAATATAGCTTTTAATAAATATGCATTAAAAATCAAGGTCAGCGCCAACAAACACAAAACAGCAAAATAACAATGCAGAAGTCTCACTAATGGTAGCCAGACTAAATCAAACACTGTCAACTATAATAGTAAATTGGAACAGTCTTACCCCATATATAATATTAGACTAGTGTAACCCTACCTACCTATACAGAGCACCCGCCCCGAAAGAGGCGACCCCGTCCGGATACCTGTCCCTACGGACGGCAAAGTCCCTAAGCTCAATTATGTGTGTCCACTCCCGACATGACACATTCCTGTTAAATAACTCTTCAGGGGACTGAGTAAGCAAAGCAAAAAACCATCAAATAGGAGATGGCCTTTCAAAGAAGGAAAAACTAAATGGCCGAAAAATCAATAAATAAACCTTTCACCATTCCAGTGGGAACAGGAATAATTGGCAATATCCATAATAGCCTTCCAGTGGGAAGGAAAAAAGGAGGGGTTAGTATGAATAGCCAGTTGATAAAACCCTTGGTGCAGGTAATTGTGCCCCTAAAATCAACAGGGGGGCGCCATCAGCAGGGGGGTGCACCTGGCAGGAACAACGAGGTGTGTGTACTGGCGCGTTTAAATCAGCGTGTAAATGCGCGCATCTGCCGGTCCATCCCGCCCTCCCGATCACGTGACCGGAGTCTGACGTCAAGTGTTGACGTCCCGGTCACGTGACAGGAGGGAAGGCGCACTTCAAAGTCCTCAATGCAGCCAAGATTGAATGGATCGTCCTAGCGTTCCTGGTAACCACCTCCACGTCGGAGGTATAGTGTAAATATAGGGGGCATTTCTTGGTGGTTCCCCTGTTTCAACAGGCTGTGCATTAATCAATTGTCGACATCAAATGAAACACTGAGTCAAAAAAATATATTGTCATCAACAATGAATGTAAATCATAGATGATAAATATATAAAATAAATATCAATAGTCCCCATCAGACATTAAAGATATATTAGTCGATGAAAACACATGAAAGGTTGTGGCAGTCCATCGCCACTTCATGTTATATAACTGTCAAATATCTGCTGGAAATGGAAGCAACACTAGAGCATTATAGCACTCAAAGTCATGGGAGATCTAAAAGCTGTCCAATGAGTAAGTGGATTGAGGCCAGTTGCACAAGCCAATAGACATGAAGGGCTGGTTGCCATACCACCGCTCAGTGGGTAAGGGAACTAATGGATACCTTAATAAAGACCCAAGAAGACCCGAGATGTAGAGATAGTTGGGGTTTTTAGACAAAGCAACTAAAACTTAGTCGTTCATTTAATCCGAGTGGGGCCGTGGTCCTCAGGTAGAAGATCCACCTTGCTTCTCGTTGGAGAAGCATCCGGTCTCAGTCCCCACCCCTTGCTGGTGGTTTGACCAGGTCAATACCCATAAATCTCACCCTGGTATATCCAGTATGGTATTGTTGGATGTGTTTAGAGATCGGGGTATCCTTTTTATGTAAAATGTCATTAAGGTGTTCCCCCACCCTTCACAGAAATTCTCGGATGGTCTTCCCGATGTATTCAAGACCACATTCACAGACAAGGCGGTATATTACACCCCGTGATTTACAATTAATAAAGTGTCGTATCTGGTATTCCTTCTCAGTAACATGGCTAGTGAAGGATTTAGTGGTCTGAATATGATTGCAAGCAATACAGCCGCTGCATCGGTAACAGCCGGAAGTACGAATTGGAAGCCAAGATGTACGTCTTACAACTGATGTAAAATGGCTACGCACTAGCTTGTCTCTGAGGCTCTGACCCCGTCGATAGGTAATGTGAGGAAAGTCACCTAGCACATCACTCAAGTCCGGGTCTAATTTCAGAATGTCCCAATGGTTATTAAAGGTTTGGCGAACTTGCTTAGCTTCTTTATCAAAAGGGCTATCACAAGGTCACCACTTGGCTTAGGAGTCAAAAGGGAGGATCTGTTTTGAGACAATGCTGTTTTGAAAGCAGGTCTCAAAACCTTGTCAGGATATCCTCTTTGGAGAAAACGCTGCCTCAGATCGCTTGCCTGTTTGATGAAGTCATGTTTAGTTGAACAGTTTCTTCTCAGGCGCAAATATTGGCCTCTAGGGATCGCCCTCCTGAGGGGGGCTGGATGACTGCTTTCCCACCTCAGGAGGGAGTTAGTAGAGTTTGGTTTCCTATAGACAACTGTGTCAAGTTCCCCTCTCTTGCCCTTAGTGATGCGAACATCTCTCTGCCATAATGATTTCAAGGGTAATTTCGGGGAATGGGGTAAGACTGTTCCAATTTACTATTATAGTGGACAGTGTTTTATATAGTCTGGCTACCATTAGTGAGACTTCTGCATTGTTATTTTGCTGTTTTGTGTTTGTTGGCACTGACCTTGATTTTTAATGCATATTTATTAAAAGCTATATTTTATTTGATTATACACTTTTTCCAAGCCTTGGGGACATTATTCTTTGAAAATTAAAGAGGACCTTTCACCACTCCTGACATGCCTGTTTTAATAGCTCCATGCATTCCCCGCGTACTAACAATTCTGGAACATCTATTCTTATGGCTCTATGTTGTGTCATTCCTTTATTATTTGCACTAGAAGTTATGAATGAATTGCTATTTGCCTTCAGTAAAGGAACAGAGGGGAGGTGACCAGTTTGGGGTGTGTACCTGCACAGACTGACTCTAGCCAATCAGTGCTGCCATGTTCAAACTGTGCAGATACACACCCAACTTGTTACCTCCCCTCTGTTCCCTTATTGAGGACAAATAGCAATTCATTTATAACTTCTAGTGCAAATAATAAAGGAATGGCACAACATAAAGACATAACAATAGATGTTCCAGACTTGTTATTACATACGGATTGCATGAAGCTATTAAAACAGGCATGTCAGGAGTGGTGACAGGTTCTCTTTAAGTTCATCTAGAAAGTGTAAGCGTATACATCTATATACATATAGAATTTTATGCAGAGTGCACGTTTATTTTTGCTATCCACAATAAGCTCAGCTTAGAGACTCTATCTAAATCAGTTTTAACTGCCAGTAAAAGTTTTGACTTACATTATTGATATTGTGGGCCTATCTGTAATTGTTATTCCTAAGTATTTTATCCCATATATGGCCCGTGAGAATGCACAATGCTCTTGAATGTACCATATTTTTCGCTTTATAAGATGCACTTTTTTCCCTCAAAAGTGGGGAAGTTAATACTAATGAGCGCTTCTGGGTGCTCACTGCATATAGCACCTGGATGTAGCGCACATAGGTGTGCACTATGACCTGACGATGTGCAATGTCAGGTCACAGTGCTGCCGACAGAAGACCAGAGAACAGTGAGTGCAGAAAGGGCGCGCTGGATCTGCAGAATGGTGGCGCCGTCCAGAGCAGGAGAGAGAAGTTCTTTTGCTGTCTTATTTGAGGTCTGTTGAAGATTGGGGGTCTGATCTGAGGTCTAATAAAGATTGGGGATCTGATTGGGGGGGATCTGATCTAAGGTTTGATAAAGATGAGGGGTCTGAACTGGGTTCTGATGAAGATTAGGAATCTGATCTGAGGTCTGATGAAGATGGGGGGTCTGATTAAGGAGCCTGATCTTAGGTCTGATAAAGATTGGTGGTCTGATTAGGGATGTTGATCTGAGGTGTGATAAACATTGAGGGTCTGATTAGGGAGTCTGATCTGAGGTCTGATAAAGACAGGGGGTCGGATTAGGGAGTCTGATCTGAGGTTGGATGAAGATGGGGGGTCTGATTAGGGAACCTGATCTGAGGTCTGATAAAGATTGGGGTCTGATTAGGGATGTTGATCTGAGGTGTGATAAACATTGGGGGTCTGATTAGGGAGTCTGATCTGAGGTCTGATAAAGACAGGGGGTCTGATTAGGGAGTCTGATCTGAGGTTTGGATGAAGATGGGGGGTCTGATTAGGGAACCTGATCTGAGGTCTGATAAAGATTGGGGGTCTGATTAGGGATGCTGATCTGAGGTCTGATAAACATTTGGGTCTGATTAGGGAGTCTGATCTAAGGTCTAATAAAGGTGGGGGGGTCTGGTTTTGGGGGTCTGATGAAGATTGGGGAGTCTGAACTGAGGTCTGATGAAGATTAGGAGTCTGATCTGAGGACTGATAAAGATTGGGGGTCTGATCTGAGGTCTGAGTAAGATTGGTGGTCTAATCTCGTGGTCTGATGAATGTTGGGGGTCTGATCTGAGGTCTGAAGAAGATTGGGGGGTATGAACTGAGGTCTAATGAAGACTGGGGGTCTGATCTACGGTCTGAGTAAGATTGAGGGGCTAATTTGGGGTCTGATGAAGACTGCGGGTCTGGTCTGAGGATTTTATTTCTTATTTTCCTCCTCCAAAACTTAGGTGCATCTTTATTATCAGGTATGTCTCATACAGCAAAAAATACGGTACTTTCTTAATTTAACAGGGATGTCAACTGGAAGGAGTTGGCACATACATTCATTTAATTTATACCAAGAGGCAGTGGAATACTTATATATGGTCTCCTGTACACTTTTGAGTGAGGATTGTACGTTGCTACAAGAGATAATATCATCTGCATGTAACGTTACAAGGTGGAAGTAATGGAAAAAAAATTATGCTGCACAACAGTGCAAACGATCATCATGGCTGCCTTGTAATCCAACACTATACGCAATACGTATCAAAACGATGTAAAAAGGGAAAAATGTAATATTACATTTTTGTGTAAATTTGCAAATATAGAAAATAAAGAGCTATAAATGTTAAAAAAAGAAAATACAACTTTTTGTACAAATTGCCCCTAAAGAGATATTCAAAACCGCCCTGTGTATCATAAAATAAAAATTTTTTAAAAATTATTTTGGTAGCCTAAAAAACGCTGTTAATCCACCTTCTGTGAGAAATTACTGGTCATTTTAGTACCAAACCCTCTGGTCTTTAAGGTGTTAAAGCTTCTCTGTTGCTTTCTATAGTTCAGCAGTTTCCTTGCTGTTTTTCTGTAGCTGAATCTGTTCTGAGAGTGCCACAGATGGAGTCACATGCCAGCTGTGGGGAGGGACTGTTACGCTGGGAATTTCCCCATGACACTATTCGCAGGTTTTGCGGGTTTAAGGCAATAGTAGATTCAATATTTTTTCACCTTCCTGTTCTTTATTGTTAGCGCAATATGAGGAAGTATTGCAGAAGGACTTAACTCTTCCCTGTCACTTATTAACAGCTGGGAGTTTCATCTTCTTCAAGCCAGATTCATACCTGAGACTCGAATCACTGGAAATTTTGCATTTCACCCTTCTTTCGGACTGCAGCCACATTACCACACAACATTAGTCTTAGGGTAGGTTCACACAGAATTTTTTGGAAGTGATTTTAAGGCTGATTTTCCTGCAGGTTTTTCAGCCAAAGCTAGAAGTGGGTTTGGAAGGAATCCGAAATATAAAGAAAGGAATTATACTGCTCCTTCCTGCTGGATCCACTATTGGCTTTAAAGGGGTTCTCCGAGAATGATTTAGAATGGTAGTCAGTAATCTGTCCTGGAATGTGAACAGGACAGAGCTGCCTAGGGGGGTAAGATGGGGGCCTCACTACACAATACACTCTGGCATTTTCAAGTACTATATATTGGTGAATTTTCCATTCAGGCTGCTCAGCTATGATGGCATATCATAAGCAGCATCACATCATTACCATCTATCTATATTGTAGAGCTGTGCCGTGTTTAGTGAGGCCCCACCCTCTCACTTTCCTAGGCAGCCATTTTAGATCATTCCACCAGTGAATCTGGTTTGTCCTGCTGTGGAAGTACCTGATTCGTTCATCTGCATCATTCAAATTCAATATTATGCCTATCTCCATATATATGCATTAAAATGTATTGCCTCTGATGAGGCTCTTTCAAGATGCCCACCGTTAACACGAGACTTCATTAGTCTTGTGCATATACCATTACGGAAGTGGTGGCGCATGCATACATTTATTTAATAACGAATCCGAACTCAGATTTGTGGTGCGCACCACAAATCTGAGTTCGGATTCGTTATTAAAATCCAAACCCGATGATGAAATACATTTATACATGTCACAGTAATGGTGCGTGCGCAAGACTAATGAAAACCACACTTTAACTGCGGCCATCCTGAAAGAGCCTCATACATTTTAATGCATATATTAAGATAGGGATAATAATAAATATGACTGATGCAAATGAACAAATCTGGTTCATTCACAGTTGGACAAACTAGATTCTCTCACCACTAATTCCCAGAGAACCCCTTTAAGTTACTGATATCACCTATGCCCTGCTGTGAAGAAGCCTGAAATATGGCGATTAAAAGGAATTCCAGAGCTTTTATTTATTAAAACCCCCTAAATCAGTCCCTATAGAAAACACAAACTGATATATTTCCTTTATTATTTTCTGTTTGTTCCCCCATCACCCTAGGTGTCTACTTTCCACAGTGAGTTGCCACCCATAAAGAATTTTTTTTCCCCTGTCAATTTGATCTCAATACCCCATAATGACAAAACAAAGTAAAAACTGAATTTTAGAAAGTTTTGCCAATTTATTAAAAAGAAATAACTAAAATTTAGCAGCGAGTCAGCGACCTAAGTATTTAGACCCTTTGTTGACACTTGAAATTTAGCTCTGGGGCCTCACATTTCTCTTGACCATCTTTGTGATGTTTCTACACCTTGACTGGAGTCCACCTGTGGTAAATTCAGTTGCTTGGACATGATTTGGAAAGACACAGTCCTGTCTATATGAGGTCTCACAGCTGACAATGCATATCAGTGCAAAAACCAAGCCATGAGGAGAAAAGAACTGCCTGTAGAGCCCAGAGACATGATTGAGTGGAGACAATTATGGAGAATAGAACAAATTATTTATGCTCCTTTTAAAGTTCCCAAGAGAGCAATGGCCTCCATAATAACCCCTTTAACAGTCCTTCACACGCAATGAAGTAGACTTTTGAAGAATTTTTCGCTACTGGGATTCTGCACATATGATATGTCTACCCCTGATCTTATTCCAAAGTCAAATGAAATTATCCTACTAGACCTTAGGGTCCCTGGTTTAGGGGTTCTTTACTGTGTCAGAGCTTGCACCCACCGGGGGATCCTCTGCTAATATGCTGGGCCACTCTAACCCTAGCTTACATCATGTAATAGACATGGCATCTTTCAAGATATATTAGAAAATTTTCTCTTGCTTACATCACCTCTTTGTTGGCTTACTTTATACAAATATTTTACCCCAATATTTTGGCGCAGTTTGGTGCATTTTAAGACTACTTTCCAGGCACTTTTCAATATTGCCTAGTTAGGTCCAAAAAGCGTCTGAAGCTGCATTTACAGAAAAGCAGCTGTGTGCTGTAACATGGCCGTTTTCTGAACCATTGCAGTCTATGGAGGTACTCACATGACTTTTTTTTTTAACGGCCTGTGAATACCATCCATCCAAAGAAAGCACATGTCCTATTTTTAGCGATTTTTATGGCCAGACGGACCCCATTGAAATCAATGGGCTGGTTTTTAACAGCAGTATAGATAAACATGCACCTTTCTAATGGTGTTACATCTATAAATATATATATATATAAAAAAAAAAATATATATATATATACACTAGCAGAAGGACCCGGCTTCGTATGGGTATATTTCATTTAATGTGTGTGTCGTTAAAAGATATCAAGAGTGACCTCTACAGCACCCCACCTCCTTAACAGTAACCTCCACAGCCCCCACCCCTTAACACTGACTCCCCCCATAGTGCCCCGTCTCCTTAAAATGGGACCTCAACAGCAGCCCACCCCCTTAACTTTGACCTTCACAGCAGCCTGCACCTTTAACAGTGAGTTCCAGAGCACCTCACCCCCTTGACAGTGACCTCCACCATTCCTGGCCCTCTTGACAGTGACCTCCACAGCTTCCTCACTGAGGAGCACACCTGTAAACACCTGATTGATGGTTTAAAAAAAAAAAAAAGGCAATGAAATTCATTCATTTTTAACGACTGTTAAAAACAGACATTAAAAACGGACAGACAGAAAATGGATGCACAAACTAATGCAAAATGGCACATCCGTCTTTTTCACTGGTGTGTTAATAATATGTCAAATCAGAAATCGGATATCCCAGACTCCTGTCACCTGGTTTCATTTACTTAGCTTCTAAAATGTCCACTTTGTTTTCAGTTAGTAACTGATTCTCCTCTACATCTCTGCTTCTTCTTTCCCATGCAATCCCAATCTTTTACATTGTCTTCTTTTCTCCAGGCCAAGAGACATTTGGTCCCTATAAGAAATACAAGGTCCTTGGTGTAACTACTTCCTTATAGCTACATCTCTATGTTAGACTCAGCACCTGACGTTGGGCCCAAATGAATATATACTATAGTGATGGCTGTCATCTGTAAATGGTCATAATGATTGGAGCCATTGTACATAAAAACCACATTGATCACAATGAGGAACGGCAGAAATTTAGGCTGTGTTTCCATCTATTTGTGACTGCAAGAACAGAGCAGTCTACAGAAACCGAAACCCTGATGGACCCTGACATACACCATTATAACCAAAGAGGTCAGCATTCATTGGGATCCATTTGAAAATGGCTTGGTAGAATTAAACACCAAGATGATGTGTACAGAAACCTAAGGGTGCAACCACACGGTGCAGTCATGTCATGGTTTTGACGCAGCCTTGCGGTGTTCCAGTACCACAGGGCTGAAAGGGCCTCAGCGAGCTCTAATTAAACTAATCGCACTTTTCAGCTCTGTATTGTTAATGGCCACGCCGCACTTTCAATACTGCGCCGCTATTAACAATACAGATCCACTGAACAGTGCGGTCTTCATTAGTTTAGGGCCCCCTGATGCCGCAGTACTTGAATGCAGCATGACTACAGAGAGACACGACTGTGCCGTGGTCATACCCTAAAGGCCCTTTTACACAGGGTGATATAGCAGGCAATTATAATGAATGAACGGTCAGTGGAACGCTCAGTCCTCATCACTGATCTCTCATTAGCTTCATTGACATGCTGCAATCAACACTGCTTGGAGGATGAACGATTGTCATCGCTTGTCTGATTTCAAGTTTCATTGTTTGTCACTATCACACCCCTATTTATATAGAGCAACATGCTGCCTACAGTCATTATTGTGCCACATAAACATTCAAACCATTCAACAAATGTGGCTTGCTCCTTTTCAGCTGATCACCAGCACATTTACATCAGCTAATTTGCCTTATTTTTAAATTCCCACCATAGCCAGACTTGTGAAGGGAAGCATAACACCTACTCCCCATTGCCCCATCTGGCTCCGTGGATCCCCGTCTTCACTGCTTCACGTGGTCACTACATGTAAACTTTTGGCATGTACAGGATTAGTGGGGCTTTCCAAGTGTTTTTTTTTTACTGATGACAGTAAATAGGATAGCTCATCAGTATCTGATCATGGGGGTCCGACCCCAGGGACCCCCTGTTAATCAGTTGTTTGAGAAAGCAGCGGCACTCTCAGTAGCGCTGCAGCCTTCTCCAGCTTTTCCTGAGCTGTGTGACATCATGTTCATCCGTCACATTGTCCCAATTGGGTCTACACAATGTAACACCCTGTGCTTGGTAAGCAGAAAGAAGCAAGTGCTGCTGCCTTCTCAAACATGTGATGGTGGTCCCAGGTGTCAGACTCCCACCGATCAGATACTGATGAGCTATCCAAAGGATAGATCATCAGTAAAAAACACTTGCAAAGCCCCTTTAAATGCATCCCTGCAGCCAATGACTGGCCTCAGCGATGAAGCGTGCCGAAGTGGCATGTGACCCAGCAGTATTCCTCTTAGGGATACCTCACTGAGGTCAATCATTGGCTGCAGCAGCATATGTGACCTTGTCCAGGGCTGATTCTAGCTTTTCTGCTGCCTGGGGCGAAAATTGAAATTGCCCCCATAATGTATTAAGGCCCCCTATAGTGCCCCTAGCAGTAACAAGGTCCCTTTATAAGGCACTCTTTAGAGCCCCCAGTAGTAATAAATCTGCCATAGTGTACCCAGAACTTATAATGCCTCCTATAATGGCATAAGTATTTATAATACCCACTGTAGTAGCCCCAATATTTATAAATCCCTAAAGCAAAGCATCCTGTAGTTATGATGCCCCCAGTAGTGCCAGTATGTATAATGCTCCCTTTAGTGCCCATATGTAAATTACCTCCTGTAGTGCTCTGGCCTGTATTATAATGCCCCCTATAGAGCCTTCTGTATTATAATTCACCTGTAGTGTTCTGGCCTGTATTATAATGCCCCCCATAGTGCCCCCTGTAGTATAATACCATCCTGTAGTGCTAGAAAAACTGGGGGTCAGTCAGCACATCCAAGTATGCAGGTGTACATCACATGGCTGCAAATAGAAAAGTAAAACATAAAAAAATGCAACAGCACTCTGCGAACACAGACAATAAAATGAGTACATATAATACTGCCATACTCACTATCTACACGATACCAGCGCTACATTGTAAATGTGAGATTCTTGGCAAATAATTTTGTACAAAAATTATCTGTGCCCATCTGCCCTACATCAAGGCAATCTCTTTAAGACGGGAACCTAACACTAAGTGCCATAGTCACTAAGTGTCATAGCAGCCTCCATTAACTACAGAGGATGCAGGCTGCACATGCATGCTAAGCCGACATTATATTGTACCTCTTATGGTGCCAAAATGGCCTCCACTAATTTCAGGGAATACAGGCTCCACATGCATGCCGAGCCCACACAATATGATACCTCCTTGGTGCCACACTGACCTCTGTTACGCTCAGGGAATGCAGGTTCCACACAATGCTGAGCCCACTCTGTATTCCACCTCTCATTTTTTTATGTTTTTTTATGTTTTACCATCCTGTAGTGCTAGTATGTATAATGCTCTTTTACTGCCTCTCATTGCCCCCTGTAGTATAACGCCCCCGTAGTGCTAGCATGTATAATATTTTCAACAGCACCAACCCCCCTTCTGGAGGAAGCAGGACTGACCTTGTCCATGTTTAAATGTGGGAATCAAGACATCTGAGGACCCACAAAGCCTGAAACAAGCATTGGACAGCAAGTTTTGCAGGGAGGACGTTGATCTTAAAAAGAGGTCAATCCTGGACAACCCCATTAATTCTGCTTAGATATATATTTGTTCCTGTTCCAATCCTAAGAGAACATTTCTGCATGTAAATATCAGAGGTCAGACCACCATCCTGATTACATCTGATTGTAGCATTTATCTGTGGGCAGCACAGTGGCTCAGTAGTGCCTGGCAGCACTGGGGTCCTAGGTTCAAATCCAGCCAAGGTCATCATCTGCATGAAGTTTGTATGTTTCCACCCAAAGACATACTAATAAGGAAATTAGATCGTAAGCTCCACTGAGGACAGCAAGTAATATAAGTAAAGTCAATAAATAAAATCTGTCTGGACAACATGTAAAGGGGCACAGCGAAAGTTTATTCCAGTTAGGAGGGACAATTACTAGGCACAGATAAAAGCCATAAAGTCATATATGTAAAATAATAACAGAGAAGAAGGAAGTATGAAATAATTTAACGCTTAAAGAGGTATCTTTAGAAGGTAGCTGCTCTGGTATAGGTGCACTGCCCCTTTAAGTGGGTTGTCTCTGCTGATGAAACAAAAGAGAAACAAGGAAGTCAGCGTGCTGGTGTGTGGATGTGACTGAAGAACACCGGGAAGACACAGAAGTCATAGGGCTGGGGTCTCCTTCATACATGCATGTATGTGTGCTCTGCTTTTCCCCGTTCCAACAGAAAGGTGAGTAGTAGAAGTTCCTCCATGTACTGAGCTGCCTGTAAGTGTGACATGTGCATCCCATGTGCTGCTACATGTGTGCTCACAAGTCTCAGATACATTCCTTTACCTATGCTTATTGTAATGAATTTATTCTTCTGAATCTTTTAACGTTGCTACTACCCCAATCTCACAGAAAGCTATAGTGTTACCTATGGATCTCAAACTAGAGAGCGAAATAATAGGATATTGGGGTTTACTGCTGTCATACCTAAATTTTCAGGTTTTGAGTATTTAAAGGGTTTTATTATATCTATAATATCTACAATGCTAAGAATTTAATTATACAGACATAAACATTAAAGTAAGGTAAATGTTTCAATATATCTTCCTTACTTTCCCCCCATCATTCATGGTCATGAATGACACCTGCCTCTTCTTATTTGGGTTGTGTACGTAGAATTACATGCAGTGACTGTGTCTTATACATTATACACCATTTATGGTTGGGTCATTGTTGAAATTGATATAATATTATATAGTATTCAGAGCTGTTTTTCATATAACATTCACTGTCCATAGTCTTCACCGCAGGCTTGATTGCAGATGAGGAAATCTGTGTTGGCCACTTTCCTTTTAGGTTGAGGTCACCCTGTAACCAAAGCACATCACAACGCTTATTTAACTGGCTTCATATGATATAAGAACCATGGTACTTGTACTGTAAGCTCCACCAGGGACTGTAATCTGTCGTTTCTAGGAGCCTGTCTGTTTTGTATAGAAGCCCCACAACTGTGCCTGGACTTGGAACTGCTGATTATGGTCATGAGTACTTACAGCTGAGCCATGGGGCATAGTAAAGATGATCACACATGTAGTGTGGGCCTACTAGTTAATATAACTGTACTGTATTTAGGATGCCATACTTAAACCCTAGAGGAGATACAGGAAAATAGTGGCAGGCAACTTGCACTATGCCGAAATTTGGCTCATTAGGTCACATCCCTTGACTTGCTCTTAAAGGGTTTGTCCGAGATAATAAAAAAAATCTTGAACAAGCTTTCTAATAGCTGCTGCTTGTGTATGTGACGTGCAGGTATATGGCACTTAACCATTGCATCCAATCATTGTCTTCAGCGGTCAACCTCTGAGGACAGTGGCCAGACAGGCCGATCACCTGCACGTCACTATGCATGTCATAAGCGCAGATTTCCATTAAATATGTTAACCGCACCATGAAACCAGAAGGAAAATGTGCCCAGAAATCCATGGGTCTTGCATATCATAGTGCTATATATTAATGTACTCTCTGGGCATTTCTGTGAGGGACAATCTTCTAGATAAGGGAGTAAGGGGTTAAAGGGAATCTGTCACCAGTTTTCTGCTGCCCTAAGGTCCAATGCATGTCAATGAGTCCAAATATTCATGCGCTCAATGCTCTCCCCGTCCACCTACTGCTGATTGACAGTTTTTTTTCCACATGAATCAGCAGCAGGGAGAGCCATGAGCTCATAAATATTCAGGACTCATCATTATGCATTGGAGCTGTTCAATACAAGATGTTGGCAAAATGGCTGGGGCAGTTAAAGAGAGTGACCTAGCATTTTGCTAAGGGGATCTGCCACTTATTTATGTTGCTCTTAGAACACCATAAAACTGGTGACAAGATCTGACTGCAATGTACTCCTGGAAGATGCAGGTGCTTGTTGGTCATGTGGGACCAGCTGTTTCCCCACCACAGAAGCTGAAGAGACTAGGGCTACACAGGAGTGACTGGATACCCAACACACCCTACCCCCCGAACGTGGCCCACATAATAAAAACCCAGACACCATAATTTACTTCAAACAACTTTAATGGTGGGATTCGGCCACAGCTTATTAAATTTCCCATTAAAACTTAGCTTATATATAACTGTAAACATATGGCCCATGAGGTCGAAAGCCCCTCACCCGCGTCCGCGGAGGGCAGAGACGCTCCATGGTCCTTCTCCATTGTTAATCACCGCCAGCTGTGACTTGAACCGGACCGAAACCAACAAACAAAGGGAGGGAGGGAGGGACAACTTCTTCTTATCACTTCCCAGCAGAAAAAGGACCAGCCCCTTTAGGGAGGGCCGTTAAATAGCCTTTCCCCCACGGCCTCATGGGAAAAACTCCTCAATCCCTAAATTAACCCCTGCCTGACCAAAACATGTGGGCCTAATTTTATCTAAAACCTATGCAAGATTCCCCAGCCAGTCAGTATATGCCCCGCGTATACCGCACGGCACTTCCAGACTGACTGTATACCCAACACACCCTACCCCCCAAACGTGGCCCACATAATAAAAACCCAGACACCATAATTTACTTCAAACTTCAAACTTTAATGGTGGGATTCGGCCACAGCTTATTAAATTTCCTATTAAAACTTAGCTTATATATAACTGTAAACATATGGCCCATGAGGTCGAAAGCCCCTCACCCGCGTCCGCGGAGGGCAGAGACGCTCCATGGTCCTTCTCCATTGTTAATCACCGCCATGAGGAGCGCGGCTACACCTAGACGGCGCTCCGACCCCCCCCCCAAAAGGAAGAGCGCTTGCTCAATCCCATCCTGAATACTGGATAGGAATATATCTAGGCCTATATCATTTAGATGCACGCCGTCCGGCCTCATAAGACGGCTATTATCCCCCTCCAATTGCCTGTGGCGAATCACCACCCCGCCCCTGTTGCGCACAAATCGGGACACGCGCATGTTAATTGTCCTCCGCGCCCGCTCCACTGCGTCCGCATCCCTCGCTCCCTGCCACACCACCCTGGGCACTATCTCAGACCATACCAGGACTAGCTCTGGGAAGAAACCCCCAAACCGTTCCATGTCGGTCTTCATGAGGGACAGTAACTCCCCTATCCGCACTACACATAAATCGTTTCCTCCAACATGGAGGACCAGGACCACAGGAACGCGAGCACCTTGGCTTATGGACACGACCTCGGAAAGCACCTGCGACCACCGTAAGCCCCGGATACCTCTCCAGTGCACCTCGGCCGCCTGAAAACCCAAACAGCGGCCTCCAGGTCTGCATTCCGCTCGTTGCCCGGCCCAGAATACATAGGAGTGTCCTAGGATCCATACCGCAGGACGGCCTAAAACAAAAGAAATCAGTTAAGTAAATCCGGACGAACATAACCTGCATAACATTTCGAACGCCAACGCCCAATTCTCATGACATCCGTCTCCGCAAGGCCAGCCCTAGCGGCTTCAGTAGCCGCCCCGATCCTAAAAGAATGAGTACCAAAATCACCTGGCACAGCACCAGCGTGAACCAAACAGCGCTTAAACAAAATCGTAAATTGATACCGCGTCAACGGGGAGCCATCGGAGTGTATCAAGAAACGGTCATCCCCGGGGCGAATCGCCATAAATCCTCCAACTAAACGCACCGGGCAGGGGCCGGAAGGAACTGGCCGTAACACCAGCCACTCCCCAAAACCAAACTGGTCCGTTTTAGAGCGCTGAACTTTAATTCTAACGCAATCATGGCCCGCACAAACGTCCATCTCTGCTAACCCACCCACCCGGGCCGCGGAAGGCGCAACCAATTCACCAACCCGCAGTGCCCCAAAAAAGGCCAAACCAAAGGCGGCCCGCAATAGCGCAGCCTCGTAAGACGACGAACACACCGCCTCTGAAGCCTCTAATAATCTAGCCAGCAACTCCACCGAAACAGGGCGGCGGCGATCCGCACTAGACTTCTCCTTCTTCCAACCCCGCAAAATCCGGGCCACTAAAAACTGGCGGCCGATATCCTCCCAACCTCTCAACTGAAAATGAAAGGAAATCCCCATAATGCGTTTACGAGCAACCGCACCAGAGACCCCTCCCGAACGAAGGCGGGACAAATAACGCAGTGTCACCTCCAAACGGGCACTTACCGAACCCGCAACCACCGAGTCACCCACACAATCCAGCCACTCAGCCCATGCCTTACCATATGATGACCACGTAGACGGTACCACCGAACGTTGAACTAGGGGCATCAAGATCCCGTGATCAGCTCCCATAACTCCTCCGGGCACTGCATCCCCACCGCATCCGCCTGAGGTAGCAACTCGCGAAACACCTGGAAATGAAAGCGGGACAAGGCATCAGCAATCGTGTTGTCAATCCCGGGAACATGGCGCGCTGTGAACCAAATATTACACTGCAGGCAGCGCAGCACCAATCGACGGAGAAGACTTAAAACCGGAAGTGACGAAGAAGACAAACGATTAATAACTTGAACCACCCCCATGTTATCCGTCCAGAAACAAACCCTACGATTGGCCAACAATTCACCCCAAAGCGTGACTGCCACCACAATTGGGAACAATTCCAAAAGAACTAAGTTCCTACACAAACCACTCTCTTGCCAAACAGCCGGCCAGGCCGCCGCGCACCAATGCGTACCCAAAATCGCACCGAAACCCACCGAGCCAGCCGCATCCATGAAAAGCTCAACCTCCGAATTTGACAGTAGCGACAATTGACAACAGGTGCGCCTGTTATAAGAAAGCAAAAATGTACGCCATACCCCCAGATCCTCTTTTAGCTGCCTAGTGAGCCGAATCCGCTGGGACGGAGAACGCACCCCCAGGGTCGCAAGGGACAAGCGCCGTGAAAAGACCCTCCCCATGGGCATGACCCGACACGCGAAGACCAACAAACCCAACATCGACTGCATCTGTTGGAGAGTAACCTTCTGCACCGAACAAAAACCCGAAATCAAATCTAAGAGTTTGGACAACTTATCCGCCGGCAAACGGAAAACCATCTCCACCGTATCAAGCTCGATGCCCAAAAAGGACAACGAAGTGGAAGGGCCCTCCGTCTTGTCGGCCGACAATGGGACACCAAATCGTGACATCAAGAAACGAAACGTATTCAACAAATAACTGCACATACCGCTATCAGGGGGTATCCGACGAACAGAAAATCATCCAGATAATGAAGTACCGCCGACGAGCCGGTCTCAAACCGAACCACCCACTCCAAAAACGTACTGAACATTTCAAAGTAGTGATACGAAATAGAACAACCCATCGGCAGGCACATGTCGTAATAAAATGAACCGTCAACAACACAACCCAACAAATGGAAACATTCAGGGTGAACCGGGAGAAGGCGAAAAGCCGATTCAATGTCAGATTTTGCCAATAGAGCCCTTGCTCCGTACTTCTGTACCAGCATAACAGCCCGGTCAAAAGACAGGTATGACACCGACGCTTCCTCCCTAGAGATACCGTCATTCACCGACGAACCTTTCGAGTGAGAAAGGTGGTGAATAAGCCGATATTTCCCAGGTTCTTTCTTAGGGACCACACCCAAAGGGGACACCCGTAAATTTGAAAAAGGCGGGGAGAGAAACGGACCAGCCATCCTGCCCAGCGCAACCTCCTTGGCGATCTTCTCTCGCAACACCATAGGCTGTTCCACCGCCGACTTCAAATTGGGAGCCAGCATCGGCGACCAGGACAGGGAAAATGGGATAAAAAACCCAAACAAAAACCCATCACGGAGACACTCAGCATCTTCCCGCCTAGGATACAGTGCGAGCAATGGCTCCATCGCGGGAACGCTCACCGGTGTCCTTGGAACCACCACCTGCCTGGTGCTTAGGGGGCTGGGCTTGGGCACGCGGACAACAGGCTGCGGAGTGAGAGCCGCCGCAGGTGGAGCATTCATGCTTAAATCGGCACATGCCGTAGAACCTGCAGTGTCCTTCATTGAAAAGCCAGCAGGTGCCCGGACATTTAACCGCCGCTGAGGTTCCGGCTGCAGATGGCATCCCAGTGGCGCCGCTCTGAAAGGGAGCTGGCACCCGCTGAGCCGTCATCAAACGCAACCAAACGTCGGTCGCCTTCACGCCCCAGCCCACAGTCGGTTGCAACGCCAAGCGCCTGCGGAACTCCTCATCGTACCGCCACCACGCCGAACCCCCGTACATTTTGTAAGCATTGTAAATGGTGTCCAGGTAAATAAACAACTCACCACACCGCTCCGGATGTTTCTGCCCCATTATACAGCCCAAGACGGCAAAGGCCTGAAGCCAATTGCCGATCGTTCTGGCGACTTTTGGCCTCCTGTCCAAAGCCCTATCAGTTACCCTATGCTCCCTATCAACCAACGGTTGGTCAGGGGTAACCAAAGACCAAATATCAATAAACCCATTGTCCCAGATCTTTTGCTTCACCTCCTCCGAGACATGGGCCCCCAGTGGACTAACCCCACAAAAACAAGATTCCTTAAACATGCCTGCAGCGACCGGGGCCGAAGCCTTAGGAGGCGGTGAAGGAATGGCTGACACCTTTTCAATCAATACCTTTAAAGCTTGCAACATCGTATCATCCCTAGCTTTAGTCAGTTCCCATGCATCCGCATAGGCGTACTCACCAGGCGCGCTCGCCGGACCCGGAATCACCTCCACCGGAACCACAGGAGGAACGACGATCCCAGAATCAACTACTGCAGGTGCCTGCTGGCTGGAAAGAGATGGACGCCGAGGCCCCCGCCTCGATCGGCGTCTGCGGAAGGTACCGCCGGAGCTGGAAGAGCTGCAGGAATACTGTTCCGCCGAAGAAGACGGCGACCTCCATCTTGAGGATCGGGATCGTCGAGTTCTCCGAGAGCCCCCGGAAACCACAGACTGGTGACGGGACCGGCGACCATGATGCCGGGCAGAACCGCGGTGTCTATGACGCTGCGATCCCCGGGAGGAAGAGCCAGAGGAGCTGCGCTGCCTATCAGGTAAGTACTGAAGAGGGCCAGAGCAGGGCGCAGCCGAGGAAGAGGAGTCCTGGCTCCCAGAATGAGTACCCCCCATGCTAGCCGCCGGACCTCTCAACTCTAAAATGGCCGCCGACACAAGGGGAGGGGCCACAGACTGCTGAACATCACCTAATATGCAGTTACTGCCAGGAGCAAAACCCGCCCTCCCACCAGAACCCGAGGAAAATGATCCTGGAGCTCCCCCTACCGGCAGCCCCCGGAACAACACAGTAGAGGGAACCGCCAGCCGAGGAGCGGGCACCACTGGCAGGAGACCCGGAGCCACCTGAGACCTCCAGCTACCGCTACCGCGGCCAGAAGGTAAGGGGACGCCGGGTAACACATCCCCCTTACACCTAGTACCCCCCGCAGCGCTCCGGGACCTACCTGAAACCGGAGCATGGAAGGGGGGCGTGGCCAAAACCTCCGCGGGACTCACGCTAAGGCCGGAGCACGGATTCACGGCCCAGTAGAAGCCGCAGCAGGCGGCACATGGGGGAAACAGCTACAACTGAGGTGGCAGCCACAGAGGTAGCACGGCCAGCAGAAGGCCGCACCACCCGACCCCGCTGAACATCGGGGCTAAAACGAGAGGGGGCCCGTGATCTCCTGGTGGACCTCCCCCGCACCCCAGGGACCTCGGGACCCGAAGCATCAGTTAGTGGAGGCAAGGAGAGAGGCTGAACGGCACACTCACCAGCAAGAGCCTGGGTAAGCCATTCAACACCCTCCCTCCTAACCCTGGCCATCAGTTGTTCATCCAACGCATCAGCCATAATTAACAACTTCTTCTTACCACTTCCCAGCAGAAAAAGGACCAGCCCCTTTAGGGAGGGCCGTTAAATAGCCTTTCCCCCACGGCCTCATGGGAAAAACTCCTCAATCCCTAAATTAACCCCTGCCTGACCAAAACATGTGGGCCTAATTTTATCTAAAACCTATGCAAGATTCCCCAGCCAGTCAGTATATGCCCCGCGTATACCGCACGGCACTTCCAAGATGAGTAAAAAAAAAAAAAAAAAAGGAGAAAAAGGGTGAACATTACACTGGAAAGCAGCATTTATTGGCTTTATATAGTGCGTATACATTACTCCAGATAATATTATAATTTTAAATTTTTGCCATAACCCCTGTAAAGAGTATCTGTCTGTCAGCATTCCTAACTTGTCTGTTTTATTAAATACATGTATTCCCCATGAAATAACCATTTTGTACCAGTTTTGCAACTTTTTAAATGCTGTTGTGACTTTTTAAGTTGCAATGGGAATTTTTAGGCCGCCTTTATCACTCTGTCCAAAAATGAGGGAGTGGCAGGGGCGGGAAATGGGCACATTTATCATTATGTATGCCAGGGTGTAATTAATGACTGAAATCTCGATGGACTGGAGGGGGCATTTAATTTTGACAAGGCCTGCTCCTTTTCATAAATTGCCAGCACAAGGCCCATCAAGACTGGCGTAGCACATGCAGGTATTGATAACTCAGGGCCTTTATTCCCAGTAGATGTCCTGCTCTGTAACTGGAATTGTTGCTGCTTTTAGGATGAGACGATGGTGTCCACCCGTGGCAAGCAATGGCCACACAATTTTTGTGGTAAAATCAGGCAGCATTGACCACTGTCAATGTGCAGCCACCCACATCATGCGGTCTCACTCTTAGGCCTCATGCACACGGCCGTTTCTCGGCACTTCCCTGCATTGGGGGACCCCAACTTGCTGTCCCCAATGCACGGGCAACATCCGCGCGAATTCTGCAGACGAATCCAGACCCATTCAAGTTGATCTGTCCGCACCGCAAAAAAATAGTGAATGGGTCCGCATCCGTAATGCGGTGAGCACACAGCCGGTGCTCAAATATTGCGGGTCACAATACGTGCACGGCCTGGCAACGGTCCTGTGCATTAAAAGAGGCTCTGTCACCAGTTTCAAGATTTCAAGGTAGAAATATAAGCAGGTAGGGCTCAAAACACATATCACACATACCTTTATTTCCCTTATTGAAGTAGCGATTATGCCGGAATATTCACTTTTATAAATATGCTAATTAGGCATCGGAGCACTCGGAGGCGTGCTTATAGCTTCTGAGCACTGTATCTTGGAAGTGACTGCGCGTGCGCACTAGGGGAAATGGACTTGCGGAGATCGGCACTGCATGGAAAGTGCACACGTGCCGTCAGACGTGGGGGAGTGCACGAGCGGGATGTCAGTGCTAGACCAGCGAGTCTAGCGCTGTCAGTCAATAGACTAAGGGGCGTATTTTTTTAACAAGCAGGGCGGAGCGAACAGGCAGGAGAGCTCGGAGATGCAGTGCTCAGAGGCTATATGCACTCCTCCGAGTGCTCCGATGCCTAATTAGCATATTTATAAAAGTGAATATTCCAGCATAATCGCTACTTCAATAAGGGAAATAAAGGTATGTGTGTGATATGTGTTTTGAGCCCTACCTGCTTATATTTCTACCTTGATATCTTGAAACTGGTGACAGAGCCTCTTTAATGTGAGCCTTTCCGATATAAGCATATTATTAGCGCGTTTCCAAATAAAATCCATATTTTCACACATTTGAAACAGGGGTAGTCTACATACCAGGTAGAATTTACATGTTGCTGATATATCATCAGAGTTTATGAACAATTGTTATGAAATGTATAATTAGCCATTTAGCTGATTTAATGAAGAAGATGATTGATATGAGATGAAATTAAACTGTAGCTCTGGGTTCAATTTACACAGCTTCATTTATTACAAAATTGTATTCTCTGCAATTCCCTAATCTGTTCCCAGTCACAGACTTGCTCCTACTGCCAACAGCAGCCACAATAAAACAGCTCATTTTTAAGAGTTCTTCTTGTAGCAAACTATTGTCCATCATCTCTATAGCATGTGACTATGGAACGTAATGTCTGTAGCCTGTTGATGGATGTGCAACGACCTGGAGGGGGAAGCAAGGATGGGAGGAGTAGTTGTGGCTCTGGTAGTGGTAGTAGTACCCACAGTTCACAGTGGCAGTCCTCACCCTGGCTCCCTGGGCAGTGAGTGGAGGGTGCACCCTTTCTTCCCAAGACTTGGGGGTCCTACCTGGTGTTTGATGGAGTGCCCTTGATGGTGAACTGTTGGCCAGGTGCAAGGCAGGAAGATAGGTGTAGGGCCGGCGGAGGGATGATGGAGTCAATAATCAAGCCCAGTTTGGTCGAAACAGATAACAGTCTCTTTACTGTGGATGATGAAAGTTGCAGTACATACAGCAGCAACAGCACAGTTCTGAGGTATACTAATCTGTAGTCTTCTCCCAACATTCATGGTAGTAGTAGTAGTAATTTGATTACTGGCATGCAATTCTCTAAAAAAAAATATGATAGGTAGAAGAGGCTGCAAACGATCCTAATGCAGCAAAGTCCAAGGTTATCTTCACTGTCCCTGCACATGTACTCACCTGGTCCTGAACAGTCTGTGGGTATCTTTCCTGCTTTCACTCAGCTTACTCTCCTGGCAAAGTTGCTTTGCTCTGGCAACTTCTCACTCCACAGGAATTAGGTTTTTCCTGGAGAAACATCCTCTTTTTTATCAGCTTGTGTCAGGCTTACAAGATGTGGCTTTCTCCACAGCCCTCGCCAGACTCTTTGGCTGATGCAATCATGCTACACAGCTCCTCCCTCAAAGGGGGTGGACCAGCCTTCCTCCTTCTGAGTAGTGCACAATAACTAAGCTGCACCAGCTATAGCATAACACAGGGCAATAACTCTATTAGCATCAAACTAGATTTTTAGCATTGATGCTAGGTCACTTCAGATGCAAGGGGATTACAGGGATTAATATTATTTCTACTGTTTATGCTCTGGTGTACCGACAATGTTTTTAATTCCCCTACCTACACCCCCACCCCAAACAAAATTTGATTTAAACATAGTAACAGATTGGTTTATGCTATACCAACAATAATATTGCTATTTATACCATATGCAGAGGCGGAGCTAGGGATTCAGCACAGCAGATGGGGGCAAAACACATCTGAGGCTTGAGTGGGCCCCGAACCCAGGTAACGCTGCACCATGATGACTATCATGACCACTACCAATACTATTGACCCCTTCAACCACCGGTGGTTGAGGGAATTTATGGTGCAGGCTGCTGCCTTGAGCCCGCTTCATACGCGGCGGGTGCAGGCTGTATCATACAGCAGACACCTGGCCACACTGACGGGTAATGGCCATCATGCTGAACCCCGTCATTTAACCCCCCCAGATGCCACGATCAACACCAATTGCTCCAGCTGTGAGGCAAAGCAGAGGGATGCAGCTCCCTCTGCCTTCCTATCAGAGCCCCTGCAGTGAAATTGCAGGGCTCCGATTGGTTACCATGGCAGCCTGGATGCTTCCAAAGCTTACCAGGCTGCCATGGTAAGCTCCCTGCTAAGCTGTGCACGAAGGACAGCTCTGCAGGGAGTGTGTCAAAATCCTATTCATCCTAATAGATATCTCTTAGGGTGAATAGGACAAGGGATCCAAAGATCCCCGGTTCTAGCACCCTAAGGGGGTTAAAAGTTATTACTGTCGAAGTAAAAAAAGGTTAAAACAAAATGAAAAAAAAAAAATTAAAAGTTTAAATACCCCTCCTTTCCCAGTTTTACATATAAAGACATATTAGCAATAAAAAAATAAACATATTAGGTATTGTCCCATCCGAAAATGACTGAACTATTAAAATATTTTTTAAAAATTCATGTGCGGTGAACACTGTAATAGAAAAAATTGAAAACCACACAATTGGTGATTTATTTATTTATTTTTTTTAGTCACCTTTTTCCCCAAAAAAATTGAATAACAGTGAACAAAAAGTTTTATATACCACAAGAATGGTATCAATAAAACATCCAATTTGTTCCGCAAAAAGCAAGCCTTCATACAGCTCTCTAGACCGAAATATAAAAATTATATGGCTGTCAGAAAATGGTGTTGCAAAGAAAATTTTTATTGTTCAAAGTTTTTTATTTCTTTTAAAGTAAGTTTGTTTTTTTTTCAATTTAACCTCACATATCATTTTTTCCCTGGTAAATTAGATGGTACCTTTAAAAAAGACAACTTATCCCGCACAAAGTAAGCCCTCATATGTCTATATGAACAGAAAATTAAAAAAGTTATGGCTATTGGAACAAGGGGAGGAAAAAATGAAAATGCTAAACCAAACATGGGCCCGCTTCTTAAGGGGTTAAAGTGTAACTAAATCTTCACACACACTTAATTAAAACCTGTTCTTCTCACTGAGCGCCATACAGGCAGGGGCATACATTGCTGCTCCTGCCTGTACGAGCGCTTTTGTTCTAAAGCCTGGCTTCCATACATGGGTCTGGAATAGAGATGAGCGAGCATGCTCGGCCGAAAAATTGAATTTGTACGCTATTCGTACGCTATTCGTACGCATTTGCGTATAGATTAAAATATGCATATGATTAGCGTACGAATTTTAAAATGCGTACGCAAATATGCAAACATGGCACTCGAGCATGCTCGCTCATCTCTAGTCTGGAAGTGTTTTTAGACAAAACAACTAATGTGTATTTTAGTCTGTTACTGGAACCTCTTGAGATGTTTGACCCATAATCTCCTCTGGTAAAATCCATAGAACTTAAGTCTTTAGCAGAGTGGGAGCAGGCAGAGAAGCGATGTGATATGGGAGCTCCTGCCCTGCACTGCCGTGCTAATAGCCTGCAGAGATGAATGGAGTGGAAGTTTACACACCCAACCTGCTTTTCCTTTCATTTTGGGGTGCTCTGAGGGCTATAAGGTACCCGTTCTCGAGATCGTTGGGGTCCCAGTGGTAGAACCCCCAATGATCTAATAGTTATCACCTATCCTGTGGATAGGTCATAAAGTTTAACAACCAGAATACCCCTTTAATACTTTAGTTGAGGTCTTTTCCAATGTACTTTGGTTCATTGTCAGAACTGTGATCGGCATCATACTCTATACAGATATTAAAGGGGTTATTCTGCAAAAGGTATTGTTTAAAAATTAATAGAACATTTAAATCTAAGGATGTTATCAACATAAATCCGTAAAAAAAAAATTCCGGGCTGAAATAACTTGGTGTCAGTGGTAGCACCCTATAGAGTTTCTGCTTTCATCGATATGTCTGTCCACTTTCTCAATCGGCAAGTAGTGAATAGGCATGCCCTTCCTTCAGCTCCACCTCTATGATGTGCATTGATCTAAAAGTGAAGAGTAATGCACTCCTGGGAGTGTGAGCCGAAGCAGGGACACATGGTGCAACTTCCCTGCCCACCCAAGACCAAAACTGAACTGAAAAGAGGAGGCATGAGTAAATGCGCTAAAAGAATGCAAAATTAGTTTTGGAAAAGCAATTCCATTATCAGCTTTTTAAGACCACTGTTAGTGACCACCTTTTGTTTTCTAGCTTCGTTCATGGGATAACCCCTTTAAACTAAAATGATGTGACTGAGAAGTGTGAAGTTACAAGTGCATCTCAATAAATTAGAATATCATCAAAAAGTAGTTTTTTTTTCAGTATTTCATATATTATATAGAGTCACTACAAAGAGAGTGAACTTTTTCAAGTGTTTATTTATGTTAATGTTGAGGATTATGGCTTATAGCCAAGGAAAATTCCAAATTCCTTATCTCAGAAAATTAGAATAATTAACCCAAAACACCTGCAAAGGCTTCCTAAGCCTTTAAAAAGGTCCCTTAGTCCGGTTCAGTAGGCGACACAATCATGGGGAAGACTGCTGACTTGGCAGATGTCCAGAAGGCTGTCATTGACACATTCCGCAAGGAGGGTAAGCCACAAAAGGTCATTGCTAAAGAAGCTGGCTGTTCACAGAGTGCTGTATCAAAGCATATTAATGGAAAGTTGAGTGGAAGGAAAAAGGGTGGTAGAAAAAGGTGCACAAGCAACAGGGAGAACCGCAGCCTTGATAGGATTGTTAAGAAAAGGCCTTTCCTAAATTTGGGGGATATTCACAAGGAGTGGACTGCTGCTTGAGTCAGTGCTTCAAGAGCCACCACACACAGACATATCCAGGACATGGGCTACAAGTGTCGCATTCCATGTGTCAAGCCACTCATGACCAATAGACAACGCCAGAAGCATCTTACCTGGGTCAAGGAGAAAAAGAACTGGACTATAGTTCAGTGGTCAAAGGTGTTTTTCTCAGATGAAAGTAAATTTTGCATTTCATTTGGAAATCAGGGTCCCAGAGTCTGGACGAAGAATGGAGAGGCACCCAATCCAAGCTGCTTGAGGTCTAGTGTGAAGTTTCCACAATCAGTGACGGTTTAGGGAGCCATGTCATCTGCTGGTGTAGGTCCACTGTGTTTTATCAAGACCAAAGTCAGTGCAGCCATCTACCAGGAAATTTTAGAGCACTTCATGCTTCCCTCTGTCGACAAGCTTTTTGGAGATGGAATTTTTATTTTCCAGCAGGACTTGGCACCTGTCCACACTGCCAAAAATATCAATACTTGGTTTAATAACCACAGTATCATTGTGCTGGATTGGCCATAGAATCTATGGGGTATTGTCAAGAGGAAGATGAGACACCAGACACAACAATGCAGACGAGCTGAAGGCTGCTATCAAAGCAACCTGGGCTCCCATAGCACCTCTGCAGTGCCACAGGCTGATCGCCTCCATGCCACGCCACATTGATGCAGTCATTCATGCAAAAGGAGCCCCAACCAAGTATTGAGTGCATTTACTGTACATACTTTTTATTTGGCCAACATTTCTGTGTTTAAAAAAAAATTACAGTTGGTCTAATATAATATTCTAATTTTCTGAGATAATGACTTTTGGGTTTTCCTTGGCTGTAAGCCATAATCATCAACATTAAAGGGTTTCTGTCACCAGTTTTTTCGGTATGAATCAGGCTGACATTAGAGATGTGCTAATGTCACCTGATTCCAAATATATATCTGTTTTATTTACTGGTGCCCCCATTTTTATATAAAATGAACTTTTATTTTATGCTAATAAGGCCTCTAGGTGCAAGGGGCGTTACCCCTGCTCCTAGAGGCTCTGTTGATTGACAGGACCAGGCAGAGAAGAAACACTCCATTCACCATAGCTTGCAAGGACCTTCAATGATGTCATGACCATGTGATCAGTCACATGGTTTAGGAGGAAACAGGCTGTTTGTGTGATCCTAACCATGTGACTGATCACATGGTCATGTCATCATTGAAGGTCCTTGCAAGCTATGGTGAATGGAGTGTTTCTTCTCTGCCTGGGCCTGTCAATCACAGAGCCTCTAGGAGCAGGGGTAACGCCCCTTGCACATAGAGGCCTTATTAGCATAAAATAAAAGTTCATTTTATATAAAAATGGGGGCACCAGTAAATAAAACAGATATATATTTGGAATCAGGTGACATTAGCACATCTCTAATGTCAGCCTGATTCATACCGAAAAAACGTGACAGAAACACTTGAAAAAGTTCACTCTCTTTGTAATGACTCTATATAATATATGTGTTTCACTTTTTGAACTGAACTACTGAAAAAAAACACTACTTTTTGATGATATTCCAATTTATTGAGATGCACTTGTACATAGCCTAAAAATTATTCTGATGCGAATGGAAAAAACATGTTAAAATGCACAGTAGAATATAAGCAAGGCAAGGTATATGCAGTGTTGAATATTTGCTAATTACTTCAAATCTCTACAACAGATTCCCATTTAATAAAAAGGCCTTATATTTGAAGATGCCAAGTACCCCAAATTACCTGTGGGAGTTGGAAGATCTATTAGGTCAAGGTGCTACCGCCAGTGTGTACAAGGCACGGAATAAGGTAGGGAACAATTATAAACTTAAATTAACAATTAGTATACTGGAGGTAAAGGCTACGGATGCCTACTTTCTACTGTGTTTTTTAATTCCTATATTTAAAATCAACATTATAAATAGTCTCCATTAATAACACCTTCATGTGGTGGGCTGTCCTGCTACTCCTGACATAAATCCAACAGCACACTGCTCCTGGCTCTGTCAGCTCTGTCTGCTCTCTCCAATCATCTATCAATGTTAGAGACATTTGGAGGGTGTGGAGGGGCTGGAAGCATCCAAGTCTCAACCCATGGACAGGTGTAGTGCTGTTTCTGGAAGATGTTTTTCTAATCCTAGACAACCCTTTTAATATTTTTGTAGCATCCACGAGTAGGTAAAAAATATGTTTGCTGTGGTGCATGAGACAAGATTCTGGTCACATGCTGCACATTAGTGGGTTTACACTCTGTTGCATGTATCACTTTTAATTAAGCATAATTCTCTTTCTGTCACCATCAGATACCCTCAAGTGCTTAAAGAGGACATTTCACCAAAGCAAAAAACAAGCAAACAAACAAAAAAACCTTCTACTTGTATAATCTAACTAGCCATGCTACCCTGAGTATGACATACTTTAGTCTATGTTCCTGCCCCTTCCCCACTATCACCACTCCATTCTTCAGTTATTCCTCCCCAAAGTTCCAGCACCAAACATGTCAGGGGAGGTTTCTCCAAGCTTTGACAATATCTGTCAAACACACCCTCCAGCTGTGGCATGAACTCCCGAAACCTACTAATTCTAGCAAAACCATGCTGTATACTACCTTCTTTCTGGACAGAATCCTCTCATCAGCACTGGCTCTGGGCTCATCTCAGTGGCAACATCTCATTTTGGTCAGAGTGAGAAGCTGTCCCAGCGGGAGATAATATGCAGTATGGTCTAGCGAGAATTAGGTCTCATAAGACCACACTAAAGCTGGAGGGTGTGTGACGGAGATCGTCACAGCAGGAAGAAACCTCTCCTTGCAAAGAAGCAAAGTGGTCTAAAAATTACGTATGGATTGTTATCTATCAAATGAAGGATTGGTAGTCATAGTAAGGAGCTCTTTTAATGACCATCTATATTTTGATAAATTCTCTGTTGAACAGCAAGGGGCTCACATACTATTATTGCACAGGGCCCTCTACTGTCTTATGTCTGCCCCGGTTACATCAGTTAGAGGCAGTGATCAAAAATTTAACACATGGCAACTCAGGAACCTTATATGTCCAGATACCTTCTTTGTTCTAGGTAAAATGCTCCTTAAAAACATTTGCCAATGTGAGAATGAACAGGTCTTTGAGTTTACATTAAAATTGTAAAAAAAAACTTTTCTACATAATACCTGTGTGCTGAGATAGGATGGATCATTTGAAGTTAGAGGCCCAAAGACTTTAGGCTGCACTAGGGTCAATCTGGTGACAACATACCCTTGCCTGATTATTGTCAGGTGTGATGCTGTCATTGAGACCTTACATGGATGTAAATCACCACCTACATCATTTCTCACGCACACACATATTTAGCACTATTTAAGCCAATAAGAATTACAGATATTGATGTGAAAAATATTAGATCAGATGTGAATCCACACAGGGCCTCCATGATGACTAGAAAGCCTTTGAATGCAAGTTCTGAACTTTTACATGTTTTGTGTCCTGTCCCTGCAGAAGTCTGGAGAGGAAGTGGCAGTCAAGGTGTTTAATAACACAAGTTACCTCCGGCCATTTGAAGTACAGATGAGAGAGTTTGAGATGCTGGGGAAACTCAACCACATCAATATTGTCAAGCTCTTTGCTGTAGAGGAAACTGTGAGTGACAGTCTTACCCTGACTAAACCTTAGCTCTGCTACAGCTCATATTCTTGACTTGTCTAACCCCCTGCAAAATTATAAGAAAGATGAATCAATAACTGATCATTTAAGTGTCAGTAAACTACGGTACATCTAATCTCTGTAGGTTCTACTCACTATTTAGCTATTTTGTGTCTATAGTTGCCCCCAAGCTCATATTATTACCTTCTCCCAGGGCAGCCCTAAGCAGAAGGTTCTGGTCATGGAGTACTGCTCAAGTGGGAGTCTTCTGTCTGTCCTTGAGGAGCCAGAAAATGCTTTTGGACTTTCCGAGTCAGAGTTTCTGATCGTGGTACAGTGTGTGGGTGAGATGCAAAATAATCTGTATTTGTATGATGCCGGTCACTGTTAAGGTGCAGTCACTGTGTAAGGGCACGATTTTCATCTGCAAGATGTCTACTGTCTCTCTAACAAATCAAGTATTAAGTAGAGGAGATACAGTAAAAAGAGACAAAAGGTTGATATCTAAAGCCAATTTCCATAAAGTGAATAATTCTAAAAAATTTATCATGTATCCACAGGACAGGGGATAATTGTTTGTTTCATGGGTATGTGACTGCTAGAACCACCACCAATCACGAGAACAGGGGTCCCTGAGTCATTAGTGTGAGTGGAACATTAACCCTTGAAGTGTACCTAAACGTACAAATTAACTTTATTGCAACCTACTCTAAACTTGACTAAAGGTGAATTTAGGCACTTGAAGTTCTGGTGCTTATTGCACTTTAGAATCTGTACTCTGATATTCTGCTGTGTATGGGATTCACTAAGTATTGTACAGGCAGGAGCTCCATGGCACATTCCTGCTCCTGCCTGTACCAGTACCTGCATATCACATCAGTACAGTCCATTAGCAGAGCAGAGTTAACTCAGGGCAGGGGCTCCAGCGCACATCACTCCTCTGCCTTTCCCCACTCTGCTAAAGCTTGATATAGCCCATGTTTGCCAGGCTTTAGCAGAGCAGCGTTCGTACAGACAAGTGTAGCATTGTGCTATGGATCTTTATGGACTTCCTGCCAATACAGAACTCAGTGGTACCTCAGTGAATCCATACTCTCGTACACAGCAGAGTGTGAACTGAGTGAGTGTGAACTTCAGGAGTCTATTTCGCTAAGAAAAGTAAAAAAGAATTATTAAAGCATATTACAAAAATTCACATTTAGAGTAGGTTTCAATAAAGTTAACTTGTAAGTTTAGGTTCACTTTAAAGACCAGGACAGTTTTTCATTCTTGCATTTTGATTGCGGGCATACAAAATTTACCGGTATATATTTTCTATTATTATGAGTACTTAAAGACCTTTCCATCATATGTTCCCCTTAAAATGGTACCAATAAAAACTACAGTTCTTTTTTTGCATAGAGAACTGTAGTTTTTATTGGTACCATTTTAAGGGGAACATATGACTTTTTATTCAATTTTCTTGTGGGCCAATGGAACCAAAATACAGCAAATGTTCTTATACTATAATAGTTTAGACATAGTCCAGGCCCCCCCAGCCTTACTCGCGCCTGGGCAATTGCAGCAAACGTGCCACCCTTGGGCACTTGTGATGGCTCATTTGCATATCTTTAAAACTTGATTATTTTTTTGGGCACTTTGGAGACTCTCACAAATGAAACAAAAGTAACATTAGCACCATGTACTTGCGTCCCACACAGCTTTAAATCATGGCCAGTAGGTGACAGACTCCTAAGGTGCTACTGGGGTACATACCAAGTAACCCAGTGTCTGTAAACTGAGTATGGTCTTCATAGAAGAGTCTAACCTTTTTTATCTTAGTGTCAGCCTTCTAGTGGTATGGCATGTACCCATAATTTCTCTGTCCCCTAATAAACTAGCAAGGAAGAGGTTTTACTGGGAATTGAGTAGTATTTTCCAGTTTAGTAGGTACTTTGGATCATTATTAGATCCATTGGTATCAATTGACCTTTGTTGTAATTCTGTAAACCAGGGATACCCAACCTGAGCCCCTCCAGCTATTGCCAAACTACAACTCCCGGCATGCCCGGACAGCCTACAGCTATCAGCCTACAGCAGGGCATGGTTGGAGTTGGAGTTTTACAACATCTGGAGAGCCGCAGGTTGGGCATCCCTGTTCTAAACAGTCCTTTAGCAACTTGTTTTATGCCTTTTGTTTTTTTTTCACTGATATTCTACTATAGTAGACCTATTAATGGTGATTTTTACGTACCACAATGTGGCTGTTTTGTTATCAGTGGCAGGGATGAATCACTTACGTGAGAATGGAATTGTGCACAGGGACATCAAACCGGGAAACATTATGCGTTTACTTGGAGAGGATGGGCGTAGTATTTACAAGCTGACTGACTTTGGTGCTGCTCGACAGCTTCAAGATGATGAGACCTTCATATCTCTTTATGGGACAGAAGAATATTTGGTAGGTGTGTGATTATAGATAAGATTCGGACTCGTCTGTATAAACCATTTTACAATAATGGCAGTATTATGTTATTCATAAATGGCAAACATGTGGCAACACAGTATAGGACCACAGAAACTGAAAATTTTGTTAAAGGGCTTTTCCATTCACATACACCAGACATTATTTTTATTTATCTTTTTTTTTTTTAATTGAAAAATTCTGCCTCTGTCCTCTGTGCCTCATAATAGGCTTGCACTCTTCAGTAGTCATCTCATTACTATGACCGGACAGCAATCAAAGATAACACCTGTATATAGATTACACAGGGCCCAAGATTGAGAATAAGTGATTCGCACAACTCACCTCCTCACCCTCCCTGCACAGTGACCTCTACTCTACATTGAGGACCTATCCTGAGGGTAGGCCTTGAATATCTAAGTACTGGATACATTCCCTTTAATACCTGTGGGTTTACTACATGTACATGTATGTTATATATTTAGTGTTTTTTGCTGGTGTTCTATGGAAATTTAGTTTACAGACTGTAGCATACACTCAGCTGGAAGAAATATTGGGCTTGTACATTTAATTTTCAAAAGTGCATGTGAAGCTTCCATATGAGCAGAGGTTGGATTTGGTATCAGACACCTTTTAGTGACAGCGCACGTTGGATTACTGAAATCATGTATGTCATGAAAATCAGTGCTGGGATTTGCTGTCAAACCACCGCTGATGTGACCTTTATGGTATTTCTGATTAAAATATTATTGAATATTTAATGGGGAAACCCCTCTTTAAGTAATGGACAGATTAAGAAAATGTTTAGTCAGTGTAGGCTTGCAAAACGCTGAATTTCCCATGTTCATGACTGAAGTCTTCTTATTTCCTTTCAAGCATCCTGATATGTATGAAAGAGCAGTCTTGAGAAAACCTCAGCAGAAGGTTTATGGCGTCACTGTTGACCTGTGGAGTATTGGAGTTACCTTTTATCATGCTGCCTGTGGTAGCCTGCCCTTCATCCCTTATGGGGGACCTCGAAATAACAAGGAGATTATGTGAGGAAACATTTCCTAATGCTTCTGTAATAACCAATTACCAATAATGTCTGTGTATCTTCAATAAAACGTTGGGGGAGATTTATCAAAAGTGGTGTAAAGAAAAACTGGTTTAGTTGCCCATAGCAACCAATCAGATTCCACCATTAATTTTTCACAGCTCTTTTGGAAAATGAAAGGTGGAATCTGATTGGTTGATATGGGCAACTAAGCCAGTTCTACTTTACACCACTTTTGATAAATCTCCCCCTTTGTGTATAAAAAGTACAGTTACACTGAGCCTCAAAATCATATCATATAGGTATGGATTGGTTAAAGATGGCCATGGACAGGAAGATTTGTCTGTACTTGTAATTATTTAGGGAGGTGTAATATGTGCAGTAAATGAAATATTCTTGTGCTATAGACAGAGCAGATAACAAGTCTGAGCTACTTCTGGTCCCTCTCTTATAATACTTTACCTGTGATGATTGCTTGATGAAGGGCAAGTTATCCCCCAAAAACTGCATATGAATCAGCATTGCCCTGGGGTTCCTTGTGCCCACCAGAACAAAGTATTATGAGGTCTCAACCTTCATCTATAAAGAACATGGCCCTGATTTATCACACCTTCACTCCAGAATTCTGTCTTCAAAAAATCGCATGATAGGGCTTTTGCGACTTTCTTGCGCATTTTTTTGCGACTTTTTGCATGTGTACACCACTCACTCCAGTTTGTAATATGGGTGGAAAAGTGGGTGTGGTTAGCCATGTTAATGAGTTTCACTCCAGATTTATCATTGCGACTTTTTAAAAAAAGTCGCAAAATAGCCGCAATCTCACTCCAGGAGGAGGGTGGAGTAGGAAAAGTGGAGTAGCTTCTCTAGACAGAAGTGTTAGGTTTAAGGACAAGCCACATTTATCACACAACCTGTGACGTTTGATAAATGTGGCACAAAGTACTCCAACATAGATGCAAGCAAAACTGACTTCAAATATTCTCCTAATGATAAATTCCCCCCATGTGTATATACCCTCTTAACTGCTCCCCATTGTTTTGTTTTTTTATGGGTTTTTTTTTGCAGGATAAGGACATTACCGTTTAGCTTTCCATTATTCTGATCCATCAGAAGAGCAGATTTTTTTTTTTAAATCCAGTATTTTAAGCATCCATTATGATCCTCAGTTATGCACATTTTGCATCCATTTTAGCCATTACCATCTGAGATCTGTTATTTTAGATGGAAAAAAATACTTTGGGTAGCACTTTTTTCTGACTAAAATAACGGATCTCAGGCGGAAATGGCTAAAACAGATGCCAAATGTACATAACCGAGTATAACGGATTCTTAAGGTACAGCATCCATTTTATTGCTCATTTTCCTGTTCTTCTGACAGATCGGAAAGCTAAACGGTGATGTGAATGCAGCCTAAGTTGTACTTTCTAATGCAACAAAAATGCAAATGCACAATTGTTTTACAGGTTTAGTTTTTACATATTCTGACATCAGTGACTTTTTTATATTTCTATCTACAGAGCCGTGTAATTACTAATTTTTTGTGAGGTGATCTGTAGCTTTTATTGATACCATCTTTGTGAATGTATAACTTTAATTGCAATTTTTTTTGGAAGGCAAAGTGACCAAAAATGGTGATGGAAACCTTCACAAGGCTCCCGGCTGCTTTAGTAACCAAAAGGTTCTTGTGATATTGTTGCGATAATGGGATGTTTGGTCACTGGGAACAGGTTGCTAAGATGCGATGGTCAAATGCAACCACCTGAGGGGTTAAATGTCCATAATCAGAGGTGTCTCTGATCACTGAGACTGATGGCGGGTGACTGTTGTGTAAAATAGTAGGCACCTGCTGGCTATGGTGCCCTCTCAGCTCCTGAACAGGTGCCATCTTTAAAGACCTGACTTATGGCGTGGATGTTGGGAAGGGGTTTATTGCATCGTCAACATATTGAGAGTCAACCCATAAGCCCATAAGAAATAGACTCTAGGGGCAAATGACTGGCTCCAAAGTCAGCTCCTGTTTGTAAGTCTTCTGTTGAACCTTTGGGGTCAATTATTGTCACCCATTGAAAGAGCCAGTCCAACCATGTGTTGAACACACATACCCTGCAGCTAATTCACAACTATGTAATTATATGCACTGGTTGGAAAAGTTGATTTTTGCCTGTGAAGTTGCAATGAAGATGAGACTGGCTCTGGGACAGGCAGTTAAATAATTTGTAGAAAATATCGGTAGATCTGTTGGAAGATTTTCAAACGCTGCATGTTTCTGTTGCCTAAATTAATAGCTAACAAGTCCCCTTTTATTGGCAGATGTGCCCTTACATTTTTGATTTAAATCAAAGAAGTTTATTATTATTGACTCCATATGAATACATGCTATGGGCTACTACCATTGCCAAAACTATGGTTTAACATTTGGTTCCAGATCAAACTGAAATTTTGGGTATTTTTATTTTCATTATGTAATTAAAAAGCTGGAATGCTGTTGGTAGAGTAAAAGGTGTGCTGTTCCCACAGATCTGAAATACTGCTTTGATCCACTGATGACTAATGTGAGGTGGTTATATCCACAAGGAACGGTTATTATAGTCATTACAGTATGGTCCCCAATGGTTGCTTGCTTCTTTTTATTAGGACTATCAAGTGGTTTATTGTTTAAGTGGTTTATTGCTGTTCTTTATCTACTTCTTTCATCTTTTAATAGCGTGGTCATCAGGGATGACCATATAACGGAGTAATGGAGAGGTAATAGAGCTGTGTAAGGTATTAGTGTTTCCTTACTGCATCTATATTAATGTTATGAGGTGGTCATTGGCCTGTGGAAGATATAAGGTATCATCATAAAAAGAGACTAATGTGAGGAGGCTCCATATATTAAAATATGATGATGATGTGCCTTTTGAGATGTAAAAAAGTAATAAAGCAGAGGAGAGGAATATCACATTACTGATTTATGTCTGTTATTGACATTTAGGCACAAAATTACAGCAGAAAAGCCACCAGGTGCCATTGCAGGAGTGCAACGGAAAGAAAATGGACCCATTGAGTGGATTTATGAATTGCCAGTCACTTGTCGCCTTTCAGAGTAAGAGCTCATTTTAAAATGTGATGTCTGTTATATACCCACTAGCTAACCACAAAAAGACTAAAGAAGGGACTGGCTCTGAAGTGACTAAGTACTAATGGAATTTAATACACATACTATAAAATGGTACACATGTGCACAATAAAACACATATAAAACCATGAATTGTAATAGTTGAATGTAGGACCCTCACAATGACGGCTACGGGAGAAAAGTTAGTGGCTGGTGATAAAATATATATATATATATATATATATATATATATATATATATATCCACTGTCCAAGTCTATGCAGTGCAGGTGTAACTGTCCTCCTCCTTAGGACTGTTAGTATAGACCAGATGACTAACCTCCTGCACTCCAGTTGTAGTGAAATTATGACTCTCAGCATGCTCCATCCATTTCTATGGAGTTCTGAGAAGAGCCAAGCAATTGTGCATCTTGGAGTTGTAGTTTTACCACAGCTGGAGTGCCAGAGGTTAGCCATCATGGGTAAGGACAATAGATATGGCATGAAAATATTTGTATGTATGCTCAAACAAGAGTCTTATAGTAGCATTGTGTTCAAAGTGTCACAGCATGCTGCACCTTAACAATATATTACATATAGCCATATATATTATATAACAATCAACTAAAAAAGTGTAGCAATTGTACAGTGTGTAACACCACTACTAATACTGAGAATCTGATTCCATGCATGCATCCTCTGTGCTCCAGGACACTGATTTTTTGTGCTGTAAGTCCGTATATAGATAATTCTTTTTGATGTGCATGCTATAGCTGTAGTTATATCAATTCACATTTTTAAAAGTATCCATAAAAGTCAAGTTAAAGGGGTTCTCCGGGAATGATTTAAAATGGCCAAATGCAACCTGTCCTAGAATGTGAGCAGGACTGATTGCCTCCATTTGCAGAGAAGCCAAGGGTGACCTCGCCACATACTATGGTCTGGCACTCATACTATGCTCTGACACTTGCAATATACTGCACACTTTTGATGATGGCATTATTGCATTTTTTACCATCTATGGTGGAGCACTGCGGTGTGTAGTGAGGTCCTGCCACCACACTCCCCTAGGCAGCTCTGCAAGTGAAGACGAGTCCTACTCAAATTCTAGGACAGGTGGTTTGTGATCATTTGAAATCTTTCCAGGAGAACTCCTTTAAACATTATAGTGTGGTGTATCTAATAAGGAAAAATTGTAAAGTGTAAGTAACTCTACCCTTATTCACATACTCTATGGTCTTCTTAAATATCTTGAGTCTGGCCAAATCTTCTCATCATGTTGAACACAATAAGAGGCATTTACTAATGTCTTCATGCCACAATAATACAGTAAAA
The DNA here is from genome assembly GCA_900303285.1 of Rhinella marina. Lineage (NCBI taxonomy): Eukaryota > Metazoa > Chordata > Amphibia > Anura > Bufonidae > Rhinella > Rhinella marina. Next base: position 402,544 of record ONZH01017199.1, read on the forward strand.
AGTTGCAAATTATGGTTCATGCCATATGTGTGCAATAACTTTTCTAAAAGTTCCTGCCCGATTTACTATAACTTACACCAGAAACTGGCAGAAGATATAGTTGAAGTATATGCCTGCTCCTGGCTGGTGTAGACTTCAGTTTCTGGCGCATGAACTTTCAGAAATGCACCCAATTTATTAAGAGGCAGATGACCTCACTCTGGCTCAGAGGGACCAGGGCAGTGGTATGGAAACACCAGTCTTGACAAATATCCCTCAATTTACTCCATCCCTAGTGCTCATCTTCCTGACGTACACTTCACTATAACCACTATAACACTACTGGTCAACACAGTCTTTATTTGTTCACAGCGGATTGAGGACACAGTCGAAAGCCATTCTTGCCAATATCCTTGAAGCTGACCAGGAGAAATGCTGGGGATTTGATCAGTTTTTTGCCGAGACCAACAACATTCTAGAGAGGATGGTCATCCATGTGTTCTCCTTGCCACAAGCCAGAATGCACAAGATTTATATACATCATTATAACTCGTAAGTCATGTATACATTCAGTTGTGAGATCAGCCATTTATAAAAAGTATATACATTCACTGTAATTATGAAGGCAATATCTGTCTTTGTTGAAACTATTTTTTTGTTGTTGAATTTTTTTCTTACAACAGAGTGGCTATCTATATGGAAATGGTGTCCAAACAAACTGGAATTGTGCCAGAAAGACAGACCTATTTCTATGAAGGCCACCTGTACCCTGTCAGTCCAACCTTACAAGTTCACCATCTTCCGAAGACAGCAGATCAATATCCGTTCATATTAATTGGTGGTGAGAGTGAAGGACCAATGGGAGTCATTTACAAAGACCGTAAGTTGAGCATGCTTCTAGTAACCTCAGAACTGGCTTCTGTCTTTCTCCTTGTATAAAGTTGCCAATACATGCCAAAAAGGTTGATGTTAGTGGATTGGATCAGCTCACACAAAGTGGCTATCTATACCAGGGTTCCTCAACTTCAGTCCTCAGGACCCACCCGCCGGTCATGCTTTCATTATTTCCTTAGAATTGAGCAGGTGATGTAATTAATGTCAGTGCATCAAAACTTACCACAGATATTCATTCTATGGAATATTCTCATATCATGACCGGCAGGGGGGCCCTGTGGAGTTGAGGAACACTGATCTATACATTCGAAATCATGGCCACCACATTCCACCACCTCTATGTGGCACCATATCCCTGGGCATTGATATTATTGACCTCAGGTACTAGTCATTTACTATTGGAGAATATATTACACCAATTCATATACTTTACTTATTTCTATTCTTTCCAGCTGCTTTTGACTTTCCCAGGTTTCTGCCCTCTGTTGATGTCACTGTTGACTGTTCTGTTGCAAAAGTAAGTAAAAATGTTCTGCCTCATTGTTATTTGTCAAGTACATTAGGATTTGTAAAGTACATTAGGATAGACATTGATAACGTGGGCCTCATATTTTCAACATACAATGGTCTTTTCTGACCCATCATAAGTTGAAACCAGACTCAACATACAATGTCTCAGACTCAGATCCAACCAATCAAGGCCACCTCTCTGGTAAAATAGCTGAATTAGTTGCTAGTTAGCAGCTAGTCCTGGATGTTATGTATTATCTGTCTTAGTTATCTGCTTATTTTTCCTAAATCTTCATTTTCTCTTGTCTTGAATGACGTTTTGGGGCTTTAAAACTGATAACAATGGTTTCAAAATACAATGGTTGTCCTGGAACCAATTAATATTGTAACTTGAGGAATATATCAATTTTCGTTCATGTGTAGCCTTGTTTACACCATGCTGATGGAATAAAGTAATCCACATTTATAGCCCACGCCTAATGCTGTAATTACATATTATTAAATGCATACTTAAAGGGAACCTGTCATGTTGAACATGGTGTCTGAGCTGTACGCAGCATTTTATAGAGCAGGAGGAGCTGAACAGATTGATATATAGTTTTGTGGAAAAAGAGTCTGTAAAGCTTGTAATTTATACATTTAAAATCCTGCTTATTCTGGGCTCTATAAAGTGAAGTAGGAGGTCCTATCAGTGACTGAGAGCCGTCCCTCTATGACTATATATAGAGAGCTAGCTGTCAATCACTGATAGGACCGCCTCCTTCACTTCAAAGCTCTGAATAACCAGGAATTTAAATGTATAAAATACAAGTTATATAGAACTTTTTTCCACAAAACTATATGTCACATATGGGGACCTCCCTGTCACGTGAGCCTGGAGCGACTATCAAGGGACGATCTATTTAACACACTCAATATCACACGCCCCTACATGTGGGCCACAGATTGAACATGAATCACACCCCACCACAGTCCAGGCATCCGAAACTCCTGCCACCATCTATGATCTTTAAATTAATATACAAGTTAATTAAGGGCTCATAGAAAACCTCACAGTGCCCCACTCACAAGCAGGTGCACAGTAGTATTGATCACAAAGTAACACAAACCACACCTATACACTGAAAATAGAGTTTACTGGGCTCGTTTTGGGCCACAAGGTAAACTATTAAAGATATAAAGAAATGTACAATACTTAGGTTACAAAAAAATAAAAGAAATAGCAAACATACACATTGTCTAAGATGGGAATACCCCTTTAATTCAGCAGAGGGTGGAGCTTAGAGGAGGGGTCTCCCTCCCATTCTTGGCCCAGCCTTCTGGGAAGGCATTCATTACATGTGCATTCTAAACCTCTCTTATGAAATATCAATAAACTTTGTCTTCCCATCCGCTCTGACGGACATACAGGAACCAACATATTTTTGTAATGCATGTTTCATCATGCTGATAATTTTAATACCAAATATGAGTGGTGTAAGGGTACCAGAATGAGAGATCCTTATTATGTGGGAATGCCAGCTGTCGGGAAGGGTGAAAATGTTTAGACTTCCTGTGATGCCAACGTTAAACCAAACACGATTATTACAGTTATTAATATGTGCATCATGCCAAGATTGAGTTAATGCTTATGATATATTTTATCCATCCTCTGGTATTCAAGCTGAGAATCTCCTGGATCCCCTGCTGTGGGGGGTTCTGCCGTGTTATGCATTTCCATGGGCTTGAGTGTAAAAACCCAGCAAACCTCTAATTACCAGTCCCAAAGAGACAGTTTTTGGCAGGCCAGTGTTAATTGGATTTCCACCATGGGGATGTGTATTCCTCACGTACTGTACACACGTTGCCATTCTAAGAATCAGTACAGCATTATACAAAGAATATATGACACGCTCACACAATCGCATTACAGGAAATATAATATCGCTAAAGACAATTCTGAGATTGCAGGGCATAAAAATCACACAATATATTCATATAATGGCAGATAATATATGCTACAGAAGCCATCTATCAAAGGGAAATATCTGCTCAGCTCCACCTGCTCCATAACATTGTATTTGTAGCCAGGGGCAGACTGGGAACTTAAAGTGACCCTGGGAAAAATACTAACAGTGGCCCCGTTTTGTAGTCAGGTCCAAATTGATGGAAGGCAGGGCCAGCAATACCATATTGTGGCACATTATACCACCCCAACAGAGCAAATACCACAGTCCATTACAAAATACACCCCAGAAACTTCCACTGGCCAGCAATGAGCCCCTGGGCATCACCCCACGGGAAATTTCCCTGTAAGGTCTATGGCCAATCCTGCCTGTAGCTTGCATTGCATTTGCACGGTGACAGGTTTGCTTTAAGTATAACCCCAGCTTATTGCTCAGTGCACACAAGCTGGGAGTTTTACACTTTTGAAGGCACGTGTCAAGTTTAATAATGACTGCTATGGTGTGTATGTGTGGGGACAATACAAAGGTTTACATACCATGGAGACAACCAGGCAGCTACAATGTGACACATGATAACAGGAAATCAACTCAGGCCAGTCGTGTACTGCACTGCTGATGCCTATGACGGATATAGTAAAATGCTCCTCCCACCTTTTTATGGACTTCCAGTATTTTACAGACAATTGGTAACTGTGTTTAACACCACATCCTGGTGGTTTGGGATGTGAAGGGGTTAAATGAGAATGTTTAGGACAATAAATTCTACTTATAATTTAATTTTATGTAAATAGTTCTAAAATTCTTTACATGGATGAGAGCAGTTTTTTCAGATACAGAGCTCCAAATCCCCTGCATCCCCTCATACAGCCATAGTAATATACAATAAAACTGCAGCCACCACTAGGGGGACCTCACTGCCTAAGGCTTTATCTATACAGCTCCCATTGAATTCCATATGGTTAGCGCTCTGTGGAGACATGTGCCACGCAGCAGCCAGTCTCAGAACCATCACGCCACCAAAAATATTTGTGTGACTAGACTGTAAATTGCTGTAGCATGACTATTTTAGGACTGTGATTTCATTGTAAAAACACAGCCAAAACTCGCATGTTGCACGCGACTTACACTGTTGTCTATGATGGCAGAGTTATATGGGACTTATGACCTGTTTTGCAGCATGAGATGTGTTACACTGAGGCACCATTTTTTTTAACAAATCTTTATTTATTTGAATTTCCAAAAATAGTACTTACATACAATTTAGTCAGAGTAGACCTTTCAGTACATGTCACAATAAACATGGTCACGGAGGCACCATTGACAGTCATTAGATGCAATGTCGTGCGACACATTTTGCCATGTAAGACCAACTTAATAAATCCATATGTGACTAATGCCCTCTAGTGGCAGCAGAAAGAATTTTATTATTTAACTCTAGCTTCTCGTGTATAGCTGAGAGAGGGGAGCTTGTAGGTGCTAAAAACATGCTTTACGTGCCAGTTTGACTCCTTTCCTATGGGTCTTTTCATAATTGTTCAGTAATGTGCAAGGATTCTCAGTAACCAATGTGTGCACTATTGCAGAATGTTGTCAGTGCTGTTTACCAGACGTTGAGAGTGACGGAGTTGCTGTTGACATGTCAAGAATTTATACTCCAAGGAACATATTGGCTTATGTAAGTGATGCTGATATCATACTTTCCAGATACAATAAAATACAGTATTACAAAATAAGTGTAAAAATAATTATCATCTTATGTTTATGCCATTTTCATTAACATTCAACTAGTGTTGTGTTCAGTTTTACTCTTAGTTGAAATCTGAGTGTAAAGTGAAAATGGAAACCATTTTATAAAGGGATCTTTAAAGGGAACTTGTCACCATGAAACTGCAGTGCAATCAGGTATAGAGCAGGAGGAGCTGAACAGACTGCTATAGTTCAATGGGAAAAGATTCAGTAAAACTTGTAATTTATACATTTAAATCTCTGCTGATTTTATGCTTCGGGGTAATGGGGGCAGTTCTATTCAGTGACAGCTAAGACTACATGACTAAAAAAAATCCAGTTCAGTCATACTCTGGTTATGGACAACCAATTTTGAAGGGCACAGAAAATTTAGGGAGTGCTAAGATACAAATAGGATATTTCTTATCATAGTGTCATTAGCATAGGATGAGTGAATATGCTGCACTGTCTGTGCTATAATACAAAGCATAGACCAGTTTCATTCAATTTGGTACCGTAATACAATTAAAAACCACAAAGATATCTCAAATGCAAGGGCATACACAGATCTCATTGAGCCCGATAGCAAAACTTAGTATGAGCCCCCATTCCCTACCCATTTTTCCAATGTGTGTGTGTGTCAAGCACTCCCAGGCAAAGCACCAGTCGTCCTCAGCCTCATCAACTTTATCCAACTTCAAAATACATTGAAAAGTCTCCTTCTTCACTTTACATAATATATTACAAAATTGGCTGTAGATACAAATGCATATGGTTACCGCTGTACGCTCCTCCTAGTCGTGGTAGTGTTTTAATGTCTGGAACAGAAGGAGGAGTTCGGCGCCAGGCACTTCCACCTCTGGTCCTGTAGCAGTGCTTTGTCCTGCCTCCATGGAAGGAATGCTACTGCTCAAATGTTTTCTAATAAATGTATCTGTGATTTCCCATTTGGTTTATGAATAAGCCTACCCCCATACATATTTTTTCAAACTGATGGGTTTCTTCCTCTTAGTTTACTTTAACATCTGCATCCGGCTGCATACCGGGAATTAACTGGACAGAAACCGTTGCGTGCAGCAGTTTTTATCTAGCCGATTCTGAGCATATTTGCCGGGTAGCGGCCTGACCTCTGCCAGACCTCATTATAGTCAACGGGGTCTATTAGGGAGGCAGCAGTATCCGACAATGCCGGATCCAGAAAACTACAGCAGGCTTTTCTCTGCCAAAACTGCCTGCCGGAGAGCTTTACTGCAGATGTGGAACTAGCCTTAACTGATATAGAACGTAAAAGAGATTAAAAGTGAAAAATAGAAAGAGGTTTTTGCGCACAGAGAGCCAAGTAGAGATGGTCAAGGCTCTGGCTTGTTGCCAAGTCAAATGGCTTTTAAAGGGCACGTGTCATCAAAAAATAACATTTTTTTAAATTGTGTTTATTTTAAAATATTTTTAGTGACTTTTTGGTGGTTACTTTACATTTTCCATGTCATTATATAAAACAAAATATATAAAATCCTGTAGTTTCTGTACTGGTCACTAAGTCTAATAATAGGCGCCACTTCTCAGTCAGTCACTTTATGGAAGTTATCTCATTATAACAGGCAGGATTAGAATGAACAATATCACCTATATATAGGTAACACAGGATCCACAATACGTGACTGTCAAGGCTTATCTACTCCCTCCTGACCTCTGCACAGGTCACAAAGCATGGCTAGAAGCCAATGAGTACCCTCCTGTCCATTGTGTCTATGTTGCTGTAATTGGGGGCGTACTATCTGTCCCCATATAATAACAATTCTGGAGCATCTATTGTTATGGCTCTATGTTGTACCATTCATTTATCATTTCTACTAGAATTTTATGATCGTATGAATGAATTATCAGCAGATTGCAGTAAATGGTGTTACCAGTCGGGCGGTGTCCCTGCACAGTCAGACACATCCGCTACTGGTAACACCCAGCAGTACCTTTACTGCAGACTGCTGGTAATTTATTTGTAAACTACTAGCAGGAATAATAAAGGAATGACACAACATACAGTCATAGGAATAGAGACTCCAGAATTCTTATTACATGGGGAATGCACGTAGTTACTAAAACAGGCATGTCCATAGAGATAACAGGTCCTGTTTAAGCCATTTTTCTGGCCACCTGCCACTTGGGCATTCCCTTACATTATTGCATGCATTGTACACTTTAACACCAGGAGTTAAAATGCACCACCGATCTACAGGAATAAGAAGCCTCTGTGTCCAATCATCCTGCTACCATATCTGCATCAGACATCATACAGGGGCTTAATGTCTGAATAATACAGATTTCAATCTACACACTTGCATAAAGTATATTAAATATTAGTTATCATTATTAGAAAAGCTGTACATGATTATTTTTTCTTATCAGATTTTCTGCATTAATGTGACTGTGTGCAGATTATTCAGCATTACTCGTCTCTTTACAGTGAGAATCTGAAAGCAGAATGCCGCAGGATAGCAGAGAAGAAATCAGCCGTGATGTCATACTATAACTGCATGTGCAGCAATGACAGCAGAAGCACAAGACTGTAAGGATGCAATGCTGTGCGGGTTATCTTCTAAACTGTCTGAGCTGGCAGCACTATACAACAGGCCAGTACCATTGACACCAGTGCCATATAGTTATTAATGCTACAGCACTTTTATTCAGAGGAAAACATTTTCATTTTTTCACATTATAAATTCATCCCTAAAAGAAATCTATGGATGTCATGGAATATAAAGACACACTTGGAGACAAAGCACACATACTATACTTGTTTAATTTTACAGAGAATCCAATAAATGAAAGTAATCTTATTCCAAATTTTTACAGATACAATGCTGCCTATAAAGAATCTGACAAGCAGGATCAAGGGCATTGTCAGAAGAAGTTACAGTTAGTAAGTTTACGGTTTTTCTAGAATATATTCCTAATATTTCAACTGGAGCCTTGATGGAATAACTAGGCATGGGCAGATATTCCTACTAACCAGGCGTAGAGTGACCATTGAGTGATTAGGACAGTGTCCAAGGGCTCATGATCACTACATAAAACAGGAAAATGCTAGTAAGTGTCTTTTAAATGTCATTTATTGCCCAAAACTATGTGAATGACTAGTAAGAGATCCTTGTCCTTTAACACTCAAGAGCTAGAGTCCAGATTAAGGATGAGCTAACCAGTTTGGACTGAATAGTGCATAGGAATAGGGAGGAAGAAGAAGGGGTCTCACATGACCCTGAGAGGAAGTGGGAGGAGGGCTTGCTCTGATTGGCTCCCAGGCTGACAGACAGCCTGGATGAGCCAATCAGTGCTGCAGGAGGCAGGGAGGTGCCCAAGCAGAATGCCATTCTGTGCTGGACAGTGAATGAGAATGGTTGGTTATTACAGTCTGTGCCAGGAAAATAATCTTAGAGAGTCAGGGACAGTGAAAAATCAACCAAGAACAGTCAGAAATCAATCAAGCTTGTATTCTTTTCAAATATCTTTTTATTGTTTTTTTGAAAATTAGGGTAACAGTTATCAATTAAGAGAAAATCAAGCTTGTATTCTATTGCCAGGGAGAGTGAAGGGAAAAGCTATGATTACAAAGAAGAATTATGTGTGTAGAATAGGGACAAGCAGGTAAGCTGACAGGCAGCTAGAGAGAAGACAGGAGCTGTTGCTGGCTGTGCCACGTAGCAGAACTGCAGCTAATGCAGTGCAGACCTCAAAAGCAGCTACCTGCAAGGAAATATTTTCATTTTTTCCCACTTTTTCACAGAAATCCTTTTTTTGGGGGGTTCAATTTAATTAAGTAGCATATATACGTGATTACTGCAGCACAAGGTATAGCAGCAGTCTACCTGTGGGTGTTAGTGTGAAATTGAGCATCAAGCCTCAATCTTCTGTTTTAATTTCTTTAGTTTCCACACAGTTGCTAATTTTTTTTGGAGGGGGTGTTCAATTTAGTTAAACAGCATATATATGTCGTTCCTGCCGCAATACACAAGGTATAGCAGCAATCTACCTATGAATGTGAAATTAAGAGTCAAGCCTCAAGCATCCATTTCCATTTATTCAGTTTCCACACAGTTGTTCAATTTAATTAAACCAGCGTATAGGTGATCAGTACACCAGTACTCAGGCCAGGGTAACAATTTATCTGGGAGTGTTAACTCAATATTAAAGGTCAGGCCTTAATCATTCATTTATGTATATTTAGTTTCCACAAGGTTAAAATTATATATTATTTTGACACCTGTATATGTTCTGGTTAAATAAATTGAATGTGATTCCTGCAGCAATACACAAGATATAGCAGCAGTCTACCTGTGAGCGCTAACGTGAAATTAAGTGTAAGGCCTGGCCCTTAATCATCTTGAATCATTCATTTTCCCACTATATCATGGGGCTGGCTCCCACAGAAGGCAGTTATCTGCCTCCTCCACCTCCTCCTCCATGGATATAGTCCTGTCCCCAACAGCAGCAGGACACAGCGTCACTCACAATACCCATCCATCCTATCATGTTGGAGCTGATTGGCCTAGGAGAGAATAGCCACACTGACGAGAAGTTGCTCAAGTACATCAAGCAGCAAACATCCCGCTGGCTGTCACCTCGCCAACTCCAGCTTCCACTGCTGCGACTTGCGGAATATCATCTTCTGTAAGGCTGCTGCGTCAGATTTAAGTTTCTGTTCTTAGGATTTCCAAACCATAATAGTTATCTATCATTACATCAGAACTATTAAATCTAGTCCTCTAAAAACAAATACCGTAAGTAGCCATTCATCTCCCATAGGCCTGTCCAATAGATGGGCTCAAAGACAACAGTAGTCCTCAACCCGGGCAGCTAACAACCACGCGGATCACCTGTCAGCTACTACCGATAGCCATCTGTCTGTCCTCTGAGTTCTTCTGAGGATCACATAGAAGCCCAACTTTAGATCCAAAGTCACAAGCCGAGCATCTGTCAGCTATTGGACATTATGGAAATCCATCCACCTACTTCAAAAGCTCAACCGAGTGCACACAGACTTGCAGTCTGTCTCCTGACCAGTTATCACTCTGGAAGTCTGACTTATGGGAACAATCCATTCAGATTTGTACTACCAAGTCAGGGAGATCCTATAGCTCCATGAACCACAGAGATCACAACTACACTTCTCACTGACATATGGCAGCAGTCATAACAACGAAGGTGAGATGCTTCCAAGATGTGCCAGGTTCATTAAAAGCTGTGTCACCCTTTAATAAATTTGGTGCACTTTACTCCAGTCACATTGGTTTAAAAGACTAGTGTATTAAAAGCCAGTGTTAATAAATCTCCCCCTCTGAATTTTATTGACATATGAGTTCTATTGCTTCGGCTTCCAGTTGAAGGATTTATGAACCTCCTGCCATGAACTCATTTTACTTGTCTAAAAATGTAAATTCCATTACATGTATTTAACCTCCTACAGTCACAGTAATGCTTTAAGACCAATAGAGAACACTTAATGAGTGAATGTAAAACATATAATACATCAGTTATTATGCATGGAGAACGATTAGTCATTGGTGTGACTTTTCCTCCTGTGCTCATTATGGCACAAGCCAAGAGACATTAGAATCTTAAACCAGCTCACGTTAATAGATACTTCTCATGACAATTGCCAGGATAAGACTTTTTACTTATGTTTCACAATATTGATTAATAGTAGCTCTGTGAAAGGTAATGGCATGAAGCTGATGAAGTACAGAGCACTACTTGGTATGCAGATCACTGCTCAGGAGGAAGGTGATTCACAAAAAGTAATAAATTGTAAAAGCTTCTGTAATTTATCAGAAGAAGAATTATTCACAATTTTCAGTTTGAAGACCTGATCCTCTGTATACTGTACTGTACATTCACAATGAAGGTGAAGAATGACACATTCAAATATATATTTGAAAGTCCATTTCTGTTGATGAGATGAGTGAAGTTTTGGAAAATTTGATTCAGCTGCTTCGCTGTATTTTACAAAAAAATTCGCTTTGTGACTAATTACTTCGTCACGAAGCACAATTTTTTGTAAGTAGCGGGTGCAATGACAGGGAGCTGTGATAGCACCGCCCCACATCATTGTACCCATCAGATTCCTGCTTTTGTCTCGAATGCAATGATAGCTGGAGATTGGTCTAGAGACCATCTGAGCAATACCATGAAGAGGCCTTCAGAAGGGAACATTATAAAGGTCCTACTTCTGGGATTATGATGTAGGCTGGCATAATTTATGGTAGCTGGACTCCTCTAGTCTTCATTTCAGATATACTAACACCTCTTCAGTACATTGATTTGGTTTTAGAACCAGTAGTACGGTCATTTCTCCAAAATGTCCTAGGAACCGTTTTTCAACAGGACAACACCAGGTTGAATGTTGCTCATGCTACTCTGAGCAGCCTACAATCCTTAAACATGCTACTATGGCCTGCAGCATCTCAGGACTTGTCTCCCATCAAGAACATCTGGGATGTCATTGGTCAGCAATTGCAGAGGGAGCTGCAAGCAGCACATCTTGATGATTTTTGTGCTCACGTGCGTTCAGTGTGGCAGACCATTTCTCAGACAACCATTAAACCCTCAGGATAGGTCATCAGATTGTCATGGTTAAATCAATCTTTGCAGCTCTGGTTCACATATAGGAGAATAATTTCTGACATCTGTTTCTTAAAAGTATTTAAGTAAAAGTAGGCAAGTAGGTCTTCATCATAAATCTGTGAGTAAAATGCATTCTTTTTGTATTGGTACAGTAAAGCAGTCTGTTTATAGGCTGGTAAACAGTGAATGCCCAGTCCCTTAACCCTTTCAGTCCCGGAGGTTTTTTCGACTTTGCGTTTTCGTTTTGCGCTCCCTGCGTTCAAACAGGCATAACTGTTTTATTTTTCTGTTCACATAGCTGTATGAGGGCTTGTTTTTTGCGGGACAAGTTGTACTTTCCAACGCCACCATTTAATATTGCATATGGTGTAGTGGGAAGCGGGAAAAAAATTCCAAATCGGGTGAAATTGCAAAAAAAACGATATTCCGCTACAGTTCTACGGGTTTCTTATTTACAACTTTCGATGTTCATTAAAACTGACCAGTTACTTTCATTCTACTTGTCAGTACGAATCCGGCGATACCTAATATGTATAGTTTTTACTGCGTTTTGATAAAAGTGATAAAACAATTATAAAGTTGGCCTTTTTTTTTTTGTCATATCTTGATCCCTATAACTTTTTGGTATTTATGTGTACGGAGCTGTATGGGGGCTCATTTTTTGCGGGGCGATCTGAAGTTTTTATTGATACCATTCTGGGGTGTGTATGACTTTTTGATCACTTTTTATTTAATTTTTTAAGAAAAAAAAGCGACAAAAAACAGCAAATCGCCATTTGGACACTTTTTTCCGCCACACAATTCGCCATATTGGAATTTTTTTTTATATTTTAAAAGTACGGGCGTTTTCGGTCACGGTGATACCCATGATGTCTATATTTATTGTTATTTAGGTATTTATTTTTTTATTATACGGAAAGGGGGGTGATTTGAACTGTTATATTTTTTTATTTTTTATATATTTTTTAACAATTTTTTTAATTTTTTGTGATTATTTTAAAGCTCAGATATGAGCAAATAGATTGTGTTTTTTATTTTTTCTTTATGAGCAATGAGGGTCTTTTATTTTTGACTTAATGACCAAATTTGCTCATTTCTTATCCTGGCCAGAATAAGAATTGCACTTTGAAAGCTGTAAACCTCATCAGCGAGGTTTACAGATTTCAGATCGTATACAGACACCCCGATTGGCCACACGGGGTGTCTGTACACCACCCGGAAGCGTACGCTTCAGGGTTTAGACGCAACTAGATGCCGTGATCACTGCATCTAAAGGCCTACAAAGACGCTGCCGATGGCGCTAAGTACCCGCAAGTCTCTGCTGTTAAAAACAGCAGAGACTTGCCGGCCATGACGCCCGATGCACGTGTGAGCGGGCGCCATGTGTCTGCATCGCCCCAGCGCCGTACATGTACGGCGCTGGTACTGTAAGGGTTAAAGGGGTTGTCCAAATTATTTTTATTGATGACCTATCCTCAGGATAGGTCATCAATATCAGATCGTCAGGAATCTGACACCCGGCACCCCTGCCGATCAGCTGGTGGAAGAAAAGGGGCACGCCATGCCAGCACACCCTTCTCTTCAATGCTTACCTGCTCGCTGTCACAACAGCAGTGGTGAGCAGATATAACTACAGGAAGCCATCCTATTCACTTCTATGAGATGGCTCGTTCCTATACACTTGACCGTGGTACGGCTTCTTGTAGTTACACATGCTCACTGCTGCTGTTGCGGTGGCGAACAGGTAAACAATGAAGAGAAGGCTGTGCTGGCGTGGCGAACGTATTCTCTTCAACTAGCTGATTGGCGTGGGTGCTGGGCCCCTGTTGATCTTATATTGATGGCCTATCCTGAGGATAGGTCATCAATAAAAATAACTTGGTCAACCCCTTTAAGCCCCTATACCCACAGTTCTATGCCAGTTATAGGCCAGATTCACACATATATTTTATGTCTATTATTGTGTCACGGCCCAACTGTAGGTTTACCTGACCAAACGCACAGCTTCATAGATCATCAGTGGCATACCTATCATGCAGACAGACCACTTTACTGCTAAGGAGCTGGAGCAGGGCAGCACGTCGCTGCACTCCTTCTTCTGTTGCTGACATGAAAAAACTGCATTTTCATGCAGCCGCCACTTTGACAGCATTCTTCCCATTCAATCATAACTGTATAAATCCCTATGCACTGAGCTCCCCCTAGTGCTGGTTACAGGCAGACAGTTTTAGACTAACTTCTGAGGGAAGTTGCAACCATAGAACTGTATGGAGTTATTGTATCATTGTTGCAGTTGTGTGATATAAAGGAATTGTTCAGAATGACCACCATGTTTATAAAGCACATGTTCCCTTTTTTCTTACAATTATTTTTTTTCTTACATTTTTTCCACTTATTAAAAAAAAACATTAATTTGACAGAAATCTGAAGAGTCGCACTTTATGTTCTGCGTTTGACGCACGCATGCAGGGAGACTTAGTGTGGCACAAGGGCGCATACTAAGTTTTGCTATGGGGATGTTATGTCAGTGGCAATGCCCACCACTGCCCTGATACTTCTGGAGGGCACGGGTGCTGCTCCACACAGCTTCTGTCTGTCGCAGTTCCAAGGCTCTGACAGTAGGCCCAGGCGCCTGTGTCCTATGTATCTATTGGAGATATTCTTCATTAAATATCACCTCATTTCTTTGTATTTTAATAATGTGGTCATCGCAATATATGTGCTATATATGCAGTGCTGTTTGTCTCACTCACTGCCTGAACAATAGGTTTACTAAATACTGTAAAAGTGCTATAATCTGTTTATCTGCCTGTGTACTGACTTCTGTCTGATTCCCAGATTCTGACCCTTTGCTGCCTGACTTGACTCATGCCTTTTTACCATACTGACCGTTTGCTCTATACCCTGACATTTGGACTGTTTCACCTATTTTCATGAACTCTGCCTGCCCTGACTTTGGCCTGTTACTGACCATGGTTTTGCCTGATTCCCTGGTGTCGTGCACTAGTGTCTCTGACCCCTATGGGTCACTTGTCAACCACACCAGGACTATTCCAGGAAGTAGTGGTCTGGTGGCTTCCCTGCAGTGAATTCCAGATCCCTGTATAGGGGGACTGCCATGATACTGTAACACACACTGTGGTTGACACAGTGGTTCCACACCCACTGATCATTACAGGGGTCCTATGAGGTCTGTGTAAGTTACTGCCTATCAATTTTGTGATTTTGATTTTGGGACAGTTAAAAATGTGTAATGCGCCCAGAACACAGACCTGACATTTGATAGTGGCAGTACCCATATCTGTTACTGTTCTAAGTAGTTTTCTTTTTGTCTGTTTAGTATATGTACAATCATAACTAATGTCTGTTGTAAAGACATCATACTGTTTCAGTCAAACTGACTCAACATTTCCTGTTGAGAAACTGTCTCACAGTCACTCTGATCCTGGATTTAGAGACTTGTGTCTCGGCAGTATTGTATCTAGGTTATGATGTAGGATAAGTGTTGAATGCCTTCACTACTGTACATATTTTGAAACATTTTGTAGAGTTAGTTGACCATGAGACTTCTTTGGGAATTTTTGGTTGGTAGGCATGATCTTCGATGCATTATATAACTAGTTATATATTCTAGTAATGTAAGCACCAGTAAATCGCTGTAGTATAAAGTTTACTGATATCTCTATTATCCTGCAGATAAAGAACACTCTCTCCAGTTGCACTCACAGTCCAGATAAAGAGAACAAGCTTGGGTTCTTGCTTTTAGAAGTTACTAAAGACCAAGACCATATTCGTAGGGACACCAGGTAATATAACAAAAGCAAAACCAAATGTGTGAGAATCATGTGAAATTATTCCATATCTTTCTGCCCCATTTTGAAACAGTTTAAGGTAGGTTGACACTTTCATTTAAGAGATCCAGCAGGCTGTTCTCCGCCAGTTCACTGGATCTGGCCTACTGCCATTCACCTCCGGACCCTATTGACTATAATGGGATCTGGCGGGGACCTGGTGAACTCCAGCAGGCTGTTCTCTATTAATTAGATGCAAGTGTGAAACTAACCTTAATTTATTGGGGTTGTCCCAAGATTTAAACTTATCCCAAGGGAGGGATACATTTTTTGTGGTGGTCCAACTGCTGAGAACCCACACGAGAAAAGGGGCTATATGCATACCGCTGCTCCATTCATTCTCTATGGGACTGCTGGAAATAGACAAGTACATTTTATATTATAATAGACATTAATGATACGCCATTTAAGGCAGTTGGGACTGTGTTTTAATGGAGCGACAGTAGAGCACAGGTTGCCACCTTTTAATTGAACTCAGCAGGGATTATGGAATTTACAAAAACCTGTAAGTGCAATTGTAATGCTCATTGATTTCATTGATAAAATGTTCACTTGTTGTTGTTATTCTTCCATTATAAACACCAGGACCAGTCCTTTTTCCCTCCAAAGTAACTTAACTGATTGACATATCATCTAAAGTTTGTTATGTTTTATGCAAGTTTCAGATCTCATTTGGTAGCATTATCTGTTAAAGTCTATATTAGAGATATCATAAAGGGATTGTGTTTCATTACTGGAGGTCCAACCATTGGGACCCCCAAGGATCATGAGTACAGAAGTCCTCAAGTGCCACCGAACTGCCCCATGAGAATGGAGCGGTGGTGTATACGAGTGTCCACTGCTCCATTCACAGATTCATAGATGTGAATGCAGCGGTGGACACGTATGAGCACCACCACTCCATTCTCATAGGGCAGTTTGGCGGCACTTGCAGGCCCCCGTTCTCATGATCTCTGTGATTTAACACTTGTGCCCTGTATAGTAAAATTTGGCAGGGAGCAAGGGGCTGTGTAAAAGAAATCTTATCTTTAAAATGTCCTACTCTGCCACTCCTATCCCTGCTGGGTCTGTAGTGATGACATCACAGTCATCATTTATGTGACTGCTGCAGCCAATCACTTGTCTCAGCATTCATGTAAAGTTAGTAAGGTTTTTTTTTTTATATAGCCCTCTGCTCCTATGCGCCCAAATTTTTTAAAAAATCTTGGAGAACCCCTTTAACTATGACTTGATCTCTACAGTTTGGTGTTAACTTATCCTTATCCTTAGGGTGGGTGCATTCTCACAGCCGTATGTGTTTCATGGTCTGCAAAACGCTGATCCACAAATTGTACGGATGACATCCAGGTGACATCTGTGTTGCGTCTGATTTTTTGTGGATCGATTGTAACAATGCCTATGCTTGTCCACAAAATGGACAAGAATAAGACATTTTCTGTCTTTTTTGGGGAACTGCAGAATGGACATATGGATACATATACAGATCGGATGCTGACCAAAAATTCGATTGTGTAAATGGGGCCTTAAAGGGGTTGTCCAGGATTGTACTATTGTTGGCCCATCTTCTAGATACAGCACTGGAAGTCAGCAACAGAACTACACAGCTCTGTCCATCGTGTACTGAATGAAGCTGGTAACTGCAGTGATGGGCCCATTCACTTCAATGGAAGCAGTGCTGCAGCAGGCAGCTTTGTCCAATATACAGTGGATGGAGCTGTGCGGTTCCTGCACCAACTTCAGCGCTAGAGTTACTGCAGAGCAGCAGATCATAAGGGATGCCGGAAAAAAAAAAAACAGGTCAACAGAAAATCCAGTCTATTACACAATGATAGTCTGTCTATGTCTAATACCGCTGACCCATTTTTGTAGTTTTGCAGTCATCTAAGCCCATTAAAATCACAAGTGATTGAGCGTGTAACACAAGAGAATTGTATATAACCAGATATTATAAAAATGTATATAACCAAATTTTGTCACAGGAATATGAGTAAATGCAGTTGTCATATTTTTGTATCCAGCACTGATCGTCTCAAGCACTGTCTGCAAAAAATGAAGCTGATCTTCAAGCAATTTAAGAAACGAAAACATCACCCGAGTAAGTGAACATTTGCTGGATCTTCAGAAATAGGCAGGGTGTAAATATTCTATCGTGGCCCTCTTATATGGATCAGTCAAAGCTTCGACCCTTCTTGACTTATGGCAATAAATGCAGTATTTGCAGACTTTTCATTAAAATTAAAAACTGGAACTATTCCTGTGAACCCTAACATCTTTGGAAGTCTTTCATCCATAGTCATTTCAAATGACTCCCCAGTTTTTAGAAGTTTTTCCTCTACAGCGCCAGTGATTGTGTCTCTATGCCCAGTGCCATTTTACTGTGAAAACTGGAGGGAGGATGAAGTGAAGGTTCACATGACACTGGGAGGGAAGGGAGGAGGCTTGCCCTGATTGGCTCAGAGGCTGACAGCCTGATCGGCCAATTAGGGGGCAGGATTCTGGCAGGTTCTTTTGCTCATAAAAAAGAAATACAATTCTGTGTGCAGCTAGACATCTGAAAGTATGTGTTTTGGCTGTTTCTACCAAAAACCAATTGCAAACACAAGCTAGCAATATAGAGGTGAAAAGGAGAGTAAGGGGAGAGCGGGAATAGTGATATAGTTAGGTAGATTTAGAGTTTTATCAAGGAAAGCATAGAGACTTAAAGAGTGAGGGACTGGTCGCTCAGAGTTCTGTTTTGTTTCATACAGCTTGCTGGCAAGGTTTGCATTACACAATTCTACAACAAACTCATTTTTTCTGTATATGAACAGCCAGACAGCTTTTTTTTTTTTGTAAAAACCTCAAGCTTCTATAGTTCATAGGTTTGTTGCCAAAACCTTCAGCATTAATAGCATACATTCTGCTGCAAATGCTGTGATTAAGGAAACCTTTTGTTCAATTTAGCATTTGTAATTGGTCATTTAAGTTAATTTTAGTGATGTAAAGATACCTTGTAGTTACAGCAAAAGCATTTTACAGCAAACACTGCATTGCTATATCTGTGTTAATGAATGCATTTTACTGCAAAACTGCATTACTATACCCATTTTAGTCAACATGTTGTATTACTTTGATATACCGTGTAGCTGCAATAAATGCATTTTACTGCAAAAACGACATTATTACCATTGTAAATTGTCAATACCAGTGTATAATGTGTTTGTAGAAGTGGAGGGACATTTAATTGAGCCTCTATCTTTAAATTACAGAAAAAAACACTTGCAGTTTTGCCAGAAATGTCTTAATAATCTACATACCTACATACCAGGGTTTTTTTTAAGCAGGCTGTTTGTTAAAGGGGTTGTTTACTTTTTATATATTGATGACCTATCCTCAGGACTGCTGATCGGCGACTGCTGGCACCTCCATCGATCAGCTGTATGAAGAGACTGCAGCGCTTGTCACTTGAATAGGATGGAGCCGTCTCATTGAAGTGATTGGGACAACAGTTGCAATGGCGAGCAGGTGTAATTAGAACTTCGCCGTTCCATTCACTTCAATGGGATGGCTCTTTTTTATTCAAGTAACAAGCTCTGCCATCTCTTCAAACAACTTATTGGTGGGGAAGGGGGGGGGGATAGGTCATCAATATAAAAAAAAGGACAACCCCTTAATCAGCCATGCGGTCACCCTTAGCTGTATATGTCAATGTTCCTCTTACATTATTTTTTATTGCTACCATTGCATTAAAGAGTGGGTCGGGGCAGAAAGAGCAAAAATTTGAAAAAAAAATGAAAGACGGGAATAAAAACATGGGACCTCAGAGTGTCATATACCAATTTTTAGGCCAATTGGAGCACTTTTGATACTGGTAGAATCGATTCAGTGAATTGGACATGAAACTAATTTCAAGAAGTTGGTTCATCACTAATTAGTAACAACTTTCAATGTAGTGTTTAGCACTTTATAATCTTACCATAAAATACCCTTGTGTCTTCACTGCATTCTTGTGTTAGGAGCAAATGTAAATTCACTTGTGAACTACTTGTGGAATGTATGAATGTGTTCATTTCTTGTTCAAGGACTTTCATACAATGAAGAACAGATACATAAGCTGGATAAGTAAGTAGATATTTTAATTACATTTTCCATAAACTACGGTAAATAGCATTTTTCCCGTATAATATTTTATTTATTGTTCTTCTTCTGAAATGCACTCCCAGAATAAATTTAGGTAACTTAGCTAAGAAGGTTCTGACCATATTTCAAGAAGACGTTGTGCAGAAATATCAAGCAGCTCTATCAGAACACAGCAGCAGGATGAGGTATGCGTGCAGTAAAATATTTATTCGATGATGCATGATATTCTAATGCAATTTACAAAAAGAACTTTTCACACTTCAACACTGACACTTTCCATTTATTTTGGGAATATTTTCATTTTCAAGATTTTTTTTCTGGGCAGTTTTTTTTTGTAAATCTGGAGCATGTCATGTACAAATTACTTCATTGTCTATGACAAAATAACAGCAAAAATACAAATGTACCCCTATGTGAATGTTTCATTTGGAGGGAGTTTGATATTTTTGCTGTTTTAGTTTTTTGTCTTATGATTTGTATACTATGTTGTGCACACCCCAGCAAGTACAATATGAAAACTGTTTAGTACTTTAGACTAGGGCCACACAGAGTGGATTTTCTGCAGTGGAATTTCCGCTGTAAATTCTGCCACAATTCCAAAGATTTTTTTGGTGGATTTAACTGCAGATTTGCTGTGGGTTTCATTCTATGTAAAGGGTGAAATCTACAGTGGAAATCCACAGCATAAATGGATATGCTTCAGATTTAAAATCCACACCGAAGGTCAATTTCTGCTTCAGATTTTTTACATGTGGATGAGATTTGTTCAAATCTCATCCAGTTTGCTACTACTGTAAAACATTACAACAGCACCTATAAAAAATTGGCTCAGGTATATACTGATTGGGGTGTGTGATAATCAACCAACAACACCAATAAACAAAAAACAGTGTAGGTTGGTATTTACCATGTATTTATTTTGGGTTAGGACCTGTATTGTGTGTGCTGCTATGTCTCCTGTGTTCATTGTGGGTGATTACTTGGTAGCATTTCTTGTTGAATGCTCTATCTGGGACCCTGAGCTTGAACAGTGGAGACATTGTGTCATATAAGTTTACATTTGTCTACATTGGTCTTGTAGCTGTTGTCAGTTATTCCCAAATTGCTGTTTGCTGCTTTATCTATTACTACCTCTGTCACACATCCTCCTTGTGAATGCGGAACAAATTACCATTTTATACTATTTATGTGTATTATGTAACTATGTGTTTTTAATGCATATTTAATAAAGCTGAATATTGTTTTATACACATGTAGTGTTGTGTGGGGAGTGTTTTTTGTTTATTGGTGTTGTTGTTTACTGTAAAACATTGTAGATTTTTCGCACGCAACTCTGCCATGGACAATGAACATTAAGGCATTTAGTACCATAACTATGAATTCCAGATTGTGTACATTTTGGAAAGCTTTCTTTCACATAATGGTTTAATAGGGTCTAGAGAGTAAACTGAGGTTTAGGGTCTAGGTCAGTAGTCCCCAACCAGTGGCTTGCAGACTCCTAGTGGTTGAGTCCTGAGTTATGACCATATGCATTTCCGAGTTGAATGTGGCTCACAAACAAAAATTTAGGGACCATGGCTCAGAGATCTTTCTTTACTTTAAAAGCTGTGAAACAATGGGACTTTCTGCTAGGGGAAGTAGCCATAGTGAGGTTACGACCACATGGCGCAGTCATGTCATGATTGGGAGCAGCCATTAACAATAAACAGTGCGGTATCAGTTTAAACGGAGCCCACTGCGGCCCATACAGCTGCAAGACACTTGACTGTAGTGTGGATGCATTGCAACTGTGACACGACCGTGTCGCATGGTTGTACCCTTAGGATTAGAAAACCTCACCATGCCTTTCACAGGATGTACGTGGTATTATAGCTGAAACCCATTCACTTGAATGGAGCTTAGTGGCAATGCAAAATACATCCATGATCAGGCATGGTGCAGTTTTTTGAAAGAACTCTTGTTTTTTTCATCCAGTACCACCTCTTTAATTCATTGAAAGAGTTTTAAAGGGATATGTTACTAAAAAGCAATATTACAAGTTATGGAAAGAAGTTATAGTTACCATGTGACTGGAGATAAGTCATTGATCCAGTGATTTATTGTAATTGCCAGATTTTGAGTCATCAAATAATTTTTTGTTGATTTCTGCCTCACTGAGGTTTTTGCCTTCTTCTGGATCAACATCGCAAAAGAAATTATTTAATTAGATGGGTTTATATCCATATTAAACTGCTAAATAAAAAGAATCACTTCATGAAAAAATATTCCTAAAAAATAAACTTATGTTTGTCTTTGTTCTAGGACAGTCGCTGAAATTCGGAACCACTTAGGACTCGTGAATGGATATTTGGCGGCCTGTGTTCAAGACCTGCACAGTTATGAGGAGGCTCTTAACAATGTACAGTGATTAAGTGTAGTTATTGACTTAGAACCTCATTGGGTTACTTTCACCACTACTAATAACAATCACTAAAGTTGGTCACATATAGACATAAATATGTGATTTGGCCATTGATTTTCAGATAACTTTTGGAAATGGTGACATGAGTACATTGCCTGTAATCTGATAGAGAAGTCATTGTACATGAGCACTGCTGTTAACCAGCTGAGCTTAGAAGCAGCAGCTGGTTAACTTGGGATAAGTATGTATTATTTGGATGCCCATTCTTCTGAATGACAGCCATGTAATACTACTTTATCCCTTCAGTGGTCACTACACAGGCAATGTATAGTTGGCCATAGCTTGGAAAAATCAGATGGGGAGTTGGTTGCCATAAAAGCCTACACATGAGATTTGTGGGCACAATCTATGATACCTAACACAAGCAGTAATACTGGACTATTAGATATACTTGAAATGATGGAACTATAAAAGACAACACTTAAGTACGTAAAAGACAGGACTTAGTTTAAAATTTTACTCAGTGGGTAAAGATTATATGCAATTAATAACTAAATGGACAGCAACGCATCAATGATTTTCCACACAAAAACATTCTAAATGCATATACACTATATAAAGAACTGGGACACACCTCTTAATCAATGAATTTAGGTGTTTCTTTCAGTCACATTGCCACAGGTGTATAAAATCCAACTCCTATCCATGCAGTCTGCCTTTACAAACATTTGTGAAAGAATGGGTCCTTCTAAAGATCTCACTGAATTCAGGCATGGTACTGTAATAGGATGCCACTGTTGAAACAAGTCAGTTCATAACATTTCTTTCCTCCTTGATCAACTGTGAGTAGTATTATCACAAAGTGGAAGTGTTTAAGAATCACAGCAACTTAGCATACCAAAAAGCAAGAAGACCTCATAAAGTTAGAGCCTGGTTGCCGAGGGCTGAGGCACAAAAGTTGACAATGTTCTGCTCACTCAGTGACTGCAGAGTTCCAAACCTCCCCTTGCATTAACATCAGCACAAAACTGTTCTACAAAGGCTTTATAGCATGGGTTTCCATGACCAATCAGCTACATGCAAGTCTTACATCACCAAACAAAATGCCAAGCATTGTATGGGGTGATGTAAAGCATGCCGCCACTGGACTCCGGAGAACTAGAAACTGGAAGTTTGGTGCAGGATGGATAATGCTATGGGGTTTAGGCTCTGGCGTAGACCCCTTAGTTCTAAATGCTTTAGCATACAAAGACATTACGTCTTACCGTATGCATTGAACTTTGTAGGAAAAGTTTGAGGAGGGTCTTTTACTGTTCCAGCATGACTGTGCCCCACAGGACATTGTTGGGTGAGTTTGGTGTCCACAAACTTGACTGGCCTGCACAGTGTCTGACCTTACAAATACTCTTCTGAATGAATGAGAACTTATTCCCACAGGCACGTTCCAAAAGAGAAAGAGTGGAAGCCATTTTAGCTGCATAGGGGGGACCAACTCCATATAAATGACTATGAATTTAGAATGGGTTCCTTAAAAACTCCTGTACGTGTAATGTGTAGGTGCCCCAATACTTTTGGCCTATATAGCACATATTACATTGTGTGTCCTTTTAATAACTAGAATCCGGATCAAAAATATCAGAAAGCCTGGTGGCTGTGGGGTAAATTGGACGACAAGCTTTAATCATAGATTATCTTATGTTTCTGCAATTTACATTTTCTTCCTATATTTAGATCTGTCCTATGCTTGTGTAAAAGTAAAAATTAGTTATTCTCTTCTTTGCAGACTGTGGACAGATTGGCCCAAAGAATTCAACAGGCATGTTTAGTACAACCAAATCTTAGTCCCATATCCTTGTATCATGGTCCAGAACAACAGGAGCTAACGGTTGGGTGAGTTATTAATATGGAAATTCTATTTTGTGCCCTTATGAGCTGTTTTATGTTAACATAGGTTTAAGATAGGTTTATGATAGGTTTGGGTTGTTTCAATTCAAAGTATAGTCAAATTTGTATGTGAATTGGTGTACTACAGATAAATCTACACTATCATTAGTGTAGGAACAGAGCTTTCACTAGTCAAAAGTCAGATATGTTTGTGGAAATAGCAGCTGTAATCGCAGCAAAAGGTGGCGCAACAAAGTATTAATGCAAGGGAGCTGAATAATTTTGCACGCCCCACCTTTCAGTTTTATTATTACAAAAAAAGTTTAAATGATCCAATAAATTTCGTTCCACTTCACAATTGTGACCCACTTGTTGTTGATTCTTCACCAAAAATTTAAATCTTATATCTTTTTGTATGAAGCCTGGAATGTGGCAAAAGTGAAAATGTTGAAAAGTTCCAGGGGAACTTTCAAGGCACTGTAAATATGGCTGAAAATAAAAATCTAGGCTAATACTGATGCCCTATAGATGGGGAAAATCATTACTGGACAACATATAGTGAAAAATGAGTTAACAAACTGACTTTAGTTTCCAGGTTATAGATGTGTATTATTAATGGCTCTGAAATGTATTTATTGGCCATTATTTTTTTTAGAAAGCCAACACCATATTCCTCAGTACTGTACACAGAATGTGACCACTCACAACAGAGCCTGGAACAAGTGGGTCACAATCTAGTTCCCTTCAGTTACACTTTTTGAGGAGCATGTATGGGTATCTTTCTTCTACTGTATATGGTGAACCTAACTAGAGAAACATCTACTTATCTCTCCCCAGAATGCTTAAACTGCGAGATCAAATGAAGAGCGTCTCTCATGAATTAGAAAAAAACAACAGTATTATAGAAAGGTAACCTTGTGTTCATTTTTGATAGCTATGACATAATCAACGTATAAGTTATTAGGTTATATATACGTATTCATAACATCTTGCATCCCAGTTTTTCCTGCAGGATGTCCCAGTATTGTGCAGGCCACTCTTGCGCACATAAGACTTTGGAGAGTATAGTAAAAAGATGGTCATCTCTGCTGGTGAAGAAAAAAAAAAAGTGACATAAACCAACTGGTCAACCCTAGAAGGACAGGGATGAGGCCTTGATGGTTGGTTCTGCAGCCATTTTTGATGCAGCCTACTTTCTAGTGGCCACTGGCAACCTTAATCGCTTCTATCCAGAACATCTTTGTTCCCTTTGCGATCTGAGGCAAAACCGCATTAAATCCACAGAAAAACACAAGTTACATGTTCAGTTTTGGTGCGAAAAAGCATAGAAATGCACACAGAAATTTATATGGCATTTCTGCAAGACAGCCTGCACCCGTGTTCAGGTGACCTTAGTATAGTGCTGCCCGTTGTTGGGCATGACACATGTCACGTACGCAAGTATCACACTGTTGTAGGGCACCCATAGAAATGAATGGTGTCGCAGCGTGACTAGCACGACCATGTCCCCATCACAAAAAATCCAACACTGCTGGATCTGCTGGTTCTGCAAATGTGCGAGTTGCGCTTTGACCCCATCCATTTTTATGCCTGCCCTGCTATACTGTGATACTTGGGCATGCAACACATGTCCCACCCAAAATAGCTGTGTAGCTGTACCCTCATTACAAATTTCCCCTCAGATTATAGCTGATTGCTGAGGGTCCCAGAAATGGTAAACTTTGTGATCAACTTATTTTCAAGGGATCTTTCTAGCAAGTAGGGATTGTCCAAAGTGGAGAATCCCTAGGTTGGATTTACATAGAACAGTTTTTCTTGCATCAAAAACATTTCAGCCATAAGTTACTTGTAACTGTAAAGTAAATTAGTGAAAAGTCTATACACTGTGTACAGTGTTTTATATTTGGGGTTTGTGGTGTTTTTTCCATATGGAGCATGCTGTTGTTGTTTTGATTTTCTGCTGTTTTTCCCATAGATTTTTCTATAGTGCTTCATAGTCACCTGAAAAAGATCTTGTTTTAAATGTTACAAAATAATTAACTCCATAATTCCTGATGTTTTTTTACAAGCATTTAAACCCGTAAAGAAGTTTTTTTGTTTTCAGTTTTTTTTTCCCTGGCTTCCAAAAATCATTACTTTTTTACTTTTCCACTCACATAGCCATATATTGTAAAACAAGTTGTATTTTCTTAAAGGGAGTCTGTCACCTCATTTTCACCAATATAACTAAGAGCACTGCCCCATAGAAGATTGCAAACACATCCCAGACATACCTGTGTGCACTTTGTGACCTTCTTTGAAAGCTGGCATTCCAAGCTTTCAAATGATACAAAAATCACAACATTATATCCATTATATCAGAAGATATAGCTGTTAGAAATCAAGTCAGGAGTGAAAGCTGTTTTTACTTTCACTTTCAGCTGGGCACTTTGGAGCTGTTTTCCAGCAGAATAAGGGCTCATTCACACCACCATGGTTTGGTCCCGCATCCGAGCCGCATTTTTTGCGGCTCAGGTGCGGACACAGTCACTTCAATGGGGCCGCAAAAGATGCGGACAGCACTCTGTGTGCTGTCCGCATCCGTTGCTCTGTTCCGTGGCCCCGCAAAAATGATAGATTATGTCCTATTCTTGTCTGTTTTGTGGACAAGAATAGGCATTTCTATAATGGGCCGCCTGTTCCGTTCCGCAAATTGCGGAAGGCACACGGGCGGCATCCGTGTTTTGAGGATCTGCAATTTGCGGATTGCAAAGCACGGCACGTTCGTGTAAACGAGCCCTAAAAGTGCTTTTCCTGGACTTGGAATAAAGGCACACAGGTATGCCTGGGATATGTATGCAATCTTCTGTGGGGCAGTACTCTTAGTTATATTAGTGAAAAACAGGTGAAAGACTCCCTTTAATGGCACCACTTAATTTACCATATCATGTATTGAAAAAGGAGAAAAAAATAATTTGTGGTTGAAAAGGAAAAAGCACAATTCCTCTATTGTCTCTTGTTTCATCTTTACAGCGTTAACTGTGCGCTTAAACTGACAACTTAGATATATTCTGGGGTTCAATACAATTGCAGCGATAGCAAATTTATATAGATTTTCTTACGCTTTACTATTTAAAGATATGTAAGACTTTGGGGAAAAAGTTGCTCTATGTCTAAATATTCTGGTGATTATAATCTTTCAATTTACAGAACTGTGTGAGGGCTTACTCTTTGTGAGGCAAGTACTAGTTTTTATTGGTACTATTTTAGGTGACTTTTCGATCACTTTTTTAGGTTAGTTTCACATTAGCATTCATGAGATTCGGCAGGCTGTTCTCTGGATCCAGCATTGCTGGAAACTACATGAATGCCGGGTTGGGGCTAGATGTCCACCGATCCCCATTTTAGTTGACACCCTGTGTCCCCAGTGCTTGTTTACAAGCATTCTGCACGACCGCAATATTAACATTTTCTTTTGACTTTAGAACTGAAGGAACTGCTGTACTGGGTTGTGCCTGGTGCAGGATCTGACGGGTGGTGCATAACACCACCAAATGGAGAATCCACTACCCCCTAACGCCTTGCATCTTTAAAACTTTCAAATAATTCCATGTTGATTCAGCAGTTGCAGTGTTAATATACTGATTTACTGAATTTACAAAAAGAAATTACATTTTGTCTAATCTTGCCTTTCTCAGGTTGAACGCATCCTGATCTGCCAGCACTGCAGCATGGCACAATGGCTATACATTTTGTAACCAGGAAACTCTGAAAATCGTCTGGAACATATTTAACAAAGCAGAATCAAATAATGTGAACATGTTTTCATTACATTTTCTTCATACACTTGAAAGTAAAGGAGGAGATATCCAGCCATCTGAAACTGAGGAATGTGTAGACTTTTCCTAGGAGATGACATTTATAGGCGCAGTGCGCTTTCTATTGAGATAGACTGTGCTTCTTGGATTTAGTTTGGTCTTTCATCACTATGTCTTAGGGAAAGCTGTCAAGATGAATCATGTTTTAATCTCACTGTGTTACTTGTTGATCACAATGCTTGTTATCCATGTTTTGGTATTTCCAGATAATTTGCCTACTATGAATTATATTTTCTGGACTTTAAGAGTTTTCAGAATGATAAAATTGGTTTAAAAAAACTCAGCCTCCCTCCACACACACACAATTGTTTTCTTGAAGTGCATTATTACCTGAAGACCCTTTTAAAGAGGTTGTCCAAGCTAAATTAATTTTCCCATGAGCAGTAAATGATAAACTCACCACATTTCTCACTTCCTGCATCACCACTAGAGATGAGCGAAGTTTTGATAAATTCGATTCAGCCGATTCGTCGAAATTCACCAAGAAATTTGATTTGTAATTAATTTGTCACAAATCGGGATAAATCATGTATACCCAGACCACACTGCCTAATTATATTCTTCCCACTTGGTGGCCCAATATCAGTGTGAAGGCTTGGAACTTAACTCTTTCCTGACCATTGACAGTAAATGGCAGGTGCAGCGGGTGCCATGGCTGCCAGGTGTCTGCTGTTTTAAAAAGCAGACACTCGGCACTAATGTCCATGACCGGCTTTCCTCAAAGCAATAAAATTGAAGGATTCACAACAGGCATGACCATAATCCCATATGGATCCCTCCATTCAGCCAACCACTGGCCTCAGCATTGTACGGCATGTGACTGCTGAGGATAGTGACTGGCTGCAGCAGTGAAATGATGTGTACAGATGTCTCCACTGCAGCCAGGAGAACAAAGACCAGCACAAGAAGTGGCAGGGGAGAAAAGAGGTAAATATAGCTTGCTTTATTATTACATTTACTGCTCCTGAGAATATAATCACTCAGCTTGGACATCCCCTTTTATGATCGGATTGGTCACAAAGCATTTCGTCTGATAATAGAGAATACTGTGTGGCTGTTCTGTGCTTGACACTACAGGAAGGGATACATCATTGGACCCTCAATAGGTAAATAAACCTCTAGCCATTGTTACTTCTACCCGAGATCACCAAGGAAGGGAACATTAACCCATCCACTAGCTTACTCTACCAGGGGATCAAATATTATTTCCATTTCTACCTGACAATAAAGAACAGTGGCATAAGCCCTCCTTCACACCATTGCTATTCTGGACCACCAGGGAAGCTGCAATTAACCCCTTGACTACCCTATAATATCAAAGATAATAGCATTATCCCTTATGCTCCCATAGACCTCAAAGAAAGTTTCATTTACCCCCCCCCCTTATTTTCTGTTCTTTTTATAGTCCAAAAAAATATGCGATTTCATCTTAAAATCATGTGTAATAAGGATAAGGCAGGGAGTGTTTATAGTCTTGAAATGGAGATTTAAAGGGTGGCAACCCTAATGAAAGTTGATAGCTGCAAACTCAAATTTGGCAAAGATGGATGAGGCCAAACTGTGCTTCTTTCCACGGATACCATAGCAGCTGCAGTTGATGTTTCTGTGGATCTCTTTTGATGGTAAATTTAAAATTGATCTCTATATATGAAAAATGTTTAATATGAAATGTTTTATAATGTTACAGTATCACAACTATAACCATAGCTGGACTTACACTGCTGAAGCCTATGTGCATACGTAGTTTGGCTTCTGAACCCACATGTTTACAGACCATTTTAAACATTATTTGCTGTATTTTGCTTTTTCTACTTTTTTAAACCTATATTATTTCCGTACTAGATTTTCATAGATCATAGATTTTATGTTTCATATCATAAACTATGTAACTTTTTATGTAGGGTTCAGATATTTACTAGTCATGAAACATACGACATGATGGAACGGGAAGCCTTTCTAAACTTCAGAGTATGATGTTGACAGCAAGTAACCAAGCACAGTCATCATAGCAACTCCATATTTTAATCGAATGTATGATGGGAAAATTGCAAATGTATATATCTGACTGTTTGGAACGACAGTTTTTACAATAAACCATTTTGTGAATAGGACTGTGGTAATTACTGGCATCCATAACTGGATGGCGCTGTGTCATTACTAATGGTAAATCATATTCCTAATGCAACTGAATAAGTCACTTTTTCCATAACAGCAAGAAAATGGTTTGATTTCTGCATAATACCTTGCAAGAAATGACTTCTAAAAGCACAAGTATTCTGCTGGATATAAAAATGTGAAATAAACCTTCTAAGCAAAGGTGTAGATACCAACTTACGGTCACTATTCGCTTAGAGTCCTCCATGGCATACATGAGGAATGGTCCCACTAGAACCTCATCCCCCTCTCCACATGAAGACAACATACATGATACTTAAAGGTAATGTCTTGTGGGAAATTTACTTTTATTGTAAAGATTTTTTTAATTGGTGCTTTTTTCTAATTTCCATTGTCTTTATTAAACCTTTATCCTGAACCGCTAAGCAGTGGCATACATAGAGAAGTAAGGGCCCCACAGCAAGGATCAAACCAGGCCCCCCACACTGGACAGAAGGTTTTCTGCCTAAACCCCTTTCACTCACACTTGGGCCATTTTTTCCACTGCTTTATTTGCTAAAAGTTGTTCCTTTAGAGCAAGGGTGGCCAACCTTGCAGACACAAAGAGCCAGGAAAAAAAAAGTATGACTACTAGGAGCCACAAGCTATACATTGGCACACAAGTCACCGTATTTTTCACCCTATAAGATGCACCTAGGTTTTAGTGGAGAAAAATAAGAAAAAACATATTTTTTATCTGATCTTGTTTTTCATTAGCAGAGAAAAAAGGAAAAAAAATTTTTTTATCAGACCTCAGATCGGACTCCCAATCCTCATCTGACCTAAAATATGATCTTCAACACAAATCAGACTCCCAGTGTCAGACCCTCGGTGCTCAGATCTCCCCCCATTGCTCAGATCTCCTCCCATGCTCAGATCATACCCTCATGCTCAGATCTGACCCCCCCCCCAGCTCAGATCTGCTGCCCATGCTCAGATCAGATCAGACCCCTCATGCTCACACCAGACCCCCCATGCTCACACCAGACCCCCCATGCTCAGATATGACCCCCTCATGCTCAGATTAGGCCCCCCATGCTCAGATTAGACTGTCCATGCTGAGACCAGACCCCCTTGCTCAGATAAGACCCCCCCATGCTCAGATCTGACCCCCATGCTCACACCAGACCGCTCATGGTTAAACCAGATCCCTACATGCTCACATTTGACCCTCATGTTCATACTCAGACCCCCCATGCTCAGATATGACCCCCCCATGCTCAGATCAAGCCCCCACCCCATGCTCAGATCAGACCCCCATGCTCACACCAGACCCCTCCATGCTCACACCAGACCCCTCATGCTCACACCAGACGCCCCCATGCTCAGATTGGACCCTCATGCTCAGATATGACCCTCTCAGATTAGACCCCCCATGCTCAAATTAGACAGTCCATGCTCATGCCAGACCCCCTTTCTCAGATAAGACGCCCCCATGCTCAGATCAGGACCCCCCATGCTCAGATCTGACCCCCCCATGCTCACACCAGACCGCTCATGCTCACACCAGATCCCCCCCATGGTCAGATTTGACCGTCCGTACCCAGATTAGACCCCACATGCTCAGATCAGACCCCCAATGCACAGATCAACTCCCCGAATGCTCAGATCAGACCCCCCATGCTCAGATCAGGCCTCCACCCGATGCTCAGATTAGATCCCCCATGCTCAGGTCAGAACTTCCCATGCCTAGATCAGACCCCCATGTTCAGTTCTATAATTTAGAAAAGTCTCCTACCTCCCCTGATTGGGCATCTGCTACTCTGCAGGTCTGACATGCTCTCCAATGTGACCTGATGCACACAATGCCAGGTGATAGCACGTGTCTCCACATACCACGTTCTGACACTGTGTGCATCAGGACGTAGTGAAGAGTAAGCTGGAGCTGCAGAGTAGTAACAGTGTTCAATGAGGAAAGGAGATCTGAGCATGGGGTGGAGAGTGTGGCAGCCTGACTGCTTCCCAGTTCCACCAAAAGAGCCACACTTGAAGAGGCAAAGAGCTGCATGTGGCTCAAAAGCCACAGGTTGGCCACCCCTGCTTTAGAGGGTAGAGTCCTGACCAAGTTTTCACCCCCAGTTGAAGAGTTGATGATTCCAACTGGGCTCCCTCTTGCCCTGGGCCACACAGCAGTCGCATGGTCTGCTGCTCTGGTAGTTAT
Organism: Rhinella marina; assembly: GCA_900303285.1. Classification (NCBI taxonomy): domain Eukaryota; kingdom Metazoa; phylum Chordata; class Amphibia; order Anura; family Bufonidae; genus Rhinella; species Rhinella marina. Next base: position 434,640 of record ONZH01017199.1, read on the forward strand.
GCCCCTTCCACTAAGCCTCATAATAGGATGAAATTTCTCATTCTATAGAGATCACTTGGACAAAGAAAGGTAACACCTGTCTATAGATAACATCCACCATTCACAACAGGTGATGATCTCAGCTTACCTGCTCTCCTTCTCTGAACAGTGACCAATGCATAGATCACAGAGCATGCACACAAAACTCTCCCACAGAAATCAATGTCTATGTTGCTTCTGTAAAACAAATCCTAAAACTGCTTTTCACAAGGCTGAGCAGTAGTCAGATCCAACAAGGTCACTGGAGCAGAGAAAGCATTTAGTTGCCTAGCAGCCATACATGGCAGAAGCTGCGACTGCCCATGGAATTAGATGCACAAAGCAGGTGAGGTCAGTAACAATATATGCGTTTCTCAATATAATCTAGGGGAACCTACCGGTCTTTGTTTTAGCCCTTCATGTGAACTGTATGCCTTACATGATGTTAGAGACTGCCATGTAAGGAGTCAGAGAGCTTCTTTAATCATAGGGAAAATGGTGCAGCCTGGCAGTGGCACCATTATCAAATGAGTTTGCATCCTCTGGACGTGGACACAGCTTTAAACTATGGTGGAACAGGGAACCATTGGCTCTCTGCTCCACCATTTGCTAATATAGGCCTGTGCAGTAGTAGACAGTAACACATCTCCAGAACATTCTGAAGGGGGACTCATCTGTACTCCAAGTACAGTGGGTGGGTGGCAAAAAAGATGGAGGAATCGTAGAAGGTCCTACTCCCTGCCAACTCTTTGATCAGTAGGCAGCCAGAGAGGAAGGCGTGAGGAGGTACATTGGTTCCACAGAAGTAGTTAGAGAGAAGGGTATCTGGGCTGGAATGAGCAGAGTAGTTACTGTAAATCAAGGCATGGCGAAGAAGCTCCTGCTTCAACGAGATGGAGACAGCAGTGGGCGGAGTAGGAAGAGTACAGGTCAAGAGGATGCAGAATAAGAAGAAGTAAAGAAAGAAGGAGTAAGGGTGAGAAGAAGGAAGCCCCATGGTTAACATGTTGTGTGTGTGCTATCTGCTTAGAGTGCAGTGTATTTCTATAAGATTCAGCTTCACACTGCTCTCCCCTCTCTCCAGCATGTGAAAACTGAAAGTGAGAAACCTATCACAAACAGGAAACAGGGAGACAAACTGAAGCTGCATCAAATAGCAGATTGCACAGAAAAGCAAGTCTGCAACCAATCATTTTATGGACTTGCCTGCTATTCATATCTACAGCATATATACAGTGGAGCAAGAAGGGGGGTGTCTGAAAGCTGCCAGGAGAGATTTGATGAATGATTTACCCTGTAGTTCACAGGAAATCAGCCACACAGGACAGACTTGCATCCTGTCTACAAGCTCTGGACTAGTTGCCAGACTGGTAGTTGCATAACATCTGCTGTTAATGAAAGGGTTCAAAATGTATAGATGCAATGAGCTGACATTAAAAAGTAAATTACATGGATAGAATATTGCTGGTGAGTTAGCATGATATGTGCAAAAAAATTTGCTGGAGTGCCACTTTAAATCGTCAATGTCTTGTCAAGTGAGGACCTCAAAAATAATGTTACTTTTTTTTTTTTGTTATTTTTTGGCTCAGCTCCATTAGGGCAGAGCTGTGATCTGTCACTTCAATTTAGCTACAGTGTCTAAAATGTGTCTGAGGTAGTCTAAAAGTTACTTCCTGCCTGATCATTGGTTCATGCTGCTGCGCTTTTCCTTGTAACTTTGTCTGCTCTGATAGACTTCTGTTTTCACACAGCAGCCAGTCACAGAATGACAGGAAACACCATTCCCGGCAGCGGTTCCCAATCTGTCCACAACAGTATCTGCATCCTATGATCGCAGATACAGTTGAACGTTATGGCTTGGGTCAATTCTAGCTTTCTGCTGCCTGAGGTAAAAGCTGAAATGGCAGCCCCTCGCCACCATGCCAAATTCTCAATCCATCCCCTCCCTCCAGCCCGACTGCTAAAGGCATATTTGCATTGGACATTACATACAGCACCACATGCCTCTTACATCCAGTAGTGTCTCCTCAGATGTAGATGTTCCCTTTTCTCATCTTCTCCATTCAGATCAGACCTCCATGTGGAAGTATTTCAGCCATGTCTCGTCTCTGCAGAGTTTGACTCACAGACATCTTAGATTCCTCACTTTTACATCATCCTCTCACTACTAGTTCCCTAATAGTGCTATCCTGCTCCTACCCCCAATACTGTGGCCATTGTGCTCCTTAATGCCACCAAACACTATACTGCAGAAATAACAGTGTCATACAGATAGTCCCTAAAGTGCTCCCAAAAGTCCCATCAATAGAAATAATGCTATCCCAGATTGCCCTCACTAGTGATAGTGCCCCCTACAGTGCACTCAATAGTAATAATGCTCTCCAAGAGTGACCCCATTAATAGCAATGCGCTCCATATTGTGCCCAATAATAATCCCTCCACAGAACCCCAGTAGCAGTAATGCATTTATAATGCCCTGTAGTGCCCCCAGTATTTATAAGGCCCCCGGTACCTTTAATTGCCCCCCTGTAGTGTCCCTAGTATGTTTAATGTCTCCAAGTAGTGCCCCTGCATTTATAATGCTCCCTCTCGTTACTGCTCCCTGCATTATTAATGTCCCTCAGAAGTGCCCTCTCTTTTATAATGTTTAACCCTTTCATGACCGAACCTATAAAAGGCCTGAATGTCCAGGCAACTTTTTGTGATTTGGGCACATGGTGGCTTAGTGACCCTAATTTTTTTTTTCGTTTGAATACGAAAATAATTTTTGCAATTTTTTTTACTTGACACTTAGGACTTATTATTAGAATGTTTTTTTTAAAGATATTTTATATTTTTTTAGGTTTAATTTAGACAAAAACCGCTAATTCTTATTAAAAAAAAGTATTTTTTTTTAATTATAGATTTTTTTTTTAAATATTAAAACTGACGCACAAATTAATTATTGCAATGGGTTCCCTATTTGATGACGATCATTTTGATATATAGCATGTATAGATTTTATTTGACGGGGCAACTATGGTGACTGTTTTCATTGGCGACTGCGTGTTTAATTTTTTTTTTTACACTTTTTTTGTTTGTTTTTTATTTATTTTTTTTACTTATATATTAATTTATTTTTGACAACTAATATGTCCCCCAGGAGGTCATTAAAAGACCTCTGGAGGACTGACTTTTTTTTTTTTTCTTTTTTTAACACTTTTTTTTCCCACTGTTTCCACTGTAACTGGGGCATCCACAGGAGCCCCAGTTACAGGGGAAAACAGCCCCCTGGGGGCTCATTACACACAGGCAGAGCTGATCAGGGTCTCCTTAGACCCTGCAGCACTGCTCTGGCCCCGAGACACCCGGCGGTCATGTGACCGCCGGGACTAACACAGGAAGCGGCGCTGCCGCTTCATTCCTGCTGCGCCGGCAAGTCTCTTCTCCGGCTTAGGAGAAGACAGAAGCGGTAATAAACCGCTCCTGTCTTCTCCTCAGGGTCCCCGCTCTGTCTGTGAGCCGGGACCCGACCTGCTCCTGCTAGATTGCAGGAGCAGGAGCTTTAATCCCGGCGCTAATAAGCGCTGGGATTAAAGGGCCGCCTGCACGTCTATATACGTGCTATCTGCACGGGGCATGTGCAGATAGGACGTATATAGCCGTATGGCGGTCGTGAAGGGGTTAAAGGGGTTGTCTGGATTCAGAGCTGAACCTGCACATACCCAGGATTTCACCCAGGTAGCCTGCGTGGCAAAGGCATTTTACCCAGTTCCTAGCCAGTAAAACAGCTAGGACAGCGCTAAAGTAGGCCCATCAGAGCCGGTGATGTCACTGAACACACTGGCGGGCGGGCGGAAGCTTCCGCCCAGCAGTGTGTGTTTGTAAACAAAAGAGCCCTTGCCCTGCGCGCTCCAGTGCAGGGCAAGGGAGCGCATCGGCGCATGAAATGCTCCGATGCTGTTGTCAGGCAGGCTGCCTGGGTGAAATCCTGGGTATGTCCGGGTTCAGAGTCATACCTCTTTAATGTCCTCCCGTCTGGTCTGTCCTAAGTATGTCTGTAATGTCCTCATGAGTGCCCCCTTTATTTGTAATACCCTCCCCTCTGTACTGAAGTGTAGAAATGTACTCACCTTAGTCCCGCCCCATGTCACCATCTGCAATGCATTGCCTGTGTCCTGGCGCAGGCAGCGCATCAACTTCATCAGGTCACTACACGTCATGATGTCATCACATTTGCCCACATCCCAGACTGAGGCCTACAAGCATGAACAGTGGAAATATGCGGCACTGTCTGTCTTGCCTGTCAAGGGTCAATTGCGTGGTTTGCATTGAGGTCAAGATGACCACTAGCCTTAGTATGGGGAAGAATGGAGGATCACTTTCAAGGGCATCGGTCAGCAGATTTGTACCTATGAAACTAGTTGACCTGTTGCATGTGCACTTGGCAGCTGAAGGCTTCTGTGTTGGTCCTATGTTCATATGTGCCCACATTGCTGAGAAAAATGATGTTTTATTATATGCAAATGAGCCCCCAATTGTAATAAAATATGACCACTTATGAACCCTGACAAAGGTGAAGGCTTAATAGTAAGCTTTATTTTCAAATGGTCATTGACCAATAATAGCCTATCTTGCACCTATGTCACTTTTTAATTAATAAGACATACCGTAGCTTTTATTTTTCCTTTTAAAACATAACTTTTGTGTGCAATAAACACAGATTTAAAAATAGCAGTGTGCTGGCTTTTTTACTGGATTCGCCATTTGAATCTGCATGCCTCTATATTCCTGATGTGTGTCAGGCTGGTAGCCGCGCGCTGGCTCCAGGCCTTTGCCATCTGCTCTGTCCCTACTCTGATTCTTATTTTGTATACTGCCTGCACACTGTCACTTAAAATATCACCCTCAAACGCTGCCCCCCGACATGTTTCGCCACACTGCCCGATACCCCTGAGGACGCTACGGATGTGGCGAAAAAGTCGGGGGGCAGCGTTTGAGGGTGATATTTTAAGTGACAGTGTGCAGGCGGTATACAAAATAAGAATCAGAGTCCCAATTGTAATAAGGCCCATTTACATGGGATGATTATTGGGACAATTATTGGAAATGAGGGTGATTTTTCTTACACGATCATCACCATGCCACTCTGATATCCAATGGGCAAATCAATCCACTGATCACTGATTCAATATGACTGGGATGACAAATATTAACTTTACTAAAGGCAACTGTAGCTGTGCCAAATTGACTTGCTCAATAGATCCCAATGATGAATGAATTGCTAATCCTTTCATACTGGGCACAGGAATATATATATATATATATATATATATATATCCATTCTTAATCAGAAAGCTCTATTTCATCAGTCTTCTCAGTCACATGCATTGAGAACTACCCTGTTTCGTGCACAGCTATATTTCCATGCTGCTCCTTGTTCAATACGTTAGTGCCATTCCTGCCACTTGACTGATGTTATTTTCCGTAATACTAATATTCAGAAAGACTCTTACGTAAAGGTTCCTTCTAAAAGCTTCTTAAAAGCCCCACACAGAGTCATTATGTATAATTTAAGTGCCAGTCTTTTTTTATTTCTTTATTTAAAGGAAGCCGGCAAGGAGGCTCAAATATAAAAATCGTTTAATATTACATATACGTGTTGCTGGAAAACTTTTCCTGGCGCTGTAGGTGGCGCAATATGTGACTGACTGGCTCATTATGTTGCTAAAGGGTTAGAGGATTGAACTGATTGAGAAACTGAAGATATCTGACAGAGGGAAAAGGGGAGAGGAGAGTCAGCATATTGGTCCCTGTGTAACACTGCAGGGTTTTAGGTTACAGTCTCAGCCACTCCAGCTTTTTATCTTATCTTACAGAAATAGAAAGTTGTTTTTTTTTCCAAGAGCTGGTACAGAGAAGACAGACGGATGCGAATCTTGGCTGAGAAATCTGTCTATAAGCCAGTGCAGCCCAGAAGCTGTTGTCAGCCTGAATTTCATTCCTATTTACCTATTCACAGTGGCGACAGGGAGTAACTAAATTCCTTCATCAAAAACTGTTCCTCTGCAGCGCAGTCCTGTAGTGTGACAGACAGCAGCACTTTTATTTCTGTATGAAGGCTTTTCGTGTTCTCTGCTGTAATCATCCTCCTCTACTTTCTTTGGAAAATACTTCCTGCCAATTATCTCGCTGTTTTTGTGAACTGCCAGAGCTGCCAATTGATTCTTCCATTAAGGCATCATAATGGTGATGTGCAGAGAAAGATCGTTTGCTTTTCTCGTTATTTGTGTGGAGTTCGACCTCAATGCGCAAGACTGAAAACGGGAATGGCACACCGGAGGACGGAGACCACAACGGCATGTTTTGGAGTTGTGACAAAGAAAATCCGCAGCCTTTTCCGGCACTTCCCAAAGTCAAAGTCATGGTCAGAAGGCTTTCAGCTTCTTCCAACACCCAGCCATGAGCTACTCATAGTCAGAGGTATGTCTGCTATGTATGGAGTTATGAGGCGTCAGGTCCTGTGGTTGTTACTGAGTATATTGTTTAACTTGGTGTCCGCATGCCTTATGCTACAATTTAGGTAAAGTTGCCTTAGAATTTTCAGTTTCAAAAATAGTTTTAATAGACCAAGTCCATATTATGGTGCAAGCCTTCTATAACCTCTCAGGGGCATAGTTGGGAATGTTCCCCAGGTGTTTGGGGGGAGGGGGTGCGCTAGCAAGCCATTCTGACTTGACCACGGTACTTAGCTAGGACAATGATCTGAATATGTGTCCAAGGTTCAGGAAAGCCTACGTACCATTCTGTATCCTTTACTAAATTAAAATTTCCAACTATGAGTTTTCATTCGAATATTAGGCATCTAATTGGCTTTCTACGATATTGATTCTAGCATGTGTACCTGAAACATGGAACTTAGACTGTGAGTCCCTGGGGTCAGGTACTGGTGTTGACTTACACATAATATGCAAGTAAATGTTTATGTAGGTTCTCAAAACCTAAAATATGTGAGTAAGGTTGGAATAATGGATGTAGATATTTTCTGGACTTCTGTTAGTAATCCCAGTAAATACAAATTATTTTTGCTTGATCAAACGGTTTGATGTGAAGTCAGTTGTAGAATTTATGTGCAGGCAGGTAGAGGAAGCATCACCTCCACATCAATACAATAGTTTAGGAGCCACCTTTAAATGATGAGCTCTAAATTCACCCTAACATATCCTATATTTCCAGAAAAGCATACCCTACCATGTAAATCATCTCTAAGACTTGTGTGGTTGGATAAACTTTTTGAGGGTTTTTTTTTTTTTTTTTTACCTCGGTTTTCTCTAGTGCTATTGTACTGTGCTACCCTATAAGTAGTAGTTTAAGAAGACCCATTCAATAAATGTCCACCTGTTCTCCTCCTTCCCTTATTGGTATTGCTTTAGCCCGTACCCTGGGGTGGGGGCACGCAGTAGAGGGTTCCCCTCTGCTGGTACTGGTTGTTTCCATTCTACCTAAACATCCCAGTAGTGTCCACACTGTGTAACTTATAGGAAACAGAGATAGAACTAGCCTGAGTTGGGTCCACAGGCCTCATAGTAGCTGGATGGGCTATGCTACATTTGGTCTTTGGCTCCCAATGCCACAGAAGAAATATATATTGGAGCTGAAAATAATGTATTATGCTGATTGTGCATTGATATTATCATGTTATACACTGCAATTGATTGTTATATTGTATTAAGATCCAATCCAGCATGCTGCGACCACATACAGAACAGTCAAGAACCACATACAGCCAGTTCCAAGAACTCCATGCTATAGTCTCTGTCTCTATCACATACATCCACTGCAGTGAAAGGGTTATAAATGAAGCCAGTGACCACAGCAATTCAGTAACACTCCCAGAAGCTTCTAAGTAGTTGGGATAATCAATGACTTGTGTAACACCAGAAGAAAGGTCGCAGGCTCTTGTGTAGGGCTCAGTTACAGATGGAGAAACTAGTAAGAAGACAGAACTGAGAATCGATGATTCAGCCTGTGAAACAATTTAAAGATACAGAACCCCCTTTTCCTTTTTTTGGTCCCATCACCCTGTTGGCAGTCTTCATAACAACCTCTGTTTTCATCGTCTCATTAGCTTTTTAATATAGAACTTGTCATATATTAATAGAACATTTAAACAGTCTGATTTCATTTGCAGCAATGCACCGGTGTTGCCATAGTAACTCAGCAACACTGCCATCATTGCAGAAGGGAATCTTGGGCGCTTCTGGAAAGGCTATTATGCCCACTGTTACTATGGCAACATGCCAGCCATATAGATGGAAAACATCTATATAGGGTAAGCGATGCCAGATACTGAAGCAGCAATAGATTCCTCTCACACAGGAATTAACTCTTTTAAATCTGAGTAAACGAAGGGACTTATTCATTCTAACTGAATACAATATCTGTGAGCAGTTGTGTTCTGTTAATAATATACTGCCATGATGTGTGGCTAAGACTTGTTTTAACCTATTTGTAAGAAGGCACCTATGCAAAAATCGCAAAGTTTCATTCATGAACACATGACCGTAGTAGCCAATCGTTAGCAGCGGCGATGACATCACTACAGGGGACACATCACCACTGGAACCAGCGTCTGGCTACGCATGGTCACATGTCCATGTATGAAATGTCATACAGCCAAAAGTTGCATTCAGTATTCTGCAGGCTGCTGAGCTCAAATGTCCCAGGACACTATACATGTTCAGTGTTCCCACAATGCTGTGTGAGAAGAAAAGTCTTTAGCCAAGGCACTTTGCATATAGTAATATAGCAACTATATATATATATATATATATATATATATATATATATATATATATATACAATGTAGAACATTACATATTAGGAGTTCAGCTAGGATAATAAAAATAATTTTAAAAAAACCTACTCACCTCTCTGTAGTCCCTCAGTTACAGTGCCACTACCACGTTCAGGGTCACTTCCAATCCTAGCCGGACCTGAAGTTACTTTGTCTTGTGACCACTTTGCCTAATCTCTGGCCTCAGCTGTCACATGTGCTTGAAGGGCACTTCACTAGTACATTACTAGAAATGATGTGCTGTTCAAACTGCCCGCTGAAGCCAGTGATTGGCCACAGTGGTCACAGGAACAAGGCACTTCCAGTCCATTCATGATCAATAGTGGCCAGAAATGGGCAGCGACCTGGAATGATGGGACTGCAGACAAGTGAATGTTTTTTTTTTTTATCACTACACCTTCCGACAACTGGAATAGTCATCCCCTCGGCCAGACAACACCTTTAACGCTCTATGTGATCCAGCAGCAAAAATCTTTATGTACACATTTGCAACAATACTAATTTCCCCAAGACACCTAAAATAAAAAAGGAAAACTTTGCAAATAGTCATGATGAAAAAATGTCCTACTACTGTTTTCACTTTATCGCTCATAAAGAGATCTATGTGTCGCCATGATTACAGACTACAAACGAACTCTGTAGTAGTCTGATCCTGTTCATACTGTTCATAGCATTCATAGTAAAATAGTTTGTAAGGCTAAACAAAGACATATATCCATCCAGTTCAGCCTATCTTCCTGGAAAGATAATCTAGAGGAAGCACAAAAATCCCATGAGATGAAAGACAATTTTCCTCTTCTTAGGGAAAAAAATCCTTCCCAACTCCAAATATGGCAATCAAAATAACTCTCCGGAATTCTAGTAACTATAACCTGTAATCTAATATATAAAGCTGAGTGCATGTGTGTGTGTATGTCCGCTAAAGGAATCCGCACCGTCGCAGCTACAATCACGAAATTTGGCACACAGGTACATCAGGTGTCCGGGAAGGTTTTAGAATGGGTCTCAGCTCTCCAGGACGTACTGTTCCTGAAATATTTTAAAAAAAAAATCATTAGCCAATAGAAGCCTGGTCACATGACCCTTATCAGCCAATAGAAGCTCACAGGCAGTTAGTCTCCACACACACCAGGTTTCCATAACAACCTAGCTAGTTCACTGCTGTAGGTCTCTTTAAAGGGGCAGAGCACTGTGGGTGACACTGTTAAAGGGATATTCCGGTTACCATAAATATAACTTATGTTTTAGACTAATTCATCATCAATCATTACCTCATATAATGTAAATTTCACATATTTACGGTTCAGTAGTAATAAAAGATGTTTTCTTCCACTGCTACCCACTTTCCTCCTAAATTACTATGGCATCGACCTGTAATTCAGGCCACCTTCAAAAGAAGGACTTAAAAGTCTCACCCCCAGGTCCCACTAAGTCACGCCCCCGACTCCATCAGGCCACGCCCCTTCCATGCCGCATTTGACCGGGATTGAAAAAATGAAGGTAAAAATCAACTTCAGTCAGCTGCAGGGGAGGGAGGAGGGTGACTTTCTCCCTGCAGCTCATGCTCAGACTGCACAGTGCTGCTGTCTGAGAGTGAGCTGTTCAAAAGGACATCCCTGTGTCCATCCAGGCCCTGCGCATGACAGAGGACAGGGAGTCTGAAAGTCAGACTGTCCAGCCTCCCCCCAACGTGAAGCCGTGCCACCAGTCCCCATGATGCCCCGAGGCCACGGCCCCTGGTTCCGTGAAGACATGGAGGAGAAGCTGTCTGAGCGTGAGCTACTGAAAGGGTGGACATCCCTGTGTCTGTCCAGGCCCTGCGCTGGACGGTGGACAGGGAGTCTGAAAGCCAGACTGTCCTGCCTAAAACCAGACCTCTGGCCACCCTAGGGGCTGGCTGATGTTAGGGTAGACAGATGTCCGGCTTTAGGCTGGACAGTCCAGTTTTCTGGCTACCTGTTCTCCATCCGGCGCAGTGCCTGGACGGATGCAGGGATGTCCACCCTTTTAGTAGCTCACGCTCAGACAGCTTCTCCTCCATGTCTTCACGGAGCCAGGATGCCTCATGTTTAGTGGTGTGGCTTCATGGGAACTGGGGTTGCTGCTTCACGTTTGGGGGAATGGCTGGTGAGGTCCGGCTTTCTGGGGTGAAGACAGTGGCCACCCTAGCTGCTGTAGAGGTCACAGTTAAAGGGGAGGGCACTGTGGATGTTTCTGTTAAGGGGCGGGCTGCTGTGGAGGTCACTGTTAAAGGGGCGGGCACTGTAGAGGTCACTCTCGATATCTTTTAACGACACACACACAAACATTAAAAGAAATAAATTAAATATACCCGGGAGAAGCCGGGTCCTTCAGCTAGTAATATTACTAGAGATTTTGATTCAGCAGCTTCGCCAAAGTTTGTCAAGAAATTCAATTAATTCCGAATTAATTTGGCAAAAATCGTGAGAAACCAGGTATACCCAGGCCAATATGCCTAATCATATTTCCACTTGGAGGCCCAATCTCAGTATGAAGGCTTGGAAGTTAAACTACAGATAGAGTGTAGGAGACTGCTGAACTACAGACTATGCTACAATTTATCACCGTCTACATAACTGCATTGCACAATATTCAAGTAGTGGCCCCATGACACAGGTGGCAGCAGCAGCAGTAACAGTGACAGGAGTGGCGGCTAAAGAAAACTGGTCATCAGACTCTCCAGACTTAAGTTGCTGCTTATGGAGCTGGTGCTGGTGCATGAGCACAGAGGGTCCTCTCAATCAGACCTTTGTGAGGATGAGCGATGGCGCATGTAGGAAGCAACCCACTGACATTTTTGCATCCCTCTCAGGTTTTAAAATTGTACCCATTTTTTACTGGTAGCGGGGGTCACTACACAGCTGTCACTACACAAACAAGAAAGCATGCATCTGGCCATTTACACAAGGAACTCAGAGGGCCTCTCTGCCTCCATCTCCACAGCATAGTGCCACGGTCTGTCTGGGTCATCTGTAGCGTCACCTTCCAGCTCCTCATGCTCTTCCTGCTCCTTTCCTGTCGTTTGGGCAGATAAACCACCTACAAGGGTGCATGGGTCAGCCCTCCCTGATGCTCACAGATAAAATGTTTTTCCCGTTATTAATAACCATGATCTATCTCCAGTTGGCGAGGAGACAGCCAGTATTCGATCTCTATATTGATGACACGGAGACTGAGACTCTCCACCTTGGCTGGGCACAAGCCATCAGTTCTCTGAAATGTGCACAGTCAACTAAGGAGAAGAGGGACTGCAGTACCAGCAACTTCGCCAGGTGAACGTTCAGCTTCTGCGCCACTGAATGAATGTACACATACCGTTGTCTTTTTGCAATCAACTCGGTGATTGATTGCTGTCAAAACAAGTGACGAGGAGAAGTAGGAGGAGCAGCAGGAGCAATAGACAACATTGAAGTCAATGGGAAGGAAAGACAGCTTCCTTCTGCTGATGTTGATGAGCCCTAAATGCTTGAGAGGTGGTGTGAGCTGGTGGGCGATTCACCGGTTGCTGCATCAGGCTGTAACACTAAATGAGTGGCATGGCTTTATAGTGGCTCCCCATGTGTTAATGCAAGGTAGTTGTGCCAAAATTAGTTGGCCTGGCCACGCTTCACCTTCTGCCCACACATTGTACATACCACCAAGCTAACGTCCCCCTGTGACTTTGTGAAAAATTCCCACACTGCTGAGTATCACATTTTCTCTCCACCATTGCATGATGCCTCCTTGCCACTGCTTTTATGACAGGTAGCCTCACAAGTCGCAGATGGTGTACCCTGCCTGCGTTTAGCTCAAGATCTCCCACTGCTTCCACACTGCTGTCTCAGGGGAATGCTGCCACCAGGGGCGTTGCTAGGGCCCAAGCCCCAATGAATATGGCCCACAGTCTCCCCCCAGCATACAATCCCCCACAGTCGCCCCAACATACAATTCCCCACAGTCGCCCCTCCAGCATACAATCCCACACAGCCCCCCAGCATACAATCCCCCACAGCAGCCCCCCCTTCCTCCATCATACTATCTCACCTCATAGAATTGTCAGCCCCTCCACAGGATTCACATCTACCTCTCAGGCAGACAGATCCTATTTCCCCTCTCACTGCTACAGTACAGAGGCTGCTGAGCAGCCATCCTTAACCTTCCTATTCAGATTGCACAGCATGCCTGCTGCCGACCCACGTGACCTAGGAATGTCACGTGATATGTGACTGTGAGGTCAGGAGGTCCTTACCAGTAGCCTTTACCGTGCGTGATGGAAGAAAGCTGAGCCAGGAATCAATGTATTTTACAGTAAGCTGAGTAGCTGAGCCTGAGCCTGACTTTGAATCGCAGTGCAGCACTGCAGCTGTCTCCACCAGTCCCGAGGTTCGGGGCAGTGGTAGTTTGATTCGGGGCCCTGGCCCCGGATAAAAAGCCCTAGCGTCGCCCCTGGCTGCCACCCTCGCCCCCTGAGGATGACGATGCCCCCTCTTCACCAAGGCCCATGTGCAATCGGCTACATCATCATCTACATATGTTTGCTTGCATACCTCCCAAATTTAGAAAAGAAGGAAGAGGGACACTATGTGCGGCGCATGAAGCATGCCACGTCAAATTTTTTTCACTACGCCATGCCTCTAACACCACCCAAAACATGACTAAACACCTAATCCCACCCAGTCCCCTTAATGTCCCCTGCAACGGACGGCCTCCCCCCAGGGCCCTATTCTCTAAAGGGGAATCGTCTCCCAGGTGTAGAAATGCAGAGTGGTATTTTTGTGGCCTAAAACGTCTCTTTGTTGAGTGTGTTTCGGTGCTACTACCTGGAGATGGCTGGATCCCAGGCTTTGGCTCCGGTTACAATAAATAGGGGGAATAATTGAGGGATGAAGGAATAAACAACTTCAGCTTTACTTGAGAAGATTTGCATTCAAACAACAATCTTTCAGCTTTGTCTTGGTCCCAGCAGGTTTTAGCACATAACTGGCAAGCAAACACTTCTGCTCTTATTCTGTTGCTCACTGCCGTACTGATAAGCTTTCTGTAAACTTGGATTACTTCAAAAAGCTGCATTTTTCTCCTTGGTCGGACTTGTACGGGGCCAGGGAACTACCTCCTAGCTTCTGAGGCTCTATAATTCTGCCTCGCTGGCCAGCAGAGCTGAAGGTGCTCTAGCTGGCATTGGCACGTTCAGCAGAGACGTGCCCCTGCACACCTTCCACTAGAAGGGGGTAAGCTAGACTGCTTTTAACTAGATCCCCACCCTTCCTGCAGGAAGTGGGACTCGTCCACTCCTCTCTAGGGGGGGGGGGGTCAGAATGGCATGGAAAGGTCCATTCTAAGTAACTACAGCTTTGCTGTGTTTGCTGCCACGTGCTGGTTAACCAGGTAACATAGTAACATAGTTTATAAGGCCGAAAAAAGACATCTGTCCATCCAGTTCGGCCTGTTATCCTCAAGTTGATCCAGAGAAAGGCAAAAAACCCCTGTGAGGTAGAAGCCAATTTTCCCCACTTTAGGGGAAAAAATCCTTCTCAACTCCAATCAGGCAATCAGAATAACCTGTAATATTGTTACCCTCCAGAAATACATCCAGGCCCCTCTTGAACTCTTTTAGTGAACTTACCATCACCACTTCCTTAGGCAAAGAGTTCCATAGTCTCACTGCTCTTACCGTAAAGAATCCTCTTCTATGTTTGTGTACCAACCTTCTTTCCTTCAGACGCAGAGGATGTCCCCTTGTCACAGTCACAGTCCTGGGGATAAATAGATCATGGGAGAGATCTCCGTACTGACCCCTGATATATTTATACATAGTTATTAAATCTCCCCTCTGTTGTCTTTTTTCTAAAGTAAATAACCCTAATTTTCATAATCTTTCTGGGTCCTGTAGTCCACCCATTCCAGTTATTACTTTAGTTGCCCTCCTCTGAACCCTCTCCAGCTCTGCTATGTCTTCCTTGTTCACAGGAGCCCAGAACTGTATACAGTACTCCCTGTGTGATCTGACTAGTGATTTGTAAAGTGGCAGAACTATGTTCTTATCATGGGCATCTATGCCACTTTTGATGCAACCCATTATCTTATTGGCATTGGCAGCAGCTGTCTAACACTGGTTTCTGCAGCTTAGTTTGCTGTTTACTAAAATTCCTAGGTCCTTTTCCATGTCAGTGTTACCCAGTGTTTTACCTTTTAGTATGTACTGGTGACTTGCATTATTCATTCCCATGTGCATAACCTTACATTTGTCAGTGTTAAACCTCATCTGCCACTTCTCTGCCCAAGCCTCCAATCTATCTAGATCCATCTGTAGCAGTGTACTGTCCTCTTCTGTGTTAAATACTTTACACAGTTTAGTGTCATCTGCAAAAATTGATATTTTACTGTGCAAGCCTTCTACAAGATCATTCATAAATATATTGAAGAGAATAGGGCCCAATACTGACCCCTGTGGTACCCCACTAGTGACAGTGACCCAATCTGAGTATGTGCCGTTATTAACCACCCTCTGTTTTCTATCACTGAGCCAGTTACTTACCCACATACAGACATTTTCTCCCAGGCCAAACATTCTCATTTTATATACTAACCTTTTATGCGGTACAGTGTCAAATGCTTTAGAGAAGTCCAGATATACGACATCCATTGATTCGCCGCGTTCAAGTCTAGAACTTACCTCCTCATAGAAACTGATTAAATTGGTTTGACATGACCGATCCCTCATGAAGCCATGCTGCTATGGTGTTATTTGCTTATTTTCATTGAGGTACTCCAAGATAGCATCTCTTAGAAAACCTTCAAACAGTTTACCCACAATAGATGTTAAACTTAACGGCCTATAGTTTCCAGGCTCTGTTTTTGGACTCTTTTTGAATATTGGCACCACATTTGCTATGTGCCAATCCTGTGGAACACTCCCTGTCAGTGATGAGTCCTTAAATATCAGAAATAGCTATGACATTACTTAAAGGGAACCTGTCATCTCTGAAACACCCCCTGAACTAGAGTAAGCGTGGTATAGTGATGCTGAATCCGAATATGTAAGTTTTATCTTCATACTCACTTCCATTCCGACACTTTGCTCCCACAAACATGCAGTAAAATGCACTCAGTGGACTCCAGTGCTCACTTATATAATGGAGAGGACTCAAAGAAGAGTCCTCTCAATGCATTTTACTGTAGGTTTGTGGGAGCACAGCGTCTGAATGAAAGTGAGTATGAAGATAAAACTTACATATTCGGATTCAGCATCATTTACACTATACAATGCTTACTCTAGTTCAGGGGGTGTTTCGGAGATGACAGGTTCCCTTTAATTCTCTTAGGATATGGGGGTGAATGCCATCCGGTCCTGGCGATTTGTCTATTTTAATCTTTTTAAGACGCCTCTGTACTTCTTCCTGGGTCAGACAGGGCACTTTTAATGGGGAATTTACTTTTATATTCTGCATTTCATCTGACAGTTTATTTTCCTCAGTGAATACAGTGGAGAAAAAAATATTTAATAGCTTTGCTTTCTCCTCATCGCTCTATGCAACTCCCCCCTCATTACTCTGTAAGGGGCCGACACCTTCAGGTTTATACTTTTTACCATTAATATAATTGAAGAACATTTTAGGGTTAGTTTTACTCTCTTTGGCGATTAATCTCTCGGTCTCTAGTTTGGCTGCTTTTATTTGTTTTTTACATATTCTATTTTTTTCCTTATAGTTTTTCAATGCCTCGCCACCCTCCTGTTTTAGTGATTTAAATGCTTTCTTTTTGTAATTTATTGCTTTCTTTACAGTTCTATTTATCCACATTGTTTTTTTCTTGTTCCTTAACCTTTTATTCCCATAAGGAATGTACCTCTCACAATTAGATATTAGGATGCTTTTGAAAATATCCCATTTTGTGGCTTTTTATTTTTGAAGACTTTGTCCCAGTTAGTTAGGCCTATGGCTTCTCTTAGTTGGCTAAATTTAGTTTTTTGAAGTTTGGTATTTTTGTTTCTCCCTGAAGAAACACTCTTTTGAATGACAATTGGAAGGTTATTATTTTATGGTCACTATTTCCCAGGTGTCCCCCAACTTGCACATCTGTTGTTCTGTCAGGTCTATTGGTTAATACTAAGTCCAGTATGGCTGTCCCTCTAGTCGGTAGGTACATTACATATTATAAACAGTTGCAAACATTATTAGGAATGCACAGTGTGTAGGATCTGGAAAAAAACGCATAGATGACATTTAGGTTAGCAAACATGGATAGTGGCAAGGCGTAGGAGTGATAACACCACTCTGGGGTGTTACACTCCCCCACATAGTAATTATTCCCCCTTTATGTCACCACACAGTGGTTATGCCAGCATTGTGCCCCCTGCAAAGATTATGCCCAGATATGACCCTCCTTCACAGTAGTTATGACCAGATATGTTCCCACTCACAGTAGCAATGCCCAGATATCTGCCCCATCACAGTAATCTGCCCAGATAGGTGCCCCCTCACATTAATATGACCAGATATGTGCCCCCTCACAATAGCGATGCGCAGATTTGTCCCCTCACAGTAACATACCCAGTTGTGCCCCCTCACAGTAATATGCTCAGCTGTACCTCCTTACAGTAATATGCTCAGCTGTGCCCCCTCACAATAATATGTCCAGTAAAGTGCCTCCTTCACAGTAGGTAATAAAAAAAACTCCCCATACTCACCTTGTTCCCCAGCAGCAGGATACATGGAGCTCCTGGTTGGTCCACCCTCTGCCCAGACCTGCAGAGTGTGAAGCGCAGACAGGAGAGGGGAATGATGGAGCAGGGAGCCGATGGAAGTCTCTCTGCTTCATCATTACAGGCAAGTGTCTCTGCTTCCTATGAATGCAGGGACAGCTGCCATAGAGCAAGACATACCTCCCCCGTACCAGGACCACTGAAATCCGAGTCTGTCCTGACGAATCCGGGATGGTTGGGAGGTATGTGCTTGTCACTTGTGTCACCCTTACCTGCCTTTTGTGTATTTACTTAACTTCTTGCAATATGTGCTCCCACTTGACTGTCATCATCGGTAGTTGCACATCTAAAGGAGTCTGCAGCGGACCTCTCCTCCAAGTCTGGGCTGGCCTGTATCTGCTGACTATCCTCACAAAGCTGATTGTGGCTGAAAAATGGAGCACATCTGGCGGCTATCATTACTTGGCTAGCAGAAGGAGCATCAAAGGTGAGGACATAGAGGCAGTTCCTGGGCCATTCCAACTAAGCATGGTGTCAGAGGAACCCACAGATTCCTGTCTGTGTGTATCTGTTGGCACTTGAGATGATTGTGAAGAGTGACTCAATCAAATTGTTGGTCAAATCATGACCGCTGGATGACAGTGTCAGCAGTGGCCTGTTCCTGTGGCTGCTACCACCTGTGTCAGCATAATTTTTGTCACTGCCAATTCCTTTGGAGGGCCCAGGCTACTGTCTGTTGGCCACAGTTTATAACTACTGTATTGGTAACAGAATGGAATAACTATGAATGTCGGTGCACTTGACAGTGACGCACACAACGATATATAAGGTTAGTTTCACAGTAGCAGCAGCCTTCTCCGGCAGGCTGTTCTGGCGTGTGAACAGCCTGCTGGATCTGTGCTGCCACTAATGCACGCGTGCCGCCGGAACTCCACTCCCGTTCCATTCAGTATAATGGGGGCGGGCCAGGGGTCCGGCCGCAGCATGGGAAACATGCCGAGAGGAAGCCGGAATAAAACTACGACGTGTCATAGTTTTATTCCGGACGCCTCTCGGCATGTTTGCTTTGCTGTGCTGTGGCTGGCCCTCCGGCCCACCTACATTATAGTGAATCGGACCGGAGCAGACTTCCAGTGGCACGCGTGCATTAGAGGCAGAACAGATCTGGCAGGCTGTTCACCCACCAGAACAGCCTGCCAGAGAAGGCTGCCACTAATGAGAAAGTAGCCTTACACCAGGCTTTGATACTGAGGCACAGCAAATGTATCCCTAACCGAACGGTTAACTATGAATGTAGGTGCACTTGATAGTGATGCACATGGTGCTATATTACACCTGCCTTTAATACTGGGGCACAGTAACTGTATCCCTAACAGAACGGATTAACTATGAATGTTGGTGCACTTGACAGTGATGTACACGGCGATATATTACACCTGCCTTTAATACTGAGGCACAGTAACTGTATCCCTAACAGAATGTATTAACTATGAATGTAGGTACACTTGACAGTGATGCCGCAGTGATATATTACACCTGCCTTTAATACTAAGGAAAAGTACCTGTACTCTAACAGAACAGATTAACTATGAATGTCAGTGCACTTAACAGTGTTGCACATGGTGATATATTACACCTGACTTTAATACCTTTAATACTGGGACACAGTAACTGTATCCCTAACAGAACGGATTAACTATGAATGTCGGTGCACTTGATAGTGATGCACACGGCGATATATTACACCTGTCTTTAATACTGAGGCACAGTAACTGTATCCTTAACAGAACAGATTAACTATGAATATCGGTGCACTTGACAGTGATGCAAATGGCAATATATTACACCTGCCTTTAATACTGAGGCACAGTAACTGTATCCCTGACAGAAAGGATTAACTATGAATGTAGGTGCACTTAAAAGTGATGCACACAGCGATATATTACACCTGCCTTTAATACTGAGGCACAGTAGCTGTATCCCTAACACTCACTTGATAGTGATGCTGAGTGATCTGTTAGGGAGTTACAGTTACTGTGCCTCAGTATTAAAGGCAGGTGTAATATATGACCGTGTGCATCACTGTCAAGTGCATCGACATTCATAGTTAATTTGTTCTGTTAGTGATACAGTTACTGTGCCTCAGTATTTTGATCAATTTTTATTCAATCTTTTGTGGTAGTTGAAGTGACAAAAAAACGGTGAATCAGCCATTTTTTCTTTGTTTCCGTTTCACCGTTTTCCATATGGGATAAATATTTTTATATTTTAATAGAACCTGCGTTTTCGCACATGGTGATACCCGTGGTGTTTATTTTTTAAACTGTTTACGTATTTTAGTTTTGGGGAAAGGGGGGTGATTTTAATTTATATTTAATTTATATTTGTTTCTTTTTTTACACTCTGTAATAGTTTCCCTAGGGAATTATTAGATTGCTTTTCTCAGAGACTCCAATACACTAGCATTGGAGTCTATGAGACTATCACTGTGTTCTGTGTTCCTATGAAGCCCACAGGCAGGTGCTCCACAGGAACTAACGTGCAGCAGCCCTGTGCCACTTCTGAGTACAGAGGCTGCCGCACACTACATCCAGTTCCCCTGATCCTTACCTGGGGACCCAGTATACAGTCAGGAGCGCACGCTCCCGGTCTTTTACCGTCCAGATCCTGTGTTGACATTTGAACACGGCGTCTGAGGGGTTAAATGGGCCTATAGTCACTTGAACAGAGACTACTCTAAGAGGTAGTGGCCTGTGGTTCCCTTGCAGCAAAATCCAGATATCTGCATAGGCGTTAAAGAGTGAAAACCAGGGAGGCCATTTTGATAACGCCCTTGGGAGTAGCCCCAAGCCAAATCTGTTCAAGTGACACAGAGGGTCCACATTCACTACATAAAAATTAGACAACATAATTAGATAACAAGAGAATAGGGCCCAATATTGACCCCCCATAGTACCCCAATGGTAATGGTGACCCAATCGGAGCATGTACATTAACATGAAATTAAATTAACATGAAATTAACATGATCTAAAGAATGAATTAAATTTAACAGACCTACAGCATCCTAGACTACCACTCCATATTAATATCCACTAGGAAATCTGCAGTGGGCCCAGGAGGTTGATAATTGAACACATAGGTCACAGTGGGAATCCTCACACCAATACCCCCTAGGGCTATGCAGTGAGAGGAGGGAACACCTTTTCTTCCTTTGAATCACACCCTGATGTTGGGGCTCCCGTCTGGTAGTAGCTGGGGTGCCCTTGGTGTGAAGTGTTTTTAGCAGGGTTCAAGGCGGAAGCAGATGCAATAGCTAGATGGTGCAAATAAATAAATCTCTTCTTACTAAAGCACAGAATAGGAGTAGTAGTACATCCAACAGTATGAAGGCACAGCTTCAAGCACATCATAGTGCAATTCCTCTCCAGTAGCAGTGTATAGATATCAACAATGATGGGGGTTGTGGTACTTCTGCTCTCTGTCTTTCTAAAATCTCTCTGCAGAACCTTAGGCATGCACTTGAGGTTCTGGGTATATGTTCTGTAATTCCCAGGCTGAAGAGTACAGAATTATGACACGGCTGCCCAACCTATCTCCAAAGGTGGAAGGGTGTTTTAGCAATGGCCCCCTCTCTTTCTGCAAGCACAATACTTTGCTGACTGACTCCAATGCACGGCCTTGTAGACTCTGGACCTTCTAGTTTCTTTTCTCTCTGGAGTACTTTTGTAGTAGAATAACTTCATTTGCTAGCTATAGTTTCAGAGATGATGGTTCTTTGAAACTCAAGCCTAGCTCCCAGAAGCTTGTACTACATAGGTCCTCTCTCTTCCTCACCTAAGCAAAGATTCTCAACCAGGGGTTGTGTTAACCCTGACTTATCCATACAATGCTGTTGGGTATACAAATTCAGCAAATCAGAACATTTCACTTAACAATTTTAGGTTTCAACAATCTTTTGAAGTACTGCAGATCTTCCATCTCATTGTGTAAATTATGTGCCTACCCAATGATGCCTGAAGTTTTAAGCGTACCAGTCACCAATATAGCTCTCTTAAACTAAGAGCTCCTTGAGAAAGTGAGTGAATGGCCCCACAGTGCCCATTAGTAATCCTCATGTACTAGGAGATAACATAACATCTTTGAAACTGATGTAGCACTAGAATCAGGGTTGGGTAGCAGGAACTGACTGTGGAATAGACAGTTGCCAGAGCGTTCACATTGTTATATAGAAAGCTGGGGGAGCTTGCTATAAATTTAAATGGGTTTTCGAGAAGACAAATATTGTAGTCTATTTGCTGAGGGAGTTATTCAAATATTTAAAAAAGCAATAATCCCTTCACAAATTCCCTGCAGCTCCCATACTTAAACTGCTCAGTCCACTTCCACTCTCTGATTCCTATTCCAGTGCTAAAGTTCTGACGTAGGGGCATGTGACCGCTTCAGCCAATCACTGGATGCAGCATTGATCTGCTACAGCCAGTGTATGGCTGCCAGGCAAATGGCACCAGACCACAGCCTGCCAGGCATTTCCTCACAGCAAACCATTGTAGGGAAAATATAGTAGCCCATTCCGATAAATGACCCTCCACGTAAGACAAGGACAGCTTGAGTTTGCCAAAATTGGACCTTCTGGACAGCTCTATGGCTCAAAAATGTAAGTCTTGAACTGGAGACTCCACTGTATGCTGTCCTTAAGCCCTAACAACCCCTTTAGTGGATCTAGTAAGGTTTTAGCAAGGTGTCACTTTAATAAATAACTCCTGCTGTTGTTTCTTCCCTGTGAAACGAGAGAACGGAGAAAAGAGGACTTTACTTGCGTAAGCCTGGCAATGTTGGCAATTATGTCCTAATTAGTGCCTTTCATTTTCATTTCACAGGGGCATGTACATAGTAATTGCCAGTTTATTTCCATCAATGACTATGTAAAATTAGCAGCTTACATAAGCAAGCAATGCCATGTCAAGGAGCTGTGAGCCTCTTCTTTGGTAGAAAAGGTATAAAAAGCAGCAGTGGTATCATCAGAACCTCAACTAGCATGTCAAATAATACACAAAATGCCTGTTTTACGTAGTCTTCGCATGCTCCATCTTATTACAGATTGTGCATCTAAAATCATTGGACTCATTAGTTGTATTACTTGTGTGTGTTGCTTGTGTGCCTAATACACAGAAATACAGCACAAGCAGATTTGAAAGGGGGAGTGATAAGAACAAACTACGATCTGCAAGAGCTGCTGTGCTGATATTGAAATTTAATAAAGAACACTCTTCTTGTTCCGATCTCTTAGTCTAACATTTCCTACAATTTGCTGCAGTAGAGTGTATGTAACTCCTTATCTGACTGTCTTGCTGCTTCTGACATACTTACAACAGCATTGCTCCTGGCTGTGTTTGTCCTCTCTGCTATCCTAATCCCTTCTCTTAGTGTTAGGCTACATTCACACGACCCTATATATTTTGGGGTCCGCAAAATGCGGATCCCTAAAAATCAGGATGACATACATGTGACACCCATGTTGCATCCTTTTTTTGGCGAATCCATTGTAACAATGCCTAGCCTTGTCCACAAAACGGACAAGAATAGGTTATGCTCTATATTTTTTGTGAGGCTACAGAATGGACATACGGATGCAGACAGCACACAGTGTGCTGTCCACATTTTTTGCGGACCCATTTTTCGCAGGTCCACATTTTTTGCAGACCCATCCAATCTGCAAAATAAACGGAAGGGACATGGAAACAAAATATGTTCGTGTGCATGTACCCTTAGAGAGGGGAAGGAAGTTGTACAGATCAGATCAGAGAGGGGTAAAGCATCCAAGTCTTCAGAGAGTGCAAATCACACAGGCTGTACTGTATCAGGGTATAGATAAGGATGACAGTAGTTTGCCTGCTGGAGGAGGTGACATGCACAGGCTGTATATCTGTGCAGATAGGGAAGAGAGTATGCAAAGTAGGATTCTGCAGGGGGAGGGAGGGGGAAATCACACAATTCTCAGCATCAATGTCTGACATCTTAGAGTCACAAATCTCACATCCAGCATGTATTACAAGTCTCAAATAAGGAGCTGGTTGCAATCTGAATATCATAAGGTCTGAAAATTGCTGAATTTAGACTGAAACTCATTGCAACTTTTTTACTTAAGGTAACCACTAACATGTAAAAATATTTTTTTCCATTTCAAACGTGTCAATTGCTGTTAGGCCTGTATGATCTACAGTTGTCATTTTGAACATAGGCAATGCACTGTATGTAAAGATGCTTCCACACAATGATAAGATATCACAAGTCTACATGTATCTCTATACACAGATTATAAATTATCTCGTCACTGGGAATGTCAGAGCCTGATACATCTAGAGCAAAGTGATATAACTGACCCGGTATCTCCAGAGAAAACATTCGTCCTCCATCTGCAGAAGGTAATGTTCTAGGTTTTATCATTCAGTTACCAGATATAACAGCTATTTTCTGCTTCTCTTCCCGAGTATTATTTTTAGAAAATCCTATAAATCATTTATTATTCAGGTGCAGAAAGGCAGAATATAGTGTTTCCCTTTATCGGCCCTGGTGCTGAGTCTCAGCAGCGCATTGATTAAACATACATCACGAATTTCAGCTTTCTAGCACCCTCTCCTAGCAACACCATCTGTTTCCATGACTAGAAGCAATTCTTACATGCACTGTTTCAGTGCCCTGCAGGCCTAGTGATATGTTGCATATTCAATATACTCCAAGAAGTAAGAATTTTACTTAAATGGTCACTAACCTTTCAACAAACTTTGCATTAAGCAATAGTACGAGTGACTATAAGAAAATTTGTAATATATCTTGTCAAAGGAAAATGCTTCTTTGTCCACTTATCAAGTTCTTTTCTCACTAAGAGATCAGATTACATGCTGCCCATAGGTCCATGAGGAGGGGGAGGAGGAGGAGTGAGCTGGTGGTCCATCTCGCTATCTGAAGATGGGGGTGGGGGGGTGAAAAAAAACTGGTAAATGAAGAAAGAGGCATTTTTTTATAGCAATGTATTACAAAGTTATATAGAAAGTTTATATTTACCTGCACTATTATAGATTTATGCAAAGTTAGATTACATTTAAGTAAGACCTGTCACCTCTCCTGACATTTCTGACATATGTAAAAAAGTTGTATTCCACCATTACATTAGTATTCTGGAATATCTATTCGTATGACTTTATGTTGTGTCATTCCTCTACTATTCTTACTAGACTTTTATGAATGAATTGCCAACCGGGTACCACCAGTTGGTGTGTTCCTGCTCAGTCTGAAACTGTCCAATGAGTGACGCCAAGACTGTGCAGGGAAACACCCCTGGTGATATCTAGATGGCAATTAATTCAAAATACAATAGAGAAAATGCTTGGTGACATAAGGAAATCATTACTATCCAACTAAGCTGTCAATATTATTTCAATATGTTATTAAGAAATAGTTGCTCTTAATTAGTTCAGCAGGTCCTGGATCTTACATATTGGGTCACCCACCATAAATGAAGGCATATCAGTAGGATATTCCATCACTACAATAACAGTGAGTGTCTGACTGCTAGGGCCCCTAGATCCTTTGAATGAAGGGGCCAACTTGCCACTTAAATGGGACTGTGTTCCACAGTGGATAGCCAGAAGCACTGCTGTACAGGAGAAAATCTAAAGGTCCCTATTTTCTTTGGATTGGTCTTTTTCCAAGAGGTCAGACTCCCACCAATAGTGATAATCATAACATTTTATGATGAGAATACCTCCTTATAGGGTCACTGTCATTTCTTTCATGTTCTTTTCTGTCTAACCTAGCCGCCCCTGATTAGTCATTTTGTGATACAGGGTGGCCCACGAAAAAGTAGCCTGCCTCCGATATCTCCAAATCAAACTGCCTAATATTAAATCTGTTTTAGTTGCCCATAGCAATCAATCAGAGCTCAGCTTTCAGTTCTTACAGGTCTCTAAAAAACTGAATGCCAAGCTCTTATTGGTTGCTATGGACAAATAAGACAGATTTACTATTAGGCAGTTTGATTTGGAGATATTGGAGGCAAGCTACTTTTTCGTGGGCCACCCTGTGTAATAAATGAGCAAAGGGGGTGTATGCAAGTAAGCAGGCATGTGCCATTTCCATTGACATCTGTTTTTTTTTTTTTTTTTCAATGAAATGACTTTAAGTCCATTCTTTGTCCTCGGGTATCAATTGTTACCAGGTAAAACATTGGTAACCCTCCATTGGAAATGTGGAAAGTCATCCTGCCCCAACTTGGTCATGTTGGTCAGTGTTGGTCATGTTGCTTATATGATGATTTCAGCCTGTTACTGTTATTGTCATTTGCTTGTAAGGCTACTGTGAGAATATCATTGCCCTAGAACTGTACCATCCCATATACTCATGTCAATGCCACCAGAGTGTGGCTATAATAAAGAAGTACAACAAAATATAAGATATAGTGAAATATGTCCTATTAACTGGTTGATAAAGCACAGCAGAGATACAGTATTTCGATGATTGTGGTCCTTGTGTTTCTGAAGCCCATTGCACAGATGTTTACCCTGGAAAGAGAGAAGGATCTTGATTAATACAATATACCAGTTGCCATGGCTATTGTCATATTAATATACCTTTAAACATGATATTTCATGCGTGGGTGCAGAACGTATGCAGTAGCTGCTTTGTGAAATGGGTGCTTTGGATTATTGCAAGTCTTACTGCATGATGTCTATATGCCAGCAGCGCAAAAAGATATTTTTTCCTAAATGGGCTGAAGCAAAAGGAACTATTCCATCCTAGTTTGCAGAAGCTTTATATATTATTTTGTCCAGGGACTTATATGTGCCCACAATACCATTTTGTCAGCAGGGTGTCCCCTTCAGAGGTGGAAAGGGATGCACCCTGTGTGGTCATACAGGATGCGCACCCCTAAGGCCAGCCCTGGGGACAAGCACAAGGCTCTAACTACTGAGTGTGTGTCAGACATCATGGTGAGAGATTTCCCAAGGACTGGATCTACGGCACAAATAAAACTCTTCCTTTCCAGCCAGGAATCAACCTTCAGGCTGATAAGTCTTTTAGTTCTCTAATCTTTAGACATCTAGTTAGGTGAAACTAAGACCAGTACACCTCAATCCACTGCGCATGTGCCAGATGCCAGTGTCTCTTGCAAACCAGTGACAAGACTGCATGCCTAGTCCTTGGACCGCTACCACTCACATGACTATTCACAGGTAGCGCGTGGAACTTTATTGCTTCGTTTTTATCTATTATGCTTACAATTACATTTTAGAGACAGACATCTTTACAAACAGGGGCATAGATAAATGGGCCCTGGTGCAAGAGTTCAGCTTGGGCCCCCTTCCCTCAAAGCTTTGTGGCCAGGGGCAGGGAAGCACATAGCCTTCGTGCTCCCTGAGGCTAAAATTAAAATGACACCCATCCCCCCCCGCCATGCAAAATTCTTGACCTAACCCCTTCCCTCCAGCCAGAGGTGTAACTTGACCAGAATGCACTTTCTATAATACCGGTGTCTTCTTATGTGGTACAAGGGTCTTTGGGCCCCTCAGGCTCCTAGGCCCTGTGGTGACTGCTACCTCTGCACCCCCTATAATTACGCCCCTGTTTACAAACATATTACTATGGCTGTGGTTTAGGGGCTTTCTATTTGATCACAGGTTCACTTTTATACTCACTGGGTTTCCACCCACTTTACATCAAGGTATAAGAGAGAGTGGCCCCGCAGAAAAGATCTGAATGGTTTCCAGGGGCTTAACAAAATAACTATGAGGCCCTACAGCAAAACTTGGAATGGGGCAAAACTTCACCATGATCACTTTCTGTAGAGGGATAATATACACAATGATGTTGCAGCGCAGAGATAATAGACATAGTGATATCACGGTGCAGAGGCAAAAAACACAGAGATGTCACGGTACAGTGATAATCTAATCTGTGATGTCACAATACAGTGATAATGAATACAGTGATGTCACAGTACAGACATAATCTAATCTGTGATGTCACAGTACAAAGATGATTGAAGCAATGATGTTACAACGCAGGAATTCCACAAACAGCTATGCAGGTGATATACACACAGTGTTGTCATCCTGTATACTGGGTAACCATAAGAATTAAAGGGCTTATCCCATGAATAATGTAAAAAATGAAAATCAGACATCATATAGTACAGGACAACCTCTTTCTAACAAAGTTATAACCAACCCTTTACCTCACATGAATCCAGCGATCTCCACATTCATTGCTCTGCTAGATTTATATCCAGCTGGCATCTCAAGGGGAGTGTCTTTTCTGCTGCAGCTAAGGGAGTATGTCTCAGCTCTCCCTATCACAGCTCAGGAGGCAGTTGAAGGATGAAACTGAGCATGTGCGACCTTCTCAGTGAGCAGGTCAAAGAAATAAGAAAAAAATAAACAGCAGGAGGCACTATACAGATACATTTTGTTGAATAGCTCACTGGTATGTGCTAAATTTTTAATTACATACAATTACAAAAGTATTCAAATCAAGGTGCTGGTCTGAAAACTGTAGAATATTTTTCGTGGGATAACCCTTTAATATACTATTTAGAATGTGGACATATTTAATTTCATATGCCACCTTATATACACTTATCATCATCACTAACTGCATCTTTTGCATTGAGATGGGCCCCATTCATAGTACATAGCTGCTCTGTAGGCTACCTTGGTTGTTATGCTCATGATGGGTTCCTATTATGGTGCCAGGATTGCATACCCACTTGTTTGCTAACAATAGATTTCCCCTAGAGAAAGAAGTCCTGTATGGGTTCAAAGGTGCCACCCAATAGCACCAAGGATTTGGCCCTCTAACTTCAAGGGCCCCATGGCAGCTACTATGCCCTTGTTGATCCTCAACCACATAAAAACACAGCAAATAAGGGGTTGTCTCACTTCAGCAAGTGGCATTCATCATATAGAGAAAGTTAATACAAGACACTTACTAATGTATGGTGATTGTCCATATTGCCTCCTTTCCTGGCTTGATTCATTTTTCTATCATATTTAACACTGCTAGTTTCCATGGTTATCACCACCTTGCAATTCATCATTGGTGGTCAATCCATTGTTGGTGGTCAAACATGCCAGACAACCAACATGTACATTTTTAAGGATTGTTTTAGTAGTTGATTTATGAAATTTGGGGACTGCATATTATGATGGACACAAGACCTAGGTCGGACCTACCTGGTGAAGTTGCTGACAGTATTGCTTTATGGTTTATATTATCGTAGTAACGCTTTGCAGGCTATTAATCTAAATAACATGACCAAAAAGTTGTGTCCACATGCGGCAGATATGTTTCTATGACTAGAAGTCCATAGGGATCTCATTTTAATTAAAAATAAATTCTAATAAAAAAGGTCACACCTGGCCTCAACCACTTTATCCTACTTCTATGGTACATATATATGGTACTCCTTCTGACACCCAGTCAACTGGCATAAATACATTGATAATTCTGCTTCTTTTCTGTTACAGATGACTCCTTGCAGCCCCCTCTAGGGGGAGCTCAGTGCATAGAAATGTATACAGCATTAAGCTCACCCTAGTGGTGGCTGCAGGTACAGTGGGGAAAAAAAGTATTTAGTCAGCCACCAATTGTGCAAGGCCTGTAATTGACATCATAGGTAGACCTCAACTATGAGAGACAAAATGAGAAAACAAATCCAGAAAACCACATTGTCTGATTTTTAAAGAATTTATTTGCAAATTATGGTGGAAAATACGTATTTGGTCAATAAGAAAAGTTCATCTCAATACTTTGTTATATATCCTTTGTTGGCAATGACAGAGGTCAAACGTTTTCTGTAAGTCTTCACAAGGTTGGCACACACTGTTGCTGGTATGTTGGCCCATTCCTCCATGCAGAACTCCTCTAGAGCAGTGGTGTTTTGGGGCTGTTGTTGGGGAACACGGACTTTCAACTCCCTCCAAAGGTTTTCTATGGGGTTGAGATCTGGAGACTGGCTAGGCCACTCCAGGACCTTGAAATGCTTCGTACAAAGCCACTCCTTCGTTGCCCTCGCGGTGTGCTTGGGATCATTGTCATACAGAAAGACCCAGCCATGTTTCATCTTCAATGCCCTTGCTGATGGAAGGAGGTTTGCACTCAATATCTCACGATACATGGCCCCATTCATTCTTTCATGTACACGGATCAGTCATCCTGGTCCCTTTGCAGAGAAACAGCCCCAAAGCATGATGTTGCCACCCCCATGCTTCACAGTAGGTATGGTGTTCTTTGGATGCAACTCAGCATTCACACTCCTCCAAACACGACAAGTTGTGTTTCTACCAAACAGTTCTACTTTGGTTTCATCTGACCATATGACATTCTCCCAATACTCTTCTGAAACATCCAAAAGCTCTCTAGCAAACTTCAGACGGGCCCGGATATGTACTGGCTTAAGCAGGGGGACACGTCTGGCACTGCAGGCGTAGAGTCCCTGGTGGCATAGTGTGTTACTGATGGTAGCCTTTGTTACATTGGTCCCAGCTTTCTGCAGGTCATTCACTAGGTCCCCCTTGTAGTTCTGCGATTTTTGCTCACAGTTTTTGTGATCATTTTGACCCCACGGGGTGAGATCTTGCGTGGAGCCCCTGATCAAGGGAGATTATCAGTGGTCTTGTATGTCTTCCATTTTCTAATTATTGCTCCCACAGTTGATTTCTTCACACCAAGCTGCTTACCTATTGCAGATTCAGTCTTCCTAGCCTGGTGCAGGTCTACAATTTTCTATCTGGTGTCCTTCGACAGCTCTTTGGTCTTCACCATAGTGGAGTTTGGAGTGTGACTGTTTGAGGTTGTGGACAGGTGTCTTTTAGAGATGAGCGAGCACTAAAATGCTCGGGTGCTCGTTATTCGAATCGAATTTTTCCCGATGCTCGGGTGCTCGTTTCGAATAATGAACCCCATTGAAGTCAATGGGAGACTCGAGCATTTTCTGCCTAGGGAAGGCTGGGTGAAAACCTGGAAACCTCAGAAAATGATGGAAACACCACGGAAATGGACAGGAAACAGCAGGGGCAGCATGCATGGATGCCTCTGAGGCTGCCTAATCGTACCATTATGCCAAATTCTGGGCAACAGCCTGGGGGTGACCCTCAAGGCAATTGTGCTGACCCAGACCAAGATGGGCAAGGCACATGTGCTGGCACATGTTAGGAAAGCACCCAACTAGGTGCAACAAAGGTCCATCACCGCCTGCCGGTGACACCACTGCTCATGCTGGCACTGCTGTGCTATCCCCCGCCCCACGACGCAGGCATACGCCTGACACAGCATGGTGACAGCGTAGTGACACCAACAAGTGACCAAGTTAGATTGAGGTAGCAGGTGAACCACCCAAAAATGTAGCCTGACTCAGCATGGTGGTGAACCCATAGTGACCAAGTTAGACTCAGGTGGCAGGTGAAGCACCCAAAAATTTAGCCTGACACAGCATGGCAGTGACACCACCAATGCCTTGGTCAGACTGAGATTGCAGTCAAATGTCTGTAGGTGAGCCTCCCAAAAATTTGTTTTGGAGTGTCCGAAGTTGACCCTCCTAAACAATTGTTTTGGAGTGTCTGTAGTTGACCCTCCTGTAAAATATTTTTTTGTTTTTCCTGTTATTAGTTTATGTACAACCCATGGCTGGCATCAGGGGCGTAGCTAGAACTGACTGGGCCCCACAGCAAAATTTTGTATGGTGCTCCCCCTTCATGACTATCCTGGTATCCTATATGGGCACAGTACAAGGCAGGGTCACAGGACAGCATAGCGGGCACAGTGCATTATAGGGCGTACAGTACAGGGCAGGAGGCACACACTGTGTAGCATGGGGGACACAGTACAGGGCAGGGGGAAAAATACAGCACAGGGGGTACAGTACAGGTCAGGGGGCACATAGTGCAGAATGGGGGGCACAGTACAGGGCAGGGGGAAAAATACAGCATAGGGGGTACAGTACAGTGCAGGGGCACACAGTACAGGCCGGGAGGACACGCACAGTACAGCATATGGGGCACATGGCAGCATACGGGGCACAGTACAGTGCAAGGTGTACAGTACAGGATAGGAGGCACACGCTGTGCAGCATGGGGGGGCACAGTACAAAGCAGGGGGCAAGATACAGCATAGGGGTACAGTACAGTGCAGGGGCACACAGTACAGGCCGGGGAAGGACACACAGTACAGCATATGGGGCACATGGCAGCATACAGGGTACAGTACAGGCAAGGAGTACAGTACAGGATAGGATAGGAGGCACACAATGTGCAGCATGGTGGGCACAGTACAAAGCAGGGGCAAGATACAGCATAGGGGGTACAGTACAGTGCAGGGGCACACAGTACAGGCCGGGAGGGGGACGCACAGTACAGCATATGGGGCAGTGCAGTGCAGGGGGCACACACAGTGCAGCATAGGGGGCAAAGTACAAGGCAGGGGGCACACACAGTGCAGCATAGGGGGCACAGTGCATTATAGGGGGTACAGTACAGGGCAGGAGGCACACACTGTGTAGCATGGGGGGCACAGTACAGGGCAGGGGGCAAAATACAGCATAGGGGCAGGGGGCACGCATAATACAGCATAGAGGGCACAATGCAGCATAGGGGGTACAGTACAGGGCAGGGGGCAAACATAGTGCAGCATAGGGGACACAGTACAGGGCAGGGGGCAGAATACAGCATAGGGGACACAGTACAGGGCAGGGGGCACACATAGTGCAGCATAGGGGGTACAGGGCAGGGGGCAGAATACAGCATAGGGGGTACAGTACAGGGCAGGGGGCACACATAGTGCAGCATAGGGGACACAGGGCAGGGGGAAGAATGCAGCATAGGGGGTGCAGTACAGGGCAGGGGGCACAAACGTACCACTGTTGGTCAGGCTGGCAGTGAATCTGAAGGTCTGCTGTATTGTCTGGCTGGCAGGCTGCAGCAATGCTCAGATGGCTGAGACAGCGCTGCTCTGGGTTGCTCCTGCTTCCTGGATGTCTGTTACAGCCAGAGCAGGAGGTCAGCTGGCACTACAAGGGAGGTGGAGGGGCAGGTAAGAGAGGCAGCCTGACGGGCAGGCAGGAGTGCAAAGGGTCACATGCAGGGTCCACATGTTGCTTCTGGAAGTCTGGGAGCGGGCCCTGTTTGTGAATGAAGTATTACTTGAAAAGATTGGTGGAGCAGCAGCTTCCTCTCACTGCTCCTCCACCAAACAGATTACACAGTGCAGCAGCGCAGAGGAGAGGTAGGAGAATCCCTCTCTCGCCATCCTCTTGTTTCAATGCGCAGCGTTACGATCCCACCCCACCCCTGGAAAGAGAGAGAAATAGAAATATTACCCTGCTGATTTGCCACATCCCTGCTACTGCTCCCGGGTCCCTGCTGAGCTCGGGCCCCGAAGCAGTCGCTTCCCCTGCTTCCCCTATAGCTACGGCACTGGCTGGCATGGTGGGAATATATAGGTTTGCTTCACAGACGGTCCACTGCACCGTTACATTTTCTTCATCATTGCCAATTACTTTTTCACCAACTGTTGTCCTCCTCCTCTTCAGCCCATACACGCTCAACAGTTAAGAAGGACTGAGCATTGGTACCCTCTTCTGTCTCGCCAACATTCTCCTCCTCTTCTTCCTCATCCTCATCCCCCTCCTCCAATACGCGCTGAGAAACAGACCGGAGGGTGCTCTGGCTATCAAGCGACATATCTTCTTCCCCCATCTCCTGTGACAAGCGCAAAGCTTCTGACTTCATGCTGACTTCATGCAGGCAAAGCAGCGGGATGGTGAGGCTAATAATGGCGGCATCGCCGCTGACCATCTGTGTTGACTCCTCAAAGTTGCTCAACACCTGACAGATATCAGACATCCACGTCCACTCCTCATTGTAGACTTGAGGAAGCTGACTGACCTGCTACCAGTTCTGGTGGAAGTTGACATCTGGCAGTCTACAATCGCTCTGTGCTGCTGGTAAACTCTGGATAACATGTTTAATGTCGAATTCCATCTCGTGGGCAAGTCGCACAACAGTCGGTGAGCGGGCAGTTGTAGGCACCGCTGCGCTGCCCTGAGAGTGGCAGCGTCTGTGCTTGACTTGCGGAAATGCGCACAGATGCGGCGCACCTTGGTGAGCAAATCTGACAAATTAGGGTATGTCTTGAGGAACCGCTGAACTATGAGATTGAACACGTGGGCCAGGCATGGCACATGTGTCAGTCTGCCGAGTTGCAGAGCCGCCACCAGGTTAAGCCCGTTGTCACACACAACCATGCCTGGCTTGAGGTTCAGCGGTGCCAGCCACAGATCGGTCTGCGCCGTGATGCCCTGTAACAGCTCTTGGGCGGTGTGCCTTTTGTCACCTAAGCTCAGCAGTTTGAGCACCGCCTGCTGGCGCTTACCCACAGCACTGCTGCTGCGCCTAGAGCAACCAACTGAAGGCACCGTGCCCACGGATGGTAATTCGGAGGAGGGGTTGGAGGAAGAGGCATAGTACATCTGAGAAACCGTGACCGAGGTAGGCCCCGCAATCCTTGGTGTGGGCAGTACATGAGCGGCCCCAGGGTCAGACTCGGTCCCAGCCTCCACCAAGTTAACCCAATGTGCCGTCAGTGAGATATAGTGTCCCTGCCTGGCAGCACTTGTCCACGTGTCCGTGGTTAGGTGGACCTTAACACTAACCGCGTTGGTCAGGACATGGTTGACTCGCCGAGCCAGCATGTGATACAGGGGAAGGGGCAGTGGTGTGACCCGCAGGAGGTGAACGGCCTTGGTTCCACTGAGTCGGGTGTTTAGCACTCATATGCCTGCGCATGCTGGTAGTGGTTAGGCTGGTAGTGGTGGCTCCCCTGCTGATCCTGGTGTGGCACAGGTTGCACACCACAGTCCATCGGTCATCCTCACTTTCTTTAAAAAACCTCCAGACTTGCGAACATCTAGGCCTCAGCACGGGAGCTTGACTCCGTGAAACAGTTGCTGATCTACCTGCTCTGTCCCTGCTTCTCCCACTGGCCACCCCACTGCCTCTTCCAACCTGTTCTGGTGCTGCACTTGCCTCCCCCTCAGAAGCACTGTCTTGAGTTGGATTACCAACCCAGCTCGGGTCAGTCACCTCATCATCCACCAGCTCTTCCTCCGATTCCTCACTCTGCTCCCCCCTCGGACTTACTGCCCTGACAACAACGTCACTGTCTGACAACCGTGTCTCATCATCATCATCATCCGACACCTCTTCACGCACTACTTGCACTAAGTCCACACTCTCATCACCCACAGACTGAGAAAGTTCTAAATTTTGGGCATCGGGACAGAGCAACTGCTCAGGTTGCTGTTGAGCAGTGGTTTGTGTCTCTGGGTAGGGTCCTGAAAAGAGTTCCTATGAGTATGCCTGATCTGAATCCATACTTTCCGTGAGGGGGGCAGGCTGGGGGGAAGGAGGTTGAGCTGGAGGAGACAGAGGTCTACTCCCTTGGCTATCGTGGGTGGACTGCGTGGAAGACTGGGTGGTGGATAAATTACTGGACACATTGTCTGCTATGCACGTCATCACCTGTTCGCACTGTTGTGGTTTCAATAGTGGTGTACCACGTGACCCAGTAAGTTGCGAGATGAAGCTAGGGAGCGAAACTCTGCGGCGTTCCACTGCTCCCTCATCAGCATGTACAGTGTCACCCTGCCCAGGACCATGGCCTCTGCCCCCTACACTACTTGAACGCCCACGCCCTGGTCCTCGACCCCTAGCCCTTGGGTTCAACATTTTGTATATTCACCAAACTGTCGAGTTAATACCTGAGGCCAAAACCGTATTCAGTAGACAGTAGAATTACTATCTAAGGCAAAAAAATGTAGTCTTTAGACTCCATCTATTGCACCGCAAACCACTCAATTTTGCACTGGACTGTAGTTTATATAACTGAGAATAAAAACGTATTCTCTAGACTGCGGCTAGTGTATCGCACACCTCACAATTGTTCACTGGACTGTAGTTTATATAATTGAGTGAAGAAAATTATTCTCTGGACTGCGGCAAGTGTATCGCACACCTCACAATTGTTCACTGGACTGTAGTTTATATAATTGAGTGAAAAAATTATTCTGTAGACTGCGGCTAGTGTATCACATACCTCACAATTGTTCACTGGACTGTAGTTTATATAATTGAGTGAAAAAAATTATTCTCTAGACTGTGGCTAGTGTATCACACACCTCACAATTGTTCACTGGACTGTACTTTATATAATTGAGTGAAAAAAATTATTCTCTAGACTGCGGCTAGTGTATCGCACACCTCACAATTGTTCACTGGACTGTAGTTTATATAATTGAGTGAAAAAAATTATTCTCTAGACTGCAGCTAGTGTATCGCACACCTCACAATTGTTCACTGGACTGTAGTTTATATAATTGAGTGAAAATAATTATTCTCTAGACTGCGGCAAGTGTATCGCACACCTCACAATTGTTCACTCGACTGTAGTTTATATAACTGAGTGAAAAAAATTATTCTCTAGACTGCGGCAAGTGTATCGCACACCTCACAATTGTTCACTCGACTGTAGTTTATATAACTGAGTGAAAAAAATTATTCTCTAGACTGCGGCAAGTGTATCGCACACCTCACAATTGTTTACTCGACTGTAGTTTATAAAACTGAGTGAAAACAATTATTCTCTAGACTGCGGCAAGTGTATCGCACACCTCACAATTGTTCACTCGACTGTAGTTTATATAACTGAGTGACAAAACGTATTCACTAGACTGCACTACAGATCCCAGCAAGCCAAAGTACAGCAGCAGCAAAAATGAGTACTGAGAGGACTCTGGGCAATTTCATTGGGGTCTCTGTGGACCATGTGCTGTCCCCTTTCTGCCACCAGTGCACAGTGTGCAGCCAAGATGGCGGTAGCTGCACTACAAGTCCCAGCCAGCAGCCAAGATGAGGACAAAAAATGTCGTTGTAGCCCTTAGAAGGAACGTTGGGTTCTTTGTAGATGATTCCTGCCTAACCAGATTCTAATTTCATGCCCTAACAGTGTGCAGCCAAGATGGCGGTCGCTGCACTACAAGTCCCAGCCAGCAGCCAGGAGGAGACCAAAAAAAAAAAAAAAAAGTGCTTGTAGCCCTTAGAAGGGCTGTTGGGTTCTTTGTGGGTGATTCCTGCCTAACCAACAACTAAATTCAGGCCCTAACACTCTCTCTGACAGACAGCAGCTCTATCCCTAATCTCATGCAGACGGCGTATGACGCGAGCAGCGCAGGACCAGATTCTCATATTCCCAGGTCATCTGATCTGGCCAGCCAATCCCTGCTATCGACTTGTAGGGGCCCCACGTGATGCTAGGAGGTACCAAAGACTCTCCTGCATGTTGATTGGCTGAAAAAAGGCGGCTAACATGCAGGAAGAGGAAGTTGCCATTTCCTCAAGGATCGCAAAATGCTCGTCCGAGTAGCGAGCATATGTGAATACCCTAATGCTCGAACGAGCACCAAGCTCGGACGAGCATGTTCGCTCATCTCTAGTGTCTTTTATACTGATAACAAGTTCAAACAGGTGCCGTTACTACAGGTAATGAGTGGAGGACAGAGGAGCATCTTAAAGAAGAAATTACAGGTCTGTGAGAGCCAGAAATCTTGCTTGTTTGTAGGTGACCAAATACTTATTTTCCACCATAATTTGCAAATAACTTCTTTAAAATCAGACAATGTGATTTTCTAGATTTGTTTTCTCATTTTGTCTCTCATAGTTGAGGTCTACCTATGATGTCAGTTACAGGCCTCTCTCATCTTTTTAAGTGAGAGAACTTGCACAATTGGTGGCTGACTAAATACTTTTTTTTCCCACTGTAATTTGCAGAGTTTTTATATTGGGAACCAAAAATAAGCTGTTCTACCAAAGGATGGTTAAAGAAGAATAAAGGTAAAGTTCTGGAATGACCAAGTCAAAGTCCAGACCTTAATCCAGTAGAAATGTTGTGGAAGGACTTCATGAGAGGAAACCCACAGTTGAAGTTATTTTGTATGGAGGAATAGGATGAAATTCCTCCAAGCCAATATGTGGGACTAATCAAATGTTTAGTTGCAATTATTGCTGCACAAGAGGGTCACATCATATACTGAAAGCAAAGGTTCACATACTTTTTCCACTCAGACATGTGATATTGGATCATTTTCTTCAATAAATAAATGGCTAGGTCTAATACTTTTGACTCATTTGTTTGATTTGGATATATTCATCTACTTTCAGGTCTTGTGTGAAAATCTGATTTCGATTTAGGACAAATTTATGCAGAAATGTAGAAAGTTTTGAAGGGTTCACAAAGTTTCAAGCACTACAATATGTGTTTAGCTGTACTTCAAAAATATATTTCTTGCAAATTAATATTGAGGTTTCTCAACACTACTCTTTTTTTTTTTTTGCTCAGTGTCACATTTTCCTCTTCAAATGCTAAGTGGCACAGATAATTACTATATAGAGTAATATTTAGCACAGATGCATACTCATTAACATGACACTTGCAGGATTCACTTGTAAACAGAGTTACATAATCAGGTAATTAAAATTGTATTCTGTGTTCCCTTTTCTATCTAATATCAAGACATTTTCAAGGAGTTATCATCATGGGTGCATTTACCCTTTCACTCCTGTACTGTTATGTAGGTGTACAGAATAATAGTTTTTGTGTTTCATGCACACAGTACAACTTGTTTATAAAATGTATTTTTAGCTGTGTTTTAGAGTTTTTTTCCCCATCAGAATATTTATGGCATATCGAAAGAATATACCATAAACATCCGACCTTTAGGACCTGTTCCTATCTCAAGAACAGGGTCCAACTGTGAATTGACAGTACACTACACATGCGCACTTTATCCATTCAGTTCCATGGAACTTCTGAAAATAGCATTGAGAAGTGCCTGAAAATTATTTATAGATACCCCCTGAAGGTGCAAAAAAACCCTAATAACCCTTTTACATCAACATGGACAGGGCCAATTAACATCAGTCTGAAGGAATGTTATCAGAGGGTAAGACTAAGGGCGATGATTAAAGTATATACAGGTATATGCAGGGTATGTTTACACTTGACTTGGTTGTGTTTCTGAAGTAATTTATTGCAGTGGTCCGATGTGTCATGTAATCAATGAGATTTTATAAAATTCTGTTCACAAGGTGGGAAATACTAGGGTTTTTTTTTTGCCGTCTCATGGCTGGTATGAGTAAATGGACTGTAGGAAGTATTAGAGGGATTTTTAACATCAGAACTCATCATCATCTCATCAGATCTCATAAATGTTTCAGAATCTGGTTCCTAAGGGAGGTTAGTTACATTTATTACGTGTGATAGATGACATGATATAAGAGATGTTATAATTAGCATTTCCTGAATTTCTGAACAATATTAATTCACACAAGGGGATTTCTTGCTGAATATTCTGAGAGTGAAAATCTATTCGATACATCTAAGTAGGGTTAATATTTCAGCACGTGCATGGATTTTTACAAACTGGTTGGAAAAGTCTCAGAAATTGCTTCAACATACAGTGGCATACAAATGTTTGGGCACCCCTACTCAAAATTATTGTAACTGTAAATGGTTAAGCAAGTTAAAGATGAAATGATCTCCAAAAGGCATAAAGTAAAAGATGAAACACACTTTTCAACATTTAAAGCAATATCAATGTATTATATTTGTTTTGTTCAATTTTAGAGTGAAAAAAGGAAAGGAGTTTTTGCAAAAGTATGGGAATCCAAGGAGATTTGAGCACTCAAATAACGTTGACTGATGTCTCAGACCTTAAATAGCCTGTTAAGGTTAAAGGGGTTCTCCGAGTTATATATATTTATGACCTATCCTCAGGATAGGTCATCAATATCAGATCAGGGGGGTCTGACATCCGGCACCCCCGCCGATCAGCTGTTTGAAGAGGAGGTGCAGGCCATATCAGTGCTGCCTCCTCTTCACTGTTTACATGCTGGCTGGCATGGGGGTAGTGGTGAGTAGGCGTAATTACACATAACTGCCCCATTCATTTCAATGGGAAGAATCGCTCCCCTACAAGTCTATGGAAGTGATTCTTCCCATAGAAATGAATGGGGTGGTTAGGTGTAATTACACCTACTCACCACTACCCCCGTGTTGGCCAGCATGTAAACAGTGAAGAGGAGGCAGCGCTGATACGGCGCGCGCCTCCTCTTCAAACAGCTGATCAGCGGGAGTGCCGGGTGTCGGACCCCTGCCGATCTGATATTGATGACCTATCCTGAGGATAAGTCATCAATATATATAACTTGGAGAAATCCTTTAAGGCTTGTTCACAGTCATCTTTAGGAAAGGCCAGGTGATGTAAATTTCAAAGCTTTATAAATACCCAGACTCCTCTAAACTTATTCCAAAAACATCAGTCATGGGTTCTTCTAAGCAGCTTTCCAACACTCTGAAAATGGAAATGGTCCCACAAAGCAGGACAAGGCTATAAGAATATAGTAAAGTGTTTTCAGATAACCATTTCCTCAGTTCAAAATTTAATTAAGAAATGGCTTTTAACAGGAACAATAGCGGTCAAGAGAAGGTGTGGAAGACCAAGAACATTTCAGACAGCTGCTTGTAGGATTGCTAGAAAGGCTAATCAGAATCCGCGCTTGACTGCAAAAGACCTTGAGGAAGATTTAGCAAACTCTAGCGTTGTAGTACATTGCTCTACTGTTCAGTGACACCATCTCTCCTATGTTCTCACCACAAAATTCAGCATCAAAAGTTTGCAAAACATCTAAATGAGCCTGAAGCATTTTGGAAACAAGTCCTGTGGACCGATTAGGTTAAAATAAAACTCTATAGCCACAATGAGCAAAGGTATATTTTGAGAAAAAAGGGCACAGAATTTCATGAAAAAACACCTCTCCAACAATTAAGCATGGAGGT
This sequence comes from Rhinella marina, assembly GCA_900303285.1. Taxonomy (NCBI): domain Eukaryota; kingdom Metazoa; phylum Chordata; class Amphibia; order Anura; family Bufonidae; genus Rhinella; species Rhinella marina. The sequence goes on from ONZH01017199.1 coordinate 475,138, forward strand.
GGGTTGTGTTGCAGTCAGTGGCTCAGGGAACATTCAGGGGTAGAGGGAAGAATGGATTAAATAAAATTTCATCAAATTCTGGAAGCAAACATAACACCAACTGTTAAAAAGCTGAAGTTGAAAAAGGATGGCTTCTACAAATGGATAATGATCCCAAACACCTTAAAATCCACAATAGAGTACTTCAAAAGGCGCAAGCTGAAAGTTTTACCATAGCTCTCATAACCCCCTGATCTGAACATCATTGAAAATCAGTAGACCTCAAAAGAGCAGTGCATGCAAGACGGCCAGGGAATCTCACAGAACTGGAAGACTTTTACAAGGAAGAATGGAAAATCCCTCAAACAAGAATTGAGTGACTCTACAAAAAGCACTTAAAAGCTATGATACTTGCCAAAGGGGGTGCTACTAGGTACTAACAATGCAGGATGCCCAAAGTTTTGCTTCTGGCATTTTTCCTTTTTTTGTTATTTTAAAAACGTAAGAGATGAAAATAAAAAAAATAGTTTTTGCTTAAAATACAAAGGGAATGTTTAACTTGCAACTGTTCACAGTAACAGTAATTTTGACTAGAGGTGCCCACACTTTTGCATGCCACTGTATGTTGTATGTGCTTATATCTTCAGATGCTTTCATGCAGCCGTGTGTAGTCTGTGAAATGTGGTCGGTGTAACGGCCACATTTCCTGGACCGACCACAGATCATGTTTGCCGAAATCACTGCATCATAGTGATCTAGGATGCTGTGAGTTTCAGTCTGATTGTGAGTCTACTGTCCTATACTCATAGCATCATTTGAGTACAAAACAGTAGACCTCTGCTTGGACTGGAACTCACAGCATCATAGATCACTTTAATGCAGTGAGTTCACCTCACATGATTCGCAGTTGGCCAGGAAATATGGTCATTATACGGACCACATTTCATGGACCACAGATGGCGACTGTTAGGTCAGGGGCTGGTGCCCACAGCTGCCCTGCTACTTACCATGACACCTGGCGACCTCTTCAAGCTGCTGTCTCTGTTGCTCAAGTTTCTGTTCCCTTAGGGCATGCATGTGCTCACCTGTGACCTCTTAAAGGGCCAGTGCATGCATCTGCAAATCCTTCCCTATTGAATAGCTGAAGTTGATATATAAGGCAGCCTCCCAAAGAGAAGGTGGCCTGAGCTTTGGGTTACTAGCAAAGGTGTTATCTCATGTCTGACTACCAATCTACCGTACAATGCCTGCCTGCTACTTGCCAGCTGACTTGACCCTGGATTTGCTATTTGGAGTATGCATGTATTCAGCCTGCCCTGATCTTGGACTGTGTTCAAACTACTCCTTGCTTAATTACTATTCTATATTCTATTACTATTCTTGATAGCTATTCTCTTGCATCTTGCCTGTGTTATTTCTGCATTATCCCCCACATGTGTTCTGAGTTCTCCAGTGTTTACCTGCTTCACCTGTGTGCTCCAGTACCTCTAGTTTTCACTGTCAAGTTCTGGTTAATTAGTTTGTCTGTATTGTCCATGCTTCTGCCTGTTTGTCTTGCTCGAGTTGTTCACCACCCTGCCTGCAAGCTTCTACCTGTGTCTTTGTGTTTCTCCAAGTTACCAAAAAATTTCTAAGTGCCAGTTTATACATATCTGTGGTTTTGGTGCGTTTTCTGCAACCTGAGCTCCAGATACTTGCATCGGAGTCCTGGATGCCAGTGAGCCAGCTGCCAACCACACCTGGACTTTCCCAGGAGACAGAGGCCTAGTTGTTTCCCTGCAGCGAGGTCCAGATCCCTGTAACAAAGTAACATGATTTATAAGGCTGAAAAAAGACATCCAGTGCATCCAGTTCAGCCTGTTATCCGGCAAGTTGATCCAGGCAAAGACAAAAAAAACCCCATGAGGTAGAAGCCAATTTTCCTCCCTTTAGGGAAAAAAATTCCTTCCCGACTCCAATCAGGCAATCAGAATAACTACCTGGATAAATGACCCCTCTCTAGGAACTATAACCTGTAATAATATTACACTCCAGAAATACATCCAGGCCCCTCTTGAACTCTTTAAGTGAGTTCACCATCACCACCTCCTCAGGCAGAGAGTTCCATAGTCTCACTGCTTTTACCATAAATAATCCTCTTCTATGTTTGTGTAGAAACCTTCTTTCCTCTAGATGTAGAGGATATCCCCTCATCACAGTCACAGTCATGGGGATAAATAGATTATGGGAGAGATCTCTGTACTGACCTCTGATATATTTATAAATAGTTATTAGATCTCCCCTCAGTCGTAGTTGTAAATAGTTGTAAATAACTATATCATATATTAGAATAACTAAAGTGAATAACCCTAATTTTGATAATCATTCTACAAGATCATTGATAAATACATTGAAGAGAATAGGGCCCAATACTGACCCCTGTGGCACCCCACTAGTGACAGTGACCCAATCTGATTGTGTACCATTAATAACCATCCTCTGTTTTCTATCACTGAGCCAGTTACTTACCCACATACAGACATTTTCCCCCAGTCCAAGCATTCTCATTTTATTTACTAATCTTTTATGTGGTACAGTGTCAAATGCTTTGGAGAAGTTCAGATATACGACATCCATTGATTCGCCACAGTCAAGTCTAGAACTTACCTCCTCATAGAAACTGATTAAATTAGTTTGACATGACCGATCCCCCATGAAGCAATGCTGATTATTTGCTTATTTTCATTGAGGTACTCCAAGATAGCATCTGTTAGAAAACCTTCAAACAGTCTACCTACAACAAATGTTAAATTTACCTATAGTTTCCCGACTATTTTTTTGGACCCTTTTTGAATATTGGTACCACATTTGCTATGCGCCAATCCTGTGGAAAACCCCCTGTCAATAAAGAGTCCTTAAATATCAGAAATACAGGGGTTAAGGAGTAAATACCAGCGAAGTGCTAGGATAACACAATTAGGGTTAGCCCTAAGTTAAACTGATTGGTTGGCACAATGGGTCTACACTCACTGATCTGTGACAGCCAGGTGAAAGCAGCTTTGGTCTGAAATGTGTCCTTACCTATTAACATCTTTCAGTATTTAGCCAACTAAGGCTACTTTCACACTAGCGTTTTAAAATTCCGGTATTGAGTTCCGTCATAGGGGCTCAATACCGGAATAAAACGCTTCAGTTTTGTCCCCATTCATTGTCAATGGGGACAAAACTGAACTGAAGACAACGGAATGCTCCTGAAAGCATTCCGTTCCGTCTTCAGACCGGAGAACAAACCGCAGCATGCTGCGGTTTGCTCTCCGGTCCAGGCATCCGCACCAAGACGGATCCGGAATGACCCCCAATGCAAGTCAATGGGGGTGGATCCGTCTGGTGTGACCATAATGGTAACCGGATCCGCCCTCCATTGACTTTCAATGGAGTCCATTACGGATCCGGGTACACATAGACACATACAGACATAAACATACACACACATAGACATACAAACACACATACATACTTACATGCTCCCCGGCAGGTCTTCGGAGCGTCAGGACGGCTCACACAGGTCACGATTCCCCACAGCGCCCTCTGCTGGGCGCCTGGTGGAATCGTCAGATGACGATTCCACCAGGCGCCCAGCAGAGGGCGCTGTGGGGAATCGTGACCTGTGTGAGCCGTCCTGACGCTCCGAAGACCTGCCGGGGAGCATGTAAGTATGTATGTGTGTTTGTATGTCTATATGTGTGTGTATGTTTATGTGTATGTATATGTATGTACTGTGTGACATGTGTGGGGCCGGAGCGCGGTTCCGGCTCCACACATGTCACTGCGGCAGGCCTGATCCGGCAGCACCCTTCACCTGCCGGATCAGGCCTGCCACCAGTGTGAAAGTAGCCTAATGCAGTGATCACAGGGTGATTTATATAATTGCCTTGGTGCTATTTCCTATTGGTAGGAATGTATAGATAAATGTGAGCAGTGGATCAATAAATGTATTCTACACGACATGTGTATAAGCCCAATGTTCTGCATATTTTATTAATTTGATTTCGACAAAAGCAGTCTCAATGACAGATGACCATTTCTCTGACTTTCTCTATACTAATTCAAGTCAACTAGGAAAAAGGACGTCACTACCATGGCAGAAGGAAAATTGGAAAGAGCCTAGCTCTACTTTTGTGTCCTATTACAAAAACCAATTCCCTATCCACAGGATAGGGGATCAATGCCTGATTGGCGGGGATCAGAATGCTGGGGCACCTGGCAATAGCGAGAACAGAGGTCTAAGTTTCTGTTCCTGAATGGAGCGGCAAACATTTGTGTCCAGGAATGGGAGTTCAAGCTATAATAAACTGTTCATTTCTTACTGATGGTGAAAATGGCAAAGTAGGACTCGGATCCAAGCTTTGAAATGAGCCCTACAACAGGTTTTGCATCCCTGCTCAGAAAGCAGGAGGACAACTACTTTACTTAAACGTATTAGAGCATATGCAAAATACATAGGGCTGCCCATTATAAGAAAGTTTCTAATGAGCGGCTTTGTATGACTTCAAAGAATACTAGAAAGAGAATATCCCTGCATTATTCACTCCCCCACAAACCATTGCAACAGTTTTGCATGGAGTGTTTCTTTAAATATTTTTGTGTTTTACTTGGGTCACTGTCACTAGTGGGGTACGACAGGGGTCAGTATTGGGCCCTATTCTCTTCAATATATTTATTAATGATCTTGTAGAAGGCTTGCACAGTAAAATATAAATTTTTGCAGATGACACTAAACTGTGGAAAGTAATTAACACAGTAGAGGAAAGTACACTGCTACAGATGGATCTGTATAGATTGGAGGCTTGGGAAGAGAAGTGGCAGATGAGGTTTAACACTAACAAATGTAAGGTTATGCATATGGGAAGGAATAATGCAAGTCACCAGTACATACTAAATGGTAAAATATTGGGTAACTCTGACATGGAAAAGGACCTAGGAATTTTAGTGAACAGCAAACTAAGCCGTAGAAACCAGTGTCAGACAGCTGCTGCCAAGGCCAATAAGATAATGGGTTGTATCAAAAAAGGCATAGATGCCCGTGATGAGAACATAGTCCTGCCACTTTACAAATTACTAGTCAGACCACACATGGAGTACTGTGTACAGTTCTGGGCTCCTGTGAACAAGGAAGACATAGAAGAGCTGGAGAGGGTTCAGAGGAGGGCAACTAAAGTAATAACTGGAATGGGTGGACTACAGTACCCAGAAAGATTATCAAAATTAGGCTTATTCACTTTAGAAAAAAGACGACTGAGGGGAGATCTAATAACTATGTATAAATATATCAGGGGTCAGTACAGAGATCTCTCCCATCATCTATTTATCCCCAGGACTGTGACTGTGACGAAGGGACATCCTCTGCGTCTGGAGGAAAGAAGGTTTGTACACAAACATAGAAGAGGATTCTTTACAGTAAGAGCAGTGAGACTATGGAACTCTCTGCCTGAGGAGGTGGTGATGGTAAGTTCAAGAGATTGCCTGATTGGAGTCGGGAAGGAATTTTTTTCCCTAAAGTGGGGAAAATTGGCTTCTACCTGACAGGGTTTTTTTTGCCTTTCTCTGGATCAACTTGTAGGAAAACAGGCCGAACTGGATGGACAGATGTCTTTTTTCGGCCTTATAAACTATAAACTTTATTAATCAAGTCAGTCCATGAATAAACTATGTACAGGCAGTGTATGTATAGATTGAAAAGGGGTTCATAGATGCAGCTGAATAGACAACAATGACTTCTGACATGCTTGCAGTTATTAAAACTTTAAGCAAGAATTGTGATGAAACACAAAAAAAGTTCCCCCCTGACTGGCTTTGGTTTCTTGGTTGCAGCAATGTTGTAACTATACACCGCATGTCATCTCTGCCGCCAATAAATGGCCTCAGCGGTAGGCAGCATGAGATCTCTGAGGCCAGCAATTGGCTGCAGCAGTCATGTGGATTATATGGGAATTTTAACAATGCAGCCAAGTAAAAAAGCCTGGCAGGGAAGTCCAGAGTGGCAGCGCTGGAGACAGAAGATATTAAATTGTTAAATTTAGCATGTTTTTATTTGATCACAATTCCTGGTTTTTGGTTCATTTTTTAATATCCGAATTAAAGGAATGACTAAATATGAGTGAAAACTCTTTCGGCTTCAGATCTGAGCGAAAGCAGACTGTGCTAACCCCTTGATGAAAGTAAACTATTTTATAATTTTTCACCCAAAATGAGAAAGGAAATGACCAATTAGGAGTGAAGTGAGACAATCCACTGAATAAGTCTGCGCTGCATGGCCCTGGCATCTAAACAGACCTCAGCCAGACAGTGTGCCGCAGCCAATACTGACCTATGCTTGTGGGTCATTTATGCCTGCAAATACAGTAGTATAACTGAATAGTCCTGAGACTTGGGGGAAGGGGAATAAAGTGCAAAAACTGCAAAAACTAAAAGGAATAGTGCATTGGTTAATGCTGGCTAAGATGTCTGAATTAAGCAATCCCCATGACCCATATCATTAGTTTAGTTATTAAAACACTTATATGGTGTTAATCCATTCCCTCAGAGGTAATATTTTTATAACTTGTTCATATATTATTCATTTGGTCTTGGATATTTTAATATCCTGCCCAGAATGGATAACACTACATCGTTCCTGTCTCAGTTTTGTTAATAAAAGTGATGTTTTCAGACATTTAAGTATTGTACTTAAAGAATGGCATAGTTTCTATCTGGACACCCATTTTGAATATGCTCTATTTGCACATACTGTATGGGCATCATAAAGAGGATCTCCTGCTAGGAATCACTTTATTATATGAGGCAGGCAGGGGCACAGCTAAAGGCTCATGGGCCCTAGTGCAAGAGTTCAGGTTGGGCCCCTCTTCCCTCAGTGATTTGTGGCAAGCAGCAGGGAAACACATAGCCTTTCTGCTGCCAGAGGCAAAAATTGAAACAGTCTCCCCAATCCCCCATGCCAAATTCCAAACCTAACCACTTCCCTCTATACCTATTGTTTAGCTACAGCTATATGGCGACACTGAAGTGTCAGAGTTGCGGTGATCCCAGAGAACATCTACATCAGAGGAGATGTTGCTGGATGTAAGAGGTATGTGGTGCTGCATTCTCCTGTATATTTTGTAGCGCTGTATGTAATCGGACTGCCACGCGAGTCACAAGAAATCCAACACTTTAGGAGTTCTTGCAACTAGCACTAGCATCCTTCCACTTTCTGAGAACCCCATCCTGCCACCCCCAATACTGTACTCACTGTTGTCCCCAATACTATACTGCAGAAGCAGTCCTCATGAAAATACTAGTACCATGCAGATAGTGCCCCCTTCAATAATTAGTGGCACACATTGTGCCCTAAAAATTAACTGCGCCCAGCAAATAGTGTCCCTGATACTAATAGTGTAAACATAACGTCCCCCCAAAACACTGTGCTAAGCTAATACTGTGCCAGGGTAGCCTCCACAGTAATAGTGCTCCCCAAAGTCTCAACAATAGAAATAAATATCTGCCAGAGTGCATAGTGTTAAAAGTGCCTCCAATAGTAATAATGCCCATACTAGTAATCAAGTTCCCCATATGCCAGGAGTAGTAATAATTCACCTTATAATGTGTGCTATTAGGAAAATACCCTGTAATGTGAACCAATATAAAATTAACACCTTATAATGTGTACCAGTACAAAAATACCGCTTCACAATATGTGCCAATTAAAAAAAAACCTTATAATGTGTGCAAATACAAAAAATACCCCCTAATGAGTACCAGTACAAAAACACCCCCTTATAAAGCATGCAGTGTAAAAATGTCCCCTTATAAAGCATGCCAGTGCAAATGCCCCCTTGTCTCTCTGAAAATGCCGCACCCTCTCTAAGTTGAACTGTCAGGCAGGCATGATCATGTTTAAACTGCATGGTCCTGTCAATCAAAGTGCAGAGGGTGTGGCGGTTGCAGAGAGAGCAGAGCCTCTAGGAGTAACAGCAACGGCTCCTAGAGGCTAATTTGCATATATTAAAACATAATTTTTCTCAGTAATGTAGGCACATATGAACATGGGACCCACACAGATGCCAAGTGCACATGTAACAGGTCAGCCAGTTTCATAGATACAAATCTGCTGACAGATGACCTTTAATTGCCTGGTTTCTAGCTGTGTAGACAAGGATTTGGTATAGGCAAGGGGTCAGCAAGCTTCGACACTCCAACTGTTGTGAAGTTACAATTCCCAGCATGCTTTATTCACATCTTTGGTGGGTTTGAGAACAGTAGAACAAGTGTGCATGCTGGGAGTACCCGAGTTTGCCTACCCCTGGTATAAGCTATTATACTACTTCAATTGCCATGCCGCTGAAATTTTTGCAACTAAATGTCTGCTTAGTGTCTATATAAAGAGACACTTCATCAGAAAGGGGTATTTTCTAAACTCAACATTCATAGAAAAGATTTGTTTTTAGAATTTTCTTTATCATTTTGGCATTATAATAAAATTAAATACAAAGTATTGTCCTTCTGTGGCAGTCAGCACAGAGAGATAAAACCATTCTTTAGTTTACTGCTGCTGAGAAGGGAATGTGTTATCTGCTAGTATAATAGTAGATTGTACAGTCAGGATAACACAATGATAGGTCTATTTTTCTCTTGATATACCTAAATAAAAATGTCCACAGAACAGCACTGCAATTATCAGTGTAAAGTGTGATGCTCTAATTGAGTCACTCATCCACCTTCCCTCTATGGCCACAGTGAATGGTTTGACATAGAATGTCAAGCAAGGCTGTCTGCCATGCTAAAAGTTAAAAAACAAAAGAGGAAGTTAAAGGGTTTGTGTCATCTCAGATACTGGTGGAATATCGCTAGGATATACTGCCAATGTAAGATAGGTGCAGCTCCCACCTCTGGCACCCACTTCTATCTCTAGAATGAGCCCATGAAAGTGAAGAACATTGCACAATGCAAGCATGGCCACCCTCCATTCACTTCAATGGGAGTCTGAGATGACACAACACATTTTAAAAGCCAGGACAGGAAGTCAGATACATGTAGGGGCTTTAAAATATGATATCCAGAAAACCATCCACCCATTTTTTTTGTAACAAAAAAATACATAGAATATTAACATACACTGTATAATTTTAATATGTAAGGGAAAAAATGACATGTTCCTTTAATCTGAGAGGTTCCCTGTGGCTTAGGGATATTATAATTAAGATAAATAGTCTATCGTACTTAGGAAGAAGAGTTCTGTATCTCTGAAAACTGCAGAAACTCAAGTTTCATATTTGTGTTTACATGGTTACATGTATTCTCTCATTCAAAAAGAATAGCAAACGTGGAGGAGGGGTATTGCCTTAAGAATCAGGGGGTTGGCAAAACATACTATAGGCCAGTGATGGCTAACCTCCTGCACTCCAGCTGTGGTGAAACTATGACTCCCAGCATGCTCCATTAATTTCTATGGAGTTCTGAGAACAGTCAAGCAAGTGTGCATCTTGGGAGTTGTAGTTTTACCACAGCTGGAGTGCCGGAGGTTAGGCGTCACGGCTATAGGCCCTTCTTACCTTAGTGGCAAACCTACCATCTTTAATGGCGGTGCAACCTGATCTTTGCTATTGGGTAAAGGTTTTACTGGTGGGTATAAGGCCCCTCTTTCTCCAACTAATCCTTCAACTACCACCACTTCGGTCTACTGTTAGAAGCTGTGATAATTACAGGTAGAGTGAAGCATCAGAAAGGACATGCCCCCTGAGAAAGAATATGTCTCCTGAACTGCCAGCCTGAAGAGAATCTAGCAGAGCAAATGAAGCAATGAATGGGGAGATCTCTGGATCCATGTGAGGTACGGGACTAGTTCTAGCTATATTTGAAAGAGATTATTATGTACTATGTTATGTTTTTTGTTGTTTTTTTTTTTTTACTGAATCATGGCTTAACCTCTTTAACAATGAATTTGCAGGTTAATGGAGGTATAACCTTCAAATCTGTGTGGCCGCTGGCAGCTGTGGTTTGGTGGGGTTGTGCCCACCAGATGGAAAGAAGTAACATAATAAAATAAACTACATAACAATTCTTATAAATCACTGCCTGAAAAGGATACTAAAACCAAAATAATAATAACTTTATTCAAATACTAGTTAAAATAAGGGGGGTGGGGCCAATTAATAGACCCTATTGTATCACAGGCATACCCAGTCAACACCTGAGAACAAGGTGCTGATGTGAACCAGCGTGAACCCCAGCTGTCTCAGTGTTGACAGGACTCAGATTGGTATAAGGTGAGAACAATTAACCACCTCTATGTAGCTTGATACCACACTGGTCCTTTGGGTAAGAAATGACCAAAATCCAGGGATAATTGGTTTCAAATCCCAAAAGGAACTTTGATGCTCACAAAACAAAGTGTCTGTGCTGTGGGCTAAGCCCTATACTTGGATAAGGTGTGGCATGCAAAGTAATTGCTGTAGCCACACAAATTAATTTGCCTCCAGCAAAAGACATATGTAAGCTGCAACCAAGTGTCACCTATCTCTCCTAAGAGAATAAGCCCCTTGCATGCTCAACGCGTTTCTACAGATAAACTGTTTCATCAAGAGCCACGGGCGGAGACAGGACAGAAAAGGAGTGAACCCCGCTGATGGTGCAGGGTACACTAAGATAGAAGTACAGCATAAGACAAAGACCCACGGGTGGTGTGAGTTTTGAGAAATATAGATAGCTAGGTAAGCAGCGTGCGCTGGTGAGTGTCTGCTCACACAGCACTCCGGCTCTGGTATGGCCGTGAGCGCGCGCGGCTGCCCCCGGGTCTTAAGAAGAACAAGCTCCACCTCCTGGGATACCGGCCACCAATGCTGTGACTCGGGGCTGGGTGGGTGTGTCCAAAAAAGGTTTGACACTCCCCCATGTCACCGGGTGTACAGATATGCAAAGTGCCGATCTATAATTGTCAAATACAAGACGGAGGTAGGGATATTTATATCAATGACGAAAATCAATGACAATATAGGGGGACAGAAACATATGTAATGTGTAAGAAGTATAACATGTAGCGGGATATGCTGGAATAGGTGGACCATAGAGAGACATAGACTCCTATAGGGAAGCCATTCTTGGAAACGTACTCCCCACTGTCACTATAGTCATGGGGGGATATACGTAGTGGTGTGGCTCTATGTTAAGATAGAAAATACCCGCACAGTAAAATATGTCCACAACTATAAAGCTGTCCAGTCTGTATTACTTTGTGCAAAATTTAATATTGATATAAGACAGCCAATGAGGCTATGCACACATGACTATCTGTGAGAGAGGATAGACTCCAGTGTCATCTATTAGTCGATGAAACATGAGTAGGAGATTTGGTCATTGAGGCCTCCCGGTTTTACCGTTCTTAGCCTGAATATCTATTGTGCCTCCTTCCGAAGAAGGAGACTATCCAGATCTCCTCCCCGTGGAGACCTACGTATGAGTTTGATACCCTGGAAGGAAAGCACTTTTGGATTGGAGGCATGATGTTCTTTAACATGTCGTGCAACCGATGTCTCCCTATCGTTGCGGATATCGCCAAGATGTTCACCTATCCGGCGTCGGAATTCACGTATCGTTTTTTCCGACATATTGTGTGCCGCAAATGCATGTTATAAGGTAAACCAACCCAGAAGATTTGCAATTCACAAAGGAGCGTATCACAAAAGATCTCCCCGTCTGATTGCACATAAATTGTTTACCTTGTTTAATAAAATGGCAGGCAACACAAGAACCGCACCTAAATGTACCGATGATTTTATTCCGTAACCACGTAGTCGGTTGGGGAGTCTGAAACAAACTGTGCACTAGTCTATCTTTCAAATTACGACCACGTCGATATGTGATCGCTGGATAGTCACTCAAAAGGTCACCCACGTCCGGATCGGACTTTAAAATACTCCAAAAAGTTTGCAATATGGATCGTATGGCCTGATGTGCGTGATCAAAAGTGCCCACAATCCTTGGGGTATTATCTGCCCGTTTCTGTTTAGGACTGAGGAGAGTCTCTCTACGTTGGCACAGTGAATGTTGGTGTGCGGTATGTAGAATTGTCCTAGGATAGCCCCTCCTCATAAATCTGCCCTCAAGGTCCTTCGCTGCCACATGGTATCTTTCCATGGTCGAGCAGTTGCGTCGGATTCTAAGGAATTGTCCCTTAGGAATTCCCCTCCGCAATGCTTGTGGGTGCCAACTCTCCCAATGTAATAAAGTATTGGTGGACGTGAGTTTCCTGAATAAATTAGTGGTAATTCTACCATCATCTTCCTTAACAATGGTTAGGTCAAGGAACGTAATTTGACTTTCCTGTATCTCAAATGTAAAAAAAAGTCCCAAATCATTGACGTTCAGTGATTCCACAAATTTTTGGAATTCATCCTTAGTTCCTTTCCACAGGATAAGGATGTCGTCAATGAAACGTACCCACATTTGGATACAGTCAGACCAGTGCACATAATTGTCCCCAAAGACCACGAATCTCTCCCACCAGCCCAGGTAGAGGTTGGCAAAACTGGGGGCACAAGGGCTCCCCATTGCCACCCCCCTGAGCTGGTGGAAGATCCTCCTGTCAAATAAAAAGACATTGTGTGTCAAAATAAAATTCAACAATGTCAAGATCAATGAATTATGTGATTGACAGGGTTCACCCCTTTCTTGTAAGAACACCCCAATTTTACCACATCCTGTCGCCTGGGGGATGCTACTATAAAGGGCCTCCACGTCAAGACTTGCTAATAGCACATCATCCTCGACCTGGAGACCCTCAAGACGTTGGAGCACGTCCATTGAATCCCTGGTGTAAGAGGGTAGGGCTGTCACAAAAGGTCTGAGAATGTTATCGACATAGATGCCCAGATGGTGTGTCAAGCTCCCAGTGCCAGACACGATTGGTCTACCTTTCAGCGGGTTAAGACCTTTGTGCACCTTAGGGAGGGCATAGAAGCATGCAAGTTGAGGATGCTGTGGTAACAAAAATTCATATTCCGTTTTAACGATCAACTGCATGCTGAGTGCTTCATCCAAGATGCCTTTAAGTTCTAGAGGAGACTACATTACACAATAGATGTCAACCCAATCTTACTCGTGAGGAATTACAAGGCTTACGGGATCTTGAGTCTGACCAGTCCATCATCATCAAACCCTCAGACAAAGGGGGGAATATGGTGGTGATGGACACGGGTCAATACCAACACATGTGTCTCAAGATCCTGGAAGACAGAAATTGCTACGAGGTGTTGGATAGTAATCCAACATTAAACTACATCCGAGAACTTAAAGGCATCTTGGATGAAGCACTCAGCATGCAGTTGATCATTAAAACGGAATATGAATTTTTGTTACCACAGCATCCTCAACTTGCATGCTTCTATGCCCTCCCTAAGGTGCACAAAGGTCTTAACCCGCTGAAAGGTAGACCAATCGTGTCTGGCACTGGGAGCTTGACACACCATCTGGGCATCTATGTCGATAACATTCTCAGACCTTTTGTGACAGCCCTACCCTCTTACACCAGGGATTCAATGGACGTGCTCCAACGTCTTGAGGGTCTCCAGGTCGAGGATGATGTGCTATTAGCAAGTCTTGACGTGGAGGCCCTTTATAGTAGCATCCCCCAGGCGACAGGATGTGGTAAAATTGGGGTGTTCTTACAAGAAAGGGGTGAACCCTGTCAATCACATAATTCATTGATCTTGACATTGTTGAATTTTATTTTGACACACAATGTCTTTTTATTTGACAGGAGGATCTTCCACCAGCTCAGGGGGGTGGCAATGGGGAGCCCTTGTGCCCCCAGTTTTGCCAACCTCTACCTGGGCTGGTGGGAGAGATTCGTGGTCTTTGGGGACAATTATGTGCACTGGTCTGACTGTATCCAAATGTGGGTATGTTTCATTAACGACATCCTTATCCTGTGGAAAGGAACTAAGGATGAATTCCAAAAATTTGTGGAATCACTGAACGTCAATGATTTGGGACTTTTTTTTACATTTGAGATACAGGAAAGTCAAATTACGTTCCTTGACCTAACCATTGTTAAGGAAGATGATGGTAGAATTACCACTAATTTATTCAGGAAACTCACGTCCACCAATACTTTATTACATTGGGAGAGTTGGCACCCACAAGCATTGCGGAGGGGAATTCCTAAGGGACAATTCCTTAGAATCCGACGCAACTGCTCGACCATGGAAAGATACCATGTGGCAGCGAAGGACCTTGAGGGCAGATTTAAGAGGAGGGGCTATCCTAGGACAATTCTACATAGCGCACACCAACATTCACTGTGCCAACGTAGAGAGACTCTCCTCAGTCCTAAACAGAAACGGGCAGATAATACCCCAAGGATTGTGGGCACTTTTGATCACGCACATCAGGCCATACGATCCATATTGCAAACTTTTTGGAGTATTTTAAAGTCCGATCCGGACGTGGGTGACCTTTTGAGTGACTATTCAGCGATCACATATCGACGTGGTCGTAATTTGAAAGATAGACTAGTGCACAGTTTGTTTCAGACTCCCCAACCGACTACGTGGTTACGGAATAAAATCATCGGTACATTTAGGTGCGGTTCTTGTGTTGCCTGCCATTTTATTAAACAAGGTAAACAATTTATGTGCAATCAGACGGGGAGATCTTTTGTGATACGCTCCTTTGTGAATTGCAAATCTTCTGGGTTGGTTTACCTTATAACATGCATTTGCGGCACACAATATGTCGGAAAAACGATACGTGAATTCCGACGCCGGATAGGTGAACATCTTGGCGATATCCGCAACGATAGGGAGACATCGGTTGCACGACATGTTAAAGAACATCATGCCTCCAATCCAAAAGTGCTTTCCTTCCAGGGTATCAAACTCATACGTAGGTCTCCACGGGGAGGAGATCTGGATAGTCTCCTTCTTCGGAAGGAGGCACAATAGATATTCAGGCTAAGAACGGTAAAACCGGGAGGCCTCAATGACCAAATCTCCTACTCATGTTTCATCGACTAATAGATGACACTGGAGTCTATCCTCTCTTACAGATAGTCATGTGTGCATAGCCTCATTGGCTGTCTTATATCAATATTAAATTTTGCACAAAGTAATACAGACTGGACAGCTTTATAGTTGTGGACATATTTTACTGTGCGGGTATTTTCTATCTTAACATAGAGCCACACCACTACGTATATCCCCCCATGACTATAGTGACAGTGGGGAGTACGTTTCCAAGAATGGCTTCCCTATAGGAGTCTATGTCTCTCTATGGTCCACCTATTCCAGCATATCCCGCTACATGTTATACTTCTTACACATTACATATGTTTCTGTCCCCCTATATTGTCATTGATTTTCATCATTGATATAAATATCCCTACCTCCGTCTTGTATTTGACAATTATAGATCGGCACTTTGCATATCTGTACACCCGGTGACATGGGGGAGTGTCAAACCTTTTTTGGACACACCCACCCAGCCCCGAGTCACAGCATTGGTGGCCGGTATCCTAGGAGGTGGAGCTTGTTCTTCTTAAGACCCGGGGGCAGCCGCGCGCGCTCATGGCCATACCAGAGCCGGAGCGCTGTGTGAGCAGACACTCACCAGCGCACGCTGCTTACCTAGCTATCTATATTTCTCAAAACTCACACCACCAGTGGGTCTTTGTCTTATGCTGTACTTCTATCTTAGTGTACCCTGCACCATCAGCGGGGTTCACTCCTTTTCTGTCCTGTCTCCGCCCGTGGCTCTTGATGAAACAGTTTATCTGTAGAAACGCGTCGAGCATGCAAGGGGCTTATTCTCTTAGGAGAGATAGGTGACACTTGGTTGCAGCTTACATATGTATTTTGCTGGAGGCAAATTAATTTGTGTGGCTACAGCAATTACTTTGCATGCCACACCTTATCCAAGTATAGGGCTTAGCCCACAGCACAGACACTTTGTTTTGTGAGCATCAAAGTTCCTTTTGGGATTTGAAACCAATTATCCCTGGATTTTGATCATTTCTTACCCAAAGGACCAGTGTGGTATCAAGCTACATAGAGGTGGTTAATTGTTCTCACGTTATACCAATCTGAGTCCTGTCAACACTGAGACAGCTGGGGTTCACGCTGGTTCACATCAGCACCTTGTTCTCAGGTGTTGACTGGGTATGCCTGTGATACAATAGGGTCTATTAATTGGCCCCACCCCCCTTATTTTAACTAGTATTTGAATAAAGTTATTATTATTTTGGTTTTAGTATCCTTTTCAGGCAGTGATTTATTTTGATAACTTAGGATACCTACTATTGATATCCAACTATTCAGTGATTTGTATAACAATTCTTATCTATTACTCTGCTTTTACTACTTTTCCTATTCTATGTCAATTATAACAAAGCGTTCCATGGGCCGACCCAGCCATCCTTTCTAACATAGTAACATAGTTTATAAGGCCGAAAAAAGACATCTGTCCATCTAGTTCGGCCTGTTTTCCTACAAGTTGATCCAGAGGAAGGCCTAAAAAAACCTGTGAGGTAGAAGCCAATTTTCCCCACTTTAGGGAAAAAAATTCTTTCCCGACTCCAATCAGGCAATCAGAATTACTCCCTGGATCAACGACCCATCTCTAGTAACTATAACCTGTAATATTATTACCCTCCAAAAATACATCCAGGCCCCTCTTGAACTCTTTTAGTGAACTTACCATCACCACCTCCTCAGGCAGAGAGTTCCATAGTCTCACTGCTCTTACCGTAAAGAATCCTCTTCTATGTTTGTGTAGAAACCTTCTTTCCTTCAGACGCAGAGGATGTCCCCTTGTCACAGTCACAGTCCTGGGGATAAATAGATGATGGGAGAGATCTCTGTACTGACCTCTGATATATTTATAAATAGTTATTAGATCTCCCCTCAGTCGTCTATTTTCTAAAGTGAATAAGCCTAATTTTGATAATCTTTCTGGGTACTATAGTCCACCTATTCCAGTTATTACTTTAGTTGCCCTCCTCTGAACCCTCTCCAGCACTGCTATGTCTGCCTTGTTCACAGGAGCCCAGAACTGTACACATTCTAAAACATGAATACATTGGCCAAGTACATAAGTGATGGTAAGCAAGCTTGGTTTTGGTACTGTTTAATAAGGAATCATAAAGCATTGCCTTTGACACTGTTTAAGCCTCATTCACACGTCAGTGTTTGGTCCATCAGTGATTGTGAGCCAAAACCAGGACTGGAGCCTCCACAGATATAAGGGAAAGATTTGCACCTGTTCTGTGTTTAGAGCCACACCTGGTTTTGGCTCACAATGACTGATGGAAATCATTAACCAAACACTGACGTGTGAATGAGGCATTAAAAACAAAGAAAATGAGGACAAATTAGCATTTATATGGGTTACCTATTCTGATGATGTGTGTAGTAATGTGAGGTGTGTATCTCGCCTGGTTTGTCAGTTTAGCCAGGTGAGAACTGAAATGTTGAAAATGTTGCATGGGCTGGATTTCTTGGACTGGGAGACAGGTTGCAAGTGGGAGTCTTCCAGTCCACACACCCTAATCCGTCACAGGTTTTCCCTGGCCCCAGGTGAGGCCAGCTGGATTAATCAGGCAGGGATAAGTTAACCTGCACTGTTTGTTAGATAGAGAGAGGGCTCCAGGGAACAGACCTGGAGAAGGCCCGTGTGGTCCCAGCCAGATGGGCTGGGGGAGGGGGGGGGACAAGGCTGAGGAAGCCTGAGGAAGAGAAAGGCTGAGGAGGCCTGAGAGGTTAGAGCCTGCGGTGGCTCTGTTTGGTCTCAGCCACGAGGGCTGAGGGTCCACAAGGCTCAGTGTAGCCTGGAAGTTTGGGGGGGCCCAGTGACCCTAGGAGGAGAGGGTCACACAGTCAGAGTGGGAGGACTGTTGGACCATCTCCCCCCCAAAGGTACGGTTAGAGTCACAGCCAGGAGGCTGCTGGACTGAACGGCTGAGGAAGCCGCACTTAAAAGCTATGTGTGAACAGCATTTGTATTTAGGTGAGTTAGCTGAACTATGTGTAGTCAGAGCCTAGCCAGGCAGGTGTAATTTTGATGGTTTTGTTTCATACTGGAGCAAAAAGTGTGAAAATAAAGCTGTGTAGACTTGAAAATCCCATGTTGTGAAAAAGTGTGATAGCGACCCCCTGAGAGAGGAATCGATCCCTTACACTATATAGCTGATGTAGAAAAAGAAAATCTTGAATAATTAAATAAAATGTAGACTATACAGCTGGGCGTCTCTTGAGCAGTAAATGAAAGCAGCTGCATTTTATCTTCATTTTGACAGAAGATTCCACCTAATATTAATGACCCCAATCCTAAGCATTCAGTCTGAGAACTCTTCTCATCCATCACAATCACTCACCCAGCTTGTCCTAGCCTGAACGCATCCTCTTCAAGACCCTGTAGACAAAACCCGTACCTTGTAAAAATGGAAAGCAGCAGCAATAGAAGGCCTGTTTTATGTGATGCATGACAGGTTTTATTGAGGGTGAAGGCTGTAAAAGTATGATGATGATGGATCCTGTCAGGGGCGGATTGGCCATAGACCTTACAGGGAAATTTCCAGATGGGCTGACTGATCCCTCCTCACGGTCGCTCAATGGAAGTTTTTTGGGCATGTATTTTGTGCTGCTGACAGTATTTTGTGATGAACTGTGGTATTTGGCTCTGTTGGGGGGTATAATGTGCCACAGTATGGTATTTATGGTCCTGCCTTCCATCAATTTTGACTCGACTACAAAATGGGGCCACTCTTAGTATTTTTTCCAGGGCCAGTTCCCAGTCCGCCCCTGGATCCTGTTTACTTCCTATCATCATTTTTTTTAAACCACACTAATAACATAGCGAAGGCAAAGCAATGCAAGAAATATGTTTTATTTCCCCCTTTTACAGCATTGTATTAAATAAGTTTTCCAGGAGTACAATATTGATGACCTATCCTCAATATATGATCAGTTTGGGTCCGACACTGCCACTGATCAGCTGTTTGAAGAGGCTGCAGCACTCCAGGGGGCGCTGTGGCCTCCACACCACTTACCAAGCACAGGGCTGTACATTGTACTACTGCAGTACAGGCCCACTCACGTGCATGGGACTAAGCTGCACAAAGCCCATGTGACGGATGAGCCGGATGTCACTGGACTCTTCATACAGCTGATCAGTGGTAGTGCCGAGAGCTGGACCCCCACCCAATCAGATATTGATGACCTATCCTCAGGAATTTCAGCAAGAGAAGTGTTTTTAATTGAAAGAGGTTCTCAGGTAATGATTTAAAATGGTCACCACCAGCACCCTGTCCTAGAACATAGGCCTTGGGGCTTAGTGGGTGGGGCCTCAATACACTGCTCTACAATAGATGGTAGTGATGTGATCCTGCCTACGATATGCCATCATGGCTGAGCAGCCTGACAGGAAATCTCACTAATACATAGTATATAGTGCCAGAGTGCAGTGAGGCCCCAACCCCTCACCCCTCTAGGCAGCTCTGCAAATTGAGGCAACCAGTGCTGATCACATTCTAGGACAGGTTGCTGGCAGCCATGTTAAATCCCTTCAGTTGACCTCTTGCCCCTCCTCCGAACCCATCCCCTTTACACATGGGCAGTTTTCAGTGCAGGGCTGGCAGGCCAACCTACCATGTATCAGTAGTACATATGTGGGCTCCTGCAGCGTCATCCTACACCTCTCTTATCAGATGTACAGTATATAACTTCAGGGGCGTAGCTAAAGGCTCATGGGCCCTGGTGCAAGAGTTCAGACCCCCAATTAGACCTCCATTAGACTTCCAGACCCCATTAGACCTCCAGATCCCCAATCAGACCCCCATTAGACTTCCAGACCCCCATATCAGACCCCAGATCAGACTTTCAGACCCCCATAAGACCTCTCATATCCCCCATATCAGACCTCAGATCAGACTTCAAAATAAATAAATTAACTTACCTCTCCTGCTCCGTCTCTACTTTCATGGTCCGGCAGTCTCTCTGCACTCTTCTTGGGGCTCGCGCTGCAGTCACCTGACTGCCTGCAGCATCAGATCACAGTGTGCTCTGTACGTCCTGATGCTGCATGCAGCCAGGACACGGCAGCGTGGGCCCCGAGGAGAGCAAGCAGGAGGAGGGGTAAGTACAGCACTCCAAGCGATTCATTCCCCCGCCTCCTGCATACTAGTGAGCACATCCATTATGGAAGCGCCCACTAGTATTCCCTTTATAAGATGCACTGAATTTTACGCCAGTGTATAACGTTGGTCACACTAAAAAGGCAGGAGATCATTATATTGCTGCACCTACTGAATTATTTATTATTTTTTTTCTGTAGTTCTTGAATTGTTCCCCTGAATAGTCTTGAATAGTCCGCCAGGATCCAGGGGCGGACTGCGCCCTATTATCCATTAGCCTCCAGTTTTTATAAGAATACTTCTGTGGATTGATAACATATTATTGAATTGCCTTTTAGATATATTTTCTAAGGATTGCAATTACTTGCATTATAGGTCTAAGTTCACAGTACTTCAGGCTGAACTTTATGTACTACTAAGCCAAGTTTTTTTCTAGTCGTGTTTTAACCTATGACAAACATATATCCGTGGGTGAGAATGTTATCACCCGTACTGCTAGCAGCCTCTCCGGATGTGCTACGTAGAAACATTTCTGCTCGGTTTTTGCAAGAGGAAGTTAAGAAAGGTACAATAAGCTTACTTCTCGTATGAGAACAAGGTCTATGTGTGTTTACTTTAGTGTTTATATAGGGCAGTAAAAAGCCTATTAAAACTGAATTTACTACAACTGCAACAATAACAACAGCCCCATCCACAATAAAAAAAAAATTTAAATCGATGTACGAATTAGGTTGAAAAGTTAATGAACATTTTTCGTGGTTCACTTAAAAGGGTTCATCCATAAACAACATTTATCAACTGACCGGAGGATTAGGTGATAAGTGTCAGATTTCTAAGGTGAGATCCTCACCTTACGCCAATCACAAGAGTGGGGGTCCCAAGTCCTGAGCTGTGGTTCCGCATGCGCACAACTGCTCTATTTAACATTTATGGAACTTATTGAGATGGCTGAGCCTCGGCTTTCTAGAGCAGTAGTGTACATGAATGACCACTCATCCATTCCAACATAGCACTCTAGACCCCTTCCTTGTGATCTTTTGAGGGAATCTGCGTGCCAAACCCTTAAAGTTGATTTTAAGTTGATTTTATAACTGCAAAGTTAAAGTAAAAAATTGTGGGAAACAAGTTCCATTCTATTGTAGCCTACAGATTATGTCTTGTATTATACCGTTGTATAAATAGTCTAAAGTTGATCAAAATGAACAAAAAGAAGTTGGCATTCTTTATTATTTTCATCTGATAGTTGGATGAAAGATGTTTCCTTCACAGAAAGATCATTTGTGAACGAAAGATCTTTCTTTGAAAGAATGTTTCTAAAAAGATCTTTTATCCATCGCCTGGTTTCATTGAACATGTCGTGTATAGTCAGTTTGAACAACTATAATGGCCAATATGGTCTAAAATTTGTATGGTTGTGTCTGCGAAACAATTGTTCACCAGAAGTTTGTTCAACTAATGTTCATGCATCAACCAACTTCTATCTAATGTGTATGGCCAGCTTTAGAGATAGACAACCCCATTGCTATTAGATACAGGATATGTAGGTTGTTAAACAACATCTTTACCGAGCACCTGTTTCCAGTCTTTTCTGTATAAGAATTTGTAGCACTGTGGGGCTGTGTGAATCTATATAGACTCTACAGATTGGCTAATCCTGACATTAGTTGGGCCAAATTTTACCATGGGTAACCTCTGTGTATTCCAACATAACATTACCAGACAAGATATAAGACAATGCACAAGAAGATAAAGAACTATCCCAATGATTGCCGGGTAGTGTTGAGAGAACTTGTGTTTCAAGTTCGGTGTACAAGGTTTGGGTTATCTAAGAATTCCGTTATGGATTCCGCTACCACGGACCATAACTTATGGTCCGTGGTAGCGGAATCCATAATGGAATTCTTAGATAACCCGAACCTTGTATGCCAAACTTGAAACACAAGTTCGCTCATCCCTAATGCCAGGTTATTCTGTCACTGCCACAGGGGAGCCTGGCTCCTCAAGACATGTATCTGCATTCAAGGGTTCTTTTCATTGAAAATATATTTACGAAAAATTGAGTGAGACCACTTGAAGGGTTTTATAAAGTGTACTGCATGCTTTTACTCCCAAATAGCCACCAGATATCTGGATATTTTGGGGGTGAAAAACAAAGACGTTCAAGTAATATTAGGAGTCCAATGATCACTTCTGAAGTATTCTATGAGACGTCTGAAGTTTCTAACACTGGATTTACACTTAAAGGTCATGTATGTTCACAATATACAGTCGGCAGCAGTGTAGCATTAGTCAGCAGCAGAATCTAGGGGTTAAAATTTCAGACTACCACTTCCCCTTATGAGCCTTGGGAGGAAATGGTACACTATCATATTAAAAGTAGTTGTCTAAATGATCACAGGCCAAATAAAATGTCAAACAGAAATATTCTAACCCTAGCATATGACTAGCTCATGAACACAGTGTATATAAAATTCTAAATTTTTTAAAATTCTATGCAATACCTTATTATCGCAGACGCTAAAAGGTATGTGCATCATGTACAGTATATACCACTGACAATGAATCTGTGGTACAATTCTTTCATTACGTATACACAAAATCCCCTCTGAAAGTTTAAGGAAATTCCTGAGTAAACTGAAGAACAGAGGCTGAATTCATGAATAAACCCCCCAGATAAGAGAAAATCCCTGTTGAGAAGACTGTAGAATTCTGGTAATGTCACACACAAGGACCTTTATAGGCCTACTAGGCTGTATCTCCATATACCACCTATCACATCACCTAGAAATCGCAGCTTAGAGAAGGGACATAAGGGAAGTGGTTTAACAGAAATATAAACTGCATTAGAGGAGGAGGGAGGAGGCAGAGGAAGGAGAGGCTGAGAACTACAGAGCTCTGTTTCCACCGGCTGATAGCCCAGCAGCAGCAGCTGCAGATAGTGTCAGCCAGCCGTGCAGGTACCTCAAGAATGGCAGAAGCAGTGCGGTACCTGTGCTAGCCTCAGCACTCTATTGTGTGTGGAAGGGGAGAAAGGCAGGAGACTGGCTCTAATAGCACACACACTAAGGATATGGTGTACACCATATTGACTATTGACTCCCTATAGCTGGTTCTTCCATCACTGAGGTGCCAATGACAGTCAGCGGAAGTATGAGCAGTGGCTACTGCAGCCTGGAGGAGGACATTGAAGACTATTTCTTTACTGCCAGAGAGAACCTATCCAGGAAGACTGTGAAGGTAATGATACATATCAGTGTGATGATGTTAGTGTGGTACCTGCCCATGTGCCTTGTGTGTAATGGGAGCAATATGCTGCTGACTGAAAACAGTTTGTATCTGTCACGTGTATCATATGCTTGTCAAGAAGTGTCCTACAGGATAGGGTTGAAGTGTCCCCTGTGGATAAGGGGGCAGGGGCCTGTGACGTTTTGTATTGGGTCATGTCATCTCTACAGAAGGAAGTTTGCAGTACAAGGCCCATGTAACAATGTAATGTACCAGTATATGATAAATAATGAGCCTTTGCAGCAATATCTTTTTGTCTTCGATACTAGACCTATTTGTTAAAATCATCTGAACCATTTGGGGAAATGATCAGATGTGTTAAAATGTGTAATGGCTGTTTCCTGTTACCGTGTAATTGTGACACGTATTTCCTAATCTGATGACCATAATTCAGAGTGAGGCACATTACACATACTGGTTATTGCTTCTTTATGGGTAATGATGTGTATGGAATCATTTTAATCATCATTTCGTTTCAATTAGACATTTCCATTATGGGATACTTACTTGATTTACACTGATAAATATAAAATTCTGCATAGCAACCAATAGGATTTTTACTCATGGTTTTCAGAGGTTCTGATTGGTTTCTACAGTTATCATCTCCATACCGTTTGTAGTTTTGAAAATCCTTCCTATTGCTGCTATGACAAATTGGATTAATATTATGTAGATGCCATAACAACTTTGACTTGTCAAAGCATGGACTGAAAGTGTTCTCAATCAGAGTGAGATCTGGGGAATTTGAAGGCCAAGTCAATGCACTGAACACTTTGTTATGTTCCTATGAATAATATTTTTCAGTGCAGCAGGGCGGATTATCCTACTGCAATAGGCCACTGCCACTAGGGAATACTGTTGCCAAGAAGGTGTGTACTTGGTCTGCAAGTGGTATATATGAAATTAGCATCATCATGAATACCAGAACCCAAGGTTCTCTGTTACACATCTTACTGCAGATGATGTAGATACACTTAAAGGGGTTGTCTCATCTGAAGACAATGGGGACATATCACTAGGATATGCCCCCACTGTCTGATAGGTGCGGGTCCCATACTTATCTCCAAAATGGATCCCTGAAAGTGGTGGAGAACACACTGCGCATGCGCTGCCACCCTCCATTCATTTTAATGGGGCTGCCGAAATAGCCAAGCTATTTCCATCGGGCCCATAGAAGTGAATGGGAGCAGTGGCCAGTCAGGCGCAGTACGCTCCCATTCACTTCTATGAGGAGAGTGCTTGGTGGTGGACAGACCGAAGTTCTCCAGGCACCACTTTTGCCAGCTCCTTCTCTATATACATGCAGGTCCCAGTGTTGGGACCTATCAGACAATGGGGCATATCCTAGTGATATGCCCCCATTGTCTCAGATGAGACAACCCCTTTAAGCTTCAACTGGAAACAAACTATGTATGCCTCAAAATGATTGGCAGCTAAACCAAAGTCCGGAGTCTAAACGATTCCCTAGTATTCACCCTTTAAGGCCAATATGGGGATCTGGACTTCGCTGTAGGGAATCCCCAGGTCTTAGTGATCAGAGTAGTCTCTGATTGACAATGGTGGCAGAGCATACAGAAAATATAATAGGGGGCTAGCCGGGGGTAGTCAAATGTGTAAGTGAAACATCAAGAGAAAGCAAGGTCAGGAGTAGGTCAAAGTCTATACTAGAGAAGAACCAAAAGGTAAGATAAAGGGAGCATCTAAATGTTAACCTGGGTCAGCACCAAGCACAAAATACAAAAAATAGCACAAAACACTTGTGTCTTTAGGTAGTGAGTGAAATGTATGACTGAATATATATAGCTGAGCTAATGAGATGCTCAGAACACACTTCCCAGCAGAACATTGCCTAGAGCATAACACTGTCTTCACTGGGTTGCCCTCTTCCCATAGCACATCCTAATGCCATCTCTTTCCCAGGTAAGCAACACACACCCAACCAGGGCCGGCCTTTGGGGTGTGCGACCCGTGTGGTTGCACAGGGCGCTTCACTCCCGGCCAGTTAAGGGGGCGCCCTGCCAGAGCGCCCCCTTAATGGCCCAACATGCTCCTGTACAGAGTCTTGTGCCCCCCCTCAGACCTCAGATCAGCCCACCCAGCCACTTTAAAAACACATACTTACCTGTCCTGCGCTGCCGCTGCCATCAGGTTCCGCGCTCCACTGTCTTCCCTGCCGGCGCGCACTATGACCTGACGCAGCATCAAGTCATAGTGTGCGCCGGCAGGGAAGACAGTGGAGCGGGGAACCTGATGGCAGCAGCAGCGCAGAACAGATAAGTATGTTTTTCTAAAGTGGCTGGGTGGGCTGATCTGAGGTCTGAGGGGGGCACAAGACGCTGGTCTGAAGGGGGCACAAGACGCTGATCTGAGGTCTGATGGGGGCATAAGATGTTGATCTGAGGTCTGAGGGGGGGGGCACAAGACGCTGGTTTGAGGGGGGCACAAGACCCTGATCTGAGGTCTGAGGGGGGCACAAGACCCTGATCTGAGGGGGGCACAAGACGTTGATCTGAGGTCTGATGGGGCACAAGACGCTGATCTGAGGTCTGATGGGGGCACAAGACGCTGACCTGAGGTCTGATGGGGCACAAGACACTGATCTGAGGTCTGATGGGGGCACAAGATGCTGATCTGAGGTCTGAAGGGGGACACAAGATATTGATCTGAGGTCTGATGGGGCACAAGATGCTGACCTGAGGTCTGATGGGGGCACATTGTGTTGATCTGAGGTCTGATGGGGCACAAGACGCTGATCTGAGGTCTGATGGGGGCACATTGTGTTGATCTCAGGTTTGATGGGGGGCACAAGACGCTGATCTGAGGTCTGATGGGGGCACAAGACGCTGATATGAGGTCTGATGGGAGCACATTGTGTTGATCTGAGGTCTGATGGGGGCACAAGACGCTGATCTGAGGTCTGATGGGGCACAAGACGCTGATCTGAGGTCTGATGGGGGCACAAGACGCTGATCTGAGGTCTGATGGGGGCACAAGATGTTGATCTGAGGTCTGAGGGGGGGCACAAGACGCTGGTCTGAGGGGGGCACAAGACCCTGATCTGAGGGTGCACAAGACCCTGATCTGAGGGGGCACAAGACGTTGATCTGAGGTCTGATGGGGCACAAGACGCTGACCTGAGGTCTGATGGGGGCACAAGACGCTGACCTGAGGTCTGATGGGGGCACAAGACGCTGACCTGAGGTCTGATGGGGGCACATTGTGTTTATCTGAGGTCTGATGGGGGCACAAGACGCTGATCTGAGGTCTGATGGGGGTGCAAGACGCTGATCTGAGGTCTGATGGGGCACAAGACGCTGATCTGGGGTCTGATGGGGGCACAAGACGCTGATCTGAGGTCTGAAGGGGGACACAAGATGTTGATCTGTGGTCTGATGGGGCACAAGACGCTGATCTGAGGTCTGATGGGGGCACATTGTGTTGAGCTGAGGTCTGATGGGGGTAGTACCACATTATCAGTACTAGTGTTATCTGTGATTTTACACAGGACTGCAGGTAACACTACTACATTTTCTATACTCAGATAGCCATCACTGTGTTACCTCTACAGTTACAAAGGACTGCAGGGGACATCTACTATATTATCTATACACAGATAGTTATCACTCTGTAAGGGGGCCCTCTGAGACTTTATCGCCCAAGGGCCCACCTGAACCTGCAGCCGGCCCTGGGCTGACGTCACACATGCGCAGAAGGACTCAGAGGGTGATAGGGGAAAGTTAGCGGCTGCACTGCTGTAAGTAAGTGCCCCAAAAAAACGTGATGACCGGGGGGGGGTGTTTAATTGGGAGCGGGACTATATACTTAAGGCCCCATCCATATACTTAAGGCCCCATCCTGTATAGGATAATAGAGATGGCAGTCATGGCACACATAGCTCACACATGATTAAACACCAGTGAGGGGTTTAGTGATGTGAGCTATGTGTGTGCCATCTCCATTATCCCATACAGGAAAATATAGTGACAGTATTAAAAGTCAGACTGTATAGAGCGATAAATACAGTGCAGAGATATATAGAGAATAGAGTGATATAGGACAACATAGAAAGCTATAAATACAGTGTAGAGATATATAGTGTGATATAGGACAGTATAGAGAGCTATAAATACAGTGTAGAGATATATATATATATATATATATATATATATATACATACACTGTCCTACTCTATATATCTCTGCACTGTATTTATAGCTCTCTATACAGTCCTATATCACTCTATATATCTCTACACTCTATTTATAGCTCTATACTGTATGACGTTAGTACTGTCACTATATTTTTCTGTATGGGATAATGGAGATGGGATGGCACACATACTTCTTTAAGTAAATATATATATAAAAGGGGGGGGGGGAGCGGAGAGAAAGTTTTGCACAAGGCGCCATCTACCCTAAGGCCGGCCCTGCACCCAACCATCCACATGATGTAAAAAAAAAAAAAAAAAAAAAAAAGCCTAATTCATTAGACAGTGACACAAGGTACTATTGCTCTATGGTACAGTTTTGATTGTTACATATGCATTGTAGGGAAACAGGTGTCATCATGACCAGTCTATGGCTATACCAGCCCCATGTGCCCACAAGCTATGCTGCACTGTGTTACAGCACCTTTCTATCATAGCCAGCATTAAATTTCTCAGCAATTTCTACTACAACAGCTCTTCTGTGGCATCAGACCAGATGGGCTAGCCGTTGCTCCCCATGTGTATCAATGAGCCTTGGATGACCATGACCCTTTCTCTGGTTGTCTTTCCTTGAAACACTTTTGGTATGTACTAATCACTTCACCTTGTGAACAGCCCACAGGTCCTGCCATTTTGGAGATGCTTTGCCAGCATGTGTTAACAAAGTGATATAGATGAGTCCCTACACTGTAAAATTTACTGGTACAACAGACTTAATTTTCACTATATTGTAAGATATACTGTACAATTAGCATAATTGAAAACATTCAAAATGTAATAGTATACTTAAAAAATGTGGTTCTCAATAACTGTCACTATGGTTGACTAAAATGATATTCACCAGAGTCTAGACGATTGGTGTGAACCATACTATCTGTTTACCCAGCTTGCTGCATAGAGAGTAGATAGACCATAGAGAAAAGCCCATCAAAGAAAATCCTTATTAATTCTGTTCTTGTTTTACAACAAGGAGAGAGGCTATCTAATCCATTATGCTCTTCATCCTCAAAAATTCTATACTATAAGTATCTGGAGACTTACCTCTCTTTTGGGGCTAGGCCTAGAAAATGAATTTCATTCACCATAATTATTTTGCGGATTAGAAAATATAAAAACAAAGTTTCTCCCATCATTTCCTCCCTCTTGGCATAAAAAATAAAGAATAGCTCATGGCAGAAATCTTCCAGGGCATGTGGTATGTCATTAACATATGCCTCCCATGACTTCTGCTGTATAGTGGGTAGCTACTCTGGTTACCACAAAACAGAGATAGTCATTCAATAGCAAATACCCGGATTGTCTTTGACAACCTGGTCTGGCGTCTAATAATAAAATAACTTTCTAATATAGTTTTGATTGATGCTTATAACTGTAATAACAAAGAAGCAAAGTAAGATGCGTAATCCTTTGTTTCTCCTGTGGCGGCGTTGTAGAGGAATTGAACACCTGCTTCCAGGGTCCTCAACAGCACATTACCTGGTTTCTGCAGTGGGGCACTCTAAAATCAGTTTCTTTTCAGGGGGACACTTCTAATAAAAGGGATTTGCTAAAGTGGCAACACATGTCATATTTATTTTAACAGTTTCTAGCATTTATAATTCAGCAGATTTTTTTTGTGCTTGACCCTATTTATTTGCACTATTACGCAGTAGTACTGCACACTATGGTGAACAATGCAACTTTGGATGCCACAACATATGCTTAGGTCATGTGTGAGTTGTTTCATATATTGTGGTTAAGTGTAGACAAGTCGGATTATTCACTATTCATATTTATAGGATTTATGAAGTCACTCTTGATACCATGGAAATCTTCTCAGGCTGACAAGCATCGTACAGTGATGTTGCATCCTGTTATTTGCCATGATGGTTTGATACAGAAGGAATGATGATACAACATTATTTTTAGTGGATTTCAGGCTATAAAATAGATTTGGAATTAAAGGGAATGTGTCATCAGAAAAGCTATTGTTTAAAACAAGTTTTAATATTACACATATTTTAGTCAAATACTAGGCTTATTGATTTAAAAGAATTCTTAGATACATACGGTACATCTAAGATATAAAGCAAAAAGAAAAACAGAAAACAAACCTGTCAGGTCAAACAAAAATGGAGATTCACAAAGCATTTTACATATTTTCAAAGTACCATAAAATGACAATACATGGCAAAAAATAAGGTAGAAATATCAAATAGAAGACCCAAACAAAATCCATAAACATGACGTTTCTAAAAAGAGACACACCTGAGGAGAGAGAGAGATGTTGGACAGGCCACACACAGGAATGAAAAATAGATTAAAGACCATCATTCAAAGGCCATTAAGAAAACATGGATCCTTTGAATGAAAATATTGTCTTTGAAAACAGTCAATCCATGCAGTGATGTCATCTAATCTATAGATCTGATCTACACTGTCTATCCATTGTTGTTTAGTTGGCGGGTCTGTATTTGGCTGGAATTTACAGCTTTGCTACAGTAAGAAGATGCGTCCAACCATAAAAGAATCATTTACTTTAATAAACAAATTGCTGACCAACATACTTGGCGTATAGTGTCCGTCACTTCCCCCAGAAACTGTTAATCCCACCATATTCCCACTATATATGTTAAATTGTCCCCTGCTCTCTCCAGCATCTCCAACGTAGATCTTTGACACTCAATCTTTGGGAGAAAAGTAGGGGTCTTGTACCAGCAAGTGAGGGTTTTGCATTAATTCTCCTGCATGCAAACACACCTGGATAATCCATGAGATCTGGACAGGATCTATCTGACCTGTGAATCTGAAAAGACTCTACCTAATTCCCTCTCCCACATTGACACAAAAGATAAACCTTCAGAACCAATAAAGGAGGCCAATGCCTTATATATTTTGGAGAACTCTTTATGAAAAGGCTTATTATCTAATGTAACCTTCTCAAACCAGGTGAGGGACCGGGTAGGAGAGTAAAGTCTCGGGTATTGTTGACATACCGATGTAAATTGGTTATAAAGTAAGAGAGGAAGATCCAAGACACCTAGGAGGGCAGCCAGATCCTGTTTGGTAGGCATCTGATCACTATCCAAAAGAGATAATATAAAAACATTTAGTTGGCTCCAAAACTTCATAGAGTCTGCAAGGCGTTAATATACAACCAACTGAGGGAGATACCTAGTTGGAATTAAAGGGGAAGGGAGCAAAAACAGGGGACTCAGGTTGTCTATTCCAAAGACAAAAAATTCTCCTAGTAAAGGGATTAGAGATAATTCTAAGAGATTATGGAGACATACCTACCCATTGCATATGGTGAAGTGAGGAGTCAAGAAGAAGTTGTTCTAATTCAACCGATGGTGAGCTGATAGTGATATCCAACCATCTACACATCTGAATAGCACCATAATACCTCTGTAAGTCAGGGAGGCCAATGCCGCCAGACCCCTTAAGGTTCGTCAGGAAATGGTAAGCAATTCAAGGATGGATTCTCCTCAACAAAAAATAGGAAAACATAATTTTGACACAAGCGAAAAAGGAATTGGGAAATATATAGAGGCTTTATTAAATAAATAATTTTTGGCATAATAAAGAATGCAAGTATGGTCTTCCTATCCATCCAAGAAACATATGGGATCTTCATATTAGTAAATTGTCGAGAGACTGCAGCAAGAAAAGGCTGGTCTTGTAGGGCTTGTCTAATCTCTAATAGTGTCACTGGTGACACCTAGGGGGCCAGTCAGATCCTGTTTGGTAGGCATCTAACCACTATCCAAAAGAGATAATATAGAAATATTTAGTTGGCTCCAAAACTTCACAGAATCTGCAAGGCGTGAATATACAACCAACTGAGGGAGATACCTAGTTGAAATCAAAGGGGAAGGGAGCAAAAACAAGGGACTCAGGTTGTCTATTCCAAAAACAAAATAATCTCCTAGTGAAGGGATTAGAGATAGTTCTAAGAGATTGTGGAGGCATACCTACCCATTGCATATGGTGAAGTGAGGAGTCAAGAAGAGAAATAAGGTCTGGGGCAAGTATGGGAAGGGATAAAGTATGCATGAAATTTTGAATATTGAGCCTATCTTATCTTGAAATAACTCATACAAGGTAAGATTGTAGAGGGAGCTGTAGACAGTTCACAGCTATCTGTTCTGTTGTAGTGAGGGGCATGTCAGAGTCTGAGCATAGTTTATCTATAAAGGTAGTAAGTTTTGCACTTTTTTATTAAAGCGGACATAGCAGTGCGCACATTAAGGAGATTGTCTAACTGGGAACGAAGTTCCATCAGGTCAGTTTTATGGCATATAGCAGAGGTCCTTCACCAGCCTTTCTAAGGCAACAATCTGTGACAACAGGGAGTATGGCTGTTTATTTCTGAGCCTTTTAAGCCAAAAACCGAAGGCTATAAAGTAAACTCACCCCAGATAAACTCTTTGTGAGACCCCCAAATCAAAGGGAAGGAGCCCTCTGCCATATCATTGGTTTGGAAGTAAAAAGTAAGTTTTGAATCAAAATCTTTCAAAACCTCTTCTTTGCCTAAGAGGGTCTCATTCAACCTCCAAATTTACCCTCTCCTCTCTGCACTCAAAAGAGAAAACCGCATCTGTATCGGAGCATGATCTGAAACAGTTATGTGACTAATATCAGCACCAAAAACTGAAGACATTAGAGGTGGAGACATACAGAGATAGTCAATGTGCTGGTGAGTATTATGAACCTGCAAATAAAATGCATAGTTTCTCTCGGATTTAACACCCTGCAAACATCTACTAATTGCATTTTTTACAACAAAGCCTTAAGCCGCCTGAGATAAACGAGACAGCTGAGAAAGATGTGGAGGAGACCTGAAGAGGATTTATAGTGACATTAAAGTCTCCCTCTACTATAAGAGTGCCTAACCCAAATGTCTGAAATTTTTGGGGCATGGATATCAGCCATGGTACTTGTCTGGTTTTCGACACGTATATATTAGCATTGGAAACCAATGTGGTTACCACAGTCCCTTTAAGGACCTTCGTCATCTGTCTGAACTGACCTCAAAGAGAGGGAAGATCTTCCCTATCAGGAACATTAACCCCACTGGAGGCATGTGGGCCATTGCAGCTATGAAAGCATTTATCAAATAAAGGTGAGGGAGAGCCTTGAAGTGCATCTCCTGAAACAAAACAATCATAGGTTTCTCCTTTTTCAAAAGCGACATTATTTGGGAGCATTTCTGAGGCATGTTTAACCCTTTAACATTACATGAATAAACTGTTAGCTCAGCCATTGTTATAAACCCCCTGTGACTTCACAAACAAACTGACGCCTTTTGACCTCAGATATAGAACAGAATACTACAGCATATGTGTATGGAACTGCACAACATAAGAGCGATATAAGATCCCAAACCTGAAAATAAATTGGTGCATTCAGAAATGAACCCCCAAACCACCACCATATACATATCGTGGAGGTGAAGGGGGCACTGGGGGGGAGGTAAATAAGATAACACATGTCGAAAGAAAAACCTGGACAAGTATAAATACTCAAAAGGCCTATCTTAGCATATATGTTACCAAAAAGTTAGTGTCCTCAAAAGTCCATCCTGAAAAATAAAGAAAGTTAGGCAAGACACATCTTAATACATATAGTAAATGTGAGGGAGTCCTCGCTCTCATCCAAAACCTTAGCAAATCAAGAAACATGGAAAACAAATAAATTTATATAATTACTTGTCAGCGATCGGCAATGGAAGAAATTGAGCACTAAAAGACTGGACCTGCTCCTGTTCATACTGTGTCAAAAAAGGCAAAAGTATCTCTTCCAATAGTAACACAGAGGTCTCAGGGACTCATCATCACCACCTCAGATCGAGGGTAAGAAGGCCTCCTATTCAGTTCTGTATCTCCTTCCACTGATTCCACATACACGCTTGGCAGAGATGTCTTGCAATTACTGCTTATTCACACCATGCGGTTTTAGATCTTATCCAGCAGGGAGTCACTAGATGGAATAAGCCTAATTATTTTTTTACAGATATATGTGTTTCCCTGTTTTAGAACTAAACAAAAACAATAAATGAAAATAAAAAATCTAAAAAAAATAAAAAACAAGAAATGGAAGATTTATACACATATGCACTTCAATCATTGGAGATATATTAATAACATACAAAAAATGATGGTCAAAAGAAATATAATCCTAGGTCTATGGTTGTTATGGGATACATCTAATTTCTGTATTCATGCATATGTTGAATCCGTGTTTTCTGGATATTTTTAAGGTGAATATGCTTGAACATTTTTATTCGTTTTTATTTGACATACTTATGTATATATACTACTTCCGAGATGCCTATAAAAGGTGGCTTGGAACATGTACCGTGTATGACCCGGAAGAAGCCAATAGTGGGCAATACCCTAGGTCAGACATTTTAGCAGTGTTTGTTACATGCTTTTATACTTTGGACTTTTGTGAATATGGATTAAACCTATGATTTTAACTGTGTCAGTCTGCATTGCTTATTTCGCTTACTGACTCCCTGATGGATAAGAGCTAACACCGCATGGTGTGAATACCTATGAGCAAGTGAACATCTATGATGAGCTCAGCTGGGAGTAATTTCCTACCGCTGGTGTGGCAAGCAGTGATTGCAAGACATCTGTGCCAAGCGCATAAGTGGAGTCAGTGGAAGGAGATACAGGACTGAATAGTAGGCCTTCTTACTCTTGATCTCTTCTGAGTTGGTGATGATGAGTCCCTGAGACCTCCGTGTTACTATTAAAAGAGACATTTAGAGCCAGCGATACTTTTTTTTTTTTTTGGTGCATGGAAAACAAAGTTCCCAGTTGATCCAGTGCCATCCACTGCAGGTGCGGGGACTTGGGTTTGTAAAAAGTCATTTTCCACTTCCCAGCATCTGGTAACAGAAGAAGATCATGCTCCATGGGGATTGAAAGCCAGGAGGGGACATTTTTTTTCCCATGCCCTCCTAGATCCTCTGGAACTCCAATCACAACTTGCATGTTATCCTTCAGGATCGAAATGGCAAATGAACAGAGCCATCTGTAGGGCAGGTTATGTGCTAGAAGGTATTCCAGCAGAGGCTTCATGGTGCACCGTTTAGCCAGGGTTGAAGTAGATAGTAGACTAATGGTGGCGCCTTCATAGGTAATGTCCTTTGTGGTTCTGGCAGTTCTTAGAAGATCTACAGTTTAGTTGTAATTCAGGAGCTGACAGACATCATTAGATGTGTTAATAGAGTGTTAATAGAGTGAGGTTTAGGGCACAGAGCCATGTGTTTGTGCTTGAAAATGATAGTTTGAGCGCGGTCTGCGTCTAGAAGTGAGCTGAATATGGAGGCCACAGCTTGGCGTAAGGAGTCAGCAGGAATCGACTCTGGGAGACCTTTCAAGTGGAGGTTCTGTCAGCAACTCCTATTTTCTTGGTCTTTTATCAGGTTAAGTGTCGTGTCAGTTGTCATTGTTGCGCTGCACATTTCTGGCGGACCACTTTATCAAAGGTATAAATCATCCTCTGCATTGACTCTCCATGCCCCATGCATCTCAAGTCCTTCTTGATATTGAAGAGCTCCTTCATGACAGGCAAAATAGCTTGAGCAATGGTGTGCTTAAGAAAAGCCTTACAGATGGGTTCCGAGTCCTCAGAACCACCCGCTGCAATTGAGCAAGCAAGGCTTTCATCACTCGAGTCCTCAATGGTTTCATAGTCAATAGTGGGGCCAGACAGCATCTTGAGCACGCCACCTGAGTAAGCAGGCTTTCTTTATCTTCTGGAATTTATCAATGTAGGGCAGGGGGGTACAGGAGACATCCTTCTACTTCTCTTTGGCAATATTTCCCATGACAGTAGTGTGATGAGGACTCTAACCGCTTAAGCTAGTGAATTGAAGGAGAAGAGCTCTGATCTACACTGCCATCTTCTTAGCGTGACAGGCTACACCTCTTTTTTATATGAAACATATGTTTAAAAATGTTGTTATATTTATATTTCAATGTCGGCACCTATATTTACAAAAAATCCTAAAATCCTGCAGTTTTTGCACTGGCCATTAAGCCTAATAATAGGCACCACTTCTTGGTTTGTACACATAATTTTTCAGCATTCATCTCATTACTATCACAGGCAGGATTACAATTACAGATATCATCTATATATAGATAGGATCCACCATTCTCAATAGGTGATGGTCACCTTTCTTGTACAATGACCACTGCATAAGTCATAGAGCATGCCTAGAAAACACTCCCATATGTTTATGCTCATCGGTGGCTGCTGTAAATCATATCGCTAAATGCTATTGCTCAGGCAACATGGCTGCCCCTATAATAATATTCAGGAAATAGAATAAAGTCTACACTCAGAAAATAAAATCGGATTTGAAAAAAGTGTAATTACCTGGTTTTAACTGGTAGAAAATTTCTAGGTGACACATTTCCTTTAATATTAAGGTATATTTGTAACTTAAAGGGTATCCCTTTAGGACATTTCTTTTGCAGCAATAATTTTACTATAATCTCATACACAGCTTCCTCAAAAAGTGTGAGCATGATTGGGCATATTCATTAATACCAGTACATCTCCAAGTGGCAAATATTCAGTTTCTATGCGGCATACAGGTGTGCACCTAGCCTTTCTGCTGTCTGAGGCAAAAACTGAACCGGGCTTTCCCACCCACCCGCTGCCAAATTCTCAACTTAAGCCCTTCCCTCCAGCCCTACTGTAAAAGACATACTTGCAAAACATTACATACAGCGCTACAAAATATACAGGGTAATAAAGCACCTCTTACATTCATTGATGTCTCCTCTGATGTAGACGTACTCTTTCCTCTTCTTCTCCATTCAGACCAAACAGCCATGATAATTTCTTTCAGCAGTCTCTGCAGACTTGGTCAGACATCTTAGTTTTCTACTTTTACATAATCCTCCCGCTTTCTGAATACCCCCATCCTGCCACCCCTACTGTGCTCCCCAATATTATACTGCAGAAACAGATAATCCCCCTGAAAATACTATTACCACACAGATAGTGCCCTTTCAATGATTATTTCCACACAGTATAAAAAAAAAACTGCTAGTGCTGTAAACATAGTCCCTCTTTCAATACTTGTGCTAAACTGATACTGTGCCTGGGTGCACCTCACAGTAATAGTGCTCCCAAAAGTCCCACCAATAGTAATAATTCTCTGCCAGAGTACACTTAGTGTTAACAGTGCCACCAATAGTAAGAACATCCCCCTTTGTGTCTCATAGTCTCCCAGTAGTAATACAGCCCCCAATAAGGCCCCAATAGTAATAATTCACCTTTTAATGCGTGCCTTTAGAAAAAATGCCTCCTAATGTGTGCCAGTACAATACTCTCTTATAATATCTGCCAGTACAAAAATGCCACCTTGTGTGTGCTAGTAGAAAATTGCTCCATATAACATGTGCCAGTACAAAAAAAACACCTTATAATGTGTGCCAGTAGAAAAAAAGCCACCTTATATGTGCCAGTACAACATATTCCCCTTATAAAGTGTGCCAGTATAAAAATGTCCCTAATAATGTCTGCCAGTACAATAAAATGCCCTCTTACGTGTGCAAGTACAAAAAACAGTCCCTTATGTGTGCCAGTAAAAAAATGCCCCCTTATAACATGTGTCAGTACAAAAAATACCCCCTTATGTGCTAGTACAAAAAATGTCCCTTATAATGTGTGCTAGAGCAAAATAATGTCCCTTATACATCAGCATGTTGCGGTTTGCTCTCTGGTCTGGAGACGGAACGGAATGCTTCTATAGGAGCATTCCGTTCTCTTCAGTTCAGTTTTGTCCCCATTGACAATGAATGGGGACAAAACTGAAGCGTTTTATTCCGGTATTGAGCCCCTATGACGGAACTCAATACCAGAATAAAACAACGCAAGTGTGAAAGTAGCCTTACTTGCACCATGTTTTTTTTGGCAGAAAAAAAAATTAGGGTATTCCACAAAATCCAATATACACTGTGGGGAATATTTATCAAACTCCTTTTGCCAGCTATCTTTTGTCAAAAAGTCACAAATTTTGGGGTGAGCCCCTTGAACAATTGTCACAAAGTTAAAAGCATACAGTCATGGCCAAAAGTTTTGAGAATGATGCAAATATTAATTTTTACAAAGTCTACTGCTTCAGTTTTTATAATGGCAATTTGCATATACTCCAGAATGTTATAAAGAGTAATCAGCTTAACAGCAATTACTTGCAAAGTCAATATTTGCCTAGAAAATGAACTTTATCCCCCAAAACACATTTCAACATCATTGCAGCCCTGCCTTAAAAGGACCAGCTAACATCGTTTCAGTGATTGCTCCATTAACACAGGTGTGGGTGTTGATGAGGACAGGGCTGGAGATCAATCTGTCATGATTAAGTAATAATGACACCACTGGACACTTTAAAAGGAGGCTGGTGCTTGGCATCATTGTTTCTCTTCTGTTAACCATGGTTATCTCTAAAGAAACACGTGCAGTCATCATTGCACTGCACAAAAATGGCCTAACAGGGAAGAGAATCGCAGCTAGAAAGATTGCACCTCAGTCAACAATCTATCGCATCATCAAGAACTTCAAGGAGAGAGGTTCCATTGTTGCCAAAAAGGCTCCAGGGCGCCCAAGATCAGCAAGCGCCAGGACCGTCTCTTAAAAGTGTTTCAGCTGCGGGATCGGGCTACCAGCAGTGCAGAGCTTGCTCAGGAATAGCAGCAGGCAGGTGTGAGTGCATCTGCACGCACTGTGAGGCGGAGACTCTTGGAGCAAGGCCTGGTCTCAAGGAGGGCAGCAAAGAAGCCACTTCTCTCCAGAAAAAACATCAGGGACAGACTGATATTCTGCAAAAGGTACAGGGAGTGGACTGCTGAGGACTGGGGTAAAGTCATTTTCTCTGATGAATCCCCTTTCCGATTGTTTGGGACATCTGGAAAACAGCTTATTCGGAGAAGTCGAGGTGAGCGCTACCACCAGTCTTGTCTCATGCCAACTGTAAAGCATCCTGAAACCATTCATGTGTGGAGTTGCTTCTCAGCCAAGGGAATCGGCTCTCTCACAGTCTTGCCTAAAAACACAGCCATGAATAAAGAATGGTACCAGAATGTCCTCCGAGAGCAACTTCTCCCAACCGTCCAAGAGCAGTTTGGCGATCAACAATGCCTTTTCCAGCATGATGGAGCACCTTGCCATAAAGCAAAGGTGGTAACTAAATGGCTCAGGGAACAAAACAGAGATTTTGGGTCCATGGCCTGGAAACTCCCCAGATCTTAATCCCATTGAGAACTTGTGGTCAATCATCAAGAGACGGGTGGACAAACAAAAACCTACAAATTCTGACAAAATGCAAGCATTGATTGTGCAAGAATGGACTGCTATCAGTCAGGATTTGGTCCAGAAGTTGATTGAGAGCATGCCAGGGAGAATTGCAGAGGTCCTGAAGAAGAAGGGTCAACACTGCAAATATTGACTTGCTGCATTAAGTCATTCTAACTGTCAATATAAGCTTTTGTTACTCATAATATGATTGCAATTATATTTCTGTATGTGATAAAAACATCTGACAAACACACATAAAAACCAGAGGGCAGCAGATCATGTGAAAATATAATATTTGTGTCATTCTCAAAACTTTTGGCCATGACTGTACAATTATCTAAAATGTCCTTGTATGCTGCAGCATTAACAGTACCCTTCCCTGGAAATACTGTTTATAGTAAATCCAGCCCTTAGTTACAAACATTTTTTGCATTTACACTTATTAAAAGGGTTTTCCGAGACTTTAATACTGATGACCTTATCCTCAGGTTAGGTCATCATTATCTGATCAGTAGGGATCCGACATCCGGGACAGTAGCACCGTGGCCTTCTCTGAGCTTTTCCTAGGCCAGTGACAACATGTTCATCAGTCACGTGATGTAGCTCGAAGTGAATTGGGGCTCAGCACGATACCACAGCCACTATAAAATGTGAGCTTATCAGCAGCCCCCCACCGATGAGATACTGATGACCTATTATGAGGATAAAGTTTTGGAAAACCATTTTAAGATAAATGCTTTTATTCACAGATATTCCCTGAATAGTGTTAGTATAATGCCACCTGCTGTTTCTTTTCAACAGCTTTTCTGCGTCCACCTCAGTAAATGTGGATGAATATGCACATTCTTTCCTATCTCCCTCTGCTCCTTTGGGTATGTAGAGGGATCCCTGGTGTATTGATCTGGCTGCTTCTGAAGCTGCGGTGTCTTCTCAGCTTCACAGGAAAGATTCTGAGTAAGTTCATCTCCTCCGACAAGCAGAGAACATGCTGCAGCGTCAGAAATAGCAGAACCAGTGCATCAGGGATTCCTCCACACGCCCGGTGGAGCTGAGACAGAAATGTATGCCTTGCAGAAGCACAGGCTATTGATTGACTAGTAAGTTAGGTGCTTGTCCTACTAATACCTGTTTGTTGCCTGACCATTCTTTGTATGTGTTGCCTGATGCTGCTTCAGTTTGATGGTTGTGTAGGGCTGTGGTTTGGTCTGTGCATTAGCATCCCGCTTTCTCAGAGGAAGTGAAGCAACGTGTTTGTAATTTGTTTCCGCTTTTCATTTGAAATGATTCATGAGATGGTACATAACATTATGAGGTCATGTCCATTTACAGTGCAATATCAATACCTTTTTAAATAGTACTGGTGAAAATGATGAATATGGACTTTAACGGAGAACTGTATAAATATAACAGTAATATATTCAAGGTTTACAGGCAGTGGAAATACCTGCTTCCAGGCTGCTGAGATGCTGCAATGAGATTTAAAGAGATCTTGTCACCATAAGAATGCAGTAAAAATCTGGAGGCAGCATGTTGTAGAGTGGAAGGAGCTAAACAGATTGATGGATACTTTTATGGGAAATTATTCGGTAAAACTTTTAATTTATTAATTTTAATCTATGCTTTTTCTTCACATAGTAGTCACATGGGCCATTCTATCAGTGATTGACAGTTTTCCCTGTATAAACTGACAATCACTGATAGCACCAGCCATATGACTACTGAGCTTAGAAAGTCCCAGTACTACATGCTGGATCGGTATCCATGATGCTGCTGCCTTTACTAGCTCTCGTTAATCAGCACACCTTCATCCCTCTACTGCTTTCTCCTTGTAATGCAGCCCCTACATCATCTCCCCTCCCCTGTGCTGACAGACACTATCTTCCTTTCCCCTACAGATTCTTCCTGCTCTCTACACTCTTGCAGCTCCTCTTTAAAATGTAAAAATTAAACAATTTGAATGGTATTCTCAAACTAGCAGTTGCTACATATGCAGGATGTATGTCAAAAGGTTTGGAGCTTGGGCCCCCATGAAAACATTTTGTGTCCCCTTTTAGCAATCCCGTGTTATAGAGTGAATGGGCCTCATACAGTGCATTCGGAAAATCTTATCTGTATCTAACGGTATTTTTAAGTACTAATTGGTTCTGTCCCTTTAATTCTGTTCCCTTTTATTATTATGATGTGCCTTGTAATGTAGTACAAGTGCCGATCGTGCTGCACACTGGAGGAGGGGCTAAGAGATTCAAAATCTGTGACACAAATACATTCAGTAGACTCAATTGAAGACTTCATCCTAGGTAGGATGCAAGTATTGATTTGACCTATCTCTTACACACCTTGCGGTGTTGATCATGTGTTAGACAGCCATGCATTACAGCATGTCCGACTTAGTCTTACCCCATATTGCATGTTGGATATAGGGGTGGATTGGGAACTTAAAGTAGCCCTGGATAGAAACCTAAAAGTGGCCCCATGCTGTAGGGGGGGTCCAAACTGACAGAAGACGGGACAAAACAAGTCTGCAGAAGAAGAGAAGTAGGCAGGGCCTGCAATCCCATAGTACCCCCCACCCCCACCCAGCAGAACCAAATACCACAGGGCACAAAATATTGCCGGTAATACAGTCGAGTTCAGAAGGCACCTGTGGCTGTTGAGCATCAGATCATTATGTCCCTGGCCTGCGGCCATCAAGAGGGCTTTAGTAGCACCCTGGGCATTGGCTCACCCCTGGTTGCATATTTAGGCTAGTGATGTTTATTTACTTTTTATTATTCAGTTCTGTTATCGTATATTTAATCACACTTAGTAAATATATTCACTTGGCCTGTGTAAGCTTATTCGTTATTAAGAATTTGGGAACAACCAACCAAAGTACGTAATAGGGGGAGAAGAACCTTTGTAAGAGAGGTGACCAAGAACCCAAAAATCACTCTGCATGAGCTCCAAGGTTCCTGTGTGTAGATGGGAGACGCTTCCAGAAGGTCAACCACCACTTCAATGTGGACAGGAAAAAAAAAACCTCTCCTCAGTAAAAGAGACATGAAAGCCCACCTTAAGTTTGAAAAAAAAACACCTAAAGGACTCTCAGACTGAGAGAAACAAGATTATCTGGTCTGATTAAACCAAGATTAAACTTTTTGGTCTCAATTCTAAGCATCATGTCTGGAGGAAACCAGTCACTGCTCATCATCAGTCCAGTACCATCTTACTGCAAAGCAATGTGGTGGCAGCATCATGCTGTGGGGGAGTTTTTCAGAGGCTGAGACAGGTAGACTGGTTGGATTGAGGGAAAGCTGAATGGAGCAAAATACAGATATATTCTTAATGAAAGCTTGATGTACTCTGGACCTCAGGTTCACCTTCCAACAAAACAATGACCCTAAACACAGAGCCAAGACAACATAGAAGCTGCTTAGGGACAACTCTGTGAACACCCTTAAGTAGCCCACTCAGAGCCCTGAGTTGAACCCAAGCATCTCTAGGGAGGCCTGAAAATAGCTGTTGACAGATGTACCCCATCCAACTGAATAGAGAGAATCTGAAGAGAAGAATGTCAGAAAATCCCAAATCCAAGTGTGCAAACCCAAAAAGACTGGAGGCTGTAATCACTGCCAAAGGCGAATGCTTACATCAATGCAAGATTTACGTTTTTCCTTTTAAATAAATTAGAAAAGATTTAGAATATTCTGTTTTCACTTTGTCATTATGGGATACCAAGTGCAGAATGATGGGGAAAAACTTTTTTTTTAAATTTTAGAACAAGGCCGCAGTATAACAAAATGTGAAAAGGTTAAAGGGTCTGCAGACTTTCTGAATGCATTGTAGCTGTCAGTCATCGCATATGCACAGTTACTTGTGTAGTTTGAGTATAATGTGTGTTTCTTCTTAAATAAGGCACAACTTTGCGAGTTACACACACTTTTTCTAACATTTCCCTAGTGTCATAAAAGAGGGAGAGGTGCATTCAAATAAAATGGCATTCTACTTAAACACCATTCAGCACAATTGAGTCAAAAAACTGGTGCAACTGCATAAACATACCCCAGTCTAC
This sequence comes from Rhinella marina, assembly GCA_900303285.1. Lineage (NCBI taxonomy): Eukaryota > Metazoa > Chordata > Amphibia > Anura > Bufonidae > Rhinella > Rhinella marina. The sequence continues at coordinate 518,101 of ONZH01017199.1, forward strand.
AGTAAAGTGTTGCTTGCTTTGATTATTGCTTTGACAATTCCTTTAATACTTAGTAATCCTAAGGCCTTGATGCTAACCTCTGGGACTCCTGTTATGGTGAAACTACAACTCCCAAGATGCCCCATTGCTTGGCTCTTCTCAGAACTCCATAGAAATTAATGGACCACACTGGGAGTTGTAGTTTCACCACAGCTGGAGTGCTGGAAGTTAGCCATCACTGTCCTAGGGCATGATTTAAGTGACCCTCTGGTTCAAGAAAACAAAAAAACAATTAATATTTGGAGAAAGCCCTTTTTCATCTTTTCAGCTGCAGAACCGGTGATTCCTGGGCTTCTCTTCTGTCATCCAAGATGGCCACACCGCTTCTCAGATTACCTGATGCCTACTGTACATTGGCAGTCCAATACATTTTCTGCTTGTGCAGCAAGCCCCTGAGGAGCCGGAGCAGAGGATGGGAGTGGTAGTGGCTCTGATGATGATGTGTCACGATGTACTCCCTCCGGCCATTGCTCCCTGGGATTGGTGCCATGAAGGGAGAAGGCACCATATATTCCCTCACGGCACTCCCTGTAGCTAGGGCTCCTGCCTATGGGAGTTTGGGGGTGAACCTGATGTTAAATGTCTGTGTGGGCATAGGGCTTAAAACAATGCAACGGCCAGTGTATGGTGTTAGGAGAATCAGAGACCTGGCAAGATTGAATTTAACAAAAGTCTCTCTTTACTGTGTGCACAATAGGAGTTTTAGTACATCGATCAATTATCTGTACAGAGTGCAGATGTCAGATTTCCAAGTATGATCTAAGCAGATGTTTACTGCAATGGTCCTTAGATTACTCTTTCTCTTGCTACAGTCTCTAGTACTGGGATCTCTGGCTAGCAACCATAATCTGTCACAATGTCCACAATTTGCAGGGCGGCACACAATTCCAATAATACAAGTGGCCAAATCGTACCTGAAGTGAACATGGTGTATTCACTAGTTATTCCTCCACTACGGCAGAACCTGAGAATGTTATACACTGAAAACCTTTCTGACTAAAATGTTGTAGAACTTGAATCCACTAATCTGGAGTGCAAAGGGTGGTGAATTTTTGGAGTAAAACTAAGCCTACTTATAGGTTATGTAAACTTAGACTAGACAATCTAAAGCTACGACTGATTCATCATCCAGGATCAGCCACTGTGATGAATCTGGCTCTGTTTAAGAATGTCTACACTGTCTTAATTAAGGGACCCCTGTCGATCAGCTGTTTGAGAAGGTATCGGCACTCAGGCCACCGATCAGATACTAATGACCTATCCTGAGGAGAGGTCATCAGTAGTTAACTCCTGGAAAACCCCTTTAATACCATCACTACATGTTGTTCAGTATGCTCCAAAGCTTCAGCCCGATTTTATCGTTAATTAATTTTCATTGCAATGTTTGTAGGTTCAAGATGAGCCAAAAGAAGAGAAGAAGCCCAGCATCCAAGAGTTAAGGCAGAGAATAGAGACCTTCAACATGATGGTTCAGAATGGCTTAATTATGAAGATGGTAAGTTACCCTGCAATATCAATTGTCATTTTTGTTGCAGATGCCATCAATGATCACAAATTTGAATGTGCTCTACTCTCAGGGCTGTGGAGTCGGAGTCGGTCACCATTTTGGTGGAGTCGGAGTCGGTATAAAATGGACCGACTCCGACTCCTAAAATATATAATGAATTAGTACATTTAGTTCAGTGCTGAATATATTTTTATAAGAATTTGTGAAATGATGAAATGTCCTATAAATGTCTGTTCTATGCCTTATCTAAGGATTTAGGCTTTTAGTTGAGGTGACTGTGTACTGCCCTTTATGTCCAGTGCATGTTCTCTCTGTATGCTTTATGTTTCCTCTGAGCTCATGTTTGGAGAGGTTAGCTGCTCTCATGGCTTCTATCTGCTGATGTAAAACACCTAGAGCCTTATGTATGAAAACTGTCTAGGTGTAGAAGTTTCTTTGTTGCCCATAGCAACCAATCAGAGCTCCCCTTTCATTTCATATATTGCTCTGGAGAAATGAAAGGGGAGCTCTGATAGGTTGCTATGGGCAACAAAAAAAGTCTTAGACCTAGACAGTTTTCATACATCAGGCCCAGAGGCGTAGCTACTGGGGGGGGGGGGGGGGCAGGGGAGGCGATGCTCCGGGCCCAATACCTCTGGGGGGGGCCATCAGTAATGGCCTTAGTACAATCAGGCGAATACAAGTGAGCGCTTCAATTATGGAGTCTGATGGGGGCACATTAAGCCGATCTGAGGTCTGATGGGGGCACATTCTGATGATCTGAGGTCTGATGGGGGCACATTCTGCTGATCTGAGGTCTGATGGGGGTACATTCTGCTGATCTGAGGTCTGATGGGGGCACATTAATATTCTGATGATCTGAGGTCTGATGGGGGCACATTCTGATGATCTGAGGTCTGATGGGGGCACATTAAGCCGATCTGAGGTCTGATGGGGGCACATTAAGCTGATCTGAGGTCTGATGGGGGCACATTAAGCCGATCTGAGGTCTGATGGGGGCACAATACGCTGATCTGAGGTCTGATGGGGGCACAATACGCTGATCTGAGGTCTGATGGGGGCACATTAAGCCTGAAGTCTGATGGGGCACATTAAGCCTATCTGAGGTCTGATGGGGGCACATTCTATTGATCTGAGGTCTGATGAGGGCACATTCTGCTGATCTGAGGTCTGATGAGGGCACATTCTGCTGATCTGAGGTCTGATGGGGGCACAATACGCTGATCTGAGGTCTGATGGGGGCACAATACGCTGATCTGAGGTCTGATGGGGGCACATTAAGCCGATCTGAGGTCTGATGGGGGCAAGGGACTGTTAGTTTAGTGATGTAAAAGCTGGGGACAGATTTCCTTTAACATAGGAGTCCCCTTTTTTTACTCCTATTAATCCTATATTTTACTGCATTATGTGGTAGAGTATTTAGAGTAGGGTATGTAGAAAGTCTATTGTACTGTACTTAACAGCATAGATGATCTAGCAGTTTATACAGTCATCTTGCTAATACAGTATTATAACCACAACTAGTAGTATGTGCCTGTGAAGTTGGAAACGTGCGTTTGGGAAGCCAATAAGTGGGGGGCCCACTCAAGTATGTTTTGCCCCCTCCATGTGCTGAACCTCTAGCTACGCCACTGATTAGGCCCTAAGTGAGCTGTACCCAGAGAAGCCTGATAGATTACAGACTGTTTTTGTCATGACTTATCTGTACTATTGATTTTATGCAAATTTGTTTAAAGTTATCATTTAAACATGCTCCATGTATGAGGGAGTAGGAGTCGGAGTCGGGAGTCGGAGTCGGGGTGAGGGGAAATTGAGGAGTCGGAGTTGGAGTCGGGGCTTTGGCTTACCGACTCCACAGCCCTGTCTACTCTAATCAGAATTTTGCTACTATACTAATTTGAAAGCCACCTCTTCATTCTCTGGATAATAAAGACATCATTATCACTCAGGCCAGATGTTCAGTATAAGACCTCATGTACACTGATCTATACAAGTCAATGGGGCCAGACACACATACGTTACAGTAATCATCTTTGTTGGTGTATACAGTATAGATCATGGGAGAGATCTCTGTATCGACCTTTGGTCTTTTCATACATGGTTATTAGATATCTCCCCAGCCATCTTTTAAATAACCCTAATTTTCATAATCTTTATATGTACTGTAGTCCATCCATTCCTTTTATCACTTTGTTCTCCACCTGTTCAATGCTCTCAAGCTCTACTATGTCATTCTTATTACTAATGTAATAGACCATGCTCCAATTTAGTCATCTGTTTTAATATTCCATGTGTCTTGTAAAGTGCAATAGCTATGGGGGTCATTTATCAAACTGGTGTAAAGTAGAACTGGCTTAGTAGCCCATAGCAACCAATCAGATTCCACCTTTCATTTTGGACAGCTCCTTTGGAAAATGTTTGCTATGGTATTGTATATTCCTAAAGTCCTTTTCCATGTCACTTTTATTCAGAATTTTCTCAATTAGTATGTACTGGTAAGATTTGTTTTTCTAACCCATGTGTATAACCTTACATTTAATAGTGCTAAACCCAATTGCCACTTCTCTGCCCAAGTCACTACTTTATCAAGATCAATTTGTAACACTGATCTAATTTGTATTACTTTATACAGTTTAGTGTAATCTGCAACCAGTGGCATACCTACAATAGAGGCAGGCCACACAACTGCTATGGGGTCCGGGGGTGGGGCCTGTATGGAACTTCCTTATCTCTTCCATGTGTGAAAACACTGTATTTTCATGCAGACACCACTAGGCGGATCTCAATGCAAAGAGAGTATTACAACTTTTGTTATAGTTGTATTAATTTCTATTCACTGAGCTCCCCCTGGTGGTGGTTGCAGACAGCCAGCTAGCTTTGTAATAGAAGAGAGAAGCAGATTTATCAATGTATTTTCGCCAGTTTTGTGGTGTAAATACATTGAGAAATATGGTGTTCAGAATGAGTACCATATATTTCAAGCACCTGTTTTACTCTTTCTGACATAAAAGTCGGATAAAGTTAGTGAGGCCAAAGGCAACTCTTTTCTATTACAATTTGTATTGTAACAATTTTCCACTTGATTAAAAAAAATGTTAATTTGTCAGAAATCTGGGGCATTGCACATCTTCTGCATTGTCTGGAAGTGACTGACGTACATATACTGGGAAACTAGGTCCATACTAAGTTTTGCTATGGGGCCCTATGAGAGCATCTGTCTTCAACAATTGATATTTTATTATGCAATCCCTTTGAAGGGTTGTTAATAAATATATTAACGAGAATAGGGCCCAATACTGACCTCTGTGGCACTCCACAATTGTCATTTTTGATTGTGTATTCATATGATAAATTGGCCCTCCAGACTACCAGAGGACCCTTCGGTGGGCCCAGACTGATACTATAGTGAGCCACAAAGGTCCAGGAGAAAGAAAATTGGAGCTGCCTTTGGAGCCAAACACTTGCCACTATAAATCAGAATCAGTTAGACTTTATTGTTGATATGTGGTTTGGGCCCTAAGAATAATTTCGTCTGGTAGGCTCAAGGAGCCCCACTCTGACCTTGATATTATGTATTTAAACCCCACTGGAATTCGTATGTATCGTGTCCATATAGATTTACCATTTCAATTGAATAATGAGTAGATCCAAGGTGTGAAAGAATGAGTAAACATTGTCAGGGTTTAGTTCATGTTGAAAGCCTGTTAAAAGGTTCTTTTGTCTAACTCAAATACAGTTGTACAGAATAGAATTTTTCTCGTCATGTAAGTACAGTAAAAATTTAGGAATTGTATGAAAAGTCAGCAGGCGGTGATAAACATGGATATATTTGAATGTCAGAACCATATCAGATGTTACCCAAAGACGTATGTTTGGGCTGTTCTGCTATAGAAAGCTTCTTCATACAAATTGTCAAGTATAAAATGTTTTGTGTTTCAATTTTGTGTTCTCTAAGTGATGAACTGTGTTACATTTTTTTGCAATGATCAGAGAGAGGACGGCACTTACAATGGATTCATTAAGGTGCATCTGAAGCTTCAACGTCCAGTCACTGTAACGGACAAATCTGACTCTTCATCCGTTATCACCATGAAAGCAATTTCGTCAAGTAGTCCAGTGGAGAAAAAGACTTCCTTCTACCTGCCCCTGGATGCTGTGAAACAACTTCACATCAGCAGTTTGACCACCGCCAGTGAAGTCATCAGGGGTCTTCTACAGAAGTTCCAAGTGGTGGATGATCCTCTCAAATTTGCACTGTTCAAGCAAATGCAAAAGGATGGACAAGGTGAGTCAGATCATTGCGTATTTAACCCATGTAAGAAAACAGAATTTTTATTTCAAGTTAATACATGCCAAAAGTTCAGAACGGAATAGCTAAGGATTTTACACAGCATTTTCCAAGATATTTTTCGAAGTATCATTTAAAATCTCAGACAAGCCTCCCAAATTGTCTAAAATAAAAAAATTATATTCACCCACTTCTGCAGTCCTCCTGCCACTCTTTGTTAACAAACTGCCAAGGGAAGTTCATGTCACCGCTGCAACCAATCCCTGTCCTATAGCTTTGAGGACAGTGATTGACTGCAGTGATGACATTCCGTATACCTGCACGTCACCGACAGTGTGACATGACATTGACATGCAGGTGTTTGTAACGTTACCCCTGCCGTCAATCATTGTCCTCAGTGGTAGACCACTGATGACCGAGATCGTCTGCAGCAATCATGTGCCATATCCCAAGCAGCGGCAGGAGAACTGAACAGTTTTTTGATCAGTTATTGTGAGCCAAAACCAGGTGGGAGTCAAAAACACAGAACAGATGCAGATCTTTTCATTATATCTTATGTCTGTGGAGCCTCCACTCCTGGTTTTGGCTCACAATAACTGATGGAAATAACTGATCAAATAACTGATGCGTGAACAAGCCCTAAGCCTAGTAAACTAAGCCCATCTATATAATATGTGGTCAGTGGTTCATGGCAGCCATGTATGCTACATTTCCACTGATTTATGACCAGACGATACTTCTCGAAGTCTGACCTAGTGATCAGCAGGTTTACAGAATATGTTGTTTTTAAGTAGATGTATTTCAACTTAGAATAGTAATTTATTTCATGGTCTTTTCTTTTTTAATATAATAATGTAGTACTTTATTTGGGTCTAGAAAAATAACATGAAATACACATGCATTTTGGGTCTTCACACTGGAGTGCTGAAGAAGTCAAATTTGCAGTGCACTGACCAGAAGAATTACAGGAACAACTTTATCTAACTGCTTTTGAACAAGGAACTAAACTAAAATTTGCTGCAACTTCCTATTTACCCCCTTGAAATGGAACAATGACTCAGGAAAAAAAGGAATTCAACTAGATCCCAGCTTGGGTGTTACTTCTATCTGACTAGTGGCAAAATTAAGTAACTTTTCTATTTCCCCAAAATAACAAAATACACTTGCTCATGAATATTCCTGTAATGTTACAGCATACGTTTGTAATAAAAGCTGCTCTTCCTGTTGTAACTGGGGGGAGGAAATACAAAGTGACAATAACCAGATATAATAGCTAATGGATGTATCTTCCAGTCATGTAGTTCCCCACTCACATACATGTATGCTCAAGGGTCTTCCCTTCTCTACTGGTTTACCTCTGGTGTGTACAGTATGTTACTCATATAGTCATGTTCTTATGTGTTTTGGGTCTCCAATATGGATTATGGAGTGAAAGATGATGGACAACATTGCGCATCGTGCAGGATCCCATTGTAGTCCATGGGGTTTATCATGACCTGCTGGTGACCATAATGTGACACATCCAGCACTCACATCTTTTTCATTGTTCTGCAGTCATAAAGCAGATGCTAAAATGTTATAGCTGTCTGAATGAGGCCTTATATAGGCTGCACCACTCTGGACATTGTCCTGGGCATGACCCTGACCAGTGTGTCGACTTACTGGGACATCCACTGATTCCAGCCTAATTTTACTCATAGCAACCAGTGAGGAGTAGGGTAATCTGGAAAAAAATCACTCAGATCTTGTGCTTTGGCAGTCCAATATTTTCATAAAACATTTTAGTGGGATTTCAGATGGAACCTGTTCAAAGTCATTTCCGTTCCAACATGTGACCTTCTTTAGTTGTACAGTACTGTGATCAATCATCTTGGCAGCAAAAACTGAAAACGTAGAATACATTAGTCATATAACGTTATGTGTGCTGGTAAGGTAATGGAGAAAAAGAAAAAAGGTGGAAGAGGAGCTGTAATTGGAGTATCTGTGTGGGCGAAAAATAGAAGGGAGAAATGAGTGAGTGGGTGCACTGTACATTACAAGCAGCAGGATTCAAACATCAGGAGGAGGAGGCAGTCACATGGCATAGGAACAAGTGATTTATGTAGCTGTTCTTCAATGCTTGACGTACTGCAGTTAAAATAATTGATCCTGAATGGAAGCTAGGCGGAAAAAATGCAAATCCCTTTTTAGATTGGTCTCTTGTAGAGATGAGCGAGCACTAAAATGCTCGGGTGCTCGTTATTCGAGTCGAACTTTTCCCGATGCTCGGGTGCTCGTTTCGAATAACGAACCCCATTGAAGTCAATGGGAGACTCGAGCATTTTTTGCAGGGGACCAAGGCTCTGCCTAGGGAAGGCTGGGTGAAAACCTGGAAACCTCAGAAAATGATGGAAACACCACGGAAATGGACAGGAAACAGCAGGGGCAGCATGCATGGATGCCTCTGAGGCTGCCCAATCCCACCATTACACCAAATTCTCCTAGTGGGGCATGTGTGGTATCGATTCTTCTCAGTTTAAAATCGTATACGTCCCCTATCTTGGGACCATATATTTCATGGATTTTTCGAACACGGAAAAGGAAAAAGAGCTTGCTCTGGCCAGGGGAGTGTCTTTTCTACTGCAGCTAAGGGGACGTGTCCATGCTCTGCCTAACACAGGTCAGGAGGCAATTAAAAGAGGAACAAACAAAAATCAGTATAATATCTAATACGTCCCCTATCCGGGTAAATTGTTTGGAGAAAGGGCCTGTAGGTGGGGGGCAGGCTGGGGGGAAGGAGGTTGAGCTGGAAGAGCCAGAGGAGTGACCCCTGGGCTAGCGTGTGTGGTGGTGACAACAGCCAGATGGATTTGGAAAAACTGTAGCATCAACCGGTACGGTATGTATTCTTCTGAGTTTAATACCGTATACGGCACCTATCCGGAAAAATAGTTTGGAGAGAGAGAAAGAGAGGAAAAAGACGTGCAGTATGGAGCAATTACACGGAAACTATTAGATTAGGCAGACTTGGTCTGCTTAATTGCAACCCAGACAAATGAGAGAAAGAGAGGAAAATGACGTATTTTTAAAAGTGACGTTCAGTATAGATGAGGGGTGCACAACGTTTTCTGGGTGGGGGCCACATTGTCCGACTGAACCAACGTCAAGGGCCGAAAATAAAATTTAAAGGGTTATTAACAACTGAAATACTGTATTTATGGCAGATTGAACACACAGTGTATACCATTAATGTCTAGTTACAGTTCCAGGAGTCCCATCTAATGGGAGAAATACATGAAAAATGCATGTTAGCAGCCACAAAACATGGACATACATGTCTGTTACCACATGGATGGGACCACACAGAATGGTATCAAGGGCCGCTTGTGGCCCCCGGGCCGCAGGTTGTGCACCCCTGGTATAGATCAAGTGTGGTATGTGTTCTATGTATACTACTCAGTTTAATACCGTATATGGCAGCTATCCGGAAAAATAGTTTGGAGAGAGAGAAAGATAGGAAAAAGACGTAAATTGTTTGGAGAGAGGGCCTGTAGGTGGGGGGGCAGGCTGGGGGGAAGGAGGTTGAGCTGGAAGAGCCAGAGGAGTGCCCCCTGGGCTAGCGTGTGTGGTGGTGACAACAGCCGGATGTATGTAGTTAGAATGACGACGCAGGACCCCAACTTTAGCATCAACCGGTACAATTGTCAATTATGAGCTCGATCAAGTGTGGCATGACTTTTTAGATGGAGATTGCATGTGGTCACGTACTCCCTGGAACCCCATAGTCACCCCTTCTCTGATGTGCTACCCCAGAACATTCTCTGCCCCAATTCGCAAGACCTTTTGCAGTCTCAGTGTGCTGACAGTGGGGATTTACCAGTGTTGTCTGAGGAGGTGGTGGACAATGGTGAGACACAGGTGTCGGGGGGTGAGGTCGTTGAAAGTGAAGCAAGTTACATTGTGGACTCCTTGGGGGGACTTTCTCATGATGGGACAGATTCAATTGTGTTTAGAAAGGCTGATGGGCTTCCGTCAGCACTGTGTGTATAGAACCCCATGGCCTTTCATAAAAAATAGTCTGGCGATGACCCCAAGGCAATTTTCAGGGACACGGTAATGGTGACCCACTTAAAAATGCTGCCTGACAACCTGGCGGTTAAGCCCTGATTGTCTGTCTTTCAATACGATTGCAGTGTAAAGCATGGTGGTGAGCCTCAGTAATAGGATTGCAGTGTAAAGCATGGTGGTGAGCCTCAGTATGACTTTTTGGATGGAGATTGCATATGGTCATGTACTCCCTGGAACCCCGTAGTCACCCCTTCTCTGATGTGCTACCCCAGAACATTCTCTGCCCCAATTCGCAAGACCTTTTGCTGTCTCCGTGTGCTGACAGTGGGGATTTACCAGTGTTGTCTGAGGAGGTGGTGGACAATGGCGAGACAGGTGTCGGGGGGTGAGGAAGTTGAAAGTGAAGCAAGTTACAGTGGGGACTCCTTGGGGGGACTTTCTCATGATGGGACAGATTCAACTTGGGTGGATCAGGCACAGGAACAGATCAAATTTTTTTTTTTGTGTGTGTTTATTTAACTTTTATTTAGCACAAATAACCACAGAGATATTTATTCGTTCTCTTCGCTGCGCAGTCTGGCGTTGGGGTTCGTCACTTTGATGGCGAGCTGTGCCGCTCTCTCCACAATGGTCTTTAGGTTCTTTGAGGAGACGTTGTGGGCGATTTCTGCACAGAAGGACTTGTTGCTCATCAACAGAACCTCGAGCTCCTTGACATTGTGGACCAGGAATTTGCGGAACCCTGTGGGCAGCATGTGTTTGTTCTTCTTGTTGCTACCGTACCCAATGTTGGGCAATATAGATACGCAGGTAATATTTTTCACACCTATCCCAAAAAGAAATGTACGCAGTTTGCGCAAATAAAACTGGAAACTGGAACTGGAGAGAGGGCCTGTAGGTGGACCTCCGGAAAAATTGTTTGGAGAGAGGGCCTGTAGGTGGACCTCCGGAAAAATTGTTTGGAGAGAGGGCCTGTAGGTGGACCTCCGGAAAAATTTTTGGAGAGAGGGCCTGTAGGTGGACCTCCGGAAAAATAGTTTGGAGAGAGGGCCTGTAGGTGGACCTCCGGAAAAATTGTTTGGAGAGAGGGCCTGTAGGTGGACCTTCGGAAAAATTGTTTGAAGAGAGGGCCTGTAGGGGGCCCTCCTGAAAAATTGTGGTAAAAGAGTGCCCAGTTGGACCTCTAAAAAATGGCGTTTTTTTAGTCAGCGTTAGGCAAAGACGACATGGAGGAGGAGGAGTAGGAGGAGTAGACAAGAGGAATCGGATACATAAGTAATGTTAATCTTTAGCTGCTTTCCCCCGGAGGAGATTTGAATTCCGGTAAAATCCAGGCTTTGTTCATTTTAATAAGCGTCAGCCTGTCAGCGCTGTCAGTTGACAGGCGTGTACGCTTATCGGTGATGACACCACCAGCTGCACTGAATACCCGCTCTGACAGCACGCTAGCGGCAGGGCAGGCCAGCACCTCCAAGGCGTACAGCGCCAGTTCAGGCCACGTGTCCAGCTTTGAAACCCAGTAGTTGTATGGAGCAGAGTGATCGCTACGGACGTTGGTATGGTCAGCTAGGTACTCACTCACCATCTTTCTGTACAGCTCCCCCCTACTCTGCCTAGACTGGGGACAGGTGACAGTGTCTTGCTGGGGTGACATAAAACTCTCATACTCCTTTCCTCTGCAGGGATGAGAGTGGAAAGGTTCTGCTTGTACCGTGGGTTCAGGAGAGTGAACACCCAGTAATCGGTGTTTGAAAAAATGCTTCTAACGCGAGGGTCACGGGATAGGCAGCCTAACATGAAGTCTGCCATGTGCACCAGAGTCCCAACACGCAAGAATTCCCTCTCCTCACTGGCCTGACTCTCCATTTCCTCCTCCTCCTCTTCAGCCCATACAGGCTCAAGAGTTAAGGACTGAGCACTGGTACCCTCTACTGTCTCGCCGACATTCTCCTCTTCTTCCTCCTCATCCCCCTCCTCCGATACGCGCTGAGAAACAGACCGGATGGTGCTCTGGCTATCAAGCGACGTATCTTCCTCCACCGTCTCTTGTGACAAGCGCAAAGCATCCGACTTGATGCTGAGCAGTGAGTTTTTCAACAGGCAAAGCAGCGGGATGGTGAGGCTGATAATGGCGGCATCGCCGCTGACCCTCTGTGTTGACTCCTCAAATTTGCTCAACACCTGGCAGATATCAGACATCCACGTCCACTCCTCCTTGTAGACTTGAGGAATCTGACTGACCTGACTACCAGTTCTGGTGGAAGTTGACATCTGGCAGCCTACAATCGCTCTGCGCTGCTGGTAAACTCTGGATAACATGTTTAATGTCGAATTCACTCTCGTGGGCACGTCGCACAACAGTCGGTGAGCGGGCAGTTGCTGCGCTGCCCTGAGAGTGGCAGCATCTGTGGTCGACTTGCGGAAATGCACACAGATGCGGCGCACCTTGGTGAGCAAATCAGACAGATTGGGGTATGTCTTGAGGAACCACTGAACTATGAGATTGAACACGTGGGCCAGGCATGGCACATGTGTCAGTCTGCCGAGTTGCAGAGCCGCCACCAGGTTACGCCCGTTGTCACACACAACCATGCCTGGCTTGAGGTTCAGCGGTGCCAGCCACACATCGGTCTGCGCCGTGATGCCCTGTAACAGCTCTTGGGCGGTGTGCCTTTTGTCACCTAAGCTCAGCAGTTTGAGCACCGCCTGCTGGCGCTTACCCACGGCACTGCTGCTGCGCCTAGAGCTACCGACTGAAGGCACCGTGCCCACGGATGGTAATTCGGTGGAGGAGGAGGAGGGGTCGGAGGAGGAGGAGGCATAGTACGTCTGAGAGACCGTGACCGAGGTAGGCCCCGCAATCCTCGCTGTGGGCAGTACATGAGCGGCCCCAGAAACAGCGTTGGTCAGGGCACGGATGATGTTCTCTGACACGTGCTGGTGTAGGGCTGGGACGGCACATCGGGAAAAATAGTGGCGGCTGGGGACCGAATACCGAGGGGCAGCCACCGCCATGAGATTGCGAAAGGCCTCGGTCTCTACCAGCCTATAGGGCAGCATCTCCAGGCTAAGCAATTTGGAGATGTGGACGTTGAGGGCTTGGGCATGTGGGTGGGTGGAACTGTATTTCCTCTTGCGCTCCAGCGTCTGCTGTAAAGACAGCTGAACGCTGCGCTGGGACACATTGGTGGACACTGTGGAGGATCGTGGAGGCGAAGGTGTGGTTTTCCGGCGGGAGGCGCCCGTGACGGGGTCCTGGGCAGGGGGTTGACTAGCAGAGGCAGCGAGTGACGCAGGGGGTTGACTAGCAGAGGCAGCGAGTGACACAGGGGAAGGAGCAGTGGTGTGACCCGCAGGAGGTGGTGAACGGCCTTGGTTCCATTGAGTGGGGTGTTTAGCACTCATATGCCTGCGCATGCTGGTGGTGGTTAGGCTAGTAGTGGTGGCACCCCTGCTGATCCTGGTGTGGCACAGGTTGCACACCACAGTCCGTCGGTCATCCTCACTTACTTTAAAGAACCTCCAGACTTGCGAACATCTAGGCCTCGCCACGGGAGCTTCACTACGTGAAACAGTTGCTGCTGATGCACCAGCTCTGGCCCTGCTTCTCCCTCTGGCCACACCACTGCCTCTTACAACCTGTTCTGGTGCAGCACTCGCCTCCGCCTCAGAAGCACTGTCTTCACTCGGCATATCAACCCAGCTTGGGTCAGTCACCTCGTCATCCTCCGATTCCTCAGTCTGCTCCCCCCTCGGACTTCCTGCCCTGACAACAACTTCACCACTGTCTGACAACCGTGTCTCCTCATCGTCCGACACCTCTTTACAAACTTCTTCCACTAAGTCAACATTGTCGTCATCATCATCATCATCACCCACAGACTGCGACAGTTGGAAAACTTGGGCATCGGGAACGAGGTCAGCAGCAACCTGAGAAGTGGTTTGTGACTCTGGGAAGGGTCCAGAAAACAGTTCCTGAGAGTATGCCGGATTGCATTCCAAATTTTCCTGGGAGGGGGCAGACTGGGGGGAAGGAGGTTGAGGTGGAGGAGCCAGAGGAGTTCTCCCTTGGGTAACGTGGGTGGACTGCGTGGAAGACTGACTGGTGGACAAATTACTTGAAGCATTGTCCGCAATCCACGACATCAGCTGTTCGCACTGTTGTGGTTTCAACAGTCCTCTACCACGTGTCCATGTAAGTTGAGACATGAAGCTAGGGAGTGTAGCTCTGCGGCGTTCCCCTGCTCCCTCATCAGCAGGTACTGTCTCACCCTGCCCAGGACCACGGCCTCTGCCCCCTGCAGTAATTGAATGCCTACGCCCACGTCCTCGTCCTCGACCCTTAGCCCTGGGGTTCAACATTTTCTGTATATAAGTGTATTATATGAAAAATAAAAAATAAATGGGCCTGGTGTACTGAAACCCACAAACTTGTTCAGTCTGGTTTAATTAAGTGACGTAAAGAAAGTGTCACCTGGACAGAAAATATGGATTGGAGTGAGTGGACAGCTGAACTGTGACACACAGAATGGTTCCACACTGCTGTGTGAAATGGATTTGTATCACTGAGCTAAAACAACAAAAAAACTATTTTTTTATATATATTTTTTAATATATTTTTTTGTAGTTTTGTTTTTTTTGGAACGTGACGTGCAGAAACTATCGTAGAGCTAACTGACACCCTACTGACGGTGGCTATTTAGACTGCGACCCAGACAAATGTCGCACAGAGATTTTTGTGATCAAGCTATATACGTGACAGGCAGCAAAAGACTTGGTTGTATTAAGTGACGTACAGAAAGTGTCACCTGGACAGAAAATACGAATTGGAGTGAGTAGACAGCTGAGCTGTGACACACAGAATGGTTCCATGCAGCTGTGTGAAATGGATTTGTATCACTGAGCTAAAACAACTAAAAAACTATTTTTTTTATATATATTTTTTTATATATTTTTTTTGTAGTTTTGTTTTTTTTGGAACGTGACGTGCAGAAACTATGGTAGACCTAACTGACACCCTACTGACGGTGGCTATTTAAACTGCGACCCAGACAAATGTCGCACAGAGATTTTTGGGATCAAGCTATATACGTGACAGGCAGCAAAAGACTTGGTTATATTAAGTGACGTACAGAAAGTGTCACCTGGACAGAAAATACGGATTGGCGTGAGTGGACAGCTGAACTGTGACACACAGAATGGTTCCACACTGCTGTGTGCAATGGATTTGTATCACTGAGATATAACATTAAAAAAAAAGGGGGTTATATATGGCGATAGCTGCACTACTAGTGCCAGCCAGCCAGCCAAGCCAGGAGACAAAAAAAAAAGTCTTCTAGCCCTTAGAAGGGCTTTTGGGTTCTTTGTGGGTGATTCCTGCCTAACAGAGAACTAAATGCAGGCCCTAACACTCTCCCTGAAACGCAGCAGCTCTATCCCTAACGACATCCAGACAGCATCTGAGCCGAGCACCACGGCCAGTCACTAGTATATTCCAGGGTCACCTGATCAGGCCAGCCAACCCCTGCTATCGACATGTAATGGCCCCACGTGATGCTGGGTGTACCGCAGAGTCTCCTGGCTTGTGATTGGCTGAGTTTATAGGCGCCAAAAAAGCACGATGCGGAAGTTGCCATTTCCTCGAGCATGGCGAGATACTCGTCCGAGCAGCGAGCACTTACGAGTACCCTAATACTCGAACGAGCACCAAGCTCGGACGAGTATGCTCGCTCATCTCTAGTCTCTTGTTTTCTTCATATCTATTTCACATTTCCTAAATACTGTATTTTTTATTCGTATGGCAATGGGCATTAGTGCCAGGGTTTTTTTTTTTTATATTTTACATGCTATCAATTAAAAAAAAAATATATATATATTAGATGAGTTCACTGAGAATCATTGCCCAAATAAAATCAGGATGCTGGATTTGTCATCATCTGGTAGACTAGAAAGCAGCATGTGGCTAGCAGAGTAGAACTCTCCACCTGTAAGTCCTTTAGAATTAATTTCAACTGGACAAGGTTCTCCCATTCCTCTGCAGGGTTCAACTGGACTGAACTTAGATTACCATAAGCCCATACAATAATACCATACAAACGGTTTAAATTATTGCACGGTTTGGTGAGGCTGGTATACTTTGAAAATTCAGGTCAAATGGTTGCATACATCTTGTCACGTGCTGGGGGCCCAAGGCAGACCTCCGGGACGTCTTGCAAACAGGACACAGGCAAGATACAGACCATAGACCAACAGAGTACTTTATTACCCTATAATAAAGGGACATCACAGTAAAGCAGGTAAGCAATGGTGGTAGCACTACCACAGAACCAAGTGCACTGGCAGACCAGAGGCAAAACCCAGAGTGTGGAGAGCCAGTGAGCCCCATTCTTCACAGAGCCCCTGGTGGTGGGGATGAACTGGGCTGAGAGCTCACTGGTCGCACCTCCAGGAAGGTCCTGGTACACTTGGCCGCTACCTGCAGAAACCCACACTGGTGCAAGCACCAGCGGAACAGACATCAGAACTGGAACCCACAAGAAGACAAACGGGAACCAGCACAGAAGCAGATGCCTGGAACCCAAGCGGAATGGAAGCATGGCAGTCTCAGGCAGAGCTGCACACAGACTAGAGATCCTCTCTCCGGAGAACCCAGGAGCCCTCTCACGAAGGCAGGACAAACACAGGAACAGAGGCAGTAGGCACTGCCAGACTGAACATAGGACAGACAGGATCCAGACACAGAACAGGTACAGAAGATCAGACAACGGAATAACATCACTGCATTACCAGGTGACACCACAAGCAAGGGCAGATGGCTACACCCAGTAAAGCACAGGACAGACTGACCTCCTGGGTGAGCAGCAAGGTGCTACACCCAGCAAGGCAGAAAAAAGACTGATCACAAGCCCTACAGCTCACAGGTAGAAATAGCTGCATAATGAGTGCACCTGATAAGCCAAACCCAGGAACAGATCAGGGAAGGTTAACCCCATCCGAACAAAGAGTACCAGAACCATAGAACACACAAGCTGCTGACCTGGACATTGCCCCTGGCAACCAGCATAAATGGAGACACCGCAGCCAGTATGCCAGAGCACAAACAACCCATGACACAAACAGAAATGCAACCAAGCACAGACCCTGTTCACAAACAAGGCCGCGGCCAGCACACGTCGCAGTTACAGCATACATGGGAACACCCACAGCCAGTACACAAAGCGCATGCTGCCAGTCTGCACAGCAATGGAGACAGAAACCACAGAGATGCAGACACAGGCCACAGTTCACACACTACACCGCAATCAGCACGCTGTCCCTAGCAAGCAGCATACACATGGGACAGCCTGCAGCCAGCCTACACGGCACCAGAGACAGGACTTGCACAGAGATACGGACAAGGGGTGTACACACATACACAGGCATAGTTCACACAAGACACCGCAGCCAGCACACAGCCCCAAGCAACCAGCATACACAGGTTTCGGCCTGTAGCCAGTACGCAAGAGAGCATGCAGCCAGCCTACATGGCCAACACAGTGACACATCTTTATGAACCTTTTTACTGGATGATATTAAATTGAGCATTTTATAAGATACAGACGGCCAGCTAGAGACTGCCAGAATTCACAATTCTGGTGTATTCATAAGCTAAGCTCAATTTCTTCCAAGAAAGTCCTGTTAGTGTACCTCTTCCCCTGCTGCTGATAAAACTCCACATTGCTCAGTACAAGCTAGACTGAAAGGAGCTTGTTAAAACACATCAGTCTTTCAAATGACCTTTATGCAGCTCCACTCTTAGGCCTCCTTTACACTAGCGGCAGTCCGGATCCGGCAGGTGAAGGGTGCCGTCGGATCCGGACTGCCGCAGGGACATGTGTGGGGCCGGAACCGCACAGTACCATATACAGACATACACACAAACACATACATACTTACATACTCCAGGCAGGCAGGCCGCACGTCTTCACGCCCAGGAGGCGCGCAGCTATGACGATTCCCCACAGCGCCCTCTGCTGGGCGCTGTAGGGAATCGTCATAGCGGCGCGCCTCCTGGGCGTGAAGACGTGCGGCCTGCCTGCCTGGAGTATGTAAATATGTATGTGTTGGTGTGTATGTGTGTGTATGTATGTCTGTCTGTATGTGGTGACGGATCCGTCCTCAAATCCACTGAAAGTCAACGGAGGGCGGATCCGTTTACCATGTTGGTCACACCAAACGGATCCGTCCCCATTGTCTTGCATTGGGGGTCATTCCGGATCCGTCTTGGTGCGGATGCCTGGACCGGAGAGAAAACTGCAGCATGCTGCGGTTTGTTCTCCGGTCTGAAGACGGAACGGAATGCTTTCAGGAGCATTCCATTGTCTTCAGTTCAGTTTTGTCCCCATTGACAATGAATGGGGACAAAACTGAAGAGTTTTTTTTCCGGTATTGAGCCCCTATGACGGAACTCAATACCGGAATTTAAAAACGCTAGTGTGAAAGTAGCCTAAGTCTGTTCACTTGAATGGCAGGGGGTCTGGGTCTTCTGCCCATAAAGTGGTTGCTAAAATGCAACTGCAATATGAGTTTAGAGTTAATATATACAGTAGTGAAACATTCCTCTATGCTGAAAACTACTTTTTCTTATATTATATGTGGCTTATATTTGTATGTATTTTGTTTGTACTATATGCATTTTGGTCATTACATAGATTAACTCTTGCAGTTCTCTAGTTCTCTTTCAGAAGCTTGCACTAACAGAGCATCCGCTATACTTGCGGCTTTTAGCTGGACCAGAAACTGAAAAACTCAGTTTTGTACTGAAGGAAAATGAGACAGGAGAAGTTCAAGTGAGTATTTTGTATAAATAACACTTCAATTTATTTTACTGACAGCGAGCTTAAAGGGGTATTCCCATCTCACAAATGTAGTTTGTATAGTTAGATATAGCCATACCAATATTATTATTATTGAATATAGAATGTATTTATATAAAATGTACCGTTTAGAAGATTTGTCTATTTGTATATCTATTGTCCCACACATATCAGTCAGGCCATTGCCCCTAGTTACGGCCACCGGGGCCATGTAGTAGTGGTGGTCGGCTTGCTCTTGTTCAAACCCGCTCTGAGGTAACTGCTGTATTGTGTACGCACATTGCATGAGCATGCGGAGACACATCTTAGGTTGTGGCATTTTTGTCTGCGCTTCCAAAACAGAGAAACGGATCCTGTTCCAAGATCAATTCATCTCTATGGAGCAGGATCAGTTTATAAAGTCTGCATTTTGGACGGATCCTGACCATTGCGTGTCCAAATCGCAGATGTGAAAGTGCCCTAGGATGTGTCTGTGCATGCTGATGTAATGTGCGTTCACAATACAGTAGTTACATCAGAGCGGGTTAAAACAAGAGCAAGCCGGCCACCACTACTACATGTCTACGGTGGTCGTAACTAGGGGCAACGGCCTGACTGATGTGTGTGGGACAATGGATATACAAATAGGAAAATCTTCTAAACGGTACATTTTATATAAATACATTCTATTAATAATAATATTGGTATGGCTACATCTAACTATACAAACTACATTTGTGAGATGGGAATACCCCTTTAATGTCTCCAACCTGAAAATTAAAGTTTGATTGTAGTAAAATGAAATTAATCACCTACAATGGTGCAAAGTCCCCTCACCACAAATACTAATATGGAAATAGAGCAACATCTTCAACAAGTTCATTTGTTACGTCAACTCCCTAACAGTTTTGCCCAAATTTTGCTCGGGCTCTGGGATATGGACCTAATAGTTCATCCTAAGCAGAGCTCAGATGCAGGGTGAGGGTAGCCACTTTAAGCCTTAATATCTCAGGCTCTGTAGAAGATAGAGATATGGGGATGGTCTTGTTTGAAAGTTGCCAATCTATGCCTTAAAACCAGGCCAGATCATTATCTCCTCTTCATTGGGAGATAAAGTCTTTAGAAATCAAGTCAGGAGTGATAGCAGCTACAAGTGAAAGCACATTTCAGAAGAGGAGATAATGCTATGATTCTGGGCTTGTTTTAAAGCTTAGATTCCAAGCTTTCAAACAAGGCCTATATCTCTATCTTCTACAGAGCCCAAGATATGAAGGCTAAAAGCGGTCCCCTCCTCCTTCAGCTGGCTGTGATCTCTGCCAGGCTGAAGGAGGAAGGGGGGGGGCAGTGGGGGGCTGACACGCTGCAGGGATGTGAGAAAAAACATCCTCTCTAATGATAACAAGTATCACTACAGAGGAACCTAATATATTAGCCCCCAAACAGTTACATCGTCAGAAAAATAAAAATGTTTTGGGTGCAGTGACATAAAAAGATTTGGTAAAACAAACATAATAAAATAAATAATAATAATAAATAATAATAATAAGCATAATAAAACAGTTTTTATTATGCAAATATTATATAATAACAAAAACTATATAGATTTCCCATCATCTAATGATACTGACCCACAGAATAAAGTTATCATGTGATTTATACCACACAGAGAATACTGTAAAAATAAATCCCCAAAAAATGTTAAAATTGCTGTTTTTTATCTTCCACCTAAAAATAATAATAAAAATTATTAAATAAACTAGTTAAAAAAAGTTATAGGAAATCGGTAGTTATAGGAAGTTACAGGGAAATTTTTTTTTACTGGTCCTTAAAGGGGTTGTCCGAGTTATGAAAAAAAAAATATAGCACTGTAAATCTGATGGGCAGCAATATATAACTAAGTTAAGCAAGTTTTAAGGCAAAAAAAAAAAATATATATATATATATATATGTATTTCCTCATTTCCCTGGTTCTCTTCTGGCCTTTATCTATAATAACAACAATCTCTGCCCCTCCTCCTGCTCTGCAAAGGGAGTGAATACAAGTGCTGCCCTGAGTAACATGTCTGCCTGCTGAGATGTTCAGCAGCATGTTGTATGTGTAGGACTACAAGTCACAGCTGTACAATGACACTGCTAATACACACAGGATCTTCCCCCTACCTGTTCTTCTGCAGATCTTCTCCAGTCTGTCAGCTCCTGTGCCCAGCATTTGTCTCCTCACTGTCTGCAGATTTCAGCCCTGAGTTTGTGCTGGCTGAAGGGATTAATATCTTATCTGAAAGCACCCAGGGAGAGAGCAGCAGCATCCGGCAGTGCAGGGGGCATGGCCAGCACAAATCTACAAATACAAAAAGTGACATTTTCAGGAGGGCTTTTCCAATCTTAATGTGACTGTTGGGAGGTGGGTTAAAGAGTTTTCCAAAATTTTAATATTGATGGCCCATCCTCAGAGTAGGTCATCAATATCAGATTGGCGGAGTTCTGACTCCTTGCATCCCGAACTATCAGCTTTGTATTGCTGCACACTCCCATTCACTTGAATGGGACTGAGCTGTGCATAGGCCATGTGACCAATGAACTTGCTGTCACTGGCTAAAGAACTTGAATGTAAATGTGCTGGACTGGCCAAGCATGTCTCCAGACCTAAACCCTATTGAGCTTCTGTGGGGCATCCTCAAAAAGAAGGTGGAGGTGTGCAAGGTCTCTAACATCAACCAGCTCCGTGATATGGTCATGGAGGAGTGGAAGAGGATTCCAGTGGCAACATGTGAAGCTCTAGTGAACTCCAAGCCCAAGAGGGTTAAGGCAGTGCAAATAATGGTGGCCACACAAAGTATTGACACTGTGGGCACAATTTGGCCATTTTCAATTAGTGGTGTACTCACTTTTGTTGCCAGCGGTTTACACATTAATGGCTGTGTGTTGAGTTATTTTGAGGGCACGCCATATTTACACTGTTATACAAGCTGTACACCGACTTTACATTGTATCAAAGCGTCATGTCTTCAGTGTTGTCCCATGAAAAGATATAATAAAATATTTACAAAAATGAGAGGGGTGTATTCACTTTTGTGAGATGCTGTATTATCATTCAGAACCATAGAAACAAATTTATCACTAATAGCTGTCACTTCTAAAGGGGTTTCACAGCCATCCTGCCCATATGCAGCCAAACGGGCGCAAACCATGATGCTACCACCACAGTGTTTCACAGATGGGATATGGGTTTTATGCTGGAATACAGTGTTTTTCTTTCTTTAAACATAAATAACACTTGTCATCTCTTATCTCCAGAAAGGAACCCCCCTCTCCCAAAGTGAAGGGAAGCAGCCATGCATGCATGGCTACCCTCTGTTCACCATTATGGGAGTTCCAAAAATAGAAGAACTTTGGCTCAGCTATCTCCTGCAGTTCCTTAGTGTTGAATGGAGAGGTGACAAACCATGTGCAGTGCGCTCTCCATTCACCAC
Source organism: Rhinella marina (assembly GCA_900303285.1). Lineage (NCBI taxonomy): Eukaryota > Metazoa > Chordata > Amphibia > Anura > Bufonidae > Rhinella > Rhinella marina. The sequence continues at coordinate 540,286 of ONZH01017199.1, forward strand.
TATGGGGGTTAGTGAACACAAAGTACTCCCTGAATGCGCGGCGGGCTCTCCTTCACTTCAGGGACCCTGGAGCAGGTCCCAGAGGGACTCACACTTATCTGACATTGATGGCATATCCTAGCGATATGCCTTCACTGCTTGAGCTGTGAATACCCCTTGAACATTATCTAATGAGAGAAAAGACCATAGTTATTAGAGGTTACCTAGGGTTCCTTTGTGACCTTACAACCTTGTGGAATTACTCTTGGCGTGATCTTTGTCCTGAGGAAGGTAATAATGGTCTAGAATTTCCTCCATTTGTACACAAAGTCCAAACTCTTTCGAGCAAACCTTTTCCATCCTGATGTGTATCAACAACTACTCTTCTGATGTCCTCAGAAATCTCCTTTGTTTGTGCTATGATACACTTAGATGAACGTGTTGTGAAGATTAGATTTTGCTAGATCCCTGTTCTTTAAATTAAACATTGAACTCGAGGATCCCCAAGGTGCTGCAGTAGAAAACACGGTCTCCAGCTGTTAACTGATTGAAAAAAATCAAACTTTAATTGATAGTATACTCTTCCTCAGAGTTCATTGTCCATCCTTCTTCAAGCCCGGTTCTACTCCGTGGCATCATCTGTACATCTGCTGCTGACCATATTTTTTATTATATTTTTTTTAAATTCATCACTTTACATTAAACACGCCTGATTGTCATCCTGTTGATTGAAAACACCAACTCTAATTTCACCTTCACATTATCTGCTGATACATGTGATTGGATTGCTTTCCTCAGTACAAAAAATAACCAAGTCTAATATTTTTGACTCATGTTTGATTTGTTATCTTTATCTACTTTTAGGACTTGTGTAAACATCAGATGTAGCTTTAGGTCAAAGTTATGGAGACATATAGAAAATTCTGAAGGGTTCCAAAACTTTCAAGCAACACTATTTTTTAGAATTTAGCATGGAAAAGCTGATGTGCCATACTTAGTAGGTTATAGTCATCCTACTGTATAAGTTACCTACAGTTATTTTTTGTTATCTCTGAACAGTGGGAAGCCTTCACCGTTCCAGAACTACAAAACTTCTTGCTGATATTGGAGAAAGAAGAAAAAGAGAAAGTACAACAAGTGCAAAAGAAATACACTGCCTTTCGTCAGCACTTGCAGGAAGCTCTCACAAAAGCCACAATGAAACATCTGTAACTTTAAATCTCCAGTGGAGAGAACAAGACAGAACAAGGATATTTAGGTCTTGGAGGTAGCATGATTGATTGCATAGGCGTCTACCTCCGAGGCAATGGACAAAGAAGAATAATAACAATTTCTGGCTAAAATGTTGTGCCTTCAATGGACACGTCAAAGGCAGGAGTAATTTGCACTTTTTGACCCATTAAGTCACCTAGTTTTATAGACCAAAACAAAGGCTCCAATATCTCAGGGTCACAGCCTTTACATTGTATTTTATACTTACAATAAAGTCAAGATGTCCCTGACACCCACCTTGCAACAAGGCATCAGGAGCTTGGCACAGGTCAGGTGAACAAGATGAAGAGCCATAATTACCTTTGGTGAATTGTCATGGTCCTACAACACGTTTCAGGCCATGTATTCTTCTCCTATTAAATAACTGTCCTATTTATTTATTTATTGCACAAAGTGAAGTTATTCAATAGTAAGTGAATAGTAAACGCTGCTTTAAGCCATTCAGGACGTCACAAAGAAGAGCATCAGCAGGTAGTTTGCTTAGGGTGTAATTTATAGTTGTAGCATCCAAAAGTCTAAATGTGAAAAGTCAATAGTACTGGATGAACTGTTTACAGACAGGTATGAAGTTACAAGAAACGAGCCTTACATGTATCATACTGCATATCATTTTCATTTCATGGAAAATATAGCTATATTTATACATGAATGACCCGCAACTTTCCATTTAGTTCTTTATAAATTACTGCACAAAGAAATGCACTGAATCCAGGGGAAAACGGGAGTTGCTTTAGCTTCAGATTTTACAAATAAGAAAGTTATTACACAAAGGAAGGTGAATTGTATAATTCATCTCTGCAAAATTTACCCCTATCCAATCCTCTCCTTCGACGAAAAAGATATCCATAAAACTTTGAAATATCTTCTAAACAAAATGTAGGATCTACCCCCCAATCCACCATCCCACACCCCTGTCTCTGAGTTGACTGATCAAATCCGTACAGCTCAGATCAGCTTACAGCACAGACAAAACGTGGTTGCATCGTCTAGTGAATAATTTATTTCACCGAGAGATGGATACTATTTAATAAACATATTTGATAAGAGTTCTGGGGTAAGATAAATCACTCATTAGTAGCTGCAGCTCAGTCTGGTCTCTCTCTGTTTTCTCTGACTCAACAGCTTGTCCTCCTCCTCACAGACTTAAATAGGCTGTGTACGGACTTCCATGTATAGATTTCATCAGTCAATTCAGAGATGGTTATCAGTTGGGGGGTGAATAAGTACAGAAACAGTCACTTTTCTTTAATAAAGTATATTACAAAGTTCACTATTATCACCTATATTACTGAATTATGAAAAATAAAAGTTTACATACGCTTTCATCTTGGATCCAAAGTGAGAATTCTGGAAATCTTGTTCCGTCAGATGTGAGAAGACACCTCAATTATTGGACATCATATATCTTTTATATCTTCCTATAATGTTGCAAAACTCCAAAAGTATTTTGAGTTACTTATTGTTCAGGCTTTCTCTTTGCTCTTTCCCAACAGTGCTCTGCTTGTTCAGTGTCTGAAACTGTATACTTGAATGTGGCATTTTGGGGAAAATGCAATTGCTGCAAGAGTTGTTTAGTAAGGCTCTGCTCACACCAGTGGCTCAAGACAAACTCCATTGACTTAACAATTAGGCCCTTTGGGTCCCACCATGGTGTCCATCATTTTGACCAAAAAAATGGCTGTATTCAGAGCTATGTTTTTCAGTGTTTAAGGCTAGTTGTACATGTGTGGTCAGATTCCAGTATTCTGTTCAGGCATAGGAACAGAATACTGGAATCGCTCGATCCAGCATATGCTGGAAACTGTCACAGCCTAATGGGTTCAATTCTATATAATTGAGTCCGCTGGTTTTCCAGGATAAATACGAGCAATTTCTGGGACAAAATACTGCCGTATGCAGCAGTATTTCATTGGAGCTCCATCACGCTCTTTCAAATCAATATACTTCACCATGAATCAAACATTACAGAGATTTAGCAATCACTTCATACAGTCCACCTGTGGGTATTAAGACATCCACTTTTATTTTTGCTTTATGTCCAACATGCTTTACATAGCATTGAGAATGCCGAGTCCTTCACATTCAAACCTCCTTACTCTGCCACAATATTTCATTAGACTATGCCCCCTTATGCGTTCTCAACTAATGCTTTGTGTCACGAGGGGCAAAAAAAATACACAAAATTAACTTCAAAACCAATGTTTAAATGGAAATATGGATGTCACAGGAGTTTCCCTGGATTACTCCTTTCTCCTTTACCAGCTATGCTACATATTCCACACAATTTGGTGCAGATTTGCCACTGCTGATTTCTCTGCAGATTCTTACGGACATTTTCTGCAGCAATTCCGCAATATGTGCATGCATCTGAAAGCAAAATTCTGTTGGATAACTGCTGCCATGGTGTCTGGCTTTTTGGAAGCTCAAATGACAACTACAGCTAATCTGTTATCTCACGTCTTGCCATCTTGGTGGCAAACAACTGTCTAGTCCAAAGACAACCATCAGAATTTTTAAAGCAGTATTTTCAAATCAATATCTGATAGGTGTCAGTAAGACTCCCGGCACCCCCACTGATCAGTTGTTTGAAGGGGCAGCAGCACGTATCCAAGTGCTGCAGCCTCTTCATAGAATACCAAGCATAGGGCAATACATTGTACTGCAGCTCAATACCATTCTCTCGTACTGAGTGGCACAAAGGCCATGTAACCAATGGATGCAAAGTCACAGACTGAGCACCTTCAAAAGCAAATTGGTCATCAATATTTAAAGGCTATGTATACCTTTGGAGTCATTTTTTTCATGATTGCATTTAACTTATTTTTGGCTAAATATATTTTCAATTGGTCTTTATTAAAAATATTGAGCTGTTCAGTCACAAAGGGTTAACTGTTTGTCTAGCTGGGTGACTGGTACTTTAACTTTGTGCCGGGCATCTAATTATCCTTATCTGTAAACTACTGAGAGGTCATAAACACTTATTTAAGCCACTTTCTTATCAGTAAGGTAAGGATTGAGCTTTAATGAGTGTTTATAAGGAACCCATCTGCTGCTCAGATGACGGAGTTGAGAAAAAATCCACAGGCAGCTAGTACAGCTTCTCAGCTCTGTACACAAAAAAGGATTCCATATTGTTAATAAACACCAAATGAAAAAGTGATTTTTAGTTCAAAATAAGTATAATGCAATAATAAAAAAATGCCCCCAAAGGTGTACATAGCCTTTAAATACAGGAAAACCCCTACACATTTTTTAAAATGTTTTCATTGTCAGTTAAGGACTATTACTTTTATATATTTACAACAATCTAGCTGTATGCTTTGATCTAGTTTGTTGTTCACAGGACAACTTATATTTTTTTAATGGCATACATACAGCTTATTGATTTACATTTGTAAAAACAAACATGAAAAATCATTTTATTTTTGTCACTATATTCTGAGAGTCATAACTTTTTTTTTTATCTTTCCATTGACAAAGCTCTGTGAGGGCTTTTTTTGGTGGTACCATTTTGGGGTAAATATAACTTTATGGTCACTTTTCCTTCTGTTTTTTTCTGAGCAGGTAAATGATACTATAATTTAATAGTTGGGGTGGTTATGGCTCAGGCAATACCATGCATGGATTGGTACATGATAGATCAGGGATCAGCAACCTTCGGCACTCCAGCTGCTGTAAAACTACAACTCCCAGCATGCACACCTATTCGCCTGTTCTTGTAACTCATAGAAGTGAAAGAAACCCATAGGAGTGAAAGAAAGATTCTGGGAGTTGTAGTTTCCCTGTGATAGATAAATAGAGATATAGGAGACTGACAGACAGATAATAGGTTAACTGCTAGACAAAAGCTTTCTAACAAAGAAACTTTTTTGTTTTAATTTTAAAACTTTTCGTGATTTCAAACTAAAGAAAATATTCCCACTTGGGGACTGACTGGTGGTATAATACATTGCAATATTTCTGTATTGCGGTATATTATTCTATCCTATTTGGCACTGCAGCTGTAGAGGGGGTGACAGAGTGAGCACTTTCCCTTTGTCTAACCACTTAGATGCAGCAGCTAAGGGCTTATATTTCCAGGATTGTGGTGGCATCTCCAATACCGACTGTTGCAACGGAAGCCCTACTGTCAGTCACAACCAGACTCTCGCCATGATTGCATAGCTACAGCTCCTGTGGCAGTGTGAGCTCTATGATGTACATGTATGGCACTGCAGCGGAAATACACCTCACAGATGAATGTACATAATTTTGTCCAAGAGTTTAATAACCAATGGTGGACATATCCATCATCAGTCCGACTCCTCAGTTATCTAGTCTCTGGGTAGGAGGGCCAGAGGATCTAGGTTTTTCAGCTCTCCAACACTGATGTTTTTATGTTTGCAAGTGCTGATGGACACAGAATTGCTAATATGTGGGAACATCAGAAAATAAAGATGTCATTCACTTACCATTCAAGGTGAATAAGTGCTGGATTTTCTGCTAGTCCAGCAAAAAAAAAAAAAAATTCCATGAAGAATTTTTGAAGGAATTTTACCGTATATGGAAGGGGGATATAATAATACTCATTGCTATTTAATCTTGATATATTTTTTGATTAAAAAACTTCATTACGTTCTTTGAGTTTTCAGTAATGTAGACATCAAAACCATTCTATTAGAATTGATGACAATAACAGCACAACAAGCCATTAAAATGACAAACCAGAATGGAACCCCAATGACGCCCATAATAATTCATAGATGTCCATTGAGCCTTCTGGTACCACAAATCCAGCACAGCATCCGTTATGACTCAGATGTGAGTCAAAATGTATACGTTTTACTAAACTAATTGCTAAGTATAGCTAAGTCTTCTCATGCACAATGGAAACTTAAATAGCATATAAATACTCCAGTGGTTTACTAGTGTAAAGTTTGAAAAAGTAAGGAGAAAGTACAAAGGCACAAACCCCAATGAGATGCTTTGGGTACCAAAGAAGAAACTTGCCAGTATCTCCATGTTCAAGGGTGATTGGTATTAACTACTATTAACTTTGAACTCTGTCCATGGAGACTTAGCCTTGGACTAAACAGTAAACTCTTCAGTATTCTACAATGGTGCCCATCTTCAACACCCGCCTTGAGGTGGGCTTAAGCTCCAGTGAATGTGACACTGCTGAAAGTGCCTTGCGTCACGCGACTGTGTGTCTGCCTGCATCCAGGATTCTGGTGCCAAGTGAAAATGTCCTCACTGCTGGTTGAAACTCTGCTCTTCGCTTCTGCTGTTTTTTGCTTATTTTTTTCCAGGAGAGTATAAAAGTATATAAAGATTACCAGTGTACTGTAATCTGTGTATAAGAATATTAAAATGGATTCAAAGATTGCTGGCTGATGTGATCATGTATGGGGATCTGTAGTAATTACATGCTTCAGGGAAAAACTGGTGACAGCCAATTATCACTCACAAGCAAACAGACTTGAGAGCAGAGTAGTGAATTGTGCAAGATGGAACATGACATGAAAGATTTTTTTATTCTTCAACTACTTTATGAGAAGGGAATGTCCTCCCTTCATCGGGTTCATGCTGCTCAAACCACAGGCAGTATGAAATCCTGACAGGGTTCCTCATAATATAGAAGAAGGGACCGGCACTCACTTTCTGGATGCAATTAAATTCTTTTTATTGTCACATAGATCGATACAGATGTGACGCGTTTTGGCTCTAGTACCAGCCTTTGTCAAACATAAGGAATACATAAAGTAATATTCCTTATGTTTGACAAAGGCTGGTACTAGAGCCGAAACGCGTCACATCTTTATCGATCTATGTGACAATAAAAAGAATTTCATTGCATCCAGAACGTGAGTGCCGGTCCCTTCTTCTATATTGTATGTGGGACGCTGACCCTGGACACACGCACCACGCTACAGATTGAAGTGGAGTGCCGACTGTTATCTTCTTCATAAAAAAGCGCGGTTTCAGAGAAATAGGTTCCAGGAGTCTGGGTAAGTGTCCAATGTGTGCTTTCTCCCCACCCTGGCTTGACTGACAATTTTCTCCTTGTTTGCATTACACAGATCGATGTCCAGGCAGATTAGCGGGGATGAGTGTTCTGGCATGGGTAAAAGGTGTCAGGGATCACCCAATAAACAAGCTCACTGATCAGGTGATTGTGTCGTTCTGCCGGCACCAAAAATCATCTTTCCTATGCAGCAGATCTTACTGTCTAAAAAACGATCTGCTGCTCAGGAAAAACGTGGGACAAGAGATCGGATGTCTCCATACAGCGGAGATGATTGCTGCATGTGAATGATGATTGCTTGATCATTGGTACCCAATGATAGTACCCAATGTCCTGTCAATTAAGCAGAGCCAGGTGCAAAAAAGCCATGAAACAGATTAAATGAAAACTGGAGCACCAGCAGTAAATGCCACAAAAAGTAATACTCACCCCTTTTCGCCTTTGTTTTCAGCGTTGCGCTCAGATCCTGCACCGCTGACAATCACTGACCTCTGCATTATATGGGATGTGACTGCTGAGGCCAGTGACTGGCTGCTGTGGTGTTTACTTGATGTACAAACACCAGCAGGCAGACACACAGTCTTTCTCCCTCACTGGGAGCGGCAAGGGAGAAAGAGGTGAGGATGCATTTTTTTTTTGTAATTTTATGACATTTACTGACATAAGAGGAGATTTATCAAACTGGTGTACAGTAGAACTGGCTTAGTTTCCCATAAAGGATGAAACTGATCGAGTGCTATGGGCAACCAAACCAGTTCTACACCAGCTTGATAAATCATCCCCTTACTTTTTATTTATCTCAAACAAGCCCTTTTAAGGCTGGATTTCATGCAGCCTGATGCACTGACAGCTTCCCTCTAAAGGTGCAGTCATTTGGAATGCACTGATTTGGTGGGATTTATTTCTGTACTATTTGTAAAAAATGTAAATTATAAAAGGTAATAAGAAATACTAAGGAAAATAACATTATCTCTTTTACTAATAATTATTTATACATTAAAGTTTCCCAAAATAGTGTCATTGCATTTCTATGTTAACATATTCCTTTTATTTTGACATATAATGTGAGATTTAGGATAACTGGATCATACTTTGTCAGTCTATTTTTCCACTTTATTGGCATATGTACTAATTTTTTACTCTACTTTTTATGTACAGTATCTTCTAGAAGGTCAGAAAATTACCTTAGTGACAACTAACATAGCTAAGTGTGACTTGGGGATGGGGAATAGTAGACTGGAGTGACTGCACTTCATCAACAACTTATATGGTTTGAGTAGAAATGCTGTACTTATAAAAAAAAAATATATATATATATACACACACACACCTGATTCCTGTCACTCCATTTCAGCATTGAGGGACTGATAAGTACTTTTTGCGGCCCTCAGTCTGTAAACTTCTGGATGGGGTGACATGTGCCACTGTAGCCACTCACTAGCCTCAGCTGCGATGTGTCCACAAATGGCACGTCAATGTTGGATCACATGACATTTGGGACATGTCACCTCTGAATCTGGTGAATGCTGGCAGTGCTTCAGGGGACCCTGTCTGGAGTTTACAGGCTGAGGACCAGAAGGAACGTGGAACTAGTTGGTGCATTTTCTTTGCTTAGGTACAGCACTGTCCTGCCCGAATTTAAAATGGAGTATAAAGCTGGAATACTTCTTTGAAGGGGTTCTTTGGGAATAATGACTTTTTATCTAATACCTGCAGTCTACATCTGTAAAGAGTAGATTCATACTTTCCTGCATCCTGCCGCGTCAGTCCTCCACACTGGCTCCCACATGTCCATGTTTCTGTCCCTGGACAGTTTATATCTGGCGCTGTACGGTCACATTCTCCATCGCAGCCAATAAATGACTTCAACAGTGATGTGCAGCTTGTGGCCATGTTATCGCAGAAGCCAGTGATTGGCTGCAGTTGAGAATGGCACCATGCCCATCTAGCAACACATGTAAACAATCTGGGGACTGGAACATGGACATGTCGAAGCCGGCGTGGAAGACCAGTGCGGCAGGCAGCAGGTAAGTATGAATCTTCTCTTTACAAAAGCAGGCTGTGGCCATTAGATTAAAGGTCGTTGTTTCTGGAGAACCCCTTTAAAGCTAGGTTTACATGTGAGACAGAGGTTCTGTTCTAGATTCTTGCAAAAATGCAGAACATACAGTATGTTCGTCATATCATGAATCTGACGAACAGATCCAGCAAAAAAAATAATACATGAAAATACGCCAGAGCTGTGAACCTAGCCCAAGCCCTAAACACAAGCATATTAAAATACATTAAAAACTACATTTGCATTTCCAGAAGAAAATACATAGTGCTTGAAAAGGGCGCACCTTTAACAGTGACTTCCAGAGTACACTTGTGTGACTGCCCCTTTAAGAGTGTCTGCTCCTTTAAGAGTAACTGCCCCTTTAAGAGGGACTGCCTTTTAAAGAGTGACTGTCCCTTTAAGAGTGACTGTCCCTTTAAGAGGGACTACCCCTTTAAGAGGGACTGCCTTTTAAAGAGTGTCTGTCCCTTTAAGAGTGACTGTCCCTTTAAGAGTGTCTGTCCCTTTAAAAGTGACTGCCCCTTTAAGAGTAACTGTCCCTTTAAGGGTAACTGCCCCTTTAAAAGTGGCTGTCCTTTTAAGAGTGTCTTCTCCTTTATGAGTAACTGTCCCTTTAAGAGTGACTGCCCCATTAAGAGTGACTGCCCATTTAAAAGTGTCTGCCCCTTTAAGAGAGACTGTCCCTTTAAGAGCGGCTGCCCCTTTAAGAGTCATTCTGGAAAGCCCCTTGAAGTTTAAAAGAATCCAAAATGGCGGATTAACCCCTCTTCTGCCAGTGCGCATCCCCGAGGCCCGTGATCACGGCTCCTTACAACGGACATGTGAATGCCCCCTTAGCCTCAGGTCTGAGGAATCTCCCCTCTATATTATCTCTATATATCTTTTAGGCTACTTTCACACTAGCGTTATGGAATTCCGGTATTGAGCTCCGTCATAGGGGCTCAATACCGGAATAAAACGCTTCAGTTTTGTCCCCATTCATTGTCAATGGGGACAAAACTGAACTGAAGACAACGGAATGCTCCTGAAAGCATTCCGTTCAGTCTTCAGACCGGAGAGCAAACCGCAACATGTTGCGGTTTGCTCTCCGTACTAGTTATCCGCACCTAAACGGATCCGGAATGACCCCCAATGCAAGTCAATGGGGACGGATCCGTTTGGTGTGGACACACTTGTAAACGGATCCGTCCTCCATTGACTTTCAATAGAGGTTATTCCGGATCCGTTTAAAAGCTAATACAACCGGATCCGGAATTACGGAATTACGGATCCACAAGGTTGTATTACTCAGTACGGATCCGGCGGGTGAAGGGACCCGTACTAACGCTAGTGTGGAAGTAGCCTTCTCCACTGTGTGTATGCTGTGCCATATATGGTGCTGCCTATTTGCATATTCACTGTGATTGGCTGATTGGCCCGCACTCTAAGACTCTCCATTCATTCCTATGGAGAATTTTTTGGGTTTTAACCTGTGATATCTTAAAAACGACAAATCTGATCGACTCCAAAAATACATAGCACACCTGTCACCATTGAGGGCTTCGAAAAGCACTTTGAACGGAGTCTGTACGCCAAGCGGTTCGGGCTGTATTAATTGCAGAAATTTAGGGAGAATAAGAAGAAAGAAACGGAGGAATAACAATATAGAGCTTTTCAAGCACTATAAATATGGAACCAAAAATGAATTCTTGTGTCTTGTATTTCTCTATTAATTTTTAAGCCCAAACACATATGGACCATAAGAGGTTGCACATTTTTTTGCTATGGTACGAATATGGATGATAGCAGAATAGGCTGCACATTTGAAATAAACTATACGGCTGGCTGACAGTTTTTCAGGACCTTTGCAGATTCTAAACCAGTGTTGCTGCAGAAGAAGATATAAATAGAGATGAGCGAGCATGCTCGGCCGAGCGTACTCGGGAGCAATTTTCGAGTAGTAGCGTACGCATCTTCTAATCTGTATGCTAATGCGTACGCAACTTGTAATCTGTACGCATTAGCGTACAAATTAATAAGATGCGTACAGATTATAAAATGCGTACGCTACTACTCGAAAATTGTTCCCGAGTACGCTCGGCTGAGCATGCTCGCTCATCTCTAGATATAAACCATAATGCAGCACTGCAGGTGTAACATAGCCTGGTGTCAGTTATCATAAAGATATACTACAGACTGCAGTGATGGGAAGCCTGGATTCCAGTGTTACATGGAATTAGATGAGGCTATGAGGTTCGGTAGTATACTGGTTTTATTACTAAAAATTGCCATAATGTGGGGGCAAGACTTGAAGACGGTTCCTTTTCAGTATCTGTCTGTGATTGTCTGTGATTTTCTAATATACAAATCCAAGAAAACGTAGCATAGAACTGGCCATTGTAATGTTAGACTGCACAATGATAACATATAGCGGACCGGAAAGGACACAGACACGGTATATCTCTTACAACAGAGACCTTATCCTCAAAAAAGGTTTTATAAACATCAGTTTTGGCTGCAATCTCCCTTCTCAATTCTCCATCTAAGTAAAGGAGTAAAACAAGTTTAAAGCGGACCTGGTAGCAGGATCAACCTTCAAACCATGCACAATGCCTAGTAGGGTTGATGCTGCGGAGTAGTTTTTTGTTAAAGGAGTATTCAGAGATTTTTTTTTCTGCCCCCCTCCTTGTGGAGACTAACATCTTTTGCATTACTACTTACTAAAAGTTGCCTACCAGCGAGCGCTGTGCTCCCGGTCAAATGACATGGTGCTGGCAGTTCCTGGACCATGTGTTATCCTAACCTAGTTACAACCCACAATAAATGTTCATGGCCTGTCCCCCGCACTCTATAAATGCAGCACATGTTTAAGAATGAATCCTCGCTTGCGCTGTAGAGCATAGAATACTGTCCCGGCCCCTAACCAGGCCGACTGCACCTGCACAGTCAGGCAGCCTTGGAGGCTGACCGGCATGATGTCAGCAGTAAGCATTCCAGGATGTCTGGCTGTACAGGTGCTCTATAGCCCTAGCTGTAGACAAGGAAGGGGGGCATGAAATTTAAAAAAATATTGGAATGCGCCTTTAATCTCATTCTCGTATCATTTATTCACAGAGTATTTGCTTCTGCTTCAACTTCCTGTATACAACTGTTCTAGAAATTCTGTTGGTCATGGTCCTGGGAAACAGACAGTATCATTACTCTGCTGTTCTAGAGCCTTCAGCACCTGCAGCATTCTGGATTTAGATCTGAAAGAAACCTCAAATACATAAAGCAATGACAAAGTCACTTAAAGAAGACCTTTCACCACTCCTGACACGCCTGTTTTAATAGCTTCATGCATTCCTCATGTAATAACAAGTCTGGAACATCTATTCTTATGTCTCTATGTTGTGCCATTCCTTTATTATTTCTACTAGAAGTTATGAATACATTGCTATTTGCCTTCAGTAAGGGAACAGAGGGGAGGTGACCAGTTGGGGGTGTGTCCCTGCACAGTCTGAACATGGCAGCACTGATTGGCTAGAGTCAGTCTGTGCAGGTACACACCCCCAACTGGTCACCTCCCCTCGGTTCCCTTACTGAAGACAAATAGCAATTTATTCATAACTTCTAGTGCAAATAATAAAGGAACGGCACAACATAGAGCCATAAGAATAGATGCTCCAGAATTGTTATTACATGGGGAATGCATGGAGCTATTAAAACAGGCATGTCAGGAGTGGTGAAAGGTCCTCTTTAACATTATATGTAAATTTTAACTGCAGTGTCTTAGAGATTGTGCTAGAAAAGGCAATTTATCATTTAACTGTTACACCCACTCCATGATCTCCTGCCAGCATGCTGGGGGGTAGAGTTGCCGAATCAACTGTATGACACCAAAAAGTATCAAACATGGTTCCTATAAATTAGAATAGATTTAGCAGGAGATCATAAGTGGAGGTATATATCTGAAGATGTAGAATACTTTATATAATTAACTAATTTATGATTTCAGAAATCAGTCTGTCTTATAACCGGTATTCCTCAGTCATAGACAAGTTTCAGCCACTTCAAGCCGCAAAATCCTTCTATTGTTTCCTAATACTATTTGCGGCCTTATGCTTACTTGTGGTTGTTTATCTACTGTTAATTTATTAAAATGATGTTTCTTCCTATGTTCTCCTATGTGACTCATCTGACGCAAACACGTCTTAATAGGTAATGGGTTTATTTCATTTCTTCTTGCCGGATTTAGCTGACAGGTCTAATCCATTCACATACTTCCGAGGAATCTTGAAATGCTCTAAAAAAGAAATAGAAGGCGTTTCTGAGTACATGGTCGGCAACAGGAAAGGCTGCATATCACTAAAGGGGTTGAAATGAATGGGACGGCTTGTTGTAGTTACACCCGGTCACAGCGCTGCTGTTGTGGCAGCGAGCAGGTGAGCAATGAAGAGAAGGCAGCGATAGCACAGCGCATGCCTTCTCATCAACTAGATGACTGGCGGGGGTGCCGGGTGTCAGACCTCCACCGATCTGATATTGATGACCTATCCTGAGGATTGGTCATCAATAAAAATAACCTTTAATCTTCAATGTATTCTGCAACTATTAAAAGGGTTGCTCCAACATCAGAAGCTATCCCCTATCCACAAGGACCTCCACCAATCACAATATTGAGGTCCAGTAGTCTCCAGAGTGAATGAACTGGGGATCATGCAGGCATGCTGCCACGCCATTCAATTCTATGGGACTAATGTAGATAGCTGAATGGTGGCCATGAATTACACAATGCAGGTTAAACCCCTGAGGAGTCTGCAGCACGGAGTCTAAGGATCTGCTGAGCAGGATATATATTAACCAGAACAGAATTTTGGACCAATTTAGATAAAAATAAAACAAAACAAAAGCTACACTTTACTAAGGTGGGTGGAGCAGTATAAGAGAGCGACTCCTGAGGTGGTCATGGTATGTGTATTTCCACACTATAAGGAGATTTAGGAGAAGAAAGTGCATATGTCACACAGGCCCAGAGTCACATGTTTTTTCACTTAACGGGGTATTCCATCTAAAACACTGATGGCATATCACTAGCCATCAATGACAGATAGGAACAGGACTCAGACGTGGCACCTGCACCTATCTCCAGAACGGGACCCCTGAAGTGAACAGAGAGCAGCTCTCCTTCACTTCAAGAGCCCCATTCCTAGAAGTGGGACCTGCACCTATCTGACACTGATGACCTATCCTAGCGATATGCCATCAATGTCCCAGATGGGCTAACCTCTTTAAATGATTTATTGTAAAGGGGTTCTCCTATCTTGGCTGAGGTGGAATAACCTGCAGTAAACTCTAGCGCAGAGCGTTGTTTCCGTAACCTCGCTGCTATGGGAGTTATGGAAGTGCTTACTGTGGGTTATTACCATTTCAGCCTTGAAAGGCAACCCCTTCTCTGAAGATTAAACCTTAAAAGTAATGACACTGGTCAGTGCATACCGCTACTTATCTGCCATTTACTATGTATGTTACACTCAGTAAACGACTGCTGATTGATGGTTTCACTTGAAGTAAAAGTAACAACTTCCCATTTCTTATATTAAAATCTTCTAATTCATACAGACTCTGTGTGATAACTGTACTCACCTAGCAGAAGCTTCCCTACGTGTGACACTTGGTTCCCCTGAATCTGCACCTGGACTCTGTCTTTTGCTCCCGGCAGTGCGGTGCAGGTGGCGCTGGCTTGAACTCTTTGCTGTAACAAGTTGGCGAAGGATGAGGGGTCCAAACCGTACGACTCCAGGTTCTTAATCATTGTTACCTGCATCAGACAGTTCAATATGACTTCCATAAGAAAATGTGTTTAGATGAAGACAATCTCTAAAGGCTACCAATGGCCCAAAACAGAAAATCCAGTTTCTGACCACATGGAGAGCCTCTGGTAGGCATAAAGAGTCTTATAGGCAATGCAGTGTTCCTCCAGGCCCAGTTCACATTACAATAATGGCCTCCATTTGAGTTATATGCCGGAAGATGCTCCAGACATACCTCGTTTGTTCCACTTCTAAAGTATACAAAGTAAAAAGTGATGCCATTAACTTTCTTACCAGTGTCTTTATTCCTGATTTATCAGCTCCATTATACTCCGCGTTATACCACATGACTCACAATCTGACTCTCCACATCCTACAGTGTCGCTCTCATCTTGAGCATCTCACAGGGATGCATAGAGAAACTGACTTCCAGTCAGGGGCGGATTGGCCATAGACCTTACAGGGAAATTTCCCGGTAGGCCGATGCCCGGGGGGCCATCTGGGCCCTCCTAATTGCCAGCAAGTGGAAGTTTTTGGGGATGTATTTTGTGCTGCTGGCAGTATTTTGTGATGGACTGTGGAATTTGGCACTGTTGGGGTGGTATAATGTCCCACAATATGGTAATGCTGGCCCTGCCTTCTATCAGTTTGGACCCAACTACAAAATGGGGCCACTTTTAGTATTTTTTCCAGGGCCAATTTAAGTTGCCAGTCCGCCCCTGCCTCCAGTACACGCATAAGACACTGCACGATTCAGATAGTCAGTGCAGGTATAAATCAGGAGTAAAACCACCAGGAAGAAATGTATGGAGTCCATCTTTGAAGAGGTATTCTGGTCACTACAAGGTATCCCCTATCCCCTGGATAAGAGATATATTGGTGGGGGCACATTCTCAACCTGCCGCTCTATTCTCTGGATTACTGGGGGTCCCAGGAGTCAGACCCTCCACTGATCAGATAATTTGTACTTGAATATCCAAGTACTAGTCTAATGCAGTACTAGTGACAGGAACAAATTATTATATATGACAACCCCAATATTTAGTAGTGATGAAGGTTAAATATCTAGATTGGGTCATGCAGTACTAGGCAACCATACATCACCTACAGGGTTAATAAAGTTACACCGAAAATCACCTTTTTGTTTGAAGCCCTTTGTGCTACGCTGATGTCAATCTGCTCAATGTTGCCCTTCCGAATAACAGGAGAGCACCCGGGGAAGGTGACTTGATGTGAATGCTGCATTCTGTCTAGACATCTAAGGAGAAGCAATAAACAAGGAAGAGCTTACAATCTGAATGCACTGCACCCCACTGTCGTCAATGGAGTCTGTTGTGTGTCCATCACGCCGTTATCTTTGGTCTTCTGCCTCGATGACAGAACAGAAATAAGAATGCAGATGTGAAAAGAGCCAAACTCTGTACTCCTCACATCCAGGGGACATGACTAAGGCTTCTTTCACACCAGCGTTATTTCTGGATCGGGCAGGGTTCAGCAATAACCCTTCCGTTACTGATAATACAATCATGTGGATCCGTAATGAACGGATCCGGTGTTATTATCTTTAACATCGCTGGGACGGATCCGTCATGAACTCCACTGAAAGTCAATGGAGGACGGTTTCTATTGTGTCACACCGAACGGATCCGTCCCCATTGACTTGCATTGGGGGTCATGACGGATCCTTCTTGGTGTGGATCCCTTGGACGGAGAGCAAACCGCAGCATAAATTGGGGCAAAACTGAAGCGTTTTTTTCCGGTACTGAGCCCCTATGATGGAACTCAATACCGGAAAAAGGAAACGCTAATGTGAGCCTAACTAGCCTAAGACCCCAATTTCTGCTTACGTTTACTCTGTAGCTCAGTCATAGTAAAGAATTAAAATCAGCACATTTAATAAATGTATAGCCTCAGAAAGGGCACCTGGGGCCATGCACACCAACAGGTATATTAAAGTGAAGGTTAAACTTTCATAATCAGTATAGATAAACCCAAATAATGAGTGGTGTTGGTATAGCAAATAGTTATATCTGAATCTGAGGTGAATCAATGCAAATCTGAAGAAAGAATATGAAACTAAACCACTAAAGAAAAAAAGGAAAATTATCCGGTTAATCTGCATGAAAGGGTTAAGTATGAACTATACCTTGTGACCAGGTCATCCCACTTGAGAAAAGTGATCTCATTCTGCTCAGATTTATCCAGCAAGCAGTCGCATATCACAGGGTTAACCGTCACAAAGCTGTAATAGTAGATTAAATTTGTTAAAAGACTTGTCGCACCCTTGAAGGCTGCATCCGGAGTAGGGTTCCCACCCCGTAATTCAATGAGAGAGTAAAACTCCGGTTTGTATGCAATTCAAATTCGTGTTTATTTGATACATGGAATAGCGGCACAATACAACAGTGACGTTTCAGCCTAACCGGCCTTCCTCAGACTCTGTTGCCGCTGAAGAGATGAAGAAAAGGAGGAAAAGCGCTCTGTGTTCAACCACAGCACCTGCTGCTTTAGGTAGAGTTGCGCTCTCTACCTAAAGCATACAAACCGGAGTTTTACTCTCTCATAGAGACTGATTAAAACCACGACATGGAAAGTGAAAAAACGCAGACTACTACTACTGGTAAAAACGAACGATGCCATGTGAACCAACTAGAAAGTCTACAAAATAAGATGGGTCCAATTGCTCTGATTTGACAGCTTCTTGCATTTTATACAATAAAATAAAACAAAATAAATGCAAATACATAATCATGACTAAATGGTAAAAAAAAAAAAACAGTGGACGGGTATGGGGCTGCTGTTGGTCTGAGAAGGTAACGAACATTTATAGCATAGAAAAGGCCAAAACCTTGTCCTAAAGACAGGCCATCAAATTTAAAGAGCCGGAAAACCCCTTTAATACGGGAGAAGAAGAATTCTGCTTTCACTTTAGCAATTGACTAAGCGCTCTGTTTTGCTACCTTCTGCGATTTTGCAAACCGATGAAGTGGTCTGAAAACCCTTTCCTTCAGAACAATCTTCTGGGAGGCCTGGTGCTGACTGTCACTGTCTAGACACATCTGTGCACAGGCTGGCATGTAGAATGAAAACTCTTTAAAAGACCACCACTTTGAGGAGATTGTCTGTAGCATCCAACTGCAAGGCAGTGGTATACTGAAATATGGTTAAAAATGTACATTTGTGTGGTAAATGCATTTTCTGTACTTCCTGCATGCGAGGAGTTAAAGGGGTTGATTGCATTTATCAGGTAAAGAAAGTTAATACAAGGCACTTACTAATGTAATGTGATTGTCCATATTGCCTCCTTTGCTGGCTTGATTCATTTTTCCATCACATTATATACTGCTTGTTTCCATGGGTTACGACCACCCTACAATCCATAAGCGGTGGTCAGGATTGCACAGTATAGGAAAAAGTGCCTGTCTCTCTGGTGGCCGGGACTGTGGGAGAAAAGACGCACGCATGCAAGCAGTTCCTATCCCAGTTACCTCATATCTGCACTGTAGCGGCGGTCATAGTCCCTGGATACAAGCAGTGTATAATGTGATGGAAAACAGGATTTTTGTAAAACTTACCGTAAAATCCCTTTCTTGTGGCTTCATTGGGGGACACAGCACCAGTGGGTATAGGCAGCTGCCACTAGGAGGCGACACTAGACAATCAAAAAAAGGAGCCCCGCCTGGCAGCCTATACCCCTCCTACGGACACCAGGCTAGCTCAGTTAGTTAATAAGCAGTAGGAGCCAAACAGAAAGATACAAACCAGTCTGAACCCGGGAACGAGAACTCAAGGAACAGCAAACAAGCCCGGGAAAAAGAACAACCCAGAAAAAAACAGGGTGGGAGCTGTGTCCCCCAATGAAGCCACAAGAAAGGGATTTTACGGTAAGTTTTACAAAAATCCTGTTTTCTTGTGCCTATCATTGGGGGACACAGCACCAGTGGGACGTACAAAAGCAGTCCCAGAGGGTGGGGAAAAAGAACAATTCCCAGGTGGCCAGCCTAACGTATGGCGGCCTGCAGAACCCTGCGGCCCAGACTGGCATCAGAAGAAGCCAGGAGGTGGACCTGGTAAAACTTGGTAAAGGTATGCACCGAGGCCCAGGTGGCGGCTTTGCAAACCTGGGACACCGATGCATGATGGCGAACCGCCCAGGAAGCTCCCACGGCCCTGGTGGAATGGGCAGTGACCCGGAAGGGGGGGGACCTGTCCCGAGAGCGATAGGCCTCAGAGATGGCGGCCGTAATCCAACGCGCAATGGTCACCTTAGAAGCGGCAAGACCCTTGCGGGGACCCTCAGGGATGACGAACAAGGAATCCGACCGACGGAAGGGAGCTGTGAGGGACAAATAGACCCGGATAGCTCGGACAAGGTCCAGACAGTGAAGGGAGCGTTCCCTAGGATGGGAAGGAGCAGGACAAAGAGAGGGAAGAACGATGTCCTCATTGATGTGGAATGCCGAAACAACCTTCGGAAGGAAGGAAGGGAGAGGGCGCAAAACCACCTTATCCTTGTGCAAGACAAGATAGGGGGAGCGACAGGAAAGAGCGGCTAACTCAGATACTCGGCGGATGGATGTAACCGCCACCAGAAAAGCGACCTTCCAAGAGAGAAGACGCAGGGAAACCTCACGCAAGGGCTCAAAGGGAGGACCCTGGAGCACATCGAGCACCAAGTTAAGATCCCAGGGCTCGACGGGGGGGGCGGAAGGGGGGATTCAGACGAAGAACACCTTGCAAAAAGGTCTTCACCTGGGAGCGCAGAGCCAAAGCCCTCTGAAAAAGCACGGACAGGGCGGAGACCTGAGACCGAAGGGTAGAATGGCTGAGACCCTGGTCAAGGCCGGACTGTAAAAAAGAGAGGATCTTAGGTGTGGAGCAAACGAGAGGATGTACACGACGTTGCTAGCACCAAGAAAAAAAGGATTTCCAGACCCGATGGTAAATACGAGCCGACTGAGGCTTGCGGGCCCTAAGCATAGTCTGGATGACAGACTCAGACAGACCCCGAAATCTCAGCACCGCGGCCTCAACAGCCAAGCCGTCAAATTGAGCTGAGGTAAAGTGGGGTGGAAGATCGGCCCTTGAGAAAGGAGGTCTGGCCGCAGGGGAAGACGCCAAGGGGCGTCGGCCAGGAGGTGGATCACGTCGGCGTACCAGGACCGGCGAGGCCAATCCGGAGCGATAAGGATGGCGGGAACGCCGAGAGCCTTCAGACGTTTGAGGACCCGCGGAAGAAGAGGGAGCGGGGGAAACAGGTAAATCAGGGAGAACTGATCCCAAGGGGTCACCAGGGCGTCCACCGCGAACGCGCGGGGATCCCGAGCCCGAGCCACGTAAGTGGGGAGCTTGTGATTGAGCCTGGACGCGAACAGATCCACGTCGGGGAAGCCCCACCGACGGCAAACTTGAAGAAACACCTGTGGATGGAGAGACCACTCTCCGTGGTCCAGGGACTCGCGACTGAGATAATCCGCCGCCCAGTTGTCTACGCCTGGAATGTGGACGGCAGAGAGAGCCGGGACAAACTGTTCCGCCCAGCAGAGAATCCGAGCGGCCTCCGCCATCACGGAGCGGCTCCTGGTGCCCCCCTGGCGGTTCAGATAGGCGACGGCGGTGGCGTTGTCCGTCTGAACCCGAACAGGGCGACCCTGAAGGAAATCGGTCCAATGAGTTAAGGCAAGGGATATCGCCCGAAGCTCCAAAATATTGATGGGAAGGCGCGACTCCGGCAAGGTCCACGTGCCCTGAGCCGTCAGGACACCGAAAATCGCACCCCACCCGGTCAGGCTGGCATCGGTGGTGACGACCAGCCACTGAAGGGGGAGGAAGGAGCGGCCCTGAAGAAGAGCTGGAGACGTCAGCCACCAAAGTAACTCCCTGCGGACTGCCGGGGAGAGGACGATCTTCCTGTCCAGGGAGAGTGGAGACTTGTCCCACTGGGCCAGAATCGCTCCCTGGAGGGGACGAGAGTGGAACTGAGCAAAAGTGACGGCCTCGAACGAGGAGACCATCTTGCCCAGCACCCGCATGCAGAAGCGGAGCGAACAGGGGGAGCCCGAGCGGAGCCTGGAGACAGCCGAGCGTAGGGAAGAGACCTTGTCGCGAGGCAGGAGAACCCGAGCAGTCTCGGTGTTGAACAACATCCCCAGAAACTCCATCGAGCGAGAGGGGAGCAGAGACGACTTCCGGAAGTTGATCACCCAGCCGAACCTGGAAAGCAGATCGAGCGTGATCTGAAGGCTGGACTGAGCCCCCTGCAAGGTGCGACCCTTTACTAAAAGGTCGTCCAGGTACGGGATGACCGCCACTCCTCTGGCACGAAGGAGAGCCATGAGGGGGGCAAGGGTTTTGGTAAAAACCCGGGGCGCTGTCGAAAGACTGAAGGGCAAAGCGACAAACTGGAAATGTAGAGAACCGATGGCGAAACGAAGAAAGCGCTGATGACTCAGAGCGATGGGCACATGGAGATATGCGTCGCGTATGTCTATGGAAGCGAGGAACTCGCCCTGCTCCAGGGACGCGACCACCGACCGCAATGATTCCATGCGGAAGTGGCGGAGGCGGACATAGCGATTGAGGTGCTTCAGATCCAGGATGGGCCGAACAGAGCCGTCCTTTTTGGGGACGGTGAACAGGTTCGAATAGAAGCCCTGAAAGCGCTCGGAGGGGGGGACTGGAACTACAACCCCTTGAGCAAGGAGGTGTTGAACAGCGCGGGAAAGAGCCAAAAGCCCTGCAGAAGAGCGGGGGATCCGAGACAGGAAAAAACGAGGAGGCGGAAAGGACGCAAACTCGATTTTGTATCCGGAAGACACCACCTCCCGTACCCACGCGTCGGTGACGTGGGCGAACCATACCTCCTTGAAGGAGAGCAGACGACCCCCCACCCGAGGGGAAGACCCGAGTGGGGGAAAGCCTTCAGGAAGAAGACTTGGGGGCAGGGCCCTTGGAAGGGCGGGAGCGCGGCTGCCAGGACGGCCGGGGCTTAAAGGAGGGCTTCCCGGAAGAGGAGGCTGAGGGAGCACCCTTCGAGGACTGCTGACGAGCAGGGGCTTGGAAGGAGCGGAAGCGACTGGAACGCTTCGGAGGCTGGGAGCGCCTGGGCCGGTTCTGTGGCAACAAAGAACTCTTGCCACCGGTGGCGTCAGAAATAATCTTGTCCAACCGCTCCCAAAAAGCCTGTTTCCTGTAAAGGGAAGACAAGTAAGAGCCTTCTTGGAGGCGGCGTCAGCCGACCACGATTTCAGCCAAACAGAGCGACGAATGGCAACGGAGTTGGCCACAGCCCGAGCAGACAGGCGAGCCGCTTCCTGGGAAGCATCACACAGATACTTAGAGGCATGAAGAATCTGTGAGGCTAGGGAAAGCAGATCCTCACGAGGGACCTCCGAGGAGATGTCACGGACCAGTTGCTTGGCCCAAGCGGAGCAGGCCTTACTGACCCAAGACGCCGCAAAGGAAGGGCGAAGGGCAGAACCCGCAGCAATGAAAACGGACTTGGAGAACGTGTCAATCTTCTTGTCCACAGGATCCGTCAGGGACGCACCGTCCGCTAAGGGGAGGGTGGTAGATTTAGACAGCCGGGAGACAGGGGGGTCCACAGTAGGTGGGACCGTCCAGGTGGAGACTAAATCCGCAGCAAACGGAAAAAGAGCTTCTGTCCGCTTAGAGGAGGGAATGCGCCGGTCGGGGTGCTTCCATTCCTTGTCTCAAAGTCCTTATGACTAGGGAATACCAGCGGTTGCCGCTTATGGCGACTAAACGAAACTTCGCCTCTGGCCGCAGAGGGAGATTCGTCCCGGATATGGAGTGTGTCCCGCACTGCACGGACCAAGGCTTGCACCGCAGAGGCCAGATGGTCCTCCCTGTCAGACCCTGAGGCAGAGTCACAGGAGTCCCCCGAGGTGTCAGAGAGGTGTTGCTGAGAACCGCCCGCAGTGGACTTTTCCGGGGAAAGGTCAGAGGAACACCGGGAAGGTGACCGAGAAGGGGAACGCCGACGCCTCTTGGAGGACCGTCCCCTGGAAGGGGAGTCAGGAGACACCTGAGGAGGGGTCGCAGAGGGGGACGCCTGGGACGGTAACCGGTCAATGGCGTGGATCATGACCTGAGACAACTTAGAGAGGTCACCGATCGCCTGGGTCAGGGACCTAGCCCACTCGGGTGGGGCCGCAACCGAGCCAGAAGGAGCGGGAGCCTCAGTGGGAAGGTTACCAAGGGAAAGGCAAGGCACACATAGGGAGCCAGACTGACCGCTAGGGAATTTTTGACTACAGCGAGCGCACGCAAAGTGCGTCGCCACAGCCACCGGAGCATGCTGCCTTGGGGGGTCGTCCCGGGGACCAGACATGGTGAAGGGCTCAACGGACAAGCAATAGCCTGGGGAAAGAGGAGTATCACCCACCGGGTGCCTACCAGACCCTGGAGCAGCAGTGCAAAGCACTGGAAAAAAAACGCTGTGCGGACCACTGGAAGCTGCAGACCACCGGAGGAGCTGTGTAGGCCACTGGAGCTGTGCCGTGCAGACCCCTGGAAAGGCAGAGTAGACCGGCTATAACCGGTCTCTGGAGCAGAGCACACCGCAGGATGGAGACTGTAGGAAGGACCACCCACAAAAAGGAGGGGGCTAAGAGGGGAGAGGAGCCCGCCGGCGGGAACAGGAGGGGGGCCGGCAGAACAGCGGGCGGGCGCGTGACGTCACTGGAAAGCGCCCGCCCACATGCGGCCTAGTATGGGAAAAAGCCGCGGCCTAAAGTAGAGAAGCGCCCGGCCGGAAGTGCGGCGCGGCGCGCCGCCAGAAGAAAAGAAGGGGCGCGTCTGCCCCGCACAGAGGGGGGAACCGGAGGGTCCCCGGAACCAGGGGGGGGCAGCCCGGAGACCACGCGGAAGCCACGGAAGGAGCCGGAGCGCAGAGGTAGGCCGTCCGGACCGGAGCACCAGGGAAGGGCAAAACGGGGACTAGAGGCAGAAGTCCGGCAAGGAGGTCCCCTGGACAGCTATACAGGGGAGTAGGCCACGGGGGAGGAGGGGGGGAAGGAGCCGGGGCGCACATACTCACCGCTCCGACGGCTTCAGGTGCGCGCAGGGTCACCCCTTCAGTGACCTCGCACCGGAGTGGGGCACTGGCATCCAGCTGCAGGGGACAGCTATAATGGGGGACGGGTGACCGGCGCAGGGAGAATATGAGAATATTCTCCAGGCACCCTCAGGGGGGTCTACGTCTGATGTGGCTTTCCACGCCGACGGCCCCCCTGATAACCTGAAAGAAAAAAGAAAGAAATAAAACTAAAATAATAAAAAATCAGAGGTGCAAAGCACCAGTGTCTACCTCCTACGGACACTAGACTAAAACTGAGCTAGCCTGGTGTCCGTAGGAGGGGTATAGGCTGCCAGGCGGGGCTCCTTTTTTTGATTGTCTAGTGTCGCCTCCTAGTGGCAGCTGCCTATACCCACTGGTGCTGTGTCCCCCAATGATAGGCACAAGAAAAATGAATCAAGCCAGCAAAGGAGGCAATATGGACAATAACAATGCATTAGTAAGGGCCTTGTATTAATTTGTCCACATGATAAATGCCCTTTGCTGAAATGAGACAACACCTTCAATAGTCTGTTCATTGCCACCATTAGATGGGGCTGCTGTCACCCTCTTAATGAAGAGAGAAGGAGTTAGAACAAGTAGCAGACAGAGAAGTGATTAGATAAGACGGTGTTAACAGCAGAAGACATCTGAGCCTGCCAGATGTACGGCAGAAGTCGCATCTTTAAACATGGCGCCCGCTCGTACATGCAGTGTGCGCAATAGCTGCCAGGTTTCTGCTACTTCACTCACGACTCAGATGCCATGGTCAAATGTGACCACAGCAAGCGGAAGCTGCACACAAACAAATGAACGCTGACACAGCTCCGTTCACGTAACTACAAAAAAGTTATGGGTATCAAAATATGGTGATGATCTCTTTCAAGGTTTTTTTTTTCCAGTATTAAAACACAAGAATAACTATAAGTGTGGTATCATTGTAATTGTATTGACCTGGAGAATGAAGGTAACAGGTCAATTTTACAGCACAGTGAACTCCGTAAAAAAAAGCCCCAAAAAACTGTGGCACAATTGTTTTTTTTTCCCATTCCACCTTATTTGGAATTTTTTCCCACTAGATTGTATGCAACTGTAAATGGTGACATTAGAAAGTACAACTTGTCCCGCGAAAAATAGGCCCTCATAAGGCTATGTCAATGGAAAAATGAAACGGTTATGACTCTGGGATGGTGGGGATTGAAAAACTAAAACACAAAAATGTAAAAAAGGCCCTTCCTCTAAGGGGAAACGGGGTTCTAACACCTTTTAAATACTGATGATCTATCCTTTGAATAGATCTGATCTGCAGGGGTTCGACACCCAGGACCCCTCCTGAGCAGCAGTTTGAGAAGGCAGCGGTGCTCGCAGTACCCCCATGGCCTTCTCACTGTTTCCCACAGGCCAGTGACGTCATGACTACTATCACTGGCCTAGAGGCGGCTCAGCCACATTGAAGTGAATGGGGCTGAGCCACGACCAGGTCAGTGTTAATAGCACACTGACTGCTGCTGGCCTCTCTGCTTCTCTCCTATATATAGTTCTGCCCCGTGGTTGCACTGTACAAGAGACAGTGTTGCACCCCTATTTTTGGATGTTTATGTAAAAGTCAGCTAGAGAGAGAAGTGCAGTGTGAGGAAAATTGCTTTAAAGAGACATCTTGGCCTATTAACTACCTTTGCAGCGTTGTAACCTGTAAGATCGGAGGAAATCACACTTGTGTAACATCTGCCAGTCCATGCCTGTGAGAACTGTAAATGATGTGCCCAAACTTGAATCTTCAGTTAAGAAATGTTCAACTGGAAAACTGTCATTAATAACCCCTAATGAAAAATTTCCTAATATAAAGGGTCCTTTTGAAAGGTTAAGGGCCCATTCAGACGGCCGTAATATTGCGGGTCCGCAATACTACAGCTGCCGCCTGGCGTGTGTTCCGCAGCGCTGCGGAACACACGGCCGGGCGCCCCATTCAAAATGCCTATACTTGTCCGTTCATGTGGACAAGTATAGGACAAGTTTTATCTTTTTATGCGGAGCTCCCCGCTCCCATAGAGGTGAATGGGGCCACATATATTCCGCAATATTCCGGTCTAATCCGGTTGTGTGAATGGGGCCTAAACGCGTGTCTTTTCTCAAATACTGTAACTGTACATCAGACATATGACCTTCAGAACTAGACCCTCTAACAAAGCCTCCAGGTTATGTCCTGGGAGACAGCAGAAATCTTGAGAAGCTCACTTTCTGTTTCCAGGGTGAACAAGTTCATTAGTCTTGACATAAGAGATGATCATACTTCGCACATCGCTCGAAGCTAGGAGGTCACCTTTCCTATAAAACAGCAAACACAAAGAGAGAGTGGATTATATATTGCAATTGTAGGGAAGCATCACAAGGCATTACAACCCCTGTAAGACTTGTACAAAGACTTTAACAGCGGTTTTCCCTTGAACTGACAGGTTTCCCTAAACTGAACTCCAGGAGGGCATAGAGTAGACTAGGTGCTATGATGTCTCCCCCACATACAGAGCACATAAAATAGATGATTCTGGTCCCGTGTCTCTCTGTGGCCCGCGCTCATAACCAGCAGCTTCATGGAGGGCACAGTATATCAGTAGTGAGCATAGCTGTGAATCCAGCACCAGGATGAGATAGAAAACGTACTAGAAGCTGCAGCGTTTATCTCCCTCTGCAGCTGCGCCCTCCTCTTACCCCTCCATAAACTTCTAGGAGTGGGAGCTGATTTCTGAGTGACCCGATGATCCATCTTCATCTTTGAAGACAGATTTTACCAGTAACATTTGTCGCATTTCAGCAAATGAGATTTATCACATAGATAAAGTTAATACAAGGCACTTACTAATGTATCATAATTATATTGCCTCCTTTGCTGGCTGGATTCATTTTTCCATTGCAATATACACGGCTCGTTTCCATGGTTTCGACCATCCTGCAATCCAGCAGAGGTGGCCATGCTTGAATAATATAAGAAAAAGTGCCGAACTCTGGTGGCCGGGACTGTGAGAGCGAGCATAAGCCGACACTTTTTCCTATAGTGTGCAAGCACGGCCACCTCTTCTGGACTATATGGTGGTCGTAACCATGGAAATAAGTGAATAATGGGATGTAAAAATGAATGAAGCCAGTAATATGGATAGTCACATTACATTAGTAAGTGCCTTGTATTAACTTTATCTACATGATCAATGCCATTTCCTGAATTGAGACAACAAAGAGTAAGCCATTGTCAGAGAGGCATGGGGAGGAGGGGAGGAGTCTGATAAGTGGAGAAAAAGGCATTTTTCTGTAATAGGATCTATTACAAGTTTTCTTATCACCACTTGTACTATTGATACAAGGGGAATATTAAAACAACAGTTAAGCTTAAAATCAGTTTGTTCAGATCACATAGTGTGTCACTGCTGAGATATGTTTTCCATTTATATTAAGAGATGCAGGCCCCAAATGAGAGACTCCCATTGATATCCCACAATCTTGTTTTTTTCGTAAACCCCTGTACAAAAATCAGTATATAGGGTCGCATGCCCAAATGTACTCATAATGTGCTTTTTTCTATGTGTTTGTCCTCCAGCGGTTTTAGACTGGGAGACAACTTTCCCTAGAGCCGGGGCTCTAACTAGTAAGCACAGTGTGTGGTTTACAAGTTCGACCTGTGCAGCGAGACAGAGAAATCGCACCTGCACTTAGCACAGAGGATGCGAGGGAGCCACTGCAGAAACATTGCATCTCTCACTCTGCATGGTCAACCCTCACAGACAGAACTATCAGCATAACCAGAAGTTATGAGGTGTAACCTAACACTGACACTGGGCTACATTCACCGTCGCTCCGTGTAGAATAACATGCTGGGGGGACACGTCTACAGGGCTCAAAGCATACAGCTCTGATGTCACACCAGGAACAGCCCGTGAACTCACACATGACCGTGCCCATATTGTAGTCCATAAACCATGGATCTGCAAAATACTGACACCTTCCTTGTGCAATCTCCATTTTTCTCACTCCCATTACTATAAATGACTCTTCTTGTCAGCAATATGTCAATAATAAGACATGTTCTATAATTTGTGGATGGACACACGGATGCAGACAGCACATGGATGACATCTGTGTGCTGTCCATTCTTTTTGTGGACCCATAGAAATAAATGCCCAACTCCTCATGCACATGACCATATCTGTTTTGTGGTCTGCATTTTGCGGATCCGCAAAACACTGATCCCAGCCATGTGCATGCCCTATTTTTTTTCGATCTCCTGTAGAAATGTCCCATCATTGTCCACAAACGGGACTAGAATAGGTCCTGTTATATTGTTTTTGCAGGGCTGCGGAACGTACATGCAGATGTGGACAGTGCACAATGTGCTATCCGCATCTTTTGCAGCCGCACTGAAATAAATGGGTCTGCATCCGATGCACAAAAAACGCAGATTAGATGCAGACTGAAAACAGGGTCGTCCTTGAGACGTTAGGAGAACCAACATTCATTTACTGCACTAGAAGCGTTCGGATTGGTTCACATCTGCATTGACAGGAACAGAAAAACAAAAAAAGTGCCTCATATAGAAGGGTGTCATACAAAAGGGTGCTTTTGAGTCAAGGCAGATGTGAACAAGACCTTAGACACGAGAATGTAAGAAATGTATTGCTAAGAACATCCTGTCCCCGACCTGCGGCCCGATTCCTGGAACAGAGGCAACATCTTGGCAGAAATTCCATACAGAGTGATAATTTCAGGCGGTTGATACAAATGCTCTGCTCCACCATCCAGGTCTTCTGCAGGTGGCTCTGAAACTGGAGCAGCATAAGACCTGATGCTGACAAGAAAAACAAAGTGATACAAATTGGCATTTTGCATTACTTTCAATAGTATTAACAATTATATGCTTCACATGAATCCTGCAGGCCCAACAGGCATTGGAGCCATAAAAGGAGAATTAGGTTTTTTATCTTATTTTATACCGCTCGCTGCTCCGTGACATATTTAACCAAATCTTGGAAAATTCCTTTCATATTTATAAAATATCTGAAGTCACCGAGGTGTTGTTACTGTATACATGTTATCACTAAACTAATTGTCCTGATTGATATGAAACACCATCAATGCCTTCAAAAAGAAGTCCTGCAGCAGCTGAGGTGAGTATGATGGTGTTCTGTAGCAGCTGGAGCAGTGACTACATGGTGTAACCATATTCCGGCTCCATAGTTTGGTATATTGTAACCAGTTTCCTAACTCTGGTGGTTCTCTAGGAACCCATTTTATTGAATTGACTAGTGAAGGTCTTGGAAGTAAAACACTGAGGACCTACCCTACAAATATTATCTCACACTTACTCTGGGTGCTTCCAGTCCACCTCCACGATACTCTCCACTCCTTTACTGAGCTCCTTTACCTGCAGAATCTTACGCTGCTGCATAACCTGTAAGAACTTGGACAGCTGGAAGAAAGGCAATGGACAGATTAGTAGGATATGAGATGAAATTGTCACAAATGATGTAGAGCGAAGAAGGATTTCATCCGAAAGAATTCAAAGAGCATTTTCACACTGGTAAAAGTCCTCAATTTTTATTTTACTATTTGAATATTTATTCAGCCATTTTTCCAAGTTAAGAAACCTTGCCAGCTCTGCTGACCTCCCAAAGCGTCTTTCCTCTGCCTTGTGTCCTTTTGTCAATGAAGACAACTTAGAGTAGGTTAAGACTTTGTGATGAACATGGCCTTAAAGGTGAGCATAAAAGATTGTATTCTGGTTACCATACCTTTTTGTAACTGGACTTCTTAATATCCACTTGCTGTCCTTCAGGGCTATAAGGTAAACCAATTAAAGGTAATGTAAAAGACTAGAATATAAAAAGGCAGATTCAAGTTTCCTAGCCTCACTTCTAAAGGCAGCCCACCACAGCCCCTTCACTCCTTATGTCACTGGTCAAGAGAAGGGTAAAGGTGGATTTAGACGCACAATTCTGCACCTGATTGTCGAGAAGGATGCCTTTCTTCCTGACAGTCGTCTGCTCACTCAGTGAAGGAGACCGTCGTATTTACATGCAGCCATCTCCTTCACTGTATGAGAAATATCTCTGGAGAGCAGGAGTAAAAAGTTTACTTTAAGGTATGTCTCCCAGGCTCTGAATGCCCCCTTAGTGCCAAACCCAATAATTATTCCCCCTTTGAGACCTTTAACAATAGAATTCTCCCAATAGTCATGACTAGGGATGAGCGAACTTCAAGTTTTGAAGTTCGGATTCGGGTATATGCTGAATTGCATTATGAATTCCGTTACCACAGACCATAACGCAATTCCATGATAAAATGTATAACGGAAAGTCTTTAGAGGCATTCCGTCATAATAGAAGTCTATGGGCTGCACAACGGATCCGTGCTTGGGAGTCCTCATATTTGTTGCCTTCAGGCTCTTGCCACCCCTGTGCCGCTCTGCAGTAGGTAGAGAGATGTCAGTCAGCGCGTTTGGGGGCAGAAAGAGCTGGGAGCTCATGAATGTGAACACTGCCAAGCAGTGTATTGAGCACTGAAGCTACTCAATGCAGATTTTAGCAAAACGACTAGTCAGTTCAAGTTAGTGACCCGGAACTTTGCTCAGGTTATCTGTCATCACTTTATGCTGCCCTCTGATAGGAAAGCATACAGCTGGTGACAAATTGCTTTTAAAGCACTATGGAAGAGATTTATCAAACTGGTGTAAAGTAGAACTGGCTTAGTTACCCATAGCAACCAATCAGATTCCACCTTTCATTTTCCAAACCTACTGAGCTGAGCAGGAGAGCACACAGGCCAGAATATGATCATCCATTGTGACCAGGAAACTGGAACTGAACTCAGGCCTGGTGAGGCTACCACTGGCCACGCAGCAGGCGATGCATTAAAGTGTACGGCACTCAGCTGCAGAACCAGATAGTGAAGGGGCTGTGAGCACCACAGCTCCTTTATTCTCCTTATTGTGGAGTTATTCAGAATAATAGTACTGAAGGTAACAGACAACTCACCAACAGGAGAAAAGATAATTTCTTAGGAAGGTGCTTGTAAGCAGCGGGAGGTCTGACTTCTTCACCTTGTACTTTAAAGCATGGAAGAAGCACTGATTGAGTAAGTTGTCCATGGCCTCTGTAGTGTGATAGAAAAGAGAAGACATGTGAGGCACTCATCTGTGTGCTGCCAATGACTCAATATGTCATTATAGACTAGGGAAAGCAGAGATTTTGGTACCAATTTAAAAGGGGGCTATCCAAGATTTTTTAAAAAATGCACACACAACAGGGGCTGTATAAGATGAACAAAAACTCACAACTTTTAAATGTCCCACTGCTCTAGCCTGCTGCTCAACTTCCACAGAGGCACTGCAGCCAATCAGACTGGAGATGTTCATTGATAGTTTTGTGGGCATGCTCTGTGACCTGTGCAGAGGTCATTGTGTAGACAGTGGGAGGAGGTGAGCTGTCCTTGTATGGTAATTATATATAGGTGTTACGTGTCATCACTGAAATCCTACATGTAATGATAATGAGATGACTGCTGGGAAGTGATCTCTACAGAACAGAAAATACCCGCTTAATATATATAGTTTTTCTTTTGTTTTAACATTGAAAAAAATAATTCATTGCCATATTCTGACCCCCATAACTTTTTTTATAGTTATGTCTATAGAAGTGTGTGAGGGCTCATTTTTTGCAGGGCGATCTGTAGTATCTATTGATACTATTTTGGAGTCAGTGTGACCTTTTGATTACTTTTTATTCAATTATTTGGGGGCATAAAGAAACAAAAAATGGATAAAACTTTCATGTTTTGCGGGCATTTTGGGATGCAGATATGTCTATGACTTTTATTTTTTATTTTAATTATGGGGAAAGGTGGGTGATTTGAATTTTTATATTTTTCCACCATAACTAAAATCCCACTTGCAGCAGAAAGCAGTGGCTTTGCCATGTTATGTGGACTGCATAAGAGTTCAATCCTAGAGATGAGCGAGCATGCTCGGCAGAGCATGCTCGAGTGCCATTTTTGCGTATTTGCGTATGCATTTTAAAATTCCTGCGCTATTCATACGCATATTTTAATCTATATGCAAATGCGTACGAATAGCGTACAAATTCAATTTGTACATATAGATTAAAATATGCATATGAATAGCGTAGGAATTTTAAAATGCGTACGCAAATACGCAAAAATGGCACTTGAGCATGCTCGCTCATCTCTATTCAATCCTCATGGTCAATGGTTGTTTGACAGGCATCCAACTTGCTCCAGACAGGAAAAGCACTAATATCAGCAGGAGAATTAAAGGGGTTCTCCGGGAATTAAGAAAAAAATACTTATATATTACTTTATAATAAAGATATTTCCAAATACCTTTCATTAGTTATAGTGGTTCGTTTTGTCTGGGGAGCAATCATTAGGAGAAACAAAATGGCCGCCATCCTATTAGTAAACACAAAACCTATCCTAATCACACAGGAGGTCAAGTTACTTCACAACACTGAGGTAAAGAGCTGCCTCATCCTCCTTTCTGCCCTACTGGTCATGGATTATGATCCTGAATACAGATGATAAGAACTTTATGGGAATCTCTGGGAAGATTAGTACAGAGAGGATGGACAGGGCAGACTGTGGCTGCGGTAATGGAGACTGCATACAAATGTTGCTACTCATTAGCCACACCCCACAATCCTCATGTCTCCTCATCATCAGAGATTCACCTGTATTCAGGATCATAATCCCTGACAAGCAGAGCAGAGAGGAGCATGAGGCAGCTCTTTGCTTCACTGTTGTGAACTAACTTCTCTTCCTGTATGATTAGGACAGATTTTGTGAGTTGTAATAGGACGGCGGCTATTTTGTTTCCCTAATGATTTCTCCGTAGACAAAATTAGCCATTATAACTAATGAAAGGTATTTGGGAATGTATTTATCATAAAGTAATATTTAAATATTTTCATTTTCTTAATTCCTGGAGAACCCCTTTAAACCCGCAACCACAATGGTAGGTGACAACATGCCGTAGATGTCCTAATCACATTATCCCAGTGAGCCGTAAGTATCCAAGTAAGCCACAACCGTTGTTTAGATAGAGCCTGTGTGGACCAGGGGAAGGGAAAATGGTTACCTTGTGGAGACTGGTGACAATCTTCAGAGTCCAGTGTTTCGTGTCTCTCATCATCTGCCACCCTGTCTTCACCCTCCTCACATGCTTCAACCAGGCACAAATTGTTCAGTTGTGTTTCAGGTATGGATGTTTCCGACACTGAATTGTGAGAGACTA
Organism: Rhinella marina; assembly: GCA_900303285.1. Lineage (NCBI taxonomy): Eukaryota > Metazoa > Chordata > Amphibia > Anura > Bufonidae > Rhinella > Rhinella marina. Next base: position 573,739 of record ONZH01017199.1, read on the forward strand.
ACTGTTCCTCCTGCTCTCCTTCAGGTTCAGCCTCTGTCTCCACAGGAGTAATGACCGCAGTAATGACTGGAGGGCCTGACTTGTCACCAGAAGCCCTGCCATAACAGCATGTCAATGATAAAATTAGGACACATAATAGGAGGCCTGGAGCTGTCAGAATTATACTTCATTCACAACACTTCCCCTTTTACATTTCCTAACACTAATGGAACTAGACGACTGGACTACAACACACAGTGTGGGTAAAGGGAATACAGCCAACTTACTAACATAAAGGGGAGATGTATCCCCTTTTATCCAGACTCCTGCCCAGTTTTGCAGGAGTCTGGGCCACAAGACTCTATACCACCCCTTTACTGGAGTAAGAGTGTGACACTTTTTGCGAGTGTCAAAAAAGTTGCAGTTGATAACTCTGGCTTGAATCTACATGACGGCCTAAACATTTCCACAACTGGAGTGAGGGGTGTAAAAATGCAAAATGTTGCAATTTATTTTTATTTTACAAAGAAACCCAAAAAGTTTCAATCCCCTATTTTGTGAATTTTTTAAGCCAGAAGTCTGGAGTGCAGGGCGTGATAAATTCCTACCATAGACTTTAGAAGTTCTGCTTTCTCTTTTTCTTAAGCCACAAGCCCTTGCCATCCAAGTCCTCTCACCATTGCAGTCCTAAAAATGGCTGATGATGGAGGACCCCAAGCAACAATGTATTTCGTTGTAATGTACTGTTTCCCAAATGATTTTGTACAAAATGTATTTGCCAAGAATCGCAAATGTACTTAAAGGGGTTCTCCAGGAATTAAAAAAAAAATACTTAAATATTATTTTATAATAAATATATTCACAAAAACCTTTCATTACTTCCATTACATAATGGCTTGTTTTGTCTGGGAAGCAATCCTTAGGAGAAATAAAATGGCCGCCGTCCTATTAGTACACACAAAACCTGTCCTAATCACACAGGAGGATAAGTTACTTCACCACAATGAGACGTAGTGCTGCCTCATCCTCCTCTCTGTTCTGCTTGTCATGAATCATGATCCTGAAAACAGGTGAATCTCTGTGAGAACGGAGATGATGAGAAGACATGAGAGAAGGGTGAGCTGTGGCTAATAAGCAGCAGCACTTGTATGCAGTCTCCATTACCACAGTCTGTCCTGTCCGTCCTTTCTGTACTTCATTTCTCTTCATAAGCTAAATTCCCACAAAGATTCAGCTGAATATCATAATAAACTGTATTCAGGATTATAATCCATGACAAGCAGAGAGGAGAATGAGGCAGCTTTTTACCCCAGTGTTGTGAAGTAACTTGTCCTCCAGTGTGATAAGGACAGTTTTTGTGTGGACTAATGGGACAGCAGCCATTTTGTTTCCTCTGATGACTGCTCCCCAGACAAAAGGAACCATCATAATTAATGAAAAGTATTTGAGAATATACTTATAATAAAGTAATATTTAAGTATTTTCATTTTCTTAATTCCCGGAGAACCCCTTTAATAAGCATAGCATTAGCACCAGAATATTTTCTATTACTATGGCATTATTGTACTTTATTTGGTTTGCAGAGTGCTGTTGCATTGTATTTTGTTTTCCTTTGTGTATCTAGCCATGGCAACGTACACCTGCATACTGGGATGTGCTGACTGACCCCCTTTTTCTTTGCAGTTTGTACTGGAGGTGTGGCTACTCCATTTAGTCATGCACTCCTGACCAGCCTGTCTGCCCCATAGGCTGATTTTAATTAGTGTAAGTATAAAGCTGTAGCCTGCTCTCCCTGCACTTACTGGAAGCCTTTTGGCACCAGGAGAGGTATAGAGTGGACTCTCATTGCATTCAGTGGTAGCCATCTGGCACCGGGAGAGGTGTAGAGTGGGCTCAGCATGCATGTTGGTACCTGCATTCCATGGATTTAATGGAGGCTGTTTTGGCACCAAAAATGATAAAAAGCAGAATGGACCCAACATACATGTGGAACCTCCACTCCCTGAATTTTTATTGTGGCCGTTATGGCACATAACAGGTAGCATCTAGTGTTCTCGTCTTACAGAGATCGCCTTGACGTTTGGCAGACGGGCCCAAATAATTTTGTACAAAATGTATTTGCCAAGAATCTCAAATTTACTAAATAAGCGGAGCATTAGCACCAGAATATTTTCTATTACCATATTTGTACTTTATTTGGCTTGTAGAGTGCTGTTGCATTGTATATATTTTTTTCCTTTGTGTATCTAGCCATGGCAGCGTGCACCTGCATGGGATGTGCTGATTGACCCCCTTTTTCTTTGCAGAATGTACTGTTTCTGCACTAAATTACTGGTCATTCAGGACCAAGGTCCAGGAAGGACACCGATGCAGAAGTAGTGCCAATGCATTTAAGTATAAATCATATTCAGATTCAAAGCAAAACTAAATATTGCACACACAACCAATAACTGCTTTAGAAGAAAAACATCTGGTTTGTCCTTACCACAAATGATCTTTATATGTGTGTAAAATGTTGAAACCTTTGCCCTTCATTCCAGATGCCAACATCTCTCTTGTAGACATAGTGGCCACACCAACTGCTACAGGAGCCCTACACAAAAAAGGGAATAGAAATTAAATAGCTATGAGGTGACATTCAATACTGAAAATCCATGAAAGGCCACTGTTTATTTCACTGTTTTATATGGCACAGATGCGCTCTCGGCTGTGCAGGGAACGGTTTCCTGCCCTTTTCACTTAAAGGGGTTCTCCTGGAATTAAGAAAATGAAAATACTTAAATATTACTTTACTATAAGAATATTCCCAAATACCTTTCATTAGTTATAATGGCTCATTTTGTCTAGGGAGCAATCATCAGGAGAAACAAAATGGCCGCCATCCTATTAGTACACACAAAACCTGTCCTAATCACACAGCAGGACAAGTTACTTTACAGGACTGAGCTATAAAGTGCTGCCTCATGCTTCACTATTAGTCAGGGATGATGATCCTGAATACAGATGATAAGAACTTCAACTGAATATCCGGGAAATAGAGATCATGAGGAACCAGCTAAAGTACGGAGGATGGACAGGCTGTGGTAATGGAGACTGCATACAAGTGCTGCTGCTCATTAGCCACACCTCACCCCCCTCATAAAGTCCATTCCTACAGAGATTCAGCTGACGTTCATATTAAACTGTATTCAGGATCATAATCCCTGACAAGCAGAGATAAGGATGAGGCAGCTGTTTAGTTCAGTGTTGTGAAGTAACGTGTTCTGCTGTGATTAGGACAGGTTTTGTGTGCAGTAATAGGATGGCGGCCATTTTGTTTCTCCTAATGATTGCTCCCCAGACAAAACGAGCCATTATAACCAATGAAAGATATTTGGGAATATATTTATAATAACATAATAGTTAAAGGGGTTTTCCAGGTTCAGAGCTGAACCCAGGCATAACATCTTCTTCACTCATTTAGCATGTCTGAGTGGAGCATTGGGGCATCACGCAGGGCAAGGTCTGTCTTATTTACATCCCCACTATTCTAAGCGGAGGCTTCTACCTAGCAGTGATCCCGGTGACGTCACCGACACATATGCGCAATGTATAGCGTTGCCCTAGGCTCTAAAACAGCCTAGGGTAGTGCTAAAACCGCCCATTTGTGCCAGTGACGTCACCAGGGTCAAAGAAAACAGACCTTTCCCTGCGCAATGCGACACAGGGCAAGAAGCATCACAGCAAGAAATGCTCCACTCAGACATGCTAAATGAAGAAGAGGTTATGTCCCGGTTCAGCTCTGAACCTGAACAACCAATTTAAGTATTTTCATTTTTTTTAATTCCCAGAGAACCCCTTTAAACAGTGCTGTGGTGCAGTTCCCTATCATAGCAGATAGACGCAGGAGAAAACTGAGGAGAAGTGGTGGTGCAGAACCAGCTCATTTATTCTCGGGATCACAGGGAGTTCCAAGGGACAGACTCCAAAGTTTGACCAATAATGTTTAAAGTATACCTCCAGGTACAAAATGTAAAATCAATTACCACAGCACAGGCACCCACGCTCCACACTCCTATAGCCGACATCAGCAGGAAGTCTCCATCTTCTGCTTCCATTGTAATCTATAGGAGTTTTGCAGCAGAGACTCCCTGCTGGTAGCGGATGCTCAGCGGACACCGCACAGGGCAGGAGTGTGCAGCATGCTGCTGGAGTCCATTGTAAAGTCACAGCTTAATGTATGTTTTGCATTTTTTCCTGGCTTAACTTTTTCTGGCTGGAATTTTCCCCACTAATAATATAATTAGTTAACTCTCGGACATAGTGCATTATGCAACTGTGACATTTATTCACACAAGTCTTGCACATGGACACACATATCCAATATACGTTTGGACTATACCTGCTCCCCACTAAATTGACTGCACACAGTTGGCCCTGCTGTACCTCTGGGAGACCTGTAGATGGCACCACAACTCCTGGCAGCATCAGATCTGGAAGAGAAATAAATACAGCACATGAATCATGCGATAGGAAACTTTCTCTGGGTAATAACATCCATCATAGGGTGTAGGACAGGGCAGTGACTTGACTATTGCTTACTCCATTAAAGACGATTTTCACTTGCCGTGCAGAGTGACAAACTGAATGTGTCATCATGTCATCATCATACATGTGTTCAGTGAGCAGGTATGTAATCTGAATGAACAGCAAGTCCAGATACAATACTAGCTTTCCTGCTGCAAGGCGCCTTGTGGCGGTATACCTTATACATGTAGAATAAAGCGCCATACTTCAAGGGGCTTCTTATGATTTATTTCCAGCAATCACCTCAAAAACAACACACATGTAAACCCCATGGTCATACGACGAGCTATGCTGTATGCAAGTCTGTGGATGTTGCACTTCTATAGATTTATGACTTGTCCCATCACCCTGAACAACACAGTTCAGATTATCTCCACCAAACATAGCAGCCAGAACTGCGGCACTGAATTCTTGCTGCTGTGGAGAGCTGGGCACAACCCTTATAGGCACAATAATAGCTACCATCAGTAGTCATCATCCACCAGATGTTATACTTGTAAGAAAGGTCAAGATAACTTATTTTAGGTCCACTTGCTCTTTAAGGAAACAATTTAACCTGATCTGGTGTTACAACTAGATCAGCTGGAGTGAAAGGGTTAATATAAACCAAAATGCCAGCAGGAGATAACAAGGTCAGGCTAGAAATAGCATGAAGCAGGTGCCTACTGTATACCAGCAGATAGTCCGGCTAGATCCATTTTTATCAGTTGCAAATAGAAAGCCCCACTTCATGCAGACAAGCAAATACAATCTGCAAACTAAGCCGCATCTGTCTTCTAGAGGGCCCATCACCTCTCCTGACATGTCACCAACTACTTACATTCCCCATGAAATAATTTTGGAATATCTATTCTTATCTATTCTCAAGCCATACATTTATTATTTGGCATCACCCCTTTAAGGGAATTTCTGGGATTACTATCGCTTTTAACAGATACGCTCATGTATTTGTTTACCCTATTCTCCTGACCGCTTTTAACCAGGTAAACAAATCCCTCTGAGTTGTTACATCTTGTATGTAACACTTCCTGTTCCTGTATCCAACCAAACCCATGATGCACTTTTCCTTTCTCTGTCACAGCCCCTAACAACGCTCAGCTAGTTTATAACTCCTCCCACCAGCTAGTTACATAGACACTCCCCTATCACTGCCCCTAACAGTGACCAGCTAGTTTATAGCTCCTCCCACAAGCTAGTTACATAGACACTGCCCTATAACTGCCCCTAACAATGCCAAGCTAGTTTATAAAGCCTCCCACCAGCTAGTTACATAGACACTCCCCTATCACTGCCCCTAACAACACCAAGCTAGTTTATAGCTCCTCCCACCCAGCAAATGACATAGAAACTCTATCACTGCCCCTAACAACGGCAAGCTAGTTTATAGCTCCTCCCACCAGCTAGTTACATAGACACTCCCCTATCACTGCCCCTAACAACGCCAAGCTAGTTTATAGCTCCTCCCACCCAGCAAATGACATAGAAACTCTCCTATCACTGCCCCTAACAACGGGAAACTAGTTTATAGCTCCTCCCACCCAGCAAATGACATAGAAACTCTCCTATCACTGCCCCTAACAACGGGAAGCTAGTTTATAGCTCCTCCCACCCAGCAAATGACATAGAAACTCTCCTATCACTGCCCCTAACAACGGGAAGCTAGTTTATAGCTCCTCCCACCAGCTAGTTAGATAGACACTCACCTACCACTGCTCCTAACAACGGCAAGGTAGTTTATAGCTCCTCCCACCAGCTAGTTGCATAAACACTCACCTATCACTGCCCCTAACAATGCCCAGCACCTTTATAGCTCCTCTCATCAGCTAGTTACATAGAGACTCCTCTATCACTGCCCCTAACACTGCCCAGCTAGTTTATAGCTCCTCCCACCAGCTAGTTATAAAGACACTCACCTATCACAGCCCCTAACAACACCCAACTAGTTTATAGCTCCTCCCACCCAACAAATTACATAGACACTCACTTATCACAGCCCCTAACAATGCTCAGCTAGTTTATAGCCCCTCCCCCCAGCTAATTACATAGACACTCCCCTATAACTGCCCCTGTTGCTGCTCTGACACGCCCCTGGACACAACATCACAGGAAATAGGAAAGAGCTGCATAGACATGGTCATGTGATGTCATAAAGATAAAACAATGAATTACAAAATCACAGCTACCTTCATAAATCATTTTAAAGGATGTTGAACCAAACCAGAAAATCCCTTTAACGACCAAGCCAAAGTTGCTTTTCTCATCCCCACAATCCAAAATTGGCAAATTTTTTGTTGGATGAGTTGTATTTTTTTATTGGCACCATTTAATGTGTCACAAAAAGTACTGACAACTTCTAAAAATGTGAGGAGGAAAGGGAAAAAATGGTATTCCAGCATTTATTTAGATTTTTGTTTTTATACCATTCACTGTGCAGTAAAAACAATTTTATATGACTTGTAAGTGCGATTAGCGCAATATCAGTTTTTGTTATGTTTCACTACTTTCAAAGAACTTAAAAAATGACCTTGTGTCAGCTTTCTATGGGGTGAGCTGTAGTGTCTATTTGCACCATTTTGGGGAACATACATTTTTGTTCTATTTTTTGGGGAGGTGAGGTGACCAAAAAAATGGCAATTCTGACATTGGGTACTTTTTTCATTTTTAATGTTGCTGGGTCTGTATGACCACTCAGGTGAGTGACTGCAGCCTCTGAAGGGTTAGAAGTCTGAGACCCGGTTATCTCCAGCCTGGACTATAACAGGTGGGTATCAGCTGTATAACTCAGACTGCATTCTCTGCTTTGCGATCTATGACAGACATATACATTATTCATCTTTAAAAGGCATTATCCAGTCCCATAATGAAATTTCTTTTATCTGCCCAGCATACTGCAAATACTGCATATTTTTGCCCCATATACCTGTTTTTCCTGTCAGAATTTTCCTTACCCTGTTCTCAGCATCACCGCATCTGGGCAGTATGCTGACATGAAGAACTTCCTGTTTTCAAACCCAGCATGCTTTGCTCTGTAATGTTTATCAGGGCTTGCTCCACCTGCCACATTGTTCCCTATGGAGTAGTCACACCTCTACCATGTTAGTTGGGCAAAGCAAGACCTGTGAAACATTACAGAGCAAAGCATGCTGAGTTTGAAAACAGGAAGTTCTTCATGTCAGCATCCAGCCCGGATTTGGTGATCCTGAGAACAGGGGAAGGAAAGTGCCGACATGAGAAACACGTATATGGCCTAAAAACTGCAGTCTTTTGGATATTATGCACAGATAAAAAAATATATACACTGGAGTTAAGGAGTATTACCGTAATGGAATCTTACGCCTTGTTCACAGATGCTTACCAATGTTCTACATCAAAGGCACAGTCATCATTTTCATTTACTCCTTTAAAGAAGAACTCCTGCAAAAATTTTTATTCTCTGACCTGTTAGAAAGGTGCATGATATAATCTGTAGTGATTGTCATTTTCTTATCAGTGACTGTTTCTGTGAGTAAAAACCTCTCTTCCTATTGTAGCTGGATCATGTGACCAACTCCCTGACCTCCAACTGACCCAGGACAGAAAGCCAGTAACTGCTCTATTCATTCATATGGGAGCCTCACTTTCAGTCTCATAGGAATACATAGAGAATTAGACTTCCTGTCCACACATAAGTCTATGTGTGAGTTGGTGGGTCTAATTGCTGGTCACATGACACAGATAAGAAACTTCAGGATGATAAGAGTCAAAAATTCAGACACTGGTAAGAAAATGACATTCACTACAGATTATAACATGTACATTTCTAGCAGGACATGGAAAAACATTTTTGTCGGGAGTTCTTCTTTAAGGGTAATCTCAGACAAGCGTGCTCACTGCATGAAACACGCTCCATGTGGCATTAAAATGATTTATAATGCTGTGTGTCTCTGCCTGACCTCATACTGCTACTTCAGTAGACGCATCCTGTAGATGGCATTAGCCTGAGCAGACTGTCTAGACCTGCACCAGATTTATCACAGGGGCTCAGGCTGGGTGAATCTATACTAACTACTAGTTGGTTTACATTGAGAGGGAACTTTATAGCAGAATTGCGACGAAATTTTGTTGCAAAATGGCGCATCTTAGGCCTCACCCCTTCTATACAGAGCCAGACCCACTTTCTAAGCCCCATCACCTTGTCAGACATGTCGGGGAAAAAGTGTAGAAACCCAAGAAGTGGCAATCTGCACCCATTTCCACCGCTTTTGTATACAGATTTTTGGTGCAGACGTTAGTGTCTTCCCTTGTTTGGAGGATTTAAGTTGCAAGTGAAGAAATGTTGATACCTTTAGCATTATCTTTCAGTGGAGTCGCTTTTACCTCAACAAGCCATAACTTCATCCTCTGAAGTCCCAACATAACTAATGGTCTGATGGCTTATGGGAAAAATGAGGACAGCTTACTGCAAGCTCAGCACTCCAGATGCCGCCAGTGACAGGTAAAACTGCCTGTGTAGCTGTACATTAGCGCTACAGCTTCCATTATTTCCATGAATAATGGCTCTATGGGGACAAACTGGACACGTCAGAATGCCTCTCAAGTAGAAAGGAAACGTGAAGCAACAAATCCATATCCATTTTCCAAAAGCCGGCAGAAACAAGAATACCGCCATGAGAACTGCTGCTATGAGCAATTGCTTCACTTTTCCTTCTGCAATACTTTTAGTACACAGGCCTCTTGTTAGAAACAACTTCTCACCGTTCATGATATGCAGCAAAAAAGCAGACTACATTGAAGACGGAACACAATGTTACATTAAAGGGGTTGTATCACTTCAGCAAATAGAATGTATTATGTAGAGGAAGTTAATACAAGGCACTTACTAATGTATTGTGGTCCATATTGCTATCTTGATTCATTTTTCCATAATATCATGTGCTGCTGGTTTCCATGGTTACGACCACCCTACAATCCATCAGCGGTGTCCGTGCTTGCACACTATAAGAAAAATCACTGGCCTATGTGTGTTCCCACGGTCCCAGCTAACCAAAAGGCCAGCGCTTTTTTCCTATAGTGTGCACGCACGACTACCATTTATGGATTGCATGGTGGTCGTATCCATGGAAACGAGCAGTGTATAATGTTATGGAAAAATGAATCCAGCCAGTAAAGGAAGCAATATGGATAATAACAATATATTAGTAAGTGCCTTGTATTAACTTCCTCTACATAATAAATGCCACTTGCTGAAGTGAGACAGCCCTTTAATGCCTAATAATTTAGAGAACTGCCCTTCAAGTTTTCGGTCAGGGTGTACCTGATAATAGGACAGTGCAAACAGATCTTGTCTGGAAATCATGGCACTAACAGTTGTCACATTCCCATTAGTTCTGCATGTTACTCTAGATCGTTGTCTAGGGACATGAAACTATACATATCCATTACCTGCTCCTCCAGCCATTTTTTCAAGTACCGGTGGCCAAGTGGTAAAAGCCGGGAGAAGATCTGGAAAGGTCCATAGAGTGTACACTGCAGAAACAAACAGATTGAAGGTTCACAATACATGCTGATGGACACTCATCACTGATGCTTGCTATAGGTCAGTGATGGCTAACCTCTGGCACTCCAGCTGTGGTGAAACTACAACTCCCAATATGCTCCATTCATTTCTATGGAGTTCTGAGAACAGCCAAGCAAGTGTGCATTTTGGGAGTTGTAGCTTTACCACAGCTGTTTTTGTAACCCTGTTCACATGCTCTGGAAAAAATACAAGCAGATATTTGTCCGCATTGTGGAAAACCTTCATCCATGAGAAGAATGAACATGTTAATCTTCTTGGGCATTCTGCACAGAATACCCGTGGAGTGTCTCCACTGATCTGGACTAATCCACGTGTGGATTCTTCATTCATGGCATCATCTGCACATCCGTCACTGAAATCCAAGTGTTAGGCCTTATTCACACAGTCAGCGATTTCCATCGGTGAGTATTAGCCAAACCCAGAAATGGATCCTACAGAGATAGGGTATAATGGAAAGATCTGCTCCTGTTCTGTGTTTCTGACCCGCACCTGGTCACTGATGGAAACTACTGACCAAACACTGACTGTGTGAATAAGGCCCTAGCCGGATTTCTTTTTCAGATGCTCTTAGAAATACACGTTGATGTGAGACCATACCAAAGTCCATTACTGTCTCCTCTTAGATATAAGCAGATATGTCTGAACATGGTTGCATCACTAGAATATAAAATACATGCAGAATACCTTTATACTACGGTGTTCACGGGCAGTAGAGATAAAGGAAAAATTAAGAGTGACATATACCAACTTAAAATATGTATTCCAGGATGGCCTATCTTATCGGTAGTAGTCCGGCACCCCCCACACATGCCCATCATCTGTTCTACAGTAGTTCCGGTAGATGGAGCCGGTTACTCCTGGTCAGTTCAATGAGAGCAGCGCTGCACTCTGAAGTGGACGGAGCTATATAGGTCTGGTGCCGGACCTACTGCTGATGGGCGGGGGTGAGGAGTGTCGGACCCCTGCTGATTCGATAGTGAGAAAAGACCATAACTTGTAAAGTCTAGGAACACCCCTTTAACACCCCTGACAACTGTCAGGAATGAACATACAGTACAGACCAAAAGTTTGGACACACCTTCTCATTCAAAGAGTTTTCTGTATTTTCATGACTATGAAAATTGTAGATTCACACTGAAGGCATCAAAACTATGAATTAACACATGTGGAATTATATACTTAACAAAAAAGTATGAAACAACTGAAAATATGTCTTATATTCTAGGTTCTTCAAAGTAGCCACTTTTTGCTTTGATTACTGCTTTGCACACTCTTGGCATTCTCTTGATGAGTGTCAAGAGGTAGTCACCTGAAATGTTATTCCAACAGTCTTGAAGGAGTTCCCAGAGATGCTTAGCACTTGTTGGCCCTTTTGCCTTCACTCTACGGTCCAGCTCACCCCAAACCATCTCGATTGGGTTCAGGTCTGGTGACTGTGGAGGCCAAGTCATCTGGCGTAGCACCCCATCACTCTCCTTCTTGGTCAAATAGCCCTTACACAGCCTGGAGGTGTGTTTGGGGTCATTGTCCTGTTGATAAATAAATGATGGTCCAACTAAACGCAAACCGGATGGAATAGCATACCGCTGCAAGATGCTGTGGTATCCATGCTGGTTGAGTATAAATCCCCAACAGTGTCACCAGCAAAGCACCCCCACACCATCACACCTCCTCCTCCATGCTTCACAGTGGGAACCAGGCATGTAGAGTCCATCCGTTCACCTTTTCTGCCTCGCACAAAGACACGGTGGTGGGAACCAAAGATCTTAAATTTGGACTCATCAGACCAAAGCACAGATTTCCACTGGTCTAATGTCCATTCCTTGTGTTCTTTAGCCCAAACAAGTCTCTTCTGCTTGTTGCCTGTCCTTAGCAGTGGTTTCCTAGCAGCTATTTTACCATGAAGGCCTGCTGCACACAGTCTCCTCTTAACAGTTGTTGTAGAGATGTGTCTGCTGCTAGAACTCTGTGTGGCATTGACCTGGTCTCTAATCTGAGCTGCTGTTAACCTGTGATTTCTGAGGCTGTTGACTCGGATGAACTTATCCTCCGCAGCAGAGGTGACTCTTGGTCTTCCTTTCCTGGGGCGGTCCTCATGTGAGCCAGTTTCTTTGTAGGGCTTGATGGTTTTTGCGACTGCACTTGGGGACGCTTTCAAAGTTTTCCCAATTTTCCAGACTGGCTGACCTTCATTTCTTAAAGTAATGATGGCCACTCGTTTTTCTTTACTTAGCTGCTTTTTTCTTGCCATAATACAAATTCTAACAGTCTATTCAGTAGGACTATCAGCTGTGTATCCACCTGACTTCTGCCCAACACAACTCATGGTCCCAACCCCATTTATAAGGCAAGAAATCCTACTTATTAAACCTGACAGGGCACACCTGTGAAGTGAAAACCATTTCAGGTGACTACCTCTTGAAGCTCATCAAGAGAATGCCATGAGTGTGCAAAGCAGTAATCAAAGCAAAAGGTGGCTACTTTGAAGAACCTAGAATATAAGACATATTTTCAGTTGTTTCACACTTTTTTGTTAAGTATATAATTCCACATGTGTTAATTCATAGTTTTGATGCCTTCAATGTGAATGTACAATTTTCATAGTCATGAAAATACAGAAAACTCTTTGAATGAGAAGGTGTGTCCAAACTTTTGGTCTGAACTGTAGTTCATTGGAAATTCTCATTCATTGATGATCACATCTTTTATGTGACACCTCATTGTTTGCAGGCAGCAGATCGTCCTGTGTAAACAGGGCTGTGCTGCTGGCAAGCAATGAATGGGTATGGGGACAAGCGATCACAGTGGTGACCATTCATTCCCACAGAGAGGGGACATTGTTCCAGGTGAACGCAGCCAAAGATTAGGCAAATACTGGGAACAAATGGTGTGTTGCCAACAGTCTGGGAATCGGCTGGTGTGAGAAGACCTTTTTACCTAGGCCATCCGTGCCTATACACAAAGCTCTGCCCTCAATCTTCTATTCCCATATGAAATAAAGCAATAAGAGGCAGGAAGGGTGCGGCAGTGCTAGTATATTGTAATCATATACACACCTTTATTTCCCAACTCCAATTTCATTAACATGGGTGACACAGCGACTACTTACAGCTATCTGCCAAAATGCTACAATAACACAGATCTACTGCCGGCATAAAGAATAAGACCTCATACACACAACCCTATCCGTTCTGGGGTTCGCAAATTGTGGATCTGCAATATATTGAGACTGTCCGTGTTGCATCTGCATTTTTAGCAGGCCCATTGACTTCAATGGGTCCGTGGTCTTTCTTTTGCAGCCAAGTACAAGACATGTTCTATCTTTTTGCATAACAGACATATGGATGTGGAAAGCACAAAGATCACCTATATGTCCGTTATGCAAAAAGATAGAATATGTCTGCAAAATGGGGACCATGGACCCATTGAAGTCAATGGGTCCACAAGAAAAAAAATGCAGACAGCACATGGATTGCATCCATCTTTGGTGGATACAGTCATGTGTGTGAGGCCTAATGTGTATCAGTGATTGTAAAAAATATAGTTATTTGCACCATACCTGCAAAAAGTGACATTTATAACACGCTATAGCCTCCTGCTCGTTGGCTGTGAGGACTGGCCAATATGTATGGAGTTCTTATGTTCTCCCTGTGCTTGCGTGAGTTTCCTCCCACACTCCAAAGACAGACTGATAGGGAACTTAGATTGTGAGCCTCATTGGGGACAGCTGTATGATGATGTCTGTAAAGTGCTGTGGAATATGTCAGCGCTATATAAGTGCATAAAATAAATAAAAATATATTTTAAAAAAATTATATTAATGGCAGCAGTCTGGTAGTCCATCAGATCTATGTGGGTGGCTAGAAAAATAAAAGTGTGTGAATAGGTGATGATGCCTTATGTAACCCTTTCATAATTCCCATGCCATTTAATGACATCATCACTATTTAGTCAGAGAAATCCAAAGATTTCACAAGATACACGGAGCTGAGTATGACAGGAAAAGCTCAGAGTCATGCATCTGCCCTCCAGCCTTGGATACAACTCCCGGCCACATAAGCATTACAGAGCAATTAGCATCCGATGGCCAGGGGACATTTTGTAATCACAGCACAGTATTATGGGTCATATTACACTAGGGTATGTTCATGTAACCAGCACATATATACCCATATCCTGAGACACTTGATGACATCAGCAATTTCTACCATGAGAGTTAGAGGTTATTACTAAGGCTAGCTATAGGAGGCAGCCCCCTTATACGTAGAGGAATGTGCCAAGCACATGACCGTATTTTGGTCCAATCCATATTTTCTGAGGATCGGCTGCTGATTGGATGCCGTGTCTGTTCCGCAAGAAACAAATTGTACACGTCCTATTCTTGCCTGTTTTGCGGACAAGAATAGGCATTTTTAACTGCAGACGTGCAGGACGGGTAACTGTGGAACGCATGCAACGGAAAACGGATATAGCTAAGGATTGGTTATGTTGACATCGAATAGTCCAAACTTTCTCTCCCTCTCTGGACATCTGCCGTCAGGGCAGAGCTGGAGGGCCCGTGCACTCACCAACACCTTATCTGATACACTCAGTATGGGAGATTGATCAGAACTTGGCCATGAGCCTATAAGATGGCTGGTGTGAGGCACGGTATACGGAAAGTCCTTCTTACCTGTTGGATAAAGGTTTCTCTCCAATTCAAACAAGATGGGATTCCTGCTGTGGACGTAGATGGACAGGGACTCGCCCTTGTGAGCGTACACCTTTACAACATTCAGCTCTTCTTTGGGCGGCATTAGGTCAGACAGGTTGTTAGTGGTCAGTGCGGGGAACGATGAGCTGACATCTGCTCGCAGCTTTCTCCTATTTAAAAGCACACAGTAACATCTGAAAAAACGTCCTGAAAACGTCACTTTTTTACTCTAGCTTTTGAATTTAAGTCTCAAATAGACATAGGCACCCTGAGTGCATTTTAAGCCCTTAGGCCTCTTTCAGATGAGCGTGTCCTGTGGGAAATCACACTTCGTGTGTGAGCGTAATTCCCCGTTCTGGACACTGCTCGTTTCTTAGGAATTCACGGCATTATACTGATTTATAATGCTGTGTGTCTCTGAATGACTTTACTTCTACTGAATTATACTGACATAATGCTGTCAGTATAATTCAACAGATACTGTGTCATACATTTTTTTTCAGTGTAACTGTATGAGATCTTGAATTTTGAGGGGCAATTTGTCGTTTTTATATGAACCAATATGGGATACATATGTTTATAATAAATAAACTTTTAGCATTTTTTTTTTTTTGGGGGGGGGGGGGGTTTAGCAATTTCAACAATGTTTTCTAGAATTTACTCATAACATGAAGGGTTAATGTCCCAATCCATTGCCAAGAACTTATCCAGTTATGATCCAGTATATGGCAGTTCTAGGAGGGTTGTTACGCCGACCAGCCAAGCCCTGTCTGTGAGCCTTGATTCCAAGCCAGTCGGTGTCCAATCCCAGAGCCCGGCAGGGGATTTAAAAGGGTATGACGGTTACAGAAAGTTATACCCTAACCACAGAACCAGTAGGGTTCCTAACTCTAGGACCCCCACTGATAATGAGAATGTGGAGCCCCCTGAAATGGACATATTGGTCACTGTCACTCCACTCATTTCTATGGGAGTGTTGGAGACACTTTCTGCAGCGCTCCCATAGAAATAAATGAAGTGGCGATGAGCATTTCCGAAAAGCCGCTCTGTCCATTTCAGGGGGGACTGACAGGGTATGTTGCCCCCATTCTTGTGATCGGCAGGCCCCAGCTGTAGGACCCACACCAATCTAATGGTTAACTTCCTCTAACCAGATTAACCCTTTGGGCCTGAAACTGACTGTTTGCTTTTGCCTGTGATTTTGATTCCTGGCTCTTGTTCTGTGCTCTGTGTTCAGTCAGCCTTGCATTCCTGTTAGACCTTTCTATGTACTGACCTCGACTTCTTTCTGCATTTTCCCCTTGACTGCTGATTAACCTTCTATCGATTCTACCGACTTAGACTCTGTGGTTCCTTTCTGGATTAACCCCTTGACTACTGAATTGGCTTCTACCATCTCTGCCGTCTTCCACTCTGGCTTGTACTTCTCTGCTATCTTATAGGTCTGCTATCTGTGGACTTGCACCTGCTTTCCGACACCTTATCCAGCAGAGGTAACCTGCGTCCCTAGCAGACGATTTCAACATTAAATCATCATTTCTGGGCAGCAGATTGTGCTCTGTAAACAGCAATCTGATGCCCAGAAACAATTAATAGGTATGAGATGTTTACCAGAAACGACTGGCCAATTCAGGTAAGTGACCCTGACGTTTACGGTGTCCCCAGTTAGGGCACGATAAAAGTGATGACAGGTTTCCTTTAAGGAGCCAAGAGAAAGTTTACATCTTCTCCATGTTATACTGTGAATATCACTAGAAGGTGCTATCACTTAATGATTGCTGGGGATCTGACCTCTGGGGCCCCTACCATTCAGGAGAATGAAGGGGCCCTGCTTCTCCTCCTGTCTGTTGTTCCCCTGGCCACCACTATACATGAAACCACAATGCAGATCCATTCAAATGGGTGGCTGTCAGCACCCCTGTGCGGGGAAAACTAGGGAAAGGGAACCCAATACTTCCACCAGTGCTGGTGGCCTTTCATTCTCAGGATGAGTGGGGAATCCAGAGGTCAGACCTCACCTATCATAAACTGGGACCCCAATGAAACAGCAATGTGAACAGAGCCATAAACCAAACCAGGCACAAACTGCATCTGTCACTAATATACAAGTTAAAATACAGCAGAGGAGGACGCTGAAAATATTTTGAACGCTCCTGTTTCAGATACCTCAACGACCACAAAATGAGCCGTGTTCACACGGGGCAAACTTGCTGCACGTTTTCTCAAATCTACACCAAAGTACAGTACAAGCAATTAGACTGGGGTGGTGTGGACCCAGCCTCAGACAAGAGATAGGGACTGCTGCAGGAGTTATTAGGCTGGAGCTAATGGCGACTGGCATCAGGCGACATAATCCAAGTAAAGTCTCCATGTAGCCCCAGCCTCACAGTTTCCGAAAATACAGGCTATCATGCGTACAATGCAAACTTACATAACCTCTTAACACACATTTGTATCCAAGTCCAAAAACCAAAATGGATGTCGCGATCTCAGCGTGAAGTCATTGAATATGATCCCTTAGGCCAGGGATGCTCAACCTGCAGCCCTCCAGCTGTTGTAAAACTACAGCTCCCATCATGCCCTGCTGTAAGCTGATAGCTGTAGGCTGTCCGAGCATGCTGGGAGTTGTAGTTTTGCAACAGCTGGAGGGCCGCAGGTTGGGCATCCCTGCCTTAGGCTATGTCCACACGTGACGGACATGCTGCAGGTTTAATGCATTACAAAGGGTTCAATCTACAATAAATAATTTTCCTGCAGCATCGCTAAGGCCCATTCACTTTGCTGGTACTGTACAACCCTGAGGATTTTGCGCACATAAATGTGCAATAGCAAATCTGCAGTGCTTCAGTCACATGTGAATGCACCCTTAGGCCTCACGCACGTGACTGTATGTATTTTATGATGTGGATCCACCAAATATGGATATCGGCCGTGTGCATCCGGCACTTTATACAGAAAAGCCAGACAAGTACGGGACATGTTCTATGATCTGCGGAGCTGCCACACGGATACGGACAGCACAAGGATGATATCTGTTTGCTATCTGCATTTTTTGTGGTCCTATAGAAATGAATGGGTCCAAGTCCAAAACGCAAAAAAAAGCGGATCGGACCAAAAATATGTTGTGTGCACGTGGCCTTATTCTGTACCTCCAGGAGCACGGCTTTTTACTATACAGTTAGCAATGCTTTCTCTTGTAACAAGCTACACACCTATGGGACCGGGACAGCTTTTATCCCCTGGAGGTAAACAATTAAAGATCTTGAAAGTTATTGGGAACTGATGGAGAAAATTGTAAAGTAGTAACATCAATGAAACCCTTACATAACCTTCCCCCTTCTTCTTCACAGACAGATTTCACAGCAGCTGAAATGTGCATTAGGTCAGTATTTCCCAGACTAAACATTGCTCCTCTAACCCGAGCTCACAGCCTCATAATGACAAGTGATGCTGAGAGTTCCTGTCTGACCACAAGTCTACTGAACAATACAGAACACAATGCCATGAGCCCGTGGTCAGGCAGGAATTTCCAGCATCATAAATCATAATGATGCTGTGACATCGGGTCAGAGGGGAAGTTCTGTCCAGGAAATGCAGCCATCACACAAAGTGTTATGCAAATCAAAAGAAAACCACGGAGACACCATCACGTGTCTCAACGATGGTCAAAACTAGCCAGGCCTTTCACCGGGAAGGAACAACCAAGGGAAGGGCAGTCTCCAAAAGGAAACCACCTATGCCAAAGCATGGTATCCATCCACAGACAGCTGTTTCGGGGTATTTGCTCCTCATCAGTGTGGAGTAGGAATCTGGCTAGTGGGAGCAATGCCTAGTAGAAGATTATTTAAGAAAAGATGATTGACCTCAGAGAGACCCCGAAACAGCTGTCTGTGGATGGATACCATGCTTTGGCATAGGTGGTTTCCTTTTGGAGACTGCCCTTCCCTTGGTTGTTCCTTCCCGGTGAAAGGCCTGGCTAGTTTTGACCGTCGTTGAGACACGGGATGATGTCTCCGTGGTTTTCTCTTTGATTTGCATATTGCTTTTCCCAGGGAGCCTTGTTTTAGATTCACCAACGTTGAGACTGGTGATGGTGTCTCTGTGGTGATGATGGTTGATCTCCCTGAGGTCAATCATCTTTTCTTAAATCACACAAAGTGTGTCTCCCGGACTGAACATGCTCATGTGCAAAGGGCCTCATGGTGGTTTCACACTAAGCCACGTTCATATACCAGATTCTGTGGCAAAAAGCTGCTCGTTTTATATCGGCAACTACCCCAACAGAGAAAATGTCCTTTCATGTCACTGTCATAGCTTTAAAGGGGGTGTGCAGCCAGTACATATTGATGACCAATTGGTCATGAATATCTGATTGGTGGAGGTGGCAACCCCGCCAATCAGCTGTTTGAAGAGGAGGCGCCATATATGTGAGCACTGTTCCCTCTTCAGGATTACACCGCGCGTCGTCTCGGAAGCTAGTGTACTTACAAATACTATTCACTTGAACGTGAGGAGCACTTGTAATTATACTGCACTGCCAGCGACACGACGCATAGTGTAATTCGTATAAGCGCCGCCTCCTCTTCAAACAGCTGATCAGACTGGTCTTGGGAGTTGGACCCCCACTGATCAGATACTGATGACCTATCCTGAGGGTATGTCATCAATACAAACAGGCTGCACTAACCCTTTAAAGGGGTTCTCTGGGCTTTTGATATTGATGATGTATCCTCAGGATAGGTCATCAATATTAGATTGGCGGGGGTCCGACATCCGGCTGTATGAAGGGAAAGCGAGTGCAGTGTAAGTGTGCTGTCTCCCTTCCTGCTCGCCACAGAAGCAACAAGAAAGAAGAGAGACGGCGAGCCTTCCCTTCATACAACTGATCGGCAGGGGTCCCGTGTCAGAAACCCGCCGATCTGATATTACCTAGCCTTACAATAACCCCTTTAAAGGTCATACACCCTTTGGTGTCAATTGAACCTAAGTCGTTTTTTTTGTTGTCTTTTTTTAGCAAAGTTCGGAGTGGCATTTTAAGACACTTTAGTTGCGTTTTTTCTTTTTAACCACAGCATGCTCGGAGGGTTGGGGGGGACATATATATATATATATCACAAAGATAGATAATAATATATATATATACACAATCAATAAGCCATCCCAAAAACCTAGGGCTTTCATTGCTGTGGTGTGGGGGAGGGGAGAAGCACTATATGCCGTCACTGTATTTCCACAGGTCCTCCAGAGAAGAGGGGTGAGAAATATACATTCTCTAACGCCGTATATACTATAGTAGTGCAGACACTACAGCCGTGCACGGCACACAGACTGTGCGGGGAGGGAAGCCATAGCGGAAAACACGGGGCGCTCGTCACCTGTCCGACCCTTTCATGGCCGTGTTGGACTTCACTTTGAAGGGCTTGGCGAACATGGCTGAAGTCTACTATGAAGACAGCGACAAGAAGCAGGATAGACCGGTGTCTACAGGTGGCATGAATCACTCCTTGGGGGCCGCCATGTTTGGTCCGTCCCTCAATGCTGTCCCCCTGGAAACACGGTCCACCCGGAACTACTAGTCAGCTGTTGTGGCGCTGAAGTATCTGCTAGGAAGCTATGCAGTATACTATTATATATTACATATTATAGCTTCTATGAGTTATAGGTATAGACAGTCCTATACACAGCACCAGACTGTAAGCCAGAGAGAGCCCCAGGGTTGTCCCATCTGGACAATACACCGTGCTTCTCCTCCAAGTCTGAGGTAATTGTGGGGTGTCCAGATAGATAATTTTTATTTTGTTTGGGTAGCCATTTATAGATTTGTGACAGTAGACAAAGAATGAACATGTTGCTGAGTTGTCTGCATTATCCCTGGAACATTTTATAAATTATGATTTTTCAAGAGCAGGCGTTGATGGAAATTGTACCCACAAAGCAGTCTCATTCTTCAGATGCTCCCTGACAATTGGTTATATGATAAAAGTCCCAATGCTGAAACATTCATCTGTTGGGCTTTGTCCACATTGTTGTCCTCTGTCAGCAGTTCTGCAACTTGACAAGAAAAAAAAGCAACATTCAGCACTATTCTTTCCATCGAAACAACAAAATCCCTTGAGACCCCGAGGTCAGTCAGTAGGGTCCATGGGGTAATATTTGGAAATGTCACAGCATAGTGTGTTGGTATGAGCAGGACATGTCTGATGAAAAAATATTTTTTCTCCTCTAAAACGTACGTGCGTCTTAGGCTATATTCACAGGGCCAAAAGATGCGGACAGCACACCCTGTGGCTCCGTACCGCGGCCCCGCAAAAAAATAAAAAATAGAATATGTCCTATTCAATTGCGGACAAGAATAGGCATTTCTATGATAGCCACGGCATGTGCGGTCCACAAATTGCGAAACGCACATGGGCCAGTATCCGTGTTTTGCAGATCTGCAATATGCGGATCCGCAAAACACAACGGTCGTGTGAATATAGCCTTAGAAAGTGAAAAACACAGTAATGCACAGCGGACCATGCAAAATGAAAATTGCTATTTGAAAAGCCAGACCATACTTTTCTTATTTTTCTCTCTGCTGAGCTGGGGCTTTTTTTTTTTTTTTGCATAATGCGTTGCCATCATCATTGCTTATATTTTGAAATATATATGACTTTTTGATCACTTTTTATTTTGCTTTTTTTGGAAGCCGGATAAAGAAAATACAGCAATTCAGCCATTGCTTTTTGTTATTCTGGCGTACACCGTGCAGGAAATATGACGTGATGTTTATTCTGCTGGTCAGTATAATCACAGCGATAACAATTTTCTATATATTATTTTCATAGTTTTGCTACTTTTACACAATTAATGCATTTTGGGGGGAAAAAAATCTCATTTTTGTGTGACCATTATTGAGAGCCAAATTTTTTGTTATTTTTCTAGGAATGGTCTTGTGTGAAGATTCGTATTTTGCGGGATGAGGCGACATTTTCATTGGTACTATAAGATTTTTAATATTATGTTTTTTAGGAGGAGAGGTGATAAAAAATGGCTGTTCTGGCAATGTATTATTTTTTTAAGAGCAGATTATTATGGATACAGCGTTACCAAAATGTCTTTTTTTTTTCAGTGTTTCTCAATAAAAATTTTTTTTAAAAAAAGGATCATATTTTTTGTAGCCATTTTCTGAAAGAAATACTTTTTTTGTTCTGGTGATGGTCTTGTGTAAAGGCTTATTTGTGAGGATGAGGTGACGTTTTCATTGTACCATTTTAGGGTACATACAACTTTTTGATCGCGTGAAATGATCTTTGGGAGGCCAGGTGATGGCTTTGTAATGGCTTTTTTTTTTACACCTGGAGACCTTTGTAAGGCCTCGTTCTGCCATATCAACGATCGGCACCCTGCGATCGCATCTTGGGGAGCTGATGGACTGAGAGAGGGAGCCCCTTCCTTCTTTAAACCACTTAGAAGAGCTCCTCTTCTAAGGGGTTAAGCCACCAGCATCAGAGTTTTCCAGGCCATTGTCCTGATCGGGCGAGCACAGCTCCTGTGCCCACCTGATTGATCCGTAGTACATGGTTGCAGCGGTAACCGGTTCCACGATATACCACGGTAATGAAATGCACGGTTATCAAACTGTGGGCATTTGCTTATTACCGGTAAAAGGTAAATAGTCTTGTCGACATTTGCGCCTGGACCTGACCGCATTACTGATACTAGGCTGCGCTACTGCGCACTCGTCTGAAAGGGGCCTAATAGCTAGCTAGGTTTGAGGTTACAAACTCAAATGATTTCCTAGTTTCACATCCTCAGTGGCAGCAGTACCCCTCCCTTCTCTGACAATATACCACTGCGCAAGATAGAGGGAGCTAGAGATCAGTGACCAGAGAAGATGTGATCAGATTGTAACCTGAACCCTCGCTAGCTATAAAGCTTCTCTGGTTATGGGGTTACCATCAGTGATTCCTGAAGGAGTCCTGGGCACTCTCAAAGGATACATTCTCTGAAAGCAACACAATACAAGTAAACCATTTGATTATCTATTCATGCAGCAATAACATCAATTTTTATAATAACTAGAATTAAGAAATAAGTACTTTACCTTTGCTATAATCAAATGGATCTCCCTATTGTGTGAAGGATCTGTGTTAAAAGTCTGTGTGAATACAGCTATACAGGGGGCTGTATATAATCTGTTAGCCAATCAGAATTAGTATATGCATAATGTAGCAAATTAAAAACATAATTGCAATCTTTGGGTGTCCCTAAAAACTGAATGGTCACATATCAGAATCAGCATCAGGTTCAGAGTCAGTGTCAGCATCAGGGTCAGTGTCAGGGCCAGAGTCAAAATAACATTATTTTGATGTTTGGTGCTGACATCTGAGTTTGTCCTAATATGAGGACTGTAGCAGTGGATGTGTAGATGATGTCACGCGGATCAGTGGGGCTAATCCGTGTCTTTTCTGTGCTGAATCGGCGTGAATATACACACTCATTCTTCTAGCGGGTTATTTCTTTGCATGGACAACAATCTCACTGGATTTTTTTCTGGAGCATGTGAACAAGGTTACAAAAACCACAATTCACAGGTTAGCAGATTTCATGAGGATTTTGGCGAGCGCTACGGCCCGCGTGCTGCTGCCAACCTTGCATAAACCATTGGCTGTGATTTTAGTTTTTTCAGGCAAAGCCAGAAGTGGATCCAGCAGGAATGAGAAGTGTAATTCCTTTATATTTCTCATTTCCTTCCAACCCTCTTCTGGTTTTGGCACAAAAACTGCTACAAAAAGCTATGTGTGAACTGACCCCTACTTGTGGATGATGGTGCTTTGTAGTCCTAGCCTTAAAGAGGTATTCCCATCTCACAAATGTAGTTTGTATAGTTAGATATAGCCATACCAATATTATTACTAATAGAATATATTTATTTAGAAGTTTTGCCTATTTGTATTTCCATTGTCCCACACACATCAGTCAGGCCGTTGCCCCTAGTTACGGCCACCACAACCATGTAGTAGTGGTGGCCGGCTTGCTCCTTTTCAATCCCGCTCTGATGTAACTACTGTATTGTGAACGCACATTGTATGAGCATGCGGAGACACATCTTAGGGTACTTTCACATCTGGTCAGGATCCGTCCAAAACCCAGACGTTATAAACGGATCCTGCTCCATAGAGATGAATTGATCTTGGAACAGGATCCGTTTCTCTGTGTTTTGGAAGCGCAGACAAAAATGCTACAACCCTAAGATGTGTCTCCACAAGCTCATGCAATGTGCGTTCACAATACAGTAGTTACCTCAGAGCGGGTTACAACAAGAGCAAGCCGTCCACCACTACTACATGGCCATGGTGGTTGTAACCAGGGGCAATGGCCTGACTGATGTGTGTGGGACAATGGATATACAAATAGGTAAATCTTCTAAACGGTACATTTTATATAAATACATTCTATTAGTAATAATATTGGTATGGCTATATCTAACTATACAAATTACATTTGAGAGATGGGATTACCCCTTTAAGGAGGTTTTCTGCACAATATCCTTTAAAAATAATCATTTATGCAGGAAGCTGTAATTTTGTAATGTATTTCTTTTACCTATTATTGCTCCTATCTCCCGTTCTGGGCTGAGGTCACATGACTATGTCCATGCATCCCTTTCTTATTTCCAGTGATGGGTCCAGAGGCGTGTCTGAGCAGCAATCGGGGCAGTTATAGGGGAGTGTCTATGTAACTAGCTGGTGGGAGGAACTATAAACTAGCTGGGCGTGGTTAGGGGCAGTGATGGAGCTGAGGCAGAGAAAGGAGAAGTGCATCATGGGTTTGGTTGAATACAGGAATAGGAAGTGCTACATACAAGATGGAAACAAACCAGAGGGATTTATTTACATAGTGAAAATGAGTCAGAAGAGTCCAAACTAAAAAATACATGGGGAAGTTTATGAATGTATTCTCAGCAGTCTGCAACAAAGGTCCAGTCATAGGGGCTCAATACCGGAATAAAACGCTTCAGTTTTGTCCTAATTGTCAATGGGGACAAAACTGAACTGAAGACAACTGAATGCTCCTGAAAGCATTCCGTTCAGTCTTCAGACCGGAGAGCAAACCGCAACCTAAACGGATCCGGAATGACCCCCAATGCAAGTCAATGGGGACGGATCCGTTTGGTGTGGGCACACTTGTAAATAGATCTGTCCTCCATGGACTTTCAATAGAGGTTATTCCAGATCCGTTTAAAAGATGCTAAAGATAATACAACCGGATCCGGAATTACGGATCCACAAGGTTGTATTATTCAGTACGGATCCGGCGGGTCCCTTCACCCGCTGGATCCGTACTAAGGTTAGTGTGAAAGTAGCCTAAGTTGAATCTCTGTAGGAATGGAATCCATGAGCAGATGTGGATAATGAGCAGCAGCACTTGTATGCAGTCTCCATTACCACAGTCTGTCCTGTCCGTCCTCATGAACTCCACTCCTACAAAGATTCAGCTAAATATCATATTAAACTGATCATAATCCCTGACAAGTAGAGAGGAGGATGAGGCAGCTCTTTACCTCAGTGTTGTGAAGTAACTTGTCCTGCTG
This sequence comes from Rhinella marina, assembly GCA_900303285.1. Lineage (NCBI taxonomy): Eukaryota > Metazoa > Chordata > Amphibia > Anura > Bufonidae > Rhinella > Rhinella marina. The sequence continues at coordinate 599,110 of ONZH01017199.1, forward strand.
TATGATTAGGACAGGTTCTGTGTGTACTAGCAGGACGGCAGCCATTTTGTTTCTCCTAATCACTGCTCCCCAGACAAAACGAGCCATTATAACTAGTGGTTATAAAGGTATTTGGGAATATATTTATAATAAAATAATATTTGGGTATTTTCATTATCTTAATTCCCGCAGAACCCCTTTAAGAGCAAAGTTGATCAAATCTTCCAAATACAAAAAACATGGTTGCAAGTTTATTAGTCAAAGGGTTTTGATTATTCCCTCTTCTCTGTAAAGGGAAGGATTAGAAAATCACAACGTGGTGGTAACAATATCAAGGGTTCTGGTTGTCAGAGGTAGTCAGACACCTATACCTCCTCAGTTCTTAGGCCATGTTCACATAGGTTGGATTGTTATTCAGTTGGGCAATCCTTGGCATTTTCGCCCGATATAAGTAATAAGCTATTTATTATCACGGCAAATCTGTCCGGAAATTTCTATTGCATTTAAGTGTGGTTGTCGAAACTCCATTCACATACAAGGGATGCGGATAGTTGTCGGATTTGACATGGGTTTTGGCACAGAACCTGCAGTGAAATCTACAGTATGTCACATCCTACACGTGAACATGTCCTTAGTCCGGTCATTATTTCGCCATGAAATAACACGTGCGGTAATTACATCAGTTTGTTGAGGTAAATATATTCCTAACTACCGACACAGGAAACTGTGGCAATGTAACATTAGACTCTGGTCAGGTTACAGATGACACCCATCAATTAGCTACATGGTTACACCCAAGGATCTCACCTTGAGATGTCTGGAAGAATGGTCATCACTAGCAGCAGTCAGGGGCTGAAGGACACTATATCACTTTTGCCTTGCCCTAAGGGTAGAGTCCAATGAAAGGGCTTCCAAATAACTGGCATTCCCACCAGCCCTATTCTTCTGACTGGGTGTGGTCCATTCATCAACTGACCACAGGGAAGAACGGTAAGAATTCCACAGAAAACATTTCTTTCAGATACATCATGCTCTGACTAGAAGGGTGTCCCAGCACTAGTTTCACCACAGATCTGGAGAAACCACCCTGGGCCAGACAAACTGCATTCTAAGAGGAGACCCTCATAGGTAGATGGGATCCCTGTGGCTTTTATAATTAGTTGTAGGAGATTTAGGTGAAGCTCACACATCAAAGATTTGACGAAGTTCTGCACATATTCTGTGCCGAATTCTGCACCAAGGCCGTGCTCAGTCAGCCTCTAATGCAAGTCAATGGAGTTCCCACTGAATGAAAATCCTTGTCCTGGATTTCTGTTGCAGGATTTGATCCAGAAGAATCCTCAACGTGTGAACTTAGCTTAAATGTTACCATGTCTTTCAGATTTCTTCAGTGTTTTACATCCGGCACTGCATGGGCATGGTCTTCTATCTTTGGTGTTCCATCTTGTGCATTCCTCCTATGGGTCCTGCACGAACACCATGGGGCAGGTTTACATATCTACAGATAGCGTTAACTTAGGCTACTTTCACACTAGCGTTTTAAAATTCCGGTATTGAGTTCCGTCATAGGGGCTCAATACCGGAATAAAACGCTTCAGTTTTGTCCCCATTCATTGTCAATGGGGACAAAACTGAACTGAAGACAACGGAATGCTCCTGAAAGCATTCCGTTCCGTCTTCAGACCGGAGAACAAACCTCAGCATGCTGCGGTTTGCTCTTCGGTCCAGGGATCCGCACCAAGACGGATCGGGAATGACCCCCAATGCAAGTCAATGGGGACGGATCCGTTTGGTGTGGACACACCAGTAATCCGGATCTGTCCTCCATTGATTTGCAATGGGGGATCATTCCGGATCCGGCTACAGAGCTAGACACATACATAAATACATACATACAGACATACATACTCACATACTCCAGGGACGCCGGCAGCATGTCTTCACGCGCCTCCTGCGCACAGCTATGACGTTTCCCCACTGCGCCCAGCAGAGGGCGCTGTAGGGAATCGTCATCACTGCGCGCAGGAGGCGCGTGAAGACGTTCTGCCGGCGTCCCTGGAGTATGTGAGTATGTATGTGTGTATGTCTGTGTCTTGTTCCATGTTAACATGTGTGGGGCCGGAGCGCTGCTAAAGGGTGCCAACGGATCCGTGCTAATGCTAGTGTGAAAGAGGCCTTAGACAGACTGTCTAGGTCTTCATCAGATTTATCACAGTGGCAAATGCTGGCTGATAAAAATGGTGCATGAATAGACACTTTGGGGGTCATTTATTATTAAGACTGGCATTTTATATGCCGGTCATAATAAAGCCCTTACCTGGCGGTGGATCCGCCGGAGTTATGGAGAGGTGCCGGCCTCTCATAACTTTGGCAGATCCTCCACCAGTTATAAGTGTATGCCAGCTTCCTAGCTGTCTCACATTTAAACCCTTTTTCTACATCTGAAACAGGCGTAGATATTGGTAAATGAGATGAGCCTGTTGGCCTGCCCTCCCCCCCTTCTTATTTAGACCTGGCATGAGCAGAGAGAAGTCACAGATTGCAGCGCAACTAACCGTTGCTCTGCGATCTGCAATACACCTAATCTAGGCGTATTTCAGCTTGATAAATGACAACCTTTGTCTAAAGGCAAACGGGCTGACAATCTGGGGAATTATGGGGAAGGAGCATTCCTTGAAACACAAGTTTCCAATAATTGCCCTGTAAAGGTGCAAAAGCTTGTTCATCAGGTGAAAGCATCACTGATGTGGTCACCTAATACACCATTTATGGGGAGCAGACTGTTCTGTGTAATATGAGGACATGATTGCTGCATGTAAATGCAGCTCTTACCTCCTCTTGATGAGCAGGTAATTATTGGGAACAAATGGTTTGTTCCCAATAATTGCCTGCTTGTGTCAGCCCATGTAAAGTGGCCTTAAAAGGGTTTTTGGGAGTTCAATATTGATGGCCTATCTTCAGGATAGTTCATCAATATCTGATTGGTGGGGATCTGACTGTCAGAATCCCCAATGATCAGCTGTTTGAAGAGGGTGCAGCAGGGGCGGATTAGCCATAGAACCTACTGGGAAATTTCCAGGTGGGCTAATGCCCAGGTGGCCACCCGAGGCCTCCTCACGACCTCCAGTTGGGTACATAGTGGTCTGATGCTCTCAGCATTAATTAATACTGGGAGCATCAGGTACTGGCCAATGGCTTTAAGTGCCCTCCTGAATTCAACTGTATCACCATCCTCAGGACGATGATACAGTTAAATACTGTGGTGAGGGCAGCTGTATTTTGTACAGCACTGTGGTATTTGGTTCTGTTGAGGCAGTATATTGTGCTGTGGTATTAGGTTCTGCTGGAACAGACTACCAGGTACACATAGGCGATCGGTCTAATCTATCTCTGTATTTAGCTATCTATCTCCTTATATTATAAAAATGAGTTTCTGTCTGTCTGTTCTCTATGCGCGACCACACTACTGGACCGATTTTCACCAAATTCGGCACACAGGTACAGGTGTCAGGGAAGGTTTTAGACCAGGTCTCAGCTCTCTAGGACGTACCGTTCCTGAGATATTCCCAAAATATGATCTCCATTAGCCAATATTAGCCTGGGACCATTACTTTTCAAATCTCAACTGCCATTCTCTCCACCTACACACCGGTTTCCATAACAACCCAGCCAGGTAATTAGCAGCCAGCTGAGGAGCTAATGTAAATAACAACCCAGCCATTTCTCTTCACTGCTTTAAAGGGGCAGGGCGCTGTGGATGACACTGTTAAAAGGGTTTTCTGGTTACCATAAATAGAAGTAATGTTTTAGACTAATTCATCATCAATCATTACCTAATATAATTTCACATATTATTCGTTCAGTAGTAATAAAAGATGTTTTCTTCTACTGCTACCCACTGTGTTTCCTCATAAATTACCATGGCATCCACCTATAATTCAGACCATCCTCAAAAGAAGGACTTAAAAATCCCTCCCCCGACTCGGTCAGGCCACGCCCCCTCCCACTCCCTAGCCAACAGTGATTGAAAAATTGAAGGTAAAAATCTACTTCTGTCAGCTGCAGGGCAGGGAGGGTGACTTTCTCTCTGCAATGACACACACAAACATTAAATGAAATAGATAAAATATACCCGTGCAAAGCGATGTTTTCTTCCACTGCGTTTCCTCATAAATTACCATGGCATCGACCTGTAATTCAGGCCATCCTCAAAAAAAAAGGACTGAAAAACCCTCCCACTCCGCAGCCAATGGGGATTGAAAAAATGAAGGTAAAAATCAACTTCTGTCAGCTACATTGACTTTCTCTCTGCAACGACACACAGAAACATTAAATGAAATAGATGAAATATACCCAGGCGAAGCCGAGTCCTTCTGCTAGTACTCTATATATCCATCCATGTGTATCTTTCCAAATTGTCTGATTTAGAATGTCTACCAAAAGTAAAGCCTAAGAAGTGATGGCAGGGCACGAAGCAGTAAATGCTAAGAAATACTGTCCTGAAGAAGCAGACTAGAACAATTTGTACAGAAGGATCTTGGCCATGGAGTCTTTGGCAGTCCTGATGAATCCTGTTCCAGAAGAATGTTATGTGTGACAGAAGGAAATTCCAGCTACTAAGTAAAATTTATCTTTTTCATAGAAAATGTTACCAATTTGGTGAACTAATAAGAGAACAGTGAGGACAATACACCGTGGGATGTGTGACACTAGATCCCGGCACGACATCTTTCTTGGACTTCTAAGAAACTTATACCAGTAGCTCCCAGCAAGGAGTTGTGATCTTAGGATACGCCATCAAAATGTGATCAGATGTCTGGAGGGGCCCCATGAGCACACTGTAGAGTACCTCACCCCCTTCAGATTTTTTCCAGGCACATGCACTGTGGAGAGCTACAATACAACACATAGTGCAAAGTCAAGAGAGAGCCAGTATCTGGTGGTCTGACGCCTTGGAACCCCACTGATCCTGGACATGGAAGTGTGCGGCCCCCTGCATGGTCACTTTCTGTTATAAGGAATGGGAGATATGCTCATTGTCATCATCTACAATTCATTAGACCACATGCACACAGGGGGAGATTTATCAAAACTGGTGTAAAGTACAACTGGCTTAGTTGTCTATAACAACCAATCAGATTCCACCTTTCATTTTTCAGAGCTCCTTTGGAAAATGAAAGGAGTAATCTGATTGGTTGCTATGGGCAACTAAACCAGTTCTACTTTACACCAGTTAGATAAATCTTGGCCACAACGGGTATTACGTACAGACTTTTAGTGCAGAAATACAGTACTAGCTAAGTAGATGAGGTCTTTAAAATCTCATCTACACGGCACGGCAAATTGCATCACAGAAATTGAGCTGCATAGCTGTCAGCTGTCCTGAATTTGCCAGGACTGTCCCTGATTTTCAGAGACAGTCCAGGCAAATTTGCTCTTTCCCCAAGCGAAAATAGGCAGGGCTAATGCAAACCCTGCCCACAGATGAAATTTTCCAAGTGGGCTCAGGGTGTTCCGCAGGGGCGGGGCTTATATGCAAAATTAGAAATTCAAAATGTTGGTAAGCATGGTGCGGATTTTGAAGTCTAAAGCGTGTTAACTGTGCGAGTGAATCTGAGGCAAATCCTCCTCATTTTCATATGAAAACCCAGCATAATCCACACAAAAATCTGCACTAACTACACTGCTGTGTGCATGTACCCTAAGGACTCCTGCACACGCCTGTATCCATTTTGAGGTCTGCAAAATCATAGATCTGCAAAATACAGATAGTGTGCACTCCACAATTTTTGAGGGGCCCTACTGTAAAAATGCCTATTATTTTCGGCAAATCGCACAAGAATATCACAAGTTCTGTAATTTGCGGTACAACCACATGGATGTGAACAGCAGAAAGGAATGGGTCTGTATGTGACAAAATGCAGATCAGACATGGACCAAAAATACGATCATGTGCATGAGGCTTAACCATCTATAGATTATGTGCATTTTTTCGATGCAGATTCTCATGTGTCAAAAACACAGTGTAATGGCTCATGCAAATGACCGTATGTATTTTGTGGTCCAAAAGACACAGAGCCCCAAAAATACGAATAGGACTATCAGGAGTCGGCCTTTCTGTTCCACAAATTACGGATCTGCACTAGACCACTACCGGATTGTATGACGCTCAGGCACACGCAGCGGTTAGCTCTCCCGCATCCGCTGCGGTCTAGTTACAGGCATCTGTCCTATGAAAACTGCTGGCAAATTCCCGGGCAAGCGGCCGCCGATAACCCAGCGGGCAGCAGGTAAATAGGAGGCGCCCTCCCCCAGCCATGTTGTCGGACCACCCCTCCCCATTATGTCCTTAGCCCTGCTCCATCCAAACGCGTCAGTCTGCCTAGCAACTAAGCAGCACTGCTCGGCAGTCCTCTCAGTGGGCGGGATAATCACGTGACTTTTCCGATCACTACATTCTGGCATTTCCATAGGGGTTTCAGCCGCCCCCGTGGGCATGTTTTGCAGCAGCACAGCTTCCTCTTCTCGAGAGCCCCCCCACATCCGCTCCCAGTCACTCCTTCCTGTAACTTCCCCTCCGCTACTTCTGCTCGCGAAACTCCGTACCTCACTAGCCCCGCCCCTTCACCCGTAAACCCCAATAGGAGTCACTTCACAGCAAGTTTACTCGTGGGGCACGCCCACCGCGACGACTCCGCCCTCCCCGTTAGCTCAGCCCAGCACGGCCTCAGTCTGGGGTTGTGGATCGATCGCTAGTCTGGTTGTGTACGGAGACAGAGCAGTGTCCCGCATATGAGCCTGAGCCGCGCCCGGGGATGGATTGCGCCGAGCCCTCCAGCTGGCAGCCATGATGATCCTGACAAGGAAGCCCGAGGGCCCCATCACAGCAGGTACAGTCTGGCATCTCGTGGGGGAGTTCTGTGCCCTCTGCTCCATTGTATAGAATCTTCTGTAATAGTCGCTTCCGATCAGATCGATAGATCTGCACACGATTGTGTCAAGCTGGATCTGCAGATCTGTGATCCATCTGGTCATTGTGCCTTACAATGTGGATACATTCCCAGGGTTTCAGGTCTAAACATGTATATGCACAGAGATCGGCCACTGGTTGTACAGTATAATAAATTATTACACTCATGACGGTATAATTCACTGGCATTGTGTGCAGTTGACAACCGCCTTGTCCTTTGTCGCCCACATCCATATGATTCGTGTTTTCTACATGTCGTCCCATAGGCTGTAGTGTTATCTGTTGGTAACAGGGTAGATTTGGGCGTACTGGACGGGGTGATAGCACATGGGCCGGTACACTGCTGCAGCCATCGTGCGGTCAAATCCAGCTGCCTGCTGCACTGAATCCAGTAACGCTGGTAATGTTTTGTTTTATGGAGGATTAGGGTAATCCTATTATGCATATAACAGCCAATATGTAGCATTATCCATGTTATCTGTCACAGCGTGCATCATATTCCCTCAGAAGGGAATTATTCATAATCTATATGCGGAGTAGTAAAGGGCGCTTTGATATCGGGAGCATTAGATGGGTTACCTAATACTGTAGCAATTTTCTGAAAGTCAATCGTAGTAGTAGAAGAGGGGCAACCGTCATCCCTCTCTAGGCATGGCACCATGAGAAAGGACTGAATTTTTTAATATCCTCAGATTTCACCTTTAAGGGCTTCACAAGTCAATGCATAGGCATTATCTGGGGCTTAGTAATATAAGGAAGCGCTCCGCCTTATGCCCTGCAGTCCATCTGTGAAGAAGCAGGCCCTTTTCATACATGACAGGTAGTGATATTGGCATCCAGATGTAGCCTGACCTGTAACACCAATGAATTGTGCTCACTTTAACCCTTTATAATGCCAGGTCAGCATAGACTTCTACTAAGCCTATTCTATTCCCGTCACTGTCATTCACATGTCATGTTTCAGTGAGTGACTGTTCCTGCCATAGGAATACAGTTCCTCAGTGTCAGTCTGTATTCAAGGTGTTCATTGTTTTCATGCATAGAGGACATGCTCATAGCGGTGACAATAGACCTCCACTCCATTGTACAGTCTATAGGCACTAGAACAAGTGGAGTATTGTGTCCTGTCAGCTCTTGTAGCGTAACTGTATGGCCTGTGTGAGAAGGAGCATTTCACCACTTCTTCATTCCATTGCGCTGACATCTTTTTCTTGAAGTAACACGCTTTTGGTGTCATGATAGTTGAAGAGTATTTCCTCCTGAAGAAGACCGTCAGAAAACGGGAATCCTTCATTTATCCTCTCACGTTAAAAATGACGTTCAGTCATTACTTAGTTGTGTTTTTCTGGGGAATCTCCGACCTTACAAGCAATATGGCTGCCATGACAGCTTCCACACACTTATCCGTGCCTCATGAGAGGTATAGATGTCTAGTTATAGTCCCTGCATAGGTTGGAAGACGTGACGCTCAGGACTGTGGAAAAGCTTGGTGACCCGTGCCTGTTTGTTTTCTCTTGTTGCTTATGTTTCGGTTAATATGACTGTGCTGACAGGAATGTTGTATAACCTTCATTAGCGCAATTATAGACGGGAAACCTTTGTTACTTCCGTATGTAGATATGTTTCGAGGATCCATATTTGTGTCCTGTTGCAATCTATAGTATTGGGTTGAACAAGGTTGTCTGAGAATGGTCTGACTACAAGAATGCGGTCTGTAATCCTGTTCATTTCCTGGATTATTGTGTTCTTGGTCATGGAGGAGATATGTCTACCTCAGCAGCATCATAGATGTAAGGAGAAGATGGGCAAGACCATGTGATGCTGTGCACTGTACGGAGAGAGGAGGCAGGTGGTCACCGTGCCAGGGAATGTACCCACCACCTGAGCTGGCTGTACTGTTTTCTGTTGGATCATACAGAGATGGAACTGGCTCATGTAGTCTCCAGAATAAGTTCTCATACACACAACCATGTTCATACTTAGGTCTGCAATATACGGATATCTCCTGTGTGCACCCTGCATTTGTCTCACTCCTATCAAAGCGGACCAGAATAGGACATGTTCTATAATTTTCGGAACGGACTTGCAGATGCTGACGAACCCCTAGAAATGAATAGGTTCTTGTGCAATCCAAAAAAATACAAGGAGAAATTTATCAAAAATGGTGTAGAGGAAAGCTGACTATGGCTACTTTCACATTAGCGTTTTTAAATTCCGGTATTGAGTTCCGTCATAGGGGCTCAATACCGGAATAAAACGCTTCAGTTTTGTCCCCATTCATTGTCAATGGGGACAAAACTGAACTGAAGACAACGGAATGCTCCTGAAAGCATTCCGTTCCGTCTTCAGACCGGAGAATAAACCGCAGCATGCTGCGGTTTGCTCTCCGGTCCAGGCATCCGCACCAAGACGGATCCGGAATGACCCCCAATGCAAGTCAATGCGGACGGATCCGTTTGGTGAAGACACACCAGTAATCCGGATCTGTCCTCCATTGATTTCCAATGGGGGTCATTCCGGATCCGGCTACAGACATACAGACATACATACATACTCCAGGGACGCCGGCAGCATGTCTTCACCGCCTCCTGCGCGCAGCTATGACGTTTCCCCACTGCGCCCAGCAGAGGGCGCTGTGGGGAATCGTCATCACTGCGCGCAGGAGGCGCGTGAAGACGTTCTGCCGGCGTCCCTGGAGTATGTTTGTATGTATGTCTGTATCTTGTGTGTCAATGTCTTGTCAATGTGTGTCATGTGTGGGGCCGGAGCGCTGCTCCGGCTCCACACATGTATAGCGTTAGCACGGATCCGTGCTAACACTAGTGTGAAAGTAGCCTTAGGCTACTTTTACACTTGCATTGTGGTTTTCTGGTATTGAGATCCAGCAGAGGATCTCAATACTGGAAAAAAACTGATCAGGATGTCTTCAGTTCAGGCAGCTTTCAGTTTTGTGACTGGACACAAAACCGCAGCAAGCTGTAGTTTTGTGTCCGGTCATAAAAACTGAAAGAAACTGATCAGGTACTGAAACCAATGTAAGGCTACTTTCACACCAGCGGCAGTCCTGATCCGGCAGGTGAAGGGTGCCGTCGGATCCAGACAGCCGCAAGGACGTGTGGGGCCGGAACCGCGTTCCGGCCCCACACATGTCACACAGTACCATATACATACACACACATACACACAAACACATACTTACATACTCCAGGCAGGCCACACGTCTTCACACCCAGGAGGCTCGCAGCTATGACGATTCCCCACAGCATCCTCTGCTGGGCGCTGTAGGGAATCGTCATAGCGGCGCGCCTCCTGGGTATGAAGACGTGCGGCCTGCCTGCCGGGAGTATGTAAGTATGTATGTGTCTGTATGTCTGTCTATATGTGTAGGTGACGGATCCGTCCTGAACTCCATTGAAAGTCAATGGAGGGCGGATCCGGTTACCATTGTGGTCGCACCAGACGGATCCGCCCCCATTGACTTGCATTGGGGGTCATTCCGGATCCGTCTTGGTGCGGATGCCTGGACCGGAGAGCAAACCGCAGCATGCTGCGGTTTGTTCTCCGGTCTGAAGACGGAACGGAATGCTTTCAGGAGCATTCCGTTGTCTTCAGTTCAGTTTTGTCCCCATTGACAAAGAATGGGGACAAAACTGAAGCGTTTTATTCCAGTATTGAGCCCCTATGACGGAACTCAATACCGGAATTTTAAAACGCTAGTTTGAAAGTAGCCTTAGTCAATGGTGACTAAAAAAACGGATCCGTCACCCATTGACTTTCAATGTATTTAGTGCCTGATCCGTTTTTTTTTCAGTTTTGATATCACACAACTGCATCCCAACGGAACGGATGCATCCTGATGTGCAAAATCAAAACAGATCAGTTTAATTCAGGTATAGAGATCCTCTGCCGGATCTCAGTACCTGAATTAACAACGCAAGTGTGAAAGCAGCCTTAGACACCCATAGTAACCAATCAGATTCCACCTTTTATTTTCTCCTGAAACCTGTAAGGTGGATTCTCATTGGTTGCTAGGGCAATTAAGCCAGTTTTTCTTTACACCAATTTTAATTAATTTCCCCCAAGCAAGACCTCTGTTCAGAACACCAATGTGAATAAGACCCACTATACCCAGAGCAGACAAAAAAATTCAACTTATCTCTCCTGCTCTGGTCGCCGATGCCGCTCCTAACATCCAGCGCTCTTCTTGGTCTTCCTGTCACGCTCTGACCCGATGCCATACAGTGTAAGGTACTAATGAACGCTTCCATAATTGAAGCGCTCACTAGTATTTGCCCCATAGGACTCACAGACATTTTCCCCCATCTTTGGGGGGTGGGGGAGTGTGTCTTATAGAGGTAAAATACAGTACATAAAATGGCTCGGTTTTGTGGAATAATTTGGTTCTGATTTGCAGATCATTCTGTTATGACATTCCTCTTCCATGACTCCCTAAAGCCCTCTGTTTGACAACGGGTGCAGGCCGTCTTGCAGAAATTCCACATGAAATTGAAGTGGTTTTGCCTCAGATCTCACCCTTGCTGTTACTGTATCATTGAATCATGGACACATGCTATCTGTGGTCTCCACGGACAGTACATTTACCCATTGACTTCAGTGTGTGTATTCACACAGTCTGGGGTTACACCTGTGAAGCATGCCCTATTTTTGTCCAAGTGTACGGATCCATCATGCCCATTATAGTCTACGGGTCTGTGAAAAAACATGGACATAACACGGAGAGTATCTGTGTTTCGTCCATGTTTCATGGACCATAGGTAGGAGATGCTCTTGAAATTAAGCAGTGTTAATGGAATACGGATAACACACAGACCAAACATGGATCCTTCATGGGCATTTTCACAGATGAACCACTGACAATCTTGTCACTGATGTCAGTGACATCCGGCTGCTGATTGACATGTTTCTCCATATGTACAGTAATACAGAGAAACTGGTCATTCAGTGGCTATGGGGAAGTCCACATGCATATTCATTGGACTGCTTGCTTGTTTTAAACGGTTTTCCAATATTTTAATACTGATGACGTATCCTCTGGATAGGTCATCAGTATCTGATCGGTGGGGGTCCGACATCCGGGACCCCTGCCAATCAGCTGCTTGAGGAGCCACCAGCCTTCTCACACCTTACCAAGCACAGCGCCGTACATTGTTTAGAGGCGGTGCTTGGTATTGCACTCGGCCCCATTCACTTCTAAGCTGTGTCTAGGTCATGAGACCACTGAACGTGATGTCACTGGCCTAGGAATAGCTGCGAGAAGGTCTCCTCCACTAATGAGCAGACTATTGTCGGAAAGGAACGTTTCCTTCACATCAATAGCCTAGATAATCTGCAGGTCTAATATAAGCCTTAGAAAATAGTTTAACTCCTAAGTGACAGACCACTGAGATTAGTCTGTCACTACGCTATGCTGCCCTCAGAGAGGGCAGCGTGAGGGGCGTGAGAGATTGCCTTTAAATCCAGCTATACTGAATTGAAACCTTCTAGAGACAACAACAAATTGGCTGCTGAGTGGTAGGCCACAAAACAAACATAACGTGACTGCCAATTGCTGAAGCACATAGCACGTAAAACTGATCTATATTCTGTTACAGGACTTGCTTCTGCTTTCTAGATTGCCTTTGGAAAGCACCATCAGCAGAAACACAGCTCAACGTGAGCTTTATGATTTAGGTATCCCTAGTCAGGCAGCCGTAGATGAGCCTAAGACCACCTTGTAGAATGTCAGTGTTAGGTGGTGTTGTCATTGGACCTGGTGAAAACATTTTCTGGACTGGTAAAACATAATTCAGTAGTCTGAAGGACAAAACTTGATCTGATGGATACCAGGAGACTCCTCCTTGTTCATATACACAATGTAAGCGATAATAGTTGATGGTGAAGAACCAATGGATGCCTTTGTGATTTGGACTAGATATTTTAGTTCTAGCTGAAGCATCACAATTCTTCTGTATGTCAAGGTCCATAAAAAAAATTAGGATGTCATTTGGAACAACTTGATTTACCTTAACCCTTTAGGATGGATTGGAATGGGACAGAGAGCCAGGCTTCATAGCTAAACATTCCTGCTTAACCTTATTGATGCTCTTGTCATTGAATAGATGTGAATCCCAACAATTCCTAATTCTAGCACAGGATTCTGAAGGAGAACAGGAAGGGCCAACTCCATGTTAATGCCCATAGTTTTGGAATAACTTGTTAACAGGCATATGTGACCCCATACATTTTAGCAGGTCGTAGACATGAGATTTATCTCTGGGATTGGTGGGTTGTCTTTTGACGTATTCCATATATAGACACAGCAATTATACATTACTTGGCTTCATTTGATTCCTGTACAGGTGCGGCCCTACCTTTTATAGGGTATATAGTAGAAATGTGGATGCTTTTGTGTTACTTATGGAGTTGAAGGTTGAATTTGAGAAGTTGGCCATAAAAATTTCTAATTCCTGAACCTTAGTTCCTATGGAAATAAAGATAGATGTTTAGAGGGAACATGTCTTGCAAATGGACAGCTTTAGGCAGTGAGGCTATGAGCTCCAGAAACTGTAGATGGGACATCAGACCTTTATACCGGTAATGAAGTATGGCTAGCCATGCATATTGGATAACTGCCTGACAAACTGCTATCTCCTCCTACTATCCCATACACATGTCTGCTTGGCCAAGCATGATTGTGTATGGAGGAGTGAGTAGAGATAGCTGTCGGGCGAATAAATAATTGTTTGTCCAAGAACTATTGACCATGTATGCCCAGAGTAAGCCATTGCCAGACACTTCTGGCGGTGGCTTATCTACCTTATGCTGGTTTCATACTAGCGCTTGGAGATCCGCTAGGGAACAGCCTCCCAAATCTTTCTGCGTTCTGGTATTGTCGGAAACTTAAACATTAAAGGGGTTTTCCAAATTATATATATTGATGACCTATCCTCAGGATAGGTCATCAATATCAGATTGGCGGGGGTCCGGATGCAATCAGACAAATATGCCAAGAATAGGCTGGAAGAAAATCGGACAGCAAATTTAAGCTTCTGGCAATGCCGGAATGCAGAGAGATCCAGCAGGCTGTTACCTGCCGACACAGCATTTTGGTTCCTAAGCACTAGTGTGCAACTAGCCTTAAAACAAAAGGATTTCGTCAAGCTTTTTTTCCCCTAAAATTTTTTGGCACATGAAAATCTTGAGACCCCACATTAGATTGTGTGTCTTACCAAAATCAAATGTGTATGGCCAGTGTTAAGGTCCTTACATTGGCAGCCTATTGTAAACATGTGCCAGCCAATGATACCGCATGTTGATTGGCACTTGTACCATCATCGAACAGTATGGTGGCCAGTAGTCCTTCATGCAGTTGTTATTTTGTCAGCAGCACATCCCCGGTTTGCTTCCGACAAGCAATTATTTTATGACCGCAATAAAGATGCTTGTTTATTGACTAATGACAGGACATGTTTGCAGGTGGCAGTGATCAGGAAAGTTAAGAGATCATGGTGCACCAGGCCTTTAGATTGAGTTCCTTGACCAGTTTAACCAGTTCCTCTCTGCAGTATCACAGTTACAATCAGTCTCTGTTATTTTTTTCTCCCCCCTGTTTTGCTGATCCAGACTTTCGGTTGTCTTGACAGTCAGTGAGTGCTGCCCATGCGTCTGGATCTGTATGTCAGGGCTGCTTCATTTATGACTTCATTCTCTGTAGTCTAAAAAAACTCCAAAACCTCAAAGATGGAGGACAAATGAACATGTTCTTAGAACAGGATCATATTACATAGCAGCCCTGGGGGCTGAATGTGGAAATTGTGCTTCCACACATTAGCAGGAACGCTCTGCGAGGTAAAACAACATTGCTCTTGCCACTTTTCATGTATTTGACTTTGTGGATCCCAGAATGTAAACTTCTAGGCTTTGGAACCATACACATCCTCTAATTACCGGTGTATTTTGCTAAATAGCAGCAATTGACAGCTGTGAATTGCTTTTGTCCTTGTGCTATACTTAGCCCTGTTTTGGGCCTTTCTTAAAAAGTTTTTTTCTGAGATTTTTTTTTTTTTTTACTAATAACCTATCTTTTGGATAGGATATTAGTATCCCATTGGTGGAGGTCCGACACTTGGACACTCCGCCGATCAGCTATTTAAGAAGGCACCGACGCCATGTATCGCTCCATACATATCGGGCTCAGCAACATTCACTTTGGACGTTTACTTTCTACCCGAGCCTGTTGCATCCATTGAAAAAGTCATTCTTACTTGTTCCCACCACTCTGTTCTGCATCCTGGCTTCCTTCCTTCTGGGCTCTGTCTTGTAAACTTTGGAAAGGACTGGATCATGCGCGCCACTTCAGTCCATGACTGGCCTCAGCTGTATCTCAAGTGGCATATGATCCAGCAACCACTTGGGGACAGGTCACCATGGAGGCCAGTCATTTGCTGGAGCGGTGCCCATGGCTTCGTCTTGTCTGGAGGTTTACAGGACAGGTATGGAAGACTCCCGAATGGAGCAGCTGGGAGCAGTTGAACATTTTCAATAGGTAGAACAGGCTGGAGTTGAAAGTTTAAAATAAAAAACAGTTAAAAAAGCTGAGCAAACCCTTTAAAGGGGTTGCTCATCTTCGTGGGGCCTTCTGCTAGACCTCCTCATGTGTTCGGACCTGTGGAAGGAAGCATTGATACCTTCTCCCTGCTGCTGGGTTCTGTCTTCTCCTGGTTTCCTGCAGTTAAAGGGAACCTGTCATCAACTTTATGCTGACCGTACTGAGGGCAGTATAAAGTAGTGACATAAATGCTGATTTCAGCGGTGTGTCACTCATGAGCTAAAAGTAAGTGGTTGCTGAGAACCAGAATCATAATCATTGCAGCCCAGGCCTTGAAAAGAGTCAAATCTACCTGAGAAGAGTCATGGTTATTCCTAATCTCCTGCTCTACCGCCCATCTGCTGATGATTGGAAGTTGTCTCCTAGAGAGAAAGGGAGAAAACTAGGTAGAAGCCTGTCAGTCATTAGCAGGAGGGCAGGGAGAGTCATGGTTATTCATGACCATGAGAAGAGTCATGGTCATGAATAACCATGACTCTTCTCATGAAGATTTGACTCTTTTCCCAAGCCTAGTCTGCAATGTTTGCGATGTTGGTTCTCGGCAACCACTTACTTTTAACTTATAAATGACAGACCGCTGAAATCAACTCACCTGTCTCTACTTTATTCTGCCGTTAGTATGGACCGCATGAAGTTGATGACAGGTTCCCTTTAAAATCAGAAGCTTCAAGAGTTCATTCCTAATAACATGGTATTGGGGTATTGCTATTTATTCCATTCCCTAACATATTATTTACATTGACTACTGAGGTGGAGCTCCATTTCAAAGGGAATGTGTCATCAGAAAATGATATTGTTTAAATCACATTTTTATGTTAAACATATATTTTTAGAATTTTTGATGTGTTTAGTGACTAGGAATGGTTGCCACCATTTCAGAGCTGCCGAGGGGGTGGGCCCTCTGTCCAGACTACACTGCACTACAATAGATGACGGGGTCTCACTACACACTACACTGCTCTACAATAGATGGTGGGGTCTCGCTACACTGCTTTACAGGAGATTTAATGATTAGATTCTGCCTACCATATGCCATCATGGCTGAGCAGCCTGACAGGAAAACTCACCAATATGTAGTATATGCAAGTGTGTAGTGTGTAGTGAGGCCTCACCGGTCACCCCCCACTAGACAGCTGTGCAAGCGGAGGCAACCAATCCTGCTTACATGTGTCAGTATAAAATCGAAGGTATATTAGAGGCAGTATGCACCTACCTAGGAGCCCTATCACACCTCTGTACAACCCTGAGCTGTAAAACATCTGTGTGCATGAGGCCTCAGCCTGAATATGAGCTGTAGACACTAAATTGTATTTTTTTTTACTTAATATTTGTAACAAAATCTATTTTTTAGTTTGTTTTTTTTCCCCACTACCATCCATTTACATGAAATGAATATTAATGAATGGGCTGGAAGGAGCCGGCTCTTCTGACCACCTCTATTTGCTCTTTACAGTGAGATACGGAGATGGATTGTATGATTCCTACATGAGGCTTGATCAGGTGGCAGCGCAGGATGCTGCAGGAGAAAAAGAGAGCCCCTCCACCCTCCCTTCAATTGGAAGACTTAATGTAAGTAACATGTCACTTTGCTTTACCCTTGCTGTCCTGTATCGCTGCCAGAATAATTTACGTTGTCGTTCCAACTAGTTTGGCACAGGGAAGCTTCTAACCTTCCAAGCTGATGTATGACTTCGTAGTGGCCTCCTGGGATGACTAATTAGTTGTAAAATGATTTATATGTGAGTTTTTAATATTACATATTACATTAGACCGGGCTAATATCATATGGTTTATAGCAGATGGTTAGGTTTTGCAGGTGTTCAGGTTTTATCATATTACGCTTGTGTAATACTAGCTTTCCATGCTCTCCTATCGGGTGAGGTTGGTATTCAGAGCCCAGTCAGCAAGTGTTTTGCACCTGTCGTGCGGGCATGTTTTGTTACTTGAGACTTCCCTGTCCCACTTCCAAGTTGTTTTCAAGGTGTCTCTGTACATCATACTGTATGTGCGTCATACAGTACCAGAACCTTAGGCCTCATGTGTAAACCGGTTCAGCCAGTTAGAGTCCAGCTCTCAGTTTTGAAAGATGTGACCTGATTGGTTGCAATGGATACGTCTGCGCTAGGTTTTATCTAAGACCCAGTACTTCTCTGTCTAGAAAGATAATGGTTCTACATAAGGATCCTTTCAGTCTTTTTCCTATTTAGCTTACAGGATGGGTTTCATTCTTCTGGTCAGGTTGAGCTTTTGTAGACACAGGCCTTGCTCTTGGATTGAGGTGCTTCAGGATCATTAGATGATTTCAGTGCAGAATTGAAATGGTGGATCATAAAAGAGGTTGTCACTACTACTACTTATCTGCACCAGGATGGGGTTATCATGGTTTAATAAAGAAGATTAATTTTTATGGAGATGTGTGCTGGATGAACCTTTTTGTTTGGATGCCCCATTAAGACATGTGGGCATCCTATGGCCATCCCTCTGTGAGCCAAAATGGATCAGAGCTCTGGTGGACATGAAGGCATGCATCTATTTTGTGGACAGTCATTCATCTGAATGGCCTCCATGTAATACTACATTTCTGGAATCCAAGGCAAAAATCTGAGTTACCCTTGAATTTCTGCTGTGGTTTTGCGTTTTCCATGACTCTGAACCGCCCGCGAATTTAGTTTCTTTCCATGTAGCTAATCCAAATGCAGAAACTGCACCAGTAAAGAACTTTTCTCCTTTTGAGGTGGTTTTGAAATCCACACAGAAAAAAAAAATCTGTGGATTCCCATGGGAAACAATGGGATAGGTTTTTATGATCCATGTGAAAAAAATCATAATGTGAACAAACCCCAAAATTTGAATTTGACCACAATCGGAACAGAACCTGAAGATCCAATCATCCTTTTCTGTACACATAATGCCCACATGGCAAAGAGGTCAACCTTCTTGCCTCTAGGTGCACTGATTAAGTCAGTAATGTCCAGTTTGTGGATCCATTTGTTCTGTATGGGGTTGTATGACCCACAAGAAAAATGACTGAGCTCTGCTTAAAAGGAGTCTTTCACCAATATAACTAAGAGCAGTGCCCCACAGAAGATTGCAAACACATCCCAGACATACCTGTGTGCACTGTGTGTCTGTATTACATGTCCCGGAAAAGCACTTCTATTCTACTAGAAAACAGCTCCCATGTGCCTGGCTCTGCTGCTGCAAGGGTTCAAAGCAAACCAGACTGAAGAGGGGAGGGCTGTTTTAGCTGCTCATATCTTGGGATTGGTAGCAGATGGAACAAGCTGGCATTCCAAGCTTTCAAATGATACCAAAATCACAGCATTACATCCAGTACATCAGAACATATAGCTGTTAGAGACTGGAGAGAAAGAAGTTTTTAGTTTCACTTTCAGCTGGGCACTTGGGAGCTGTTTTCCTGCAGAATAAAAGTGCTTTTTCTGGACATGTAATACAGACACACAGTGCACACAGGTATGTCTGGGATGTATCTGCAATCTTCTGTGGGGCACTGCTGTTAGTTATATAGGTGAAAAACAAGTGAAAGACTCCCTTTAAAACAAAAAAAGCCTATTTTCTTTTTGAAACACCCTCCATTCCAGTGCCTTTAAAGGGGTTTTCTGGTATTTACATAATCTGGATAGATCATCCTCAGGATTGATCATCAATAAGATTACATTCGTTCGTGACGTTACATTCAACGGTCTCATGGCCTAGCGATTGGGGCTGAGCTGCAGTACCAAGCACAGCTATTATCCAATGTTATGGCGCTGTGCTTGGTAAGCTGAGAGGAGGCTGCAGTGCTCTTGGAGCGCCATGGCCTGCTCAAACAGTTGATCGGTGGGGTGTCAGGACTTGGACAACCCCCAATCTCATATTGATGGCATATCTTAAGGATAGGCCATCATTATGTAAATCCCAGAGAACCCTTTAAATTATTCCTTTAATAAGGGCAACATAACATAAGGGAGGGCAAAATAGAATAAACAAAAGTGCTCTGTGAGATACCGAAACTGAATCTGTTGGGTATATGATGTAGAAGTGCAGTTCCTGATAACAGGCTTATGTACTATATGATCCTGGTGCAGAGGTTTTTCCCTTGCTATAGGTTTGCGCTCGTTTTCACTGTTTGCCTTTGTTTTAGTTACATTAGTTACATAACTGAGAGCATCTGGTTTTAGTTATTTTCCTGAAAAATGTAAGAACCCTGGTCACCGTCCCATAGGCTCCGCTTGTATCCAATATAAACAGGTTCTTCTGGGAGAGGGCTGGGAGTGTTCGGGTGCGTTCCTGTGTGTGGATACAGCTCACGGTAATTGTAGAATTAAAGAAGAAATCCATATTCTGAAGTCAGAGTGACTTTTTGTTTGGGACCAGCCGGAAGATATTAACATTAAAAGGGGTTTCCCAGCATTTAGCAGCTGTTCAGTAGAAAGGTAACATTATATCACATGTCCCCCACAACTGGGACTACCACTAATCACTAGTATGAGGGTTCCTCCATACAACTCCTCTTGTCAGGGAATCTACTAGTAAAGGCGGGGGGGGGGACCCAGGATTACGGATTTGTGGGCCCTTAGCAATCTAACATTTAGGGTACCGCCACACGTCCAGTTTTCTTCATGAAGCCAAAATCAGGAGTGGATCAAAAAAGAAGAAAAT
Source organism: Rhinella marina (assembly GCA_900303285.1). Taxonomy (NCBI): domain Eukaryota; kingdom Metazoa; phylum Chordata; class Amphibia; order Anura; family Bufonidae; genus Rhinella; species Rhinella marina. The sequence continues at coordinate 619,329 of ONZH01017199.1, forward strand.
ATATAAAGGACAGATATGACCTATACTTCTGCTTTCGGCTTCCAAAACTACATGAAGAAACCTGAACATGCATCCTGTATATTTGAGCAAGTATGCATGCTGGGAGTCATAGTTTCACGATATCTAGAGCGCCAGAAGTTTCTGATCCCTGATCTTTTTTTTACTCTTGTTGATCAAGAGAAGGAAATGCTAAAAAAGTACAGGGTGAGGCAAAAGTCTGGACGCACCCTTTTAACTGCTGTAATTTGTTGAGAATTGACTTCAGTGTGCAAAGGTATTAATTGGGATCAAAGCTACATTATTTGAGGAGGATGTGTTTTCGGCTGCCATTTTGAAATCCGCCATATTGAATTCGGCTCAAATTTTTCCAATGGGAACGGGGTCGTGATATCAGTCTTGGCTAGAATATACTCAGAAACACACTGGAAGTGTCAGTTTTGACTTATTGTTACGTGTTTAGGAGTACATTAGAAACCTTTGACCCTGCTTAACCCCTAAATGGGTAAAGATAGGTCAAAGCTGACACTTGCAATGTGTTTGGGTTTCTGGCAACTTGCAGTTGCAACATTGACCACGTCCACTTTCATTATGTTGCAATGTAGTTCCACAGTACTGTAATCTGTGGTTGCCTGGCCAAAATCACTGTGTAGTCCTAGCCAAAGGGAAAGCATTCAGGCTATTCACAGTCTGACTGTGGCATTTCCACCACACCCTTTGGACCTATCACAACATTTGTAGAAGAGGGTTTATTATGACCCTACTGAAAAGAGTGGATCCATATGGTGTGGTCAGCATTAGGAGGCAGAAAGTAAAATTCCAGGCACATCGGTTCCTTGAGTCATCCTGCCTTGTATTGGCGGTATAGATTCTACATGCATTGTAGTATTTTGGATTTAGGTGACATCCTTCTCTTAAATAGTTTTATTGATTATATCATCTGACTTTTTCTATTTTCCAGTTGCACGTGATTTTCGTACTGTTCAATGTTGGCCATTTCACAGTTCATTAGTAGTAGAACGGCTCTGGAGCAGTAATGGACACCACAATGTGTATGTGTTTCCATGGAGCCATTGTGTCCTAGCTATTTAGTTTGTGCCAGAAGCCACAGTGCCGAGAAAACCTTTGCTCAGCCTGTGTGCCAAGGCAACACCTTGTGTATTTGGACCTGCAGGCCCTTCACTACAGTGCAGTTTGAGAGTTGTGATGTCATATTGTTGTGAACCTGCAGATCTGAGTAATTCTGCTATGCATGAAGGCAGGAGGAACCTTCCGTGCAGAGCTCTTACTGACTTTTCCATACTTGATCTATAGCTGAATGTACACATCAAGTAACTGTCAGCCATCCACTTCCCAGTGGATCCAGAGAATTAAAGGATCGGGCTTAGTGAACTCTAAAAGCCTGACTTCTGCCATTGGATGGAGACGGGAAGTTGCCCATACAGATTAGATGGTTAGCCAGTGTTGGTGGGTTCAATTGACTAACTTTAGAACATAGGGGTGAGACATAACCGTGAGTTGGGGGTTAAGAAGACTTATCAAGCTGAACTTGAGTGTCACTTTTTAACGTTTACGTAAAGAGAGCCTTTTGAACAACTCCTCTTCAATCAGTCCCAAAGGTGGAAATCGTATAGATCACTGTAAGGCTAATTTCAGACGAGCGTGTCTACTTCAGGAAACGTGCTCTGTGTGGGAACATGATTTCCTGTTATGGGCACTGCTCCTTTGACCGGACGCAGAGCATGTTTCCTAAAGTGGACACGCTCATCTGAAATTAGCCTAATGGAGACCTATCCGAAGACCTCATTGGTGGAGTTCTCAAATTTGGGAGATTTAAAGTTGATATTATGTGCTCCCCGGAAACAAGACGTCCCCTGCCCGTTGGTCATCTTCCACCCACCATGCTTTACAGCCCTAAAAGATACCATATTCCATGGGTGGTGGCCATCTTGCCCGTGTAGTGGAAGTGCTGTGTATGAACATGGATGGTTCCTTTAGATCTCACATGAACATCTACAGGCATTCAAGCATTCAAGTTTAGTGAGGTATGCCTGTACCTCTCATATTATCACGTAACCCCCCCCCCTCCCCCCACATTGCAGATCTTTATGTAATTAGCCATGTATATTAGGATTACATGATATATCAAGCACTTTTACTTCTGTACTACACTCCCTTACATATGTTTTTTATGATTTTGGTTGTTGATTTGATATTTTCCTTTAGGGCAGGTTTTGTATTTTTCAGCTGTTTCACTCAATTACATTCACAGCTCGCTTATTCAGACTGGCATCTCCTGGCTCTGTGATCAGCATGGGTGCAAATCCATCCGTAAGAAGAGTTTTTAATTCCTCTGCTGCCAGAGGCGTTTGAGGCTCGCTGCTGATCACATTCCAAATTTGCAGCAAGGCAGAATGCAATGATGCTTTTCTATGTATTGTGCCTTATTGGTGGCTTATGTTGCGATCTACACTTTATTTTAGCCCACTTTTATTCCTTTGCTTATAAGGTACACGCCAGTCATTAGATCATATTAAACTGACGGAGACCATAGGTGAAATGCGTGGAAACTGTAGAGTATTTTTATGTAAAAAGATAACGTATGGTTGACACAGGCTGCTACAATCTAGAAACTATACTGTAACTAACAAAGCAAACACAAGACTTGACAATGTACAGATATTCTACATCACATATATAGTTTTTTTTTTTTTTTTTTTTAATTTTCACTTTATTTTTGTATAGCTGTGCTTTAAGTGTTTTTATAGTCACAGGAGCAAAGTATAAACCCTGTCACCCTTGGGTGTTCCTCTGCCTTTGCAGTGATTCAGAGCTGTGGGGTTAAAGGCTATCATTAGGAGTGGGTGTTTTAGCATGTTATGTAAGTCCTGTACTTTTAGAATATGTGGTTTTGTATAGATCGTCTATGAGCGTGTGTTTTTAGCGATGTTGTGTCCAGTTTAAATATTACTGTCGGTCACGTGGCTTATTATTCCTTGCACAAGTGGAACAGTATGAAATAAATCCCCAGACGGCACAGTTCAGCATATTGCTGCCTGCTAGAGCTTCCTCTTAGGCCTTTTTGTATACATTAATCATCATAAAACTGTCCCCCTATATAGATTCACACATCTTTACGTCTGAGATGAATGTCCTGAAGTAACCTCTGGAGACAAGCAGGTGCATGGAGACATTGAGACGGGATTGTTTCAGTTTTTATTGATATCTGCTCTGTCCTTATGACTTATGTCCAATCTGATCATGAAAGAACTGCTGCGCGGTGCAGCTCTACAGATAATCTCTCCGTGAAAAATTGTAATGGGCACTTACCATGCACGTGAGTCAGTCGGCAGAATTTCTACCTGGCGTTTTTACAGGTGTTTTGGAACAGGTTTTTGGTTGTTTTTCCTACATGCCTAAAAGTGTGATCCATAGCATATGACGACCTGACTACCACCTTAGGCCTCATTCACATGCCGGAATTTGTTTCAGATGCCACGTGTGCCCTTCATTTCTATGGGGTCGCAAAAAATGTCATGATGTCATCCGTGTGCAGTCTGCATCCATGCTGCAAATTATAGAACGTCTCCTATTCTTGTCCGTTTTGCAGACAAGAATAGGTATTTTGACAATGGGAACTGCAAAAAATACAGGATGCAGATGGCCAATATCTGCATTTTGCGGACCACAAAACAGAAATGGTTATGTGAATGTAGCCTTATCCTGAGACAAGAGGTACAGTTCCAAGAAAAAGATATACTGAGATACTGTGGCATGACCTGAAGAGCAAGGCATCCCAGAAATATACTAGCAGGGAGGAATGGTCCAATATTCCTCCTCAACGTTGTGCAGATCTTATTTGCAGCTACGGAAAATATTTGATAAAGATGATTACCACTAAAAGGGAATCTACGAGTTATTAAATTGAACAATTCACTTCCTCAGATTCAGCGCAGATACGAGGTGGCCGGGACAGGAGCTGCTGCACATGCGTGTTTGTGCACGCTCCTGGTCACCAACATGTCCTATTGTTGTCCATTCTTTGGACAAGGATAGGACTGATCTATAGAGGCCAGAATGTTCCATTCTGCAAAATGTTAAAACACACATGGCCAGTATCCGTGTTTTGCAGATTGCAAAACAGGCTGCGGTCATGTGCTTGAGCACTTAGAGTGATAAAAAAAAATCTTCCAGTGCATGGACAAACAGGGATCGTTCCCAGGTGCAAGGTTAAAGTGGAAGGCATCCAGTATTTGGGAGTAAAATCCAATGACTTTATTTGGGACACATAGAAAATGTACATTTTTTTTTTTTTATGGATGCCGTCCACTTTTACAGCTTCCCCCACTTACGGAATGCCGCAGGATGGAGATCACTGCATTATAGGAACAAAAAACTGCTGCCATATGCCAGACACCAACGGCACCTGCTGGATCCTGTTGACTATAATGGCATCTGGCAGGTTTTCATTATGGATTCTGGTCTTCTGCCAGGCAAAATACCGCTGCCTTAAGGGGAATTTGTCATCAGAAAATGACTTGTTGTAATGACATTTTTATGTTAGCCATATTTTTAAAGAATTTTTGGTGGTCGTTTTTAGTTTTCCATGTCAGTAAAATGACAGGATGACTGGCCACAAGGCCTAATAATAGGCGTCACTTCTTGGTTTGTACAAATCACTTTACTGCAGTAATCTACTTATCATTACAGGCAGGATTAGAATCACAGATAGTTCCTCTATATACCTATACCACATGACCTACCATTCACAATAAGTGATATATCAGCTCATCTAATCCCTCCTGACCTCTGCACAGGTCACAGAACATGCCCAGAAAACTCTCCCATAGAAGACAATGAGGTCTCCTCCTGACCATTGTGTCTATAGACCATGGGGCTGCCGTAAAGCATACCTCTAAATGCTGTTAAGAACAGCTCAGGCAGGATGGCAGCCCCCATAATCATGTTCAGGAAATAGACTAAAAAAATACAATCAGAAAATAAACAGATCAGATAAAAAGAACATGTGTTGCTATGTGGATTCACTCCACAACAGATGTGAGCTGAGCCTAGTTAGATTGTTTTTGTCTATTTGTGACTTCAAATCACATTTTATTAGTAAGCAATGAAGAAATCCAAGGGTTAACTTACTTTTTTTTTTTTTTTTTGCAGCTGTGGTTCCAATTATGTATTTTCATAGGACATTTGCCTATGAGATTATTCTGATTTGAAAAGAATGGAGATTAACAATGTATCTGTGAGAACCCACTTTGGAATTCTTTATAAGTGGTAGGACCTGCTTGTCTTGTATATGACAAAGACAAGAGTACAAAATCTTTCTTGCTCTACCTTTACCGGGCCCCGAGCCGTTGTCTTTTTAAAAAAAAAATGTTTATGACTTAACGCTTTAGGAAAGGATCCGTCAATAGCAAAGTGATGTGCTTACAAGGCAGAAAACTTTTCACACAGCAGTATTTTATTCAGGATTTGTCAGCTGAAAGGGGTTCCCCAGGACTAGAAAAAGATGGCTGCTTTCTTCCAAAACCAGCACCATGCCTGTCCACAGATTGTGCCTCACTTCAATGGAGCTGAGGTACAATACCACACAGAACCCATAGACAGTGATGATGCTATTCACTCCACCCCAAAAAACGCTAAGGCCCCATTCAAATGGCCGTATTATTGCGGACCCGCAATAATACGGGGGCCGCCCGGAGTGTGTTCCGCATGCTCGGAACACACGCCGGGCGGCCCCATTCAAAATGCCTATACTTGTCCATGCATGCGGACAAGTATAGGACATGCTTCATCGGAGCCACAGCACGGAGCTAGCTCCGTGCGGCTGCTCCCCGCTCCATAGAGGTTAATGGGTCCGCATCTATTCCGCAATATTGCGGAATAGATATGGCCCCATTCACACAGTCGTGTGATTGGGGCCTAAATGTTAATCCAGTAAGTCCATTGTAACCCAAAAATTGTACCAATGAACAACAGAGCAAAAGTGAATGATTTCTGACTCTTGGAATGCAGCGACATAAAGAGACGTCCTATTATTGTGCAAAAGTAGTAAAAAAACAAACATAAAAGTACAAATCTGATATTGCCATATTCGTACTGGCCCATGAAATAACAGTAACACACTAGTTACGCCGCATGGTAAACATCGTAAATTTAAAGTGCAAAAAGCAGTGTTTTTTTTCCCATTATCACCCCCAAAAAAAATAATAAAAGTTAAAAAGTTATTTGTACCCAATAGTGGTGGCACTAAACAATACATTATATCCTGCAAAAAGCAATCCATCGTACAGCGACAGAAACATAAAGTCAAGGCCAGAAAAAAACATTTGTGTACTCCTCCTTGTCTGAAAATGACTCCTCAAAAATACTACGAGGAGTAAATTTACTCTTCTGGAAAAATGCAGTGCGACCTCTGCCCCTACCCACTGATCCTGCTTACAGAATTGTTAAATTAAAAAATCCACATTATACCCTCCATACATGACACCTAGCACATTGTGCAAATGCATAAAAATTCATGTTTGTGACAAAAAGTCCAGTATGTGCAGAGTTCACATTTATGGCCACGTGAATATGTCTTCAGAACTGAAGAGACCAAAAAGCTCTGCAATCCAGATGGCGGTAAACATCTGAGTCACATGGGCTGATTATGCAGAGGGCGTGTTTAGATCTACAACTGTTCATAGTCTTACTTCCAGATCTGATCAGAGAACACATAATACTCCCTGACTGCTGAGAGGGGGTGATGGCATGAAGCAAAGCCCCTGTATCTACCCTTTTTCATTCCAGGTTTACATAGAGCAGGATGGCAGTAACTGACTTTTTTTTTTTTCCTCATCACTTCCAGCCTCCCTTCTTCATAAAGAACCAAGAAGTAAAAATTTTCATTCTGCTTCCTGACTTCAAAAAAATAAGTATTGAGCCTGGCACTATTTGAAAGCTAAGATTTTGGGATTTAAACTGAAACCTAAGCTCTAGTCTTTTCTCTGCCAAGGATGTATGTAACACATCATGCCTTTAAAGGGAACTTTTAACATAATTCCCATATATACACGCCAACAGAGCAGGCAGTTATCGGCTGTGAACTGTTCGCTCCTAATAATTGCCTGCTCGTCAGAAAAGGTGAGAGTTGCGTTTACATGCAGCAATCACCCCCACTGTTTGAAGAAGAACGATTTGCACCTGCTGTTACTTGTCCCCACAGAGAATCAGCGTTTCTGGGCATTAAACTGCAGATCCGCTAAATATGGGTGCATTATATGTGCTGTCCGCATTTGGCGGACATATTCTATCATGTACATGGATGCAGAAGTACATCAGTGATCCGTGTGCTTTCTGCATGTTTGTTCCACAGAGGTTTAGAACAGGTCCTATACTTGGCCACAAAATCCGAAACACGGATCTGTTGAAGACAGTGGGTCCACAAAAAATGGGGATACAACACAGACAGTATCCGTATTTAGCAAATCTGCAATTTTCGGACCGCAAAATACCTTTGGTCATGTATATGAGACCTAAACAGAACAGTTTGCTCATTCAGTGGGTGATCGGTGGCACCTTTACATGGGTCAGTTATCGGCCAGAGACGTACTCCTGTATAATTGATGGGAAGTAAGGGTTGCAAAGGAGCTCTTAACAAGCACTGCCTCTAATGCCACCAGATGTTGGTGGCATTAGAGGCATTGCTTAAAGGGAACCTGTCATCAACTTTATGCTGACTGTACTGAGGGCAGCATAAAATAGTGACAGAAATGCTGATTTCAGCGGTGTGTCTCTCTTGAGTTAAAAGTAAGTGGTTCTTGAGAACCAACATCACAAACATTGCATCCCCGGCCTTGAAAAGAGTCAAATCTACCTGAGAAGAGTCATGGTTATTCATAATCTCCTGCTCTCCCGCCCATCTGCTGATGACTGGCAGTTCTCTCCTAGAGAGAAAGGGAGAAAACTAGGTAGAAGCCTGTCAGTCATCAGCAGGTGGGCAGGGAGAGCAGGAATTCATGAATAACAATGACTCTTATGAAAATTTGACTCTTTTCCAGGCCTAATCTGCAATGTTTGTGATGTTGGTTCTCGGCAACCACTTACTGTTAACTTATAAATGACAGACCGCTGAAATCAACTCACCTGTCTCTACTTTATTCTGCTGTTAGTATGGGTATCATAAAGGTGATGACAGGTTTCCTTTAAGAGCTCATTTGTATCCCTTACTTCCCAGAATTCCAGAGGAGCAAGTATAGCCTGTAAGTCTCCTCATACGATTAAGGCGCTCTCTCTCCAAGGAGAGATAGTACCCCCAAAAAAATGTAAAATTCATAAAGCGCAATATTGGATGACACACATCAAGAGTTGTGCTGCTTTAATTTTTTTGTGATATACTTGAATATAAAATAGACACTTACAGCACATGTATAACATTCAGATGATGACACATTTCTGAATATTACAATTGGCTTACAGAAACGTTGAGCTTGCTTGGTGTGCCGCCAAGTACTGTGGTACAGTTTTCAAGTAGGCTATTGAAAAAGAACAGGAGCTGAATAGTATGGAGCTGACCTGCTCTTATTGCTATACTCCTAGCGGCATTGTTATTGTAGCACAGTATATTTCTCTTACTCATTCAATACCCTATTATGGTGGTTGTTGTAATGTTTTGACACATTTTATTGTCTATCTTGAAAGGTTGAACTTTAGATGTATTCCTTTTATGCAGTATAAAGTTCACATTGCTAGTGGTTTTCATCATGAGACAGAATCTACGTAACTTGGGTCCAACAATAACATTCATAAATATTGCCTAAGAGCTCATTGTGTCAAGAAGAAAGGGAACCGCAGATTCTCACATTCTATTTAAAAAAGAATGGTGTTGTCAAGGCAAGCACAGTGCATAAAAGGAGATATTGAGGGAAAAAAACTGCTTTCCTCTCCTATACTCCTTTCTTGATCAGCATCCCCTGCCATTTTGATGTCCCACAATGTAGGAATCATAAGGTCCTCCTGGTTCATGGCTATCTCATCACCTACACAGAAGGGTGTCTCTGGACATCACTTTGGTCATTAATGTGAAGAAGATGGTGTAGATCATGGTACCAATGATGCTCCTAGGTAGGACAGGTCTAACACTGGGCTAGAGGTTAAAGTATTAGCAAACTGTTTAAAATTCCACAACTATTTCAGTAATTATTCTTTGAGAAATTAGTTATGTTGAGGATATTTTCTCAGTCCATGACATGGTTGCCTTGCCTCAAAATCAACATCCTTTTACTTTTTACTTTTACAACCTCTTCTTTACTAATTTTGGCCTCATGAACACGGCTATTGCCCGGCCATGCCCGTATTTTGGTCCGCGAACAGCGAGTCCGCAATATTCGGGCACCGGCTGTGCTAATCACATCACGGATGTGGCCCAATTCACTTGAATGGGTCCGCAATCCCGAAGTTGCGGAGCACTACGTGAAGCAAGTTGTGGTCCCCAATGCACCCAACAGCCATGTGCATGAGGCCTTACTATGTATGAGTGGAGCATCAGAGCATTTCTTTAGCTCTGCATAGCGCAGCGCAAGGTCTGTTTGTTTACTGCTGTTGATGTACCAGGCTTCTCCTCACTATGTTAGATGGTGACTTCTGCCTAGCACTGAGCCCAGTGACATCACCGGCACAAATGGGCAGTCTGTAGCGCTGCCCTAGGCTGTTTTAGAGGCGGGTACCACTAAAATGGCCTAGGGCATCACTACAGACCGCCCATTTGTGCAAGTCTACGCCTTCATAGTGAGAAGCCTGATACGTCACCAGCAGTAAACAAACAGACCTTGCCCTGCGCTGTGCAGAGCAAGGCAAGGGGAAGCATCAGAGCAATGAAATGTTCCAATGCTCCAGCCATAAATGGTAAATTAGTAAAGAGGTTATATCCGGGTTCAACTCTGAACCCAGACAACCCCTTTAAGAGGAGTTTGCATTATTAAAGGGGCTGTCCAACAGATTTTTTTTTTTCTAAAAGGCTCTGGACCATGTAAAATAATCCATACTCACCTTGCCAGTCCGCTTCAGTCTCTTTTTGCCCGACCCTTCAGAGAAAATTACTGCTCAGCCAGCTAATGACTTGTTCACATATGCATTGGAGGCTCAGTTCAGAGCCTCCATCGAAGATTCTGTCAAAAACACCGGACAAAAAAGGTTCTGCATGCAGGACTATTTTGTCAGGTAAAAAAAAAAAAAGGATCCCAAAAGTAAACTGAACAAACTCCATTGTGGTCGGTCAATGGAGTCTGTTCAGCTCTGGAAACATTGAAATAGGAGCCTTTTTTTTAAAAAAAAATATAAAATTCAAATTTAGTCTGCAGATAAACCCTGTAAGCTGCTTTCTTCATTTCTATTCTAAACCTATAGGTCTGGATCTTTAAACTGTTTTTTTTTCTTGGCAAGTGGTTATCATCTTTCAGCCTCTTAAAATCCAATTTTGTGAAGATCTACTTTCTCACGATATGATAGTTCCTTGTCTTGACCGTAGGCTACAACTGTATTTACCTTCCATGAAGCGGTTTTCAGCGCCTATTTTGGACTGTCAATCAGAATTCTTGGCTGGGAACTGCTTCTTCCAGGCAGAGATACTGTTCAGTCTATTTTATGAGTACATCTTTCAGTAAGGAAGACTTTTGCTTGACCTCTCTCCTTGGAACCTGGTTGCCACAACTGGCAAAGTCCCTGCTTCCCAGAACAGTGATGCAATGAGAGTTGTTCCTTAGGGGCCTATAAATCGCACATTAAAAACACATGCTCCTTTTAATGTTTTAAAAGAAGGAAGCTGCTGAGCCAGGAGGATGGATGTTGGTCCATAGATGAATCATTTCCTACAAAGCTCGGAGTATGAATATCCTTTTAGTTTGTTGGTGTTATATTGGTTAGCTATTTACTCCTTTTATCGTGTATGTGTGCATCTATAGTAGTACCAATTTTTCTCAAAAATTTCTTGGATATGTCAGGTTCTGATATATGTCGTTGACAGAAGCTTGTAGTTGAGGTCCAGTATTTGATACATGATAGATAGGTTTGAACATACCGTAGGTAGAGATTTGCTTGTATAGTTAGACATTTGTATGAGTCATAACAATCGGTCTGATTTAGAGATATAATCTATGCTTAGGATACAAATATCCAAGACAAGAATTGGAAATTTTGAGAACTTCACATGAGCAGATGACTAGTTTGTTTTTTTCATTCCTTTTCTGTGGACAAAAATAGACTTCAGTAGAATACAACGTGTTCTAAGGAACCGTGGGGATATGTTCCATAGTAACCATTAACAGCTAATCTGATATCTTACATTTGCTAATTTAACCATGGTATTATGTCATATTTCAAGCTGGATGGATCAGAACATGTTACAGATTAGCATTTTACATTGACACACAGTGTCCAGTTTGTGTCACCATATCCTTTCGCATTTGTCCATTGCTCTAAGACTATACATATAGATGTTGTTTGGATTGCATTGGATGCTCTTTTTTGTTATTTAAGGGACACTTCAATCTAATTTTTCATCAAATAGTAACAGTCTATATGTGAGCAGTTTGAATAATTTGTCTTACAAAATGGGTGGATGGTTTTCTAGATATATTTTTTTTAAGTCAATCCATGTCTACTTTTTGTCCTGGCTCTTGGTTTGGACTTTTAGCACAGCAGATAGACTTGCTTAACTTTCTTGCTCAAACCATTATGGTGACCAGAGAGCCCCCCTGTAGTGACTCCATTAGAGCATGACATATTACGCTAATCAATCCACTGCTCTTTTGTGGGCATCTGTCTATGTAGAGAACGATAGAGCAGTCATGCTGTTTTCCCAAATATATACCTACTATAAAATAAGGATTACCATTCAGAAAACATGTTCTCACAGCAGCAGTAAACTGACAATGGATTACCAATCTATAGAGCAAGTATTTTGTATTTCGTTTTCAATGGCGTAATACTGCCAAAATGAAAATGAAGAATATAAAAAAATAATTTAATATTGAGTTATAAAAAAGATCTCCTCCTTTCGGACAGTGTACCCTTTAATTGGTCACTAAGCTGCTTTCGTCATTGCGTATCTGGAACACATTCATCTGTAGTCACTCTTTTATTCTTATTCAGCTCAATAATTGATCTCAATTTCTCAGTGGATAAGCAGCCATGTGTAACCCCTGGTTTGGGATACTTATTAGCCTGCCTCCTAAAAGGCTGCCAAGCTGCCGCATTTCAAACCTGTAGCAACTTTATTTTGGGCTGCTAGTATGAAAAATCATATCATGCTAGCACATATAAAAAATAAAAACAAAAACAAACCTGGTATTTTGTTTTGTGTGCTGCAGTCCTTCCCTATTTACATAAATGGGGGAACAGTCAAGAAGCCTTAAAAACCACAAGGCGTGCTCTGACAGATCTGCAATTTTGGTCCACATTGTATGACTAGGATTGAGTCTCTTGCTACAATGCTTTGTACATGGAAAACTGTCAAGTGCCAGCAAGGATCTACTACACCAAGGACAGGCTTCTTCTGCCTGTACTTGACTATATTCATATATTTACAACTCCTTTTTGCAATCATTTTTTTTTTAATTGCAAAAGTGCAGAATTTTTGTAAAACTGCCACGTTAAGAAAATTCTGCCATAAAAGCAACTTTGTGTTCAATTACTGTTTCACACATGATATTTTTACTTAACTTTGTCTTGTTAATTTTATGTTTTTATCTACGTACATGTGCACCTACCAATTGCCTCATTGTATGGTTAAAAATAAACTTCAGGCGGCTTTCATAGGCACGTTGCTTGACATACATATCTTGCGTTCTAGATGCTTGCTGATATAAGTCTCACATGGACTTAAAAGGGATGATGCAGCTAGCTTACGCAAAGTAAAATCTGGCAGGAGCATCCATTCATGAATCATAAGCCTTCTGCACGGCAGAGAACTGTATCCAGGCAGGAAAGCAATATAAATTATCAGTGTCCTGCCATGTTCCGCCCAAGACGGGTTTATTTATAATTTGGCTCCTCTCGCCCGCTTCTATTTCTAGTTCCTGTTGATACTTCTTACATAGTCAGCATGTCAGTGTGCCACCAGTGACTATAATGGGAAGCAGATGTCATTACTTGAGGAGTCTCGGTGACCATCTAACAAGTGTTTACATCCAACATTTGACTGAAGGGATTCTCGCTTCAAAGAATAGTCTCTTGAGCTTAAAACGTGCAGATTTAGCCTAGCCGGTATAAATAGAAACGTTTCATGAACTGCTGTAATTCACTTCACCCAGACGAGTACAGTCAATGTTCACCCGAAAAATCAGCTTAAGACTTCTGAAGAACATCATAAAGTCTGGTTTGTTTACTGTCAGGCTATTAATGTCAGTCTCATCCCTATTGTGGTAAAATTGTTGGATTAGGTGCCACCCTTTTTACAGCATGACGTGCCCATTTTCCACTGTGAAGTGTTATATTCTACCATAATTTATGCTTTAGATAACACTGGCCATTTATTCACATGCATAAAAAATTTGCTTTGTAATCCTTTTACACAGGCCGAGTATTGGGGCAATTATCAGGACTAATAGTTTCTACATATGTACGCTTGTTTCTGATAATTGCCCTGTGTAACACTTGTGCTTCCGCATATTTGTCAGGTGGGCGTATCTTTCACGCATCTTCAAACTTTTTTGTCGGCAGCAAGTCACCTTCTGTAAATATGCATGTGCTGCTATCAAACAAGGAAGCTGTGTTGATATGAATGATCGCAATAACGATTGTTCATCTCCAGACATCCATGATCACTGTCTGCTCTCTTAGCTGTGTAAAAGGACCCTTACCATGCAGGACAGTACAGGTGCAATCCGGGCTTCTAACCATTCCTAGGTATTTTCTGATGAATGCATAGGTCATGTCAAAATATATATACTTTCCTGACTTGATTTTCAATGTCTGTGTCAGGTTTTTTTTTTGTTTTTTAATGTTGGTTTGTAGTTTGCACACAATCATATTAATTTTACGTTTTTGTTTTTTCCTTAGATAAGTGGAAATAAATTTGCCATGAAGGATCACCAGCAAGTCAAGGTTCAGCAATTGTTTGAGGACACGGGCAACCGTAGAGTCAGTGCTGGACTACCGGGGACGGAGAGTGCTTTACCAGTTTTGACTAAAGAAAAGAGTTCTGACAGTTCAGGCACATCAAAATCAAGTGACAGCTCCACCAAGTCCTCTAAAGCCACATATTTGAGTCCAGAACATGCACTGAAGCAATACAAACATCAACTAACTACTTACGAACTTCAGGAAATTGGCAACGTTACAGAAGTATATTTTATAGGCCCAAATGCAAAGAAGAGGCAAGGTGTTGTAGGAGGGCCTAATAACGGAGGGTATGATGATGACCAAGGAGGCTATACATTGGTGCCACATGACCAAATAGCTTATCGCTATGAGGTGTTGAAGGTTATTGGAAAAGGTAGCTTTGGGCAGGTAGCAAAGGTTTATGACCACAAACTCCACCAGCATTTGGCTCTTAAGATTGTCCGCAATGAGAAGAGATTCCATCGTCAGGCAGCGGAAGAGATACGTATCCTCGAACATCTTAAGAAACAGGATAAGACCGGGAGTATGAATGTAATACATATGTTGGAAAGTTTTACCTTCCGCAATCACATTTGCATGACTTTTGAGTTGCTGAGCATGAACTTGTATGAACTGATTAAGAGAAACAAATTCCAAGGTTTCAGTCTACAGTTGGTTCGTAAATTTGCTCATTCAATCCTACAATGCTTGGAGGCCCTGCACAGGAACAAAGTCATCCACTGCGACCTTAAACCAGAAAACATTTTACTTAAACAACAAGGTCGCAGTGGAATCAAAGTTATTGACTTTGGTTCTAGTTGCTTTGAGCATCAAAGAGTGTACACATATATACAGTCTCGGTTCTATCGGGCTCCAGAGGTCATACTGGGAAGCCGTTATGGCATGCCCATTGATATGTGGAGCTTTGGGTGCATTTTAGTGGAGCTTTTGACGGGTTACCCATTGTTTCCAGGGGAAGATGAAGGAGATCAGTTGGCATGCATGATGGAGCTCCTTGGGGCACCACCTCCAAAGCTTCTAGAACAAGCCAAGAGAGCAAAGAATTTTGTCAACTCTAAGGGCTATCCTCGTTACTGCACAGTGACCACGCTTCCCAATGGATCCGTGGTCTTGAATGGAAGTAGGTCACGCAGGGGAAAGATGCGTGGTGCTCCTGGGAGCAAGGACTGGGTGGCAGCATTAAAGGGTTGTGAAGATGCTCTTTTTATAGACTTCTTAAAAGGTTGTTTGAACTGGGATCCAACAGCACGAATGACCCCGAGTCAAGCACTACGACACCAGTGGATCTGCAAGAGGATGCCTAAACCCCCTGTCACGGACAAATCCTCAGGAAAAAGGATTACCAGCCATACCAGCTCTTTCCCAGGGATTAGCTCCAAGTTACCTCCTGTAGTGGGTGTGGCCAATAAATTAAGAGCTAATTTAATGAATGACTCTAATGGGAGCATACCACTTCGAACTGTTTTACCCAAGCTAGTCAGCTAATCCCCACCAATATTAAGCACAGCAATGAGAACATTTTTAACCAACATAACTGAGGGGTTTTAAGCGTTTTAATTTTTATTTTAAAAAAAAGGATGAAACGAGATGAAAACATTTGGCTGTGTAAAGCCAGGATTTCTTCATTAATTCTGTTTAAAGGGCTAAGCATTTCAATCACCATCTGATACACACTTTTTTTGTTATCGGTCAGTATGTTCTTCCTAGGAACATGTAAAGCAATAATAGAAAAATGAAGGTGTACGTATAGACAATTTCTGTTTACTTGTCAAAGATGTTACTTCAGCCATTACATAGTAGGAGGTACCAAAAATTCCAGTTTTTGCCCACATTTGTCTGGTTCAAGTCGTCCAAATGTGCAGTTTGCCAAAATTGACAAACATAAGGAATAAAAAAACTTTTGGCCATGAGCTAGAGTAGCTAAGCGCTGTTCAATGTGCCACTTTCGTTTACGAAGGACTGGTGAGAGGCTACATTTTCACTTTAATCTCTCCTCCCCATTCATTCATTCATTCATTCATTCATTCATTTTAATATTTCTACATTTACTTTTGCTTTGATAACAGTAATTCCCATCATTGAGTGCAGTTACTGAGACTTTGCCAGATATATAATAACCAGAGTCCTTTTTTTTTTTCTTTGTACTTTGAGTTAGATAATGGGAGGTATGGAGTGGTATCTGAGAACTGATAAGATAATACTTTATATTTGCCTCTCTATATACCTCACATATTCTGAATAGGGAGAGGGGCAGGTGTCTGGCAGCAGCTTATCTCTCCTGAGACCAAAGGATCAGGCTTTCAGAAGAAAGTTGGACCACCACTATACACATTAGATGGTTGGTAGTCCAACTGGAATAGTCAGGTTAT
Source organism: Rhinella marina (assembly GCA_900303285.1). Lineage (NCBI taxonomy): Eukaryota > Metazoa > Chordata > Amphibia > Anura > Bufonidae > Rhinella > Rhinella marina. The sequence continues at coordinate 635,810 of ONZH01017199.1, forward strand.
CTGATGTTTATGGCCATCTTTTCTCGTCGTAATATCCCTAACTGTTCTTTAAGGACTCGGTCAGATGAGCAATGTTCACATCTAGGTATTGTCCATGTGTAAAACATACAGCCATCGGTCTGTTGGTCCTTGCAGAGATCGCATCATGCAGTTTAGGTCAGATTCTTCACATACATTTTGCCCATTCTAGTGACTGGGTGAAAAAGAAAAACAGGCTATGTACGCCATCCGTGTGCGATCCATTAAAAAAAAGTATCTTTTTTTTTTTTTTAATATTTTTCTTTTCCAGCCAGTTCACTAATAGGTTTTAGCTCAATCGTCTTAACGAGCCCTTAAACGGTCTCCAAACCAAGACACTGTCAGATTCCTGTAGCCCACGACTAAAACAATAATGTGCAGCTGGCATTTCTCTGTTACCCCTGTCATTGTCAAGACATTGTTTATCCAAATGATCTCCTTTTAAGCCATGTACCCTCTCAAACTTCACTTCAGATCCTGTTCCACTACTTCTGATAGTGTGTTGAAGGTCAGGAACTGAAGGCTGAATTCACATATGCAGTTTTTGAGACAGACGTGGAAATAGATCCTAAATGAAATGATTTAAGGGCCCTTTACACAGGCCAACAATTGAACAAATTATCGCCAACTAGTGTTACTAGTAATGCTCATTAGCGACGATCTGGAGGTGTAAATAGTGTCAAAAGGTGATTGTTTCCCACTGGCAGATGATGCTGTGTAAACACGATCTGCTGCTGGGAAACAACCAGTCAGTATGGGGAAGAGCGATGGCATTAATGATCGCTCCTCTCCATGCTCTGGAGGAGATCAGTGCATGTAAATGCACTGATCTCTTCCTCTAGTGATCAGATTGTCGCCCCGTTTAAAGGGACCTTTAGGCCACTTTCAAACAGTCAGTGTTTGATCAGTGATTTCCATCAGTGATTATGAGCCAAAACCAGGACTGGAGGCGACACAGAAATAGTGTGTAACGGAAAGATTTGCACATTTTCATTGTTTTTGACCCGCACCTGGTTTTGGCTCACAATCACTAATGAAAATGACTGACCAAATACTGACTGTGTTAAATCGACCTTATACTTTTCCTCTTTTTGGAGCCACTTGGGTGTTTGACTCAAAAAATTACATCTTAAACTTCATGTAGAAATCTAGTCTCAGGCCTTGTTGCTTCATGCATGAGGAAGGGACTGTTAAATGTCAATGTGTCATGATGATGTCCCCATGTGAAGTGGATGAAGTGACCTGTGGCTAGTGATGTCCATTCCAGCTTCAATGTGTCACACACATATTTATGGCTGTTAGCAGTCTACTGAGAAGCAAAACAATGCTTATGGCAATTCTGGAGTTTTTTTTAGATTTGTTTTACTTGGTGCTGAATGGTCATTGAGGTGCAGTGCTCCATTTGTGGATCAAATGAGCAATCTGATATATTCCTACAGTGTGATACTGACTTGAATGGAAAGCTAAAATATAAATGCATCGCCTGAAGAACTAAGACTTTTTTTTACTGGTAAATAACCTACATGTTTAAAGTCATTCCTGTTGTTAATGATACGGGCAGAATTACTTGACGTCAACGTATGTTATATTTTATGGTTCATCCTCAGAAGAGTTTGCTGTGCATTTGTATATTCGTGAAGAAGTCTGCCCTAGACTCTTTTATACTTTTTTTTTTTTTTTTTTTTTTAATGGCATGCTTGGATGCAGTGTGGAATTTTAGTTTGGGGTTTGAAAAAATTTGGCTGATAAGAAAACATTGCAGTTGGTATCAGAATATCTTACACAGTCTGTCTGATATACTCTGCTTTGGCTTCAGTTTTTAGCCTATGTAAAATGTTTTTTTTTTAATTTTAACCAGAAATATTTTTTTTCTTTCAATTGTCAACGCCCCTTCTGTCCACATAAAGACACTTGATTTTAAATGCTTGGTCATAACCACCATACTAGGTAATCCATTTTTAAAGGAGTCTGTATGGGGGGGGATACCACATCCCTTGGATCCTGGTGCAAACCGCACCAAACATTACCCCTTTTGTTGTAAAAAATATATATATTTTGTGGGGTTTTCAGACTACTCCAACTTCAGTGATTTGGTCAGTGTTTGGTCGGTGTTTTCCATCACTGATTGTGAGCCAATACCAAGAGTGAAGCCTACAGAGATAAGGTATAATGAAAAGACCTGCTCTTGTTTTGTGTTTGACCCACCCCTGGTTTGGGTTCACAGTCACCCAAGAACATTACTGACCAAACACTGACGTGTGAACAAGGGCTAAATGTCATGTCAGGTACACATGCGTAATTGTTAGATTGAGACCTCTGGGACTACCGTTATGCCTGATATTCCAGTTTTGAGCGGGGAGGTGGCCCCATCTAGCTCTATTCATTGAAATGAAGAGATATAGAAAAGACCCTTTTTTTTTTTTTTTTTTTCCTGCGTACCTCAATCATCCCCGGTACATTCTGGACAGTTTATAAATGATATCAAAGAGTGGTTTAGAAGATGGTAAAGCATTGTGGAGTTAAAGGCTACAAAGAAAGTGATTTGAATGTAATGTAAGGTTTATAGATTGAAAAAGTCTCATATGTCGGTGGATCCGATTAGAGGTTTTGCTCCAGGAACAGCCTCTATTGTGAGACAGATCAGATGTAAAAAAAAAAAAAAATGTTATGACAAAATATTTGCGTTTATGACCGGATCTGAGACTTGGTTTTATCCTTTGTAATGGGTTTTTCATGTCCATGAAAGTGTAGGATGAGAAGTCACGTGTGCACATCACAGGTGTCTCTAGGGACAATAGCAGAGAGATCACAAGAATAATGAGGGCGGATGACATTGTAGATCAGAGGCAGCAATTACAAAGCGTAGGATAAATGACAATAAAAGACACGCCACACCCTGACTATACTTCCCTCATTTTCTCAACAGATAGCGGGGCTTTTTGGGGAAGGGGAGGGGAGGTGTTGTGGAACACAAAAAAAAACACGTAAGCGGTACGTGAAAAGCTTAACAATAGCGTGGAGCTAGACTAACCACAGTAACCTTCATGTGCCCCTCTAGCTGGAAGCTCTTTTAATCCCCGAGAGGAAAAGAGATGTAATTCCCCTGTTAATAGACCTGAACTTCAGTGCTTTGTATCTGACGGGATGTTGTTCTGCTACGCTCTACATACATTTTCTTAGGTCATTCAGCGCTGGTTTCCTGTAAATAGAATGCGTACAGGAAATCCTGCATGCAGTCATACCACGTTGGTGAGCTGCTGAAAAGATACACATTGTCACTTCCATAAGTGAAGACTATGGCTCTCCGAAGAAAAAAAGAAAGTCCGTGTAATGGAAAACTATAATTTATACAACCCCCATATCAGTATTGTGAAATTCTCTCCATTGTTAGGGTACTTTCACACCTGCGTCAGGGGACTCCGGCCGCCTCTCGGCAGGGTTTGCCGTGCTGCGGCCCGATCCGCGGCCCGCCCCCATTACAGTGAATGGGGCCGGAGTTCACCCGCCGGAACAGCCTGGCGGAGTCCCCTGAAGCAGGGGTGAAACTAGCCTTAGAGAGGCCATTTCTGCCCAGGTAGCCAAAGCTATCCTAAGCTATTCTGAAGCTGACCACATGTTGCCCTGTGCAGATATGACTTCCTATATAGGACATCCTAGGAAGATCCAGGGCTGACCAGTTGTGGGTGGTGGCAAATGACAGAACGAAAGAACCTTCTTATCTGAAACATTTTGGCTAAACTAGTTTTATCACCTCCTTCTGTTCCAAAAGGGGTCAAGAAATATTCTTCACAGTATTGATGGGAAGAGGATGAGATTGGATATCCTATACTGGCTTTTAGGGAACAGCACAACCATACTGAATGATGTCCACATCTTTTTACCTCTCCTCTACCCGTTTTCTCATTGAAGAGAATAATATAGCTCCACAAAGTACAGCACCATGGTTCCTGAGGCAAAAATGATTTGCATATTGTGGGGTAATCCACCCCATTCTGTTTCTGATAGTGGGGCACAACCTTCAAATTTCATTTACTACAGGTTGGGCAGAATGCTACTCAAGGTTGTGCCACTTTTGGCTCAATTTCCAGCAGAATTTCTGCTGATTGGATACTGCCCAACCTCAGAGGAAAGATGGACCTTGTGTTTTGCATGGAGTATTATGTGTGATATGACCAGAAAAGTGAAAAGCTTGTTATGATTGTCAGGAATTTTAGAGATGGAAAACTAGGACTGTTATTTATTAAAGTTTTATTGCTTTCAGACTGGTAGGCATTGAGTTTTTGTAGGAGCTGGTGTTTCTCCACATGAAAGACATGGAATGCTGTATTTTGTTCCCGATTTTCTTGCAGTGGTGTTGCATAGGGCGTTGTAAATACGACAGACTGATGGCTGAGCTTCTAAGAAGCACCTTCTGAATATTAACATATTTCAATTGCTAATTTTTATGAGACCTTTTCTGATAAGAACTGCAATGTTTGGGGTTATTGTTAAAGGGCTTTCTCAATACTTTGTCATCACCTATCCCATATAATGGCATATCTTCTTTTTTTAGAAACTCCCACACATTGCCAGATCTTGGCTTTGAAATGAATTTGTACTGCATTTCCTAGAAACAACATAAGTGGTGTTTGTCTTAAAATGATTTGAAGAGGTCTTGTCACTCTTGATGTGTCTGTTTTAGTAAATGATTGCCTTGCCCATGTAATATTGAGCTGTTATTCTACCTAGAGATTTATAAATTGACAGCTGATTAACATGTCCTTACATATGGACATTGGAATGTGTAACAACTAGTTGTCAATTTATTTAAATTGGGATTGTACAACGCCAGTTTCGAAGAAACAATGCTCCAGCTTTTTTTTTATTTTATTTTTTTTATAGGGAATACCAGTAAAACGGACATGTCAAGGGAGGCAACAGGTCCTCCCTAACAAATTTTAGGGATGTTATTTCAGAACCCAACATTGGGAGCTTACTTATAGCAAGCAGTCAAGACCCAGATGTAACACTGGTTAGAAGATGAGATTTAGCTTCTGTGGGCAACATGTCAACCTGTAGATCAGCTGTTCATACTTGTATTTGAGGCCCTTAATTTTCCCCCCTCGTGGTTGTACCTAAAGACACTTGCATGTACAGTATGTACTGTACCCATCATCCCAACATGTAGGACTGTTCTAGATTTTGGTTTACTGCTGGGTATGCCTCATGTTTCATTTATCTGGGAAAAGTGAATAAACTCTATGCAATATTTTTTTCTGCTAGTACAATAAGCTAATACTTACATCTTGGGGAGTACATACAGTATTTTTAATGTATTGCTCTATATGTTTCAATGTTAACATTTAGAAATGTTTTGCAGCCCACTCCTTTACCGTCATTTTCCACTCTAATGTTGCCATTTGCTAGCCGCTCCTTACGTCAAAGACTTTACAGGCTCCACAAATGCAAAATGTTTACGTCTGAGAGGAGCAATCCCATTGTACGTTCGGCGCTGGCCATGCGCCCGTTCAGTTTCCATTGATCTAATTCTTGTACCTACTGTGAGATGTTTTGTATATATGTGGCACTTTGAAATATGTGTGGTTTGTAGACATTGAATGTTTTTTTTTTTTTTTTTAATGTGACGTGTGGGATATGCAATCCTTTGGATCCAGCATCATATTTCTACCAAAAAAGTGTAAAATGAAATATGCAAATATTTGCTACAACATTTGTAAAGTAGGGTCCAGTTGTATTATCTGTCCATATTGAAATAAAGAAAAATTTTTTGCAAACGGTATGTGTTTATTCTTGTGAGTTCAGCTTTATGGCTGTTCTCCATATCAGTTGTAATTCTAAAGGTTGCGGTATCCAGAGCATTGGATTTAGTTATCCAAATATCCGTTTAAGAACCTGGAAGGGTTAAGATGAGCTTAGTATTTATGCCCCATTGCTTATATAGCATCAACATATGCTGTGCTGCTGGACAAAGAATATGTATGTCAAGGACACCTACATTTGGGCAGCAGGTAACAACCTTTTTTTAAGATCAAAAGTAATTTTCAGATGTGACTGATTAATATGGGAGTTCAAAAAGAAGAAGCGAGCGCACACTGCTATTTTCAGAAGTCCCTTAGAAATGAATAGAGCGTGTACTGTGCAAGTGCAGCTACTCTCCACTCCCTTTGGGGGTCCCGTTCTGGACATAGTTGTGAGTCCCAGAAGGTGTGACCCACACCTCTCTGACAATGGTGGCATAACCTAGCAATACACCACCAATGTCTCAGATGAGACCCTTTTAAAGAGGACCTTTCATGGGTCCAGACTCTGTCTACTAAGTACCAGGTTATAGAGGGCATGTGGGGTGGAGGCCAGATCACTTACTACTTTTTCAGGGCGCCGCTCCATTAGCCCGCTCTGTGCCTCCAAAGTTCAGGCGCGCGCTATGCTAATGCATAGCAACGGAACAGGGAGGAGGAGACGCCAGGGATTCTCAATGGGCGTCTCCTTCTCCCTGGCTGTAGCGCTGTCCAATCGCACCCCACATGCCCTCTATAACTTAGTAGACAGAGTCTGGACCCATGAAAGGTCCTCTTTAAGGCTGGGTTCGCGCATGACTCATTAGCTGCAGATCTTCTGCAGTTGAAAATCTGCAGCGTTTCTGCTGATAATCGGCAGCAGAAAAAAAATAATAAAGTGGGCGTTTTTGTTGCCGATATGCTGAAGATTAGATGCAGATTTCATTCTTTGCAATTCTAAAGGGTGAAATCTGCAGTGGAATTTTTGGTGATCTACACTGCGAGAGCAGGGTGTGAGATACTCGCTAAGGCACAGTCAAGTGCTTAATATCACTGGTGATCATACGACTCATTTCTCTACGTGATTGGAGTACTCCGCTCCTGGCCTTTTTGGACATAGGGAGAGTATTTATACTATCTCTGTATCAATATCATAACTCACTCGCTAGATATTAAAAGAGGGGTACGTATGTATGAGGACTCTGGTGTGAGTGTGATGTAAGAGGGTCACGAGGGTACCTGAGTGCATTCGGATGGGTATTTTGTTAGGCTCTCGTAGATTAGTGTGATGTTCATCGCGCCTGTCACCTTACTACGCTCAGGAGGTCGCATAGCATCAAGTGGTGACGAGACAGAGTCCATTGTTTTAATACATATACATGACGTAACGACTATGTAGGGTGGATGGGCTATCAGAGCGGTCTGGCATTCTCCACCGTGAGTCTGAGCAAAGAGCCTACAATTTACCCGACTGTTAGTGCTGGACAGGCCTACAAACTATTAGGGCATGCTGGGGTATGTACTGTGGACTTAGTGTGTATGCTTTCAACCGCCTCCATTAGGCCAGTGTGACTCGCGCAGACCTCCTGCGCGGTATACCACCCGCCTTGTGCGTTCAGACTTGCAGGGTACACTGTAATGAGGGTGAGAAGTGGGGATAGACGTTAGCTAGTTGGACATACCGGGGGATACTATACCAGAAGAGCTATATATTGGTTATCATGCCTATGGAGCAATGCCACACCATCTCTCAATCAGGACCATCGCAATAGCAAGGCGATGCTATAGGTATTATATATGTTGTTAGTATTATTTTTTTTAACTACTCGCGAGAGCACTCTAGACAGATTGGGGCGTACTCTCTGGTCTTATTGCAAGTTCATTGCGTTCACACACTCTCCGTTTTGCCGCGCCTCAGATTGGCCACGTCTCCACACGTGTGTCCTCGTCTTTTATTGCTGTGCCCCCCCCCCCTCCCCCCCTAGATATTACTTACGTGCTTCTCTCCCACGGTTGTGTTGTGTTTTATTGGAAGTGGGGGGCTTGTCCATCTCAGTCCCACATGTGCGTAACACTCATGCTACTACACCTTCTAGAAATGACAGTTGGGGCCGGTCATATGAATAATATGCACCAGCCGAGAGAGGCGGGGTGGATTATTTTTCCCATATATGCGTTTGACGGAACCCCACTGGCAACGCTATTTAACTTTCTATAGAAATATACCACCTCCATAATATTGTTGGGGTACGTATGGTTCTAGGATAACTATGTAGAACGGATGATTTCCCAGTCCTGAGTGGGGCGACTTTCGCTTTAGCCGTCACATTGCTCTCGCTGCTAAGGCAGAGTAGACATGGTAGTTGGACAGTGGGTGCCGCGTGCAACGTCGCCGCGCTCACCCACCAATACGGCCTCGGACGTCAGCCACGCTGAATATAGACGCTCCGCATTCTGTGCGGGATAGCTGGCGAGGGCAGTAAGGACTGAGTGCGACTTAACACTCGGGATAGAGTTGGCGCGCGCATCTCACTCACACGGCGCTCGAGGTCCCAACATTGGTTCACTTCAAAGGCGACAGATAGACATCGATATCGACTGTGCCTTTCATGTAGGTTCCCTTGAGCTAGCGTGGTGAAAAGCGTCTTGACCCTCAAGGCGCTGTGTGAGAGCAAGGCAGTGCGAATTAAGCGCCAGGCGGACAGAGAGAGTGCTAGTATAGAACACACTATGAGAGAGAGAGCGGTTCTGCCCACGTGGTTCGTGTCTGGCACTGGTTCCAGGTGCTATTTCTCCGTATCCTACGCGCAGAGAGAGTCAATAGAGTGCACCGGTCTACTCCCCAAGGCCGCTACGCGACCTCTCAAAGGTGATATCTCTTACGTTCTCTGGGGTACGACAGCGCGCGCTCCCTGAAGGTCCCTCGGCGCGCGCGCGCAGTCACCACGACGTGATTTTGCGGAGTTATTGTACACAGAACGTGCGGGGAGAGTGGCCTTTTTGGCTGGTGAGTTCATAGCATCGCCGCCGGCGCTCTCTGGTGTGCCGTGCTGCGCCATTGCGTGGTCTGCCGCAAAGTCGGCTGACACGCTATCTCTCTCGCTCTGGTGCTCACCCTACAGGCTCAGCACCCACTCAGTGGAGGGGTCTGATTGTGGCACTCGTGTGTGAAGTGACGGTAGAGAGTTTCCTGCCGGTTTTAAATAACACGCACACTGAAGTCTGCACGGCGCTATGCACACCGGCTCTCGTCACTCTCATTTATGATAGCGCGCACGTGCCACTTGATGGTGTGATTGACAAACCCCCAGCTCAGCCAACATTTGTCAATAGCCACCCTAGAGGTATCGTAATGTGGTCAAGCGCAAGGTAAGATTTCCTCGCTTCTTATCTCCGTGGACTTGTACTAGTAAAAGACATCTCTGTCTATAGAGCACTAGCTGCGAGACAGCCAAAACGGAATGGCCACTAAAAGTAACGCACTTCCTATTGGCGTTCTAGATCCAGCTCACTTCTGCACTCTCTTGTGCTTGGAGCGCCTCACTGACTGATCCTCAAACCATTGAGATTTAACCCGCTGGATTACACCCCTGAGATCGCCCCTCTACTAGCACTATTTGAGCGCTCCCGATCTGGCCTGCGCGCTGTATCGCCTTGCATGACATGACCACGACCGCTCTTGTCACAGTTCTGATTGCTTAAGGCTCGATGATAATTACTCCTGCACTACTCTGTAGAATTACACACTCCGCACTTGTCGGCTTAAGTGTAAACCCTGACCCTGTCTAGCACCGCCTACATTACCCGTGAGCAAATACCCCAGCTGTACCCCTGCCCCAATATTAATCCATTTTACCCCTGGCTCTCGGGTTCTTGCTTTCTGCCCTGTTATGGTGCTCTGCCCCCTCGCTTCTTACCTGCGCTGGCGCACTATGCGCAACTGGTGAAATCTTAGCACGCGCTGACCGATTGTCTATATGCCTCTCTTCATTGCGAGTCTTTGAAACCCACATTTGTGCTACACTAAATCGTGTGAGCACACCATGCGCCGCTATCTCGGTTACGTTTTTATTTACCCTCTGTTGAATTGCATTTCCAGGACAGGTTAGATGTGTGTAACAAGTTGAGGGATGCGGTTGCCTATCAATGTCGGTAAGCAGCGTGTGTAGTGATTATCTTAGTTAATAATGTGGGTGGAAGATCTACTAGTTAGGTGAGTGTATAGGGTAGTTTGTCAAGTCAGTGTTGTTATAAGTATACAATCATGGGTGAGATGGATGGGTGTCGGGAGTAAGTCACTCTCTAGTGTCTGCCTTTTATAATGATATGTTACAGTGATCTAAACGTGTGCGAAGAGGTCTTGGAAACGAGTAAAACGGGGTGAGAAGAGAGTGAGAGTGGTGAGTGGCGCGCGGAGTGAAGAGTGAGGACACGGTGGGGAGTGGTGAAAAGAGTGAGAACAAGGCCGTGTGGAGAGAAATTGTTTTGTGAATAACTAATACGAGTGGTGGACAGTAGCGTAGAGCTGGAAACCCCCTGCGTCTTTGTGATGGACGGATCGGAGGGTGGGCGCAGGGTGACTGTCCGGCTTGACCATCGGGCACCTGGGAAAGCTGGGTGGGGTCAGAATGGAGGGGTCACCGCCGGTCACATTGTGTTCCACGGAAGCCTGGCCGGAGTGACAACTGGATGTGGTGGCCTTTGCCTCTCTGCAGAGGTTGTCAGACAGTTTTTCCATGAGGTGGAAGGCTTTTAGAGGATGCCCATCGTGCCCAGCTTAAAGGGGTTGTCTGTGGGTCATCAGTATCTGATCCGCAGGGTCCGACCCCCGACCCTCCCCCTGTTTGAGGAGGCGGTGATGTCACGCTCATCGGTCACATGGTCCACACGCTGCACAGTCCCGTTCAAGTCCGCAGCCTCCTTAAAGGGCACCATTTGTTTGGGGGCGTGCACCTCTTAATAATTTAGTCGCGGCACTTGTTTTTTTTTTTTTTTTTTGACATTTAGTGAATGACCCCCGTGGTGTTTTTGGAGGGCACACACAAACTCGCTGCAGGGGACGTCCTCACTGGGGACCAAGTTTGTTCTGGATTATTGGATGGTACTGATTTACTGCCGCCTCGTGTCGGGGGTGGGTGGGTGGGGTGGTGGTTGTCCACTGCCGGCCTCGTGTCGGGGGTGGGTTGGGGGGGGGGGTGGTTGTCCACTGCCGGCCTCGTGTCGGGGGCGGGTGGGGGGGGGTGGTGGTTGTCCACTGCCGGCCTTGCGTCGGGGGGGGGGGAGGGTGGTTGTCCACTGCCGGGTTGGGGGGGGGGGGGGGTTGGTTGTCCACTGCCGGGCCTCGTGTCGGGGGGGGGGGGGGGGTGTCCACTGCCGGCCTCGTGTCGGGGGGGGGGGGGGTGTCCACTGCCGGCCTCGTGTGTCGGGGGGGGGGGGGGGGGGGGGTGTCCACTGCCGGCCTCGTGTGTCGGGCTGGGGGGGGGGTGTCCACTGCCGGCCTCGTGTCGGGGGGGGGGGGTGTCCACTGCCGGCCTCGTGTCGGGGGGGGGGTGTCCACTGCCGGCCTCGTGTCGGGGGGGGGGGGGGGTGTCCACTGCCGGCCTCGTGTCGGGGGGGGGGGTGTCCACTGCCGGCCTCGTGTCGGGGGGGGGTGTCCACTGCCGGCCTCGTGTCGGGGGGGGGGGTGTTCCACTGCCGGCCTCGTGTCGGGGGGGGGGTGTCCACTGCCGGCCTCGTGTCGGGGGGGGGGGTGTCGGGTCCACTGCGGCGTGTCGGGGGGGGGGGTGTCCACTGCCGGCCTCGTGTCGGGGGGGGGGGGGGGTCCACTGCCGGCCTCGTGTCGGGGGGGGGGGGGGTGTCCACTGCCGGCCTCGTGTCGGGGGGGGGGGTGGTCCACTGCCGCCTCGTGTCGGCGGGGGGTGTCTATTGCCGGCCTCGCCTCGGTGGGGGGGGGTGGTTGTCCTGATGCGGGGACGGACGAGATTGCTATGGGCAGGTTTGGGACCAGTTAAAGTGAAACTCTGACAACCTGCAGTTCCTGAGGTAGTCGGAGTCCCTCATGTGGCCAGTAGTCAGCTGAGACTGGTGATCTGTCGGTTGGGGGGGGCGCCCGCCTCTGTATAATCTGGGTGTCAGGTGGAGGATGTGTCAGATTCACAGGGGAATGCGCTGGAGTGATACAGACGGGAGGATGCCTGCCGCCGGCTGACAGCGTCCACCCATTTCCTCCATGCTGACTGTATAGATTAGAGGCCACGCCCCCGCCTTTATCACATGTCTCCTAATCCTTACACCTGGTCACCACTTCCTTCTGCATTTCTCTAAATGTCAGCGCTGGCTCGGGGCAAGGCACCAACCTCAGTCCGCACTTACCTGCCTCCTGATATCGCCTGAGGAGACCCCCTCCCCCATCAGTCTAATGGGAGTGCTCGACTGCAGTGAGCATTTCCATTCCTCATCAAGAATCTCTGCTTGCTGTCAGTGAGTGGAGTGGAGGCCCGTGAGCTGAAGACAGTGTCTGCCCAC